>CM053766.1:88127069-88224533 GCA_028658305.1 Pachyuromys duprasi
TTTTTTGGGGGGGGGGTTGTTTCATCTTTTCTACTTTATATGCCAGGTCCACTAACTTCCAGGGATTTTTCTGTTTCTGTCTCTCACATTCCTGTGAACTACTAGGTCCAGACTTATGTGGGCTCTGGGTTGTCATGCTTCTGTGGCAAGTACTTTATCCACTGAGCCATCTTGCATCTTTCTCTATTCCCTGGTGATGTAAAGAATCCAGATAGAAGGATTGCCTGCCAGGCTTTGGTGAGACCTTGGACGCACAAGCAGAACCCAGCAGCTTGGGAAAGGGAATGAGTGCTCGCACACGAGCCTGCCGAGCAGCTCAGGCCCTTTGTCTGGGCCCAGAGCTGATCGCTCCTGTCAGCCACCCTCCGCTTTGCCTCTTTGCTCTGCCTTACCTGGCTCCTTAGCTCTGGCCTGCACCCCGCAGTTGCTGGTCTAGCTGGCAGGGCTGGCGCAGGAAGCCACGATTGGGGAAGATCCCTCGGCGGTCCCTCACAGTGATCACAGCCTGCTGCAAGGACAGCTGCTCGTGCAGCATGAGGTAGGCCAGGACCAACGTGGCAGAGCGGCTCACTCCAACCACACAGTGCACTAGCACCTTGGCTGAAGAAGACAAACAGGTGAATGACTCCTTTCCACCAGAAAGCCCAACCCAAGAGATGGGGGCCAAACCCAAATGCCATTCCTGAACCTGTCTTGGGTGTATTATGGGATCCCCGTGCAAGTCCCTCGTCCATTTATGAGTCTCAGCTTCCTGATCTTTCAAATGAGTAGACTAATAAGTTTTGCTACATCTTGAACTACAGCTTAAACTCTCAATGTGACTTACAAAAGCCTTTGAGAACGAGCTGTTGCTGACCCTGTATCTCACCTCAGCCAGAACCCATCTCAAATCTCAGCTCTAGGAACACAGGCTGACGTTCGGTTCCTTGGAGCTGCCATGGCCTCTGACCTTTCCCCTGATCTTGGTCTGACTAACCTTTATTCATCCATCATGTCTCATCTCAAACATGGCTTCCTCCATTGGCTTTTCCTCACCATTCAAGGTATTGCTTAAGTCACAAAACAGTCAGTCCTTTCTGCATCTAGGGAAACTGGTGGGAAATCCCAAACACCATGGTCCCCTAGGTTGGATGTTCGAGTAGCTCTTCACATTTGCCCCTTCACACCCAGAATACATCACTGTTTGGTTAGCAAGTTCTACAAGAGCAGGCACCTTGGCTTACTGAAGTCTGGCTTCCTAGAATTTTAGTTATTTCCCTGACACCTGGTCAATAATGACCAGGTGATGAAGGAACAGGTGGAGGAGGAGGAAGAGGAGGAGAAGAGAATGTCAAAATGCTTTGGCTATTACAAAGCAACATGAACCTTACCAAATTCCTCCTCACAATAGAAATATGAGGAAACAGAAACCCAGAAAAGGACATCGCCTTGCCCACTGTCACAGAGAAAGGGGCATGTTTCTCAATGCAAACATACAGAAAGGGCTCTAGCCTCTCAAGACCTGTGGAATCCTGGGTGTTTTGTTTTGTTCCTTTGGAAGTACTTTAGGGTAGACCTCTGGGTACTATGTGGTGCTTTCCCAGGGCCACCTTTTTCAGAGTAAGAATTGTTCTGATTTTTCGAGACTTGGCTTCCAGTCTCATGGCTGCTATGGCCTTGCTATTTGGCCTCACTTTCGCCATCTATGAAGCAATGTCATTACATAAAATGCTGAGGCATAGAGTGGAAGGTTTTTTTTTTTTTTTTTTTTTAAGGGAAGGGAGGATGCTGAGGACCGGTGGAGATTGGATAGCCTTCCCACAAGTGAGCAGAGTGGAATACAGGCTCGACCTCAAGTCCTACCCCCAGGTGTGTTGAGGGCACGGTGGATGAAGTCAGCTGCTGAGGAGAAGTAGGTGCTGATGTTGAAATCAGGAAGGTCGTGGGCTGGTACCCCCAGGTAGCTCACACTGCTGCCGTAGAAGTCAGGGCCCCCCTGACAGTAGAGTCCCCGTGGGCGGCGTTCAGCACGTGGGTGATCCCCAACTTCCACAGCTCAAATCGGTTATTTGCTGTGGCCCTGGGAAGGACGGAAAGGGGCTGGATTCAGCCTGAGCCTCTGGATCAGGAAGGAGGCTTGTTTGACCTCTGCTTTGGTGAGGGGAAAGCTCTAACTGTATAGAGGGAGTTAGAATTCCGCGATCCTGAGCTGGGTGCGCAGCCCTCTGTCCCAGCCCCACAGCTTTCTGAGGGAGAGTTAGTGCTGCGAGGGGTGTGTTTAGACCCCCTTTGTTGTCTGAGACAGCCAGGAAAGAAGAGATTGCTTCAGCCCTGAGAATTAGCTGCCCCTCCTTTCTTGCCACATCTCCTCCTACGCATAAACATCATCTACAGTCACTTGGTCACCACGTCATACCTGCTACTGATCCACAAATATTAAATGACACCTTTACTGATTCATCCTAGTCAGGCTTCTCCGCCCACTCAGTGCCCACAGGAGGCAAGCTGGATCCAGAATGTATGATCGAGGTCTACGCCATTTCATAGTACAAACGTTATTGCTTCCCAGAGCAGCCAGTTGCCTTAAAATGTGCCTGAAGACCCCAGAGATCTTCCAGCCAGGACCTTCCCAAGAAACAAAACCAAAACGCTCAGGCTCCCCCCGGTGGTAGAAACTGGTCACTGACTGGCTCTTAGGAGTTGAGAAAATTCCTGGCCTGGGGCAGGTTAGAAGCAACTAGCTCTCCTTGTTCCCTCTAGCCACCTCCTCCGGAGGTGTTTCAAGAGCTCAAGGATTGCTTCTCTTAGACGGACTCCTGCAACCCTGGCAGAAGCCACTCACGCATCTCCTATGAAAAGGTTGGGCCAGACTTCGTCCACGCGGCTACAAGAGGCTCTCCCAGACCTCAGGAGCTCCTCCAGCTGCACGACACTGGGGCAAGGTGTGGCTTCCGTTTCTTCCTTCAGTTTTGGGATGGAGGTCTCAGCCATGAGCCAGCCTGCCTACCCCACAGGCGCTGCGGTCACTCTTCTTGGTTCTCCTGTGTCATCTCTCCTTCCCAGAGATTGGCAGTGACAGGTGGGGACAAAGTGACTCAGCAAGTCCCGGGGGCCTCCAAAGAGAGCAAGCCCTGTTTCTCTTGAGCCGGCTCCCATCCCTAAAGTCTTGGAGAACATGGAATTAGATCCCTACAAGTCACCATCTCTCTCCACCTCTGTCATTTTCTTCTGTAAAGTTAAGGATATACCTGCCTAGAGATACTGTTGCAAAGGGTTAAAGAAACCAAAAGGTTTCACTGTGTCTAGCACAGTAGGTTTTGAGCCCTTGCATAGTTTTTGTTTTCTGTTCTGAGGACAGAAGTAAAGCAGAGAAGAGCACAGAGTGATGAATGTGAACAACTTTTCAGGTCTAAGTGGGCCATGGACTGGGTGGGATGCCAGTGTCTGTTGGACTGGAGCCTTTGGATTGTGGAACACAGGGGAAATCCCCAGAGTCGTGGAGTCACAGAAACTTAGGGAGACATGGAAGAAAGCATCTGAAGCATCTCGTGCAAGATCTGAATGATGGTCCTATAATGATGATAGCTGATTTTTTTTTAAAGAAAGCTGATGGGTCTTTGTATATCAAAGAGAGGTGAACATTGCCTGAGGCTCTGAGAGTCCAACGACCTGGCATTAGAAACATTTTTTAAAATATTATTTTTATAATTAAAATCTTTTGTTAGTACTGGAGAGCTGGCTCAGTAGTTAGGATCACAAACATACATGCAGGCAAACATTTATACATATAAAATAAGTTTTAAAATTGTTTTGAGTGTCTAAATATATGTATGTGTGCCATTTGCATCCCATGCCTGTCTGCTGTGGCCAGAAAGGAGTGTTGGATCCTCTGCAATTAGAGTTCTAAGTGGTTGTGAGCTGTCAAGTGGGACTGGACCTGGGTCTTTGAAAAGAGAATCAAGTGCTCTAACCACTGAGGTACATCTCTACTCCCACCCGAAACACTTTGTGAATAGGAAATTCTCTGCCTACAAGGGTTGTGGGAGATGACACGTTTTGCCCTGTTTCATGCTGCTTCATGGAGACCCTTAAGGGTATGAACACCCTGGGCAAATTCCTAGCTACTGCTCTTTGGAGTCTAGCTTGAAGAGAAGGCCACATCAAGGTACCCGTATTTGCCCTCCTGTCCACCTCAGAACCTGTTCCATCCCCTTCAGAACTACCAAAGCTGGTCCTGCATTGTTCAGGAAAGTAGAGCCAAAGAGGACCTAGAATGTGAGCTGCAGGTGGCCTTGGACGTGGATTCTGCCAGTGCTGGGCTTTGTTTAGAAAAGGGCGTTTCGTTAGGGCAGGGGATAGTAGTGGGAGGAAAGAACGCAAGTCCTGATGCCAATTTCGGGTTGGAATACTAGCTTGGATACATATTAGCTGTGCTATGTCAGCCTACAATGTTTCTTGGCCTTTGCGTGTATGTGGGATCTACTTTGCAGAATTGAAACAATGATTGAGATTACAGTCTCTAGCACACAGAATAAAGGAGCAATAAAAGACGTTACTTGGGACTTGCTGAAAGGAGCTAGCCTTTTCAAAGGACTCAGAATAGCCTCTTCCTAGGTTCCAATCCGAGGCAGCAGCTGCAATACCGTCTCTCATCTTCGTTAAGACCCTTCCGACGAGTTCACTAGAGCCTGACGCACGCACTCTCGCCTCCACCCGCCCCGCCCCCACTTGCTGGTTTTTTTTTTTCTCTCTCTCTCCGCTCTTTTCCGGTTTTGGACCCGCCCCTCCCCGGCAGTGCCCCGCCTCCCGAAGCAGTTCCGGTTCGGCTGGCCGCTGCTGGCGGCTCGGCGCCGTCCGTGCCGGAGCGATGCCCGCGCGTAGCCGAGCCGGCTCCCGCCAGCGCTCCGGCTCCCCGCCCCGGGCTCCAGGTCTGCCTCTCGAGGCGCTGCGCTCCGCCGACGCGCCGAGGGCCCCGGACTCCGACGGCGCCTCGGACGCCGGCTCCGAGCTGGGTCCGGGCAGCCCGGCTCCCACCGCGGAGGTGAGCGGGCGCCGAGGCTGAGGAGAGGGGAGATTGGGGGGCGCCTGCAGCCAAGGGTGAGTGGAGAGCCGGGGTCGCTGAGG
This sequence comes from Pachyuromys duprasi, assembly GCA_028658305.1. Lineage (NCBI taxonomy): Eukaryota > Metazoa > Chordata > Mammalia > Rodentia > Muridae > Pachyuromys > Pachyuromys duprasi. The sequence goes on from CM053766.1 coordinate 88,132,173, forward strand.
GCCGGGGGAGACGGTTGGGAGAGCCAGGGGAGGCCGCTCTGGAATGGAATCCGGAGGAAATCAGGGGGTTGAGCTGACCCCGCGGGCTAGAAGAGATGAGGCGCAGGGGCTGGGCCCTTGCAGCCCGTCTAGTGAAGGAGGGACTTGCCGGGGGTCCCCGGAATCTGGACCCGCAGGAGGAGGTGCCCCAGGCTGCGGCGGTAGAGATGAGGAGTGGGCAGCTGGCCCCTGGTCGCCTGAAACCGGCGCGAGGGCAAAGCAGCCGGGTGGGGACTGACAGCCACCTGGGCCGGTGGGAATGGTGGCTTTGAAGGGCTGGAGTTAGGGTTGGCTGGAAAGAGGGAGGGGCCGTCGGATGGCAAGTCGCTTGGCCTAAAGGTTAGAGAGGAAAGGGCCAGGGAAAAAAGGAGCCCTTGGGGGATCTAATTTAGGACTGTGGTTTTTTTTTTTTTTTTTTTTTTTTACAGGTAAGTGTCTTTCGAGGCGTCAGAGGTCTCTGGGTAGTGGGCTTTCTTGTGTGTGATCCTTTTAAGAATCTGGAGTGCGAGGGGCGGGTATGCTTTACTGATTCTCATCCAGGGACGGGGAGGCGAATGGAGAGGAAGTGATGTTCGAAGAGGGTAGTGATTTCTGAAAATAAAGCTGTCACTCAGATTTCTTCTGACGCGAGTGGTTTATTCTTTTTCTTTGTGCTTAAGAAGGTTTAGATGTCAGGCAAGCTTAAATCTTAAAAAGGAGACTTAATACATTACTTTTAAATTTTAAAAATTAAACCCGAAAGAGGAATTTGGACGCTTGAATTTTTAGAGATATTTCGGTGAGAATTGTTAACACTTGTGTACGGTTTGAATTGATCCGCATATTGGCCAAAGGGTAGAAATTTGGTTTGTGGAAATTTGTGGGTCAAGAGGGCCATTTGCTACGAGATGTGAGACCACCAACAGTCCCGGAACCCACGAGATTTTCCCATTGTTAACTCCAGGATTGGGGTTACCTCGTAGAAAAATTGAGGGGTAAATTTGACAGCTTTTTCAGGTCCAGTATTCTGCTATTTTGCAGGTTTTTACATGAATGATTTTTTTTTTCTTAAAAAAACCAAAGGTAGTAAGGGGAGGTTATAGTTGGCAGCTGACAAAAGGAACAGGTGAGCACACAGGTGCTTTTTTGAAGACATAGTACCAAAGGCTTAACTCTGCCAGAAAAGTATTGATCCTAAAATTTGTGTTCACTTTAATAGACATGAGAAATGGTAACATGACTCCGTGGAGTCTTTGACTTTTTACTGAGGCTCATGTTTTACTTTCACAGCCCATCAGATAGGTTTTACTAGATTGTCGGACATTGCAAAACCAACTTTTAGTTCTTTTTCTCTTCCACCCAAACATCTACTGCTTCATCTTCATGAGGTGATCATTTGCTGATTGCAGCTTTTAGATTGGTTTATTCTAGTGGACCTCATACCATTGAATGTTCAGTGGAAGAATAATTTCCCCAAAGAATAGGAAACTCTTAGCTTTGCTCTTTTGAGGCTGTCGGAAGGTAGGCTTCTTTAGTCAGGATGATCTTTAGATAAAAGAATGTTACTCTTTATGTTTCTGCTTTCCCTGACAGACTGGGATCCTTCAAATAACTTGTTTTCCTATCAGCTTTGGTCTTTTTTTGGAAGCAGTCTCCATGTGTAACACAGGCTAGCCTTTAACATGGTTCTCCTGTGTCAGCCTCCTGAGTGTTTGGATTGCAGACACGTACTCCCTCACCCAGTCAAATTCAGCTGAGTAAAATTTTTGATGTATGAAAATTTGATGAACTGAAATACAAGAATTTTATCTTGAAATTAAAGAGAGAACTGTTAGATGGAGTTAGAAAATTAATAGGTTGTTGGTTCTCACAGCCACTTAGTTGTAAAGAAAATCAGTTTATGGTAAAGCAGATACTGCAAGGCAGAAGGAGCATTCACAACTGCAGTGACAGAAGTGGCAGGTGCAAATAAAGAAATGATTTCAATAGTGTTTTCCTCATTCTGCAAAACTGCTGTTCATGCCACACAGTTGCCTGGAAATATCTTGATTTTTGTTGTCAAGTCGTCAATACTTTAAATCCTTGTTAACTGAGATATTGTCATTACTTTTCTCAGAGATAGAATTGAACAGTTTTTGAGAAACTGTTAAATCCAGATGTTTTAATGGATGTTGTTATTTTTCTTTTCTTTCTTTCTTTCTTTTTTTTTTTTTTAAGAAAAATGCTGGATTAGTCCATAATTTATTATAGAGCATTTGCCTAGCATTCAGGAGGTTCAATCCCAAGTAGTTGGAGGGGGAGAGCCCTATTAATTAGGTTGTTAAAAATCTTTTAAGATTTTTTTCATCCCAGCCTGGTATTATATTTGTCACTTATTGGTTGTAACTGATGTGGCCATTCACTTAAAATATGTCTTTTCTGTCTTCAGATTCTATTTCTGAAGGTTAATTATAGTACATTTTATAGAGTGTACTATATTATGAAGTCTTGGCCCAGATTATTATTTTCTGTTACATTTACTAGATTTGGGGCTGTAGCATACTAAAATAAAGATCTTAATCTGGGCACTGTGCTTTATACATGTAATCCTGGCACTCAAGACAAACTAAGAGGATCAGGAGTCAAGGACAACCTTGTTCCTCTCAAAAGGAGATAAGACAATTTGTAGTTCAGTTGATAGTTTTTGCCTAGTGTGTTCAAACCCTGAGTTCAGTTGCCAGTGTAAAAAATTAAAATAAAAGACTTAACCTGTCACTATGTCAAACTGCCAGCCAGGTTCTGCTTACTTACTAGTGTGCTGTCCCATGGTTTCAGGCCAGGAATCTTGCACTAACTTTCCCACTAAGTTTTGATTACTTTGTAAACGCTTTTGGTATAGCCCAGGCTGTAAACTAGCCAATGTTGTCTGTCACAGTTTTATTTATTGATCTCAGTTCTGTATGTGGATAGAATTAGGTGCCACTCAATAGTAGAAGCTCTGATGTAAGAGTATGCCGAAGCCAGACAAGATTTGTGTTCCTTTGATATACTCTTGAGTATGATAGTGCATGCTTAGAACAGCAGATATAAACATACCTCAGAACTGAGATGCAGCCAGGAGGGCGCTGATAAAACCAAGGTCACAGTTGCACTTCTCTGCTTTCTGCTGTCAGAGGTGGGATCAGCACCCAAGAAAGGCCACGGCCAAGAAGAATATGGATGGTAGCAATTGCTTCTGCATCTCTGCAACTGTTTTGCAATGTACAGTTCCTATGAAATGTTTTAGAAAAAAATGTCCTGAGCTTGCAAAGAAAAAGTGAAATGTCTCTGGATAAATTTAGAGAGAAAAGTTTTTATTTGCTCACTGAAAGTGTTGCTGTTTAGACTTTCACATTTTTTAAATGGGATGGAAAAAAGCTAGAGTCAAAATTCTGTTACAAAGTGGTTAATCATGAAATTTAGATAGAAATGACCAAAGGGTGGTGTAGTTTATGCCTTTTGCTTTTATCTCTGCAAATTGATATAATTTGTATTTGTTGTATGCATATTGCATAGATTGTATTAGACTAAATTGGAGTTAAACTTATTTTAGGATGAGTGTAGCCCTAAAAATATTTATTTATTTATCATTTGGTTTTTTTTTTACACAATTTATTCACTTTATATCCCAGTTGCAGCCCCCTCCCTCATTTATTTATTTATTTATTTATTTATTTAGTCAGTGTCAGGTAAGCCGTGGTACCTGTGTGGAGTCAAAAGGCAGCTTAACTAAGTCATTTTCTCCCTTCTATCATGTGGGTCCTAAGAATGGCTCTAGGTTGTCAGATCTGGCATCTGATGCCTTCGCTCACTGAACCTCACCTCAAGTCCACAGTGATTTTATTTGTTTTGGTTAATAAATACTATAAATGAATTTTTCTTTAATATTGCAACAGCTCAAAGAGCAGAAATAAAAATAACTTTTCTAATAAGCTTTTCCTATGCCAGATTCAACACTCTCAGATTCTGTTTGTTATACCTGGAAAATTATCACTTTACAAATGACCTCATAATCTCTAGAAGAATATCACATTCTTTATAAGACAACCTAACCCTACAAGAGAACATTATTCTTACTATATTGTTGTTCCAGAGAAAGCTAGGCAAGTCAGTTACCAACTCCAGCTTTCAGTCTTTCAGACACATCTCTACCATGTATACCATGTACATAGCCAAGAAAGATTTCAAAAATAACCCACACTGTAAGAGGACAGCCACAAGATGGCAAATTATTCATATTTTCCCAAGGAATGTATGCAGAGCCAAAGCAGGAGCCTACCAACGCATGAATTGAAGAGCTATGTCGGCCAGCACTCAGCAGGTAGGGGGAGGTGGATCTGTGAGAGTTTGAAGCCAGCTTGTTGTACAAAGCCAGTTCCATGACAGCCAGGCCTGTCTTGGAAAACAAACAAATAAAAGCAAGGAAAAGAAAGACAGAAAAAGTAAAGCCATGCGCCCATTCTCCTTTTAAATGTTTATTATTATTTTCACTATGGAGAGGATTTTTCAGTGCTAGAGCTCCGGATCAGGCCTTCCGCAAGGCAGGCAAGCATCTTACCAGGAAAATGGAACTTTCCAGCCCTGGAACTGTATTAGCCTTGTTTATAATTTATTTTCTCAATTTCTCCACCCAAAACTCCTCCTGCCCTTTGAAACAGGTCTCACTCCATAGATTAGGATCTCTCAAGTACTGAAATTGAAGGCTCTGCCACACCCCACCTAGTCTTTTTAAGACTGTTATCTATTTTGTTTTGTATTTTTGAGACAGGGTTTCATTTCATTGTGTAGCTTTGTCTATCTTGGAACTCACTGTTTAGACCAGACTGAGTTTGAACTCATAGAGATCGGCCTGCTTCTGGCCTGCTGAGTGCTGAGATTAAAGGCATGTGCTACCACAGCCTGACAATTTTTTCAAACTTGTATTGATTATCAAATCAGTAATTTTCCAAAACGCCATATTCTGTGTTTATGAATCAAGTTTCTTTTTTTAAGATTAATTTATTATGTATATAATGTTCTGTCTGCATGTACACCTGCACACCAGAAGAGGGCACCAGATCTCGTTATAGATGGTTATGAGCCATCAGGATCTTGGGAAGAACTCATTGATCTTAACCTCTGAACCATTTCTCCAGCCCATGAATCAAGTTTCTTCAGTTGTGAATTTATTTAGGGCAAAGATTCTCAACTTCCTAATGACCCTTTAATACAGTTCCTCTTGTTGTGCTGACCCCAACCATGAAATTATTTTCGTTACTACTTCATAAGTGTAATTTTGCTATTGCTATGAATCATAATGTAAATATCCGATATGCAGATGGTTTCAGGTGACCCCTGAGAAAGGGTCATTTGACATCCCCTGGGGGTCACAACCCATGGGTTGAGAACTATTGATCTAGTGTGACTGTCATAGAATCAAGGTAGAAGATGAATGCTTCATGCAGCTGCAGCCCAGTGTTTTGGAGTATTTTGTACATATAAAAAACTGGTGCACATCTACACAGACACACTTGAGAATATTACAAGAAAAGTTCGTCAGGGCTGAGATACATTGCTCAGTGGCAGAATGTTTGCCTAGGATGCTTGAGGTCCTAGGTTTGACCCCCAGTACTAAATACAAGACCAAGCATATTTAGATCACTGTAGCAACTATCTGAACATAAAAACAGCTTTTGCTAAAACTGAGCAGATCAAGAGTAAGAGTTTGATTTTGTTGATGTGTCTTCTGTATTCTACAAAGTGTCTAATAATAAATTAGAACATAATGTGATTTTTTTTGTGTATTGATATAATTAAGCTTGGTAGAGTAGTTTGTGTCTTTTCAGAAGTTCCTCAGTTTCATACCAAAATCTACTTAAAAAAAAAGATTTACTTATTATGTATATAATGTTCTGTCTGCATGTACATCTGCATGTCAGAAGAGGGCATCAGATCTTAAAGATGGCAGTGAACCACCATGTGGTTTCTGGGAATTGAACTCAGTACCTCTGGAAGAACAGCCAGTGCTCTTAACCACTGAGCCATCTCTCCAGCCCCAAATTGTACTTTTTGATAGCATAATAACCAGTTGTATACATTTGTATTTTCTTTTTTAAAAAGATTTATTTATTTATATGAATGCTGTATACACCTGAATGCTAGAAGAAGGCATCAGATCCCATTATAGATAGTTATGAGGCACCAGGAGGTTGCTGGGAATTGAATTCAGGACCTCTGGAAGAGCAGGCAATCATTGAGCCATCTCTCCAGCTCCTAATTTTGTATTTTCATTTCAATATTTTCCTTTTAAAAATATTTCAGTAGTATGTGTTTGTGAGCTATAGAGTGGCATTCAATGAGTTTACAGTTTATAATACTCAAAACAGCAGGTTAGCCCCTAGTACTTGTGTTTAAATTTGTGTGTGTGAGAGAGAAGACTAGAGAGGTTGGTGCTGGATGTCTTTTTTTAGTCATCTCAAGTTATATTTTGAGACCGGATAGCTCAGCAAACATGTGGACAGGTTGGCCAGTGAGCTTGAAGAATTGTGCTGTCCCTCCCAGCCCACGCTAGGATTACAGGCAAAAACTGCTGTACTGGCTTTTTTTATTTGGGTGATGGGGATCTCAACTTTCCTCATCCTCACTTGGCAAGCATGTTACTGGCTGAACCATCTTCCAGTTCCTTATGTCCTTAAACATCAAAAATGTATTTGTCTCAAATTGGACATTTTTAGTAGCTACAGTGTGTATGTGTTTGTTAAGTCTATTGAGTGCTGGGACTAAAGGCATGTTCCACCATCACTGAACTTCCTTTATATAGTTCTTGATACTATATTTATGTTCTGATCCTCACCAGCGTTTCATAGTTTGGGTTTGTTTGTTTGTTTTTGTTTTGATAACAAGCCCCATATCAGATGGACTAGATTTGTATTTCCCTTGGAGACAGTGATATTGAGCAGTTTATTCAGATTCTTGTTGACCATTTGGATTTCTTCCTGTGACGTTTTGGTTTGTTTGTTTGATACCCAGTGATAGGGTTTGAACGTAGGCCCTTTTGTATACCCAGCTAGTGTAGTACTGCACTATAGCCTGCCCACTTTGACTTTATTTTGAGACAGACTCTCACTGATTTGTCCATGCTGGCTTTGAACTCACTCTATAGCCCAGGGAGACACTGAGTTTTTGACCGTCCCATTTTAGTCTCCAAGTATATAGGATTACAGCCGGAGACAGTGGAGTTCCTAGTCATGCCTTCTGTGCTCACATGACAAGGTGGAAACTGATTATTTTGATTTCATTTGTTAGTGGAATTTTTGAGGCTTTTATATGTTCTGGATGTAATTCCTTTGTTGGATAAATAGCTGTACAGGATTTCCCTGTTGTTCAAATTGTCTCGTCACCATATTGGTGGTTTCATTTGTTGTGGAAAGCATTGTTAGCTGATACCATCTCACTGTTTTGCTTTTACTACCTGTGTATGCCTTTTAAAATGTTGGTGATATACATCTTTAATCCCAGCACTCTGAAGGTAAAGACATGTAGATCTCTGGATTGGAGGCCAGTCTAGTTTTCCTACTGTTCCAGGACAGCCCAGGCAGTGAGAGCCCTGCCCCCTTTCACACACACACACAATGATGGTAAATGCTAGGGGTGTAGTTCGGAGATAGAGCATTTGCCAGTATGTCTGAGCATTTGTCAGTATCCCCTGGTTTTGAGCTGTAGCACTGAAAAGAACTTGTTGGTAATTAATAATACTCCTGTTGAAATACTTAACTTACATTTTATATTAAACATTGTTGTGTAGAATTTATTGGCTTATTTATGTGTGTACCCACATGCCCCACACTGTGGCATATGCTACAGCCTTCTTTTGGCTGTTAGATACGCTTTCAGTAGTTGGTTCTCTCCTGCCATGTGGGTTCTGGGATGTCAAACTCAGATTGTCAAATTTATGCCATCTGGCCAGCCCAGAGACAGCACCCTTGGTTTTTTGAGATAGGGTTTCTCTGTGTAGCCCTGGCTGACCTGGAACTCGCTTTGTAGACAAGGCTGGTCTTAAATTCAGAGGTCCTTCTCCTGCCTCTGCCTCCCAGGTGCTGGGATTAGAGGCGCATGTCACCACCACCTGGCTCAGGCAGCACTTTTAACCATTGTTCTTTCTGAGTTTTGTTCGTTTGTTTTTTTAATCAGATTCTGCTGGTGACAGGCTCTCTCCAACTACTACCTTTAGTTTATTCAACTGAAAATTGAACAGTTATACTAGATATATTAGATCACTGCCAGTTTTAACATTGTAAGAATCCTGTTCTACTGATTACCAAAGTGATGTAATCAAAACCTTGGATAACTGTCTATTTAAAATCTCATAGTTCCCCCTGGTATAAGATGAAAGCATTCTTGAGTTACAGTTACAACTAATAGGAGACAGAGTGTGATCTGTAATCATGTCTTGCTTTTTGGATAGCATGGTTTTGCTGGTTGACTTAGTATTTCTTATCTTTTATTAGTGTATGTAGACATACATGAATTATAACTTTAATAATGTTTTGTTTATATCGAAGTACATTGCACTTCATTAAAAATAACGTTTTAATTTTTTAAAATTGTTTTTCTTTCTAAGTATTACATGCTTAATGTATAAAGCAAATGTTAGAAATTTAGAGTGATGAGAACACTGTAGGAATATCAAAGTTTTTTAACAATTTATTTTAATTTTAAATCATGTATATGTATGTCTGTGTGTGGATACATACATCTGAGTATAGGTATCTGTGGAGGCCAGAGGTGCCAGACCCCCCGAGCTGGTCACAGGGGATTCTGAGCTACCTGATGTGGGTAATGAGACCAGTTCAGGTCCTGGAAGGACAGTGCGTGCTCCTCCTGCCTCCTCCTCTTACTTTTTAAAACTGAGAGCGGCATGCCATTTTTGTTTTTTAAAACTGAGAGCGGCATGCCATTTTTGTTTTTTAAAACTGAGAGCGGCATGCCATTTTTGTTTTTTAGGATAGTTTTCTTTAAAAAAAAACTTTTATACTTATTATAATTTTGAAATGTTGATTTACAGGGAGTAGCAAACCTCTGTTTTTTTAAAAAAAGAGAACCCATGTACCTTTAATCCACTTTTCAACTATGGTTGTGTCTTGTGTAACTATAGAGCAGTATCAACAACAGGAAACGGCTATTTTTTTATGAATAGATTCATACAGCCATCATCCCAATAAAGAACTTCCTTCACTGCAAAGGTCCTTCTCTGTGCTCTTATCTCTCACCCTTGGCAACAGCTAATCGATTCTGCTTATTTAATTCTGTCAGGTTGAAAGTGTTATGTAAGTAGAACCGCATAGTATGTGACCTTTTGAGACAAGCTTTCCATCAGGTCTGAAGCCCTTCAATTCACCAAGGTATTGAATATGCATTTATTTATTTATTTATTTATTTATTTATTTATTTATTTATTTTGAATTTCCAAGACAGGGTTTCTTTGTGTAGCTCTGGCTTTCCTGGACTCGCTTTGTAGGCCAGGCTGGCCTTGAACTCACAGAGATCCACCTGCCTTTGCCTCCCAAGTGCTGGGACTAAAGGGATGACTGGCTTGAAATTTATTCATTTTTATTGCTAGATTGTAGTTCATCAGTAGCACGGTTTTAACTGTTGGCATATTATGGGATATTTTGGTTTCTTGGACATTTTAACTATTACAAGTAGTGCTGCTGTCATTTGTATGTAGGGGTTTGTGTCAGCACAAGTTTTTTTTTTTTTTTTTTGAGGAAATACTCAGGAGTCTAATTGTTACGTTATAGGGTAGATATAGGCATAGCTGTTCTTTATTGTGGTTCAAACTTTCTGATGTATTCTATACTGTTCTAACAATTATTTTGTTTTTACAAATAGCGATTTTTTTTTAATGCATGTGGGTGCTTTGCCTGTTGTGTATCTCTGCTGTGGGTGCAGTACTCACAGAGGTCAGAAGAGAATTGAATCCCCTGGAACCAGTCACATATGGTTGTGAAGTACCATGTATGTGTGGGGATTGAACCTGGGTTCTTGGGAGGAGCAACTAGTGCTCTTGAGTGCTGAGCCATTTCTCCAGCCTTGAAAATTATTGTTGTTTCTTTTCTTTTTCTTTTTTTGAGACAGGATCTCACTGTGTAGCTCTGGTTGTCCTGGAACTCTCTGTGTAGACTAGGCTGGCCTCTGTAGAGATCTACCAGCCTCTGCCTTCTAAGTGGTGGGATTAAAGGCGTGTACCACTATGCCTGGCAAAAATTCTTATTTCTAAAGCACACTCACTCTGTCTTTAATTTGACAGCATTTTCTGTTCTCTGGACGAAATTTGTAGTTTATACTCTTCATGTTTTTGAGACACAGTTTCATTGTGCAGCCTTGGTTGGCCTGGAACCTACTGTGTAAACCTGACTGGCTTTAAACTCATAAAAATCCTCCTGTCTGCACCCTGAGTGTTGGGATTAGTATGCCACCATGGCCTGTGTAATTTGTCTTCTTGGTACTCTGTGCCTTTTGGTTGTCACTGGTTCCACACTGTTACTTGCCTTCCTGTCTTTGCTCACACAGTTTCCTTGGTGTCCCTTTACTGCTCCATCTCAACAGGGTCTGCTCAAATGACATTTTAGTGACCTCTTTTATCTTACCAGCTGGAAAACCTAGGTTTTTCCAACTCCCTTATCTTTTCCAGGTTTTGTTGTTTTGTTTTGTTTGCAACAGGACTTCTTGTGTGGCCTTGGCTGTTCTGGACTGATTTTATAGACCAGGCTGGCTTCTTGAGTTTAGAGATCCATCCACCACTGCCTCCCAAGTGCTGGGATTTAAGGGGATTTAAGGTATGTAGCACCATGCCCAATTTTCTTTTCTAGTTTTTAGTGAATTACAAAAGTCATCATTTTATTGATGTTGCTTTGAAAACTGAGGAAAATTTGTAAGGAACTTCTTTCACATTTATTTATTCTTCCATTCATTCATTTATTTCTCTTTGATAATCCTTTCTGGACTGTAAAATTGAGGGCAGGACCATTTTGATTCATTTAGTTTGTACATACTGCATGCAGAGTAATATTTCATGGATGAATAAATTAGGTGTGCAAGGGTATTTACATCTCTAGTGTCTTAGTTTCTAGAACTTGAGTGAAGCAGGCTCTTGGTAAGTGCAGTATTGTACAAGACCTGTGACTCTACAGCCTCACTGTTAGGCACATCATTGTTATGTGTATCTAATTGGATACTTTTGCTAAGTTATTCCTCTGATAACTAGAAGCTGTCTTGTACAGTTGGACTGAAGCAGGCTGTTCACAAGGCTGAGCAGTGTAATAGGTAAGAACATGCATTGTGAACTGTTATTGCTGGGACTGAAACCCTGATTTGTTTTGTTTACTGGCTTAATTCTGTCTTGGGTAAGTTGCTGATATATTTATTTCAGTTGTCTTGTCTATAAAATGAAGACATTAGTAGTGTCCACCCTATGTGGCTGCTGTGAGGATTGTTTGAGCACGAGAGTGACACACGTAGAACTGTCTCGGCATGCTGTGCGTTCCGTGCTCAGATGCTCCGCGGTTTCCTCCTCTCTTCTAATGGCTGCTGATGAGAGAGGCCATGGTTCTCATCCTATCAGTGAACTAATAAGTACCCTTCAAACTCTGTAACTCAGAAAGGACTACGTGGTTGACAACAAGGCTCAATATGTACTTTTGTCACTTTCCTCAACATGAAAAGGATGTCATTCCCTTTTCTTCTATTAATTTTTATGTCAGCTCTTTGGTTGGATCAAGGATCCTAACTGATACAAGGAGTGGATTAATAATAGTAAAGTATGAATTCTTCCCAAGGACGGTGAAGCTTGAAAACATGTTTTTATACATTTTAGGCAAATAATGATAAAGTTGTGAAGGAAGGACAGGACAGTGGATCCCTGTACTAGGGTAGTGATTTTGGTTTCACTAAGGTATGAGGGTGGCATGCAAGCTAGAGGGGCATAAGGATGACTTGGTTTATTTGAGTTCTCTACAGCCACATTGCCACTTTTGGTAATCAAGGCTATCCTCCAGCCTTGGTACAGAAAGGCTAGTCCTCAAGACAGGTCTGAAAGGAAAGCAAAAAGGACAGGACAGACAAATGGCCCTTTCTGATGTTGTAGTTCCTCAAGTGATTTCAACTGGAAATAATAAATATCAAACCAATTTGGCATATTTTGAGATGGCACCTCTTTAACGCTTCAGTTCCATTCATGTGAAATGTGACAGTGGGGAAGCTAAGCTGTGCTGTTAATGGGCATTACTGAGGTGCTTATAAATCTGTAAAGGTGGTTTGCTTTGTGGTTTCTGTAGGAGACATGGAGGAAAGTGTGGCTTCTGAATTATGAAAGTTTCAGTTTTCATTGAGACTTTTGCAAATAAGCAATAATATATCCTTTTCCACACCTCTCTGAAATCTTTGGTATTAGGCATCAAAACAGGTTATGCATAAATTGAAAATGCAAAACACAGCATTTCAAGCATGCAACTATTTCATTTCATTGGAGCCTTGTAACCATGAGATCAGTAGGCCAGGATCCCTGTGTACCGCTCCTAATCAGCTGTTCTTCCCTGTAACAACTATAAACTCATCTTTGATTGTTCCCCCTTCTCTATCAACTCACTATCCGAGCACATGTCCACAGACAGTTCCTTTCTGTATTACAAAGTACCTAAAATATACCTGCATCTTATTTTGAGTATACTTCTCTTGTACTTGAAGATACTCTTCTCTTGAAGATACTAATTTTGCCTTTTGGGCTTCTTTATAGTTAAATGATTGGTTTAATTTGAATCTTCTGGTTTGAATTTGTTCTCCATCTATGTAGAGAATATGTTATGGCCTTATAGTAGGTAGTAGGAAATGGTTTGTTTATACCACCTACTGTATAGTAAGTAAAGGTTAAAATAGAGTTATTGGTATCTGTAATGGTCTCAGCAGGTAGGTGCAGAAGGATCAGGAGTTCAGTGTTATCCTGAGCTTTGTGAGACCCTGCCTCAAAAAGAAAGAAAGAAAAAGAGATGTTTTAAAGATGTGTTTTATTATTTTCAATTGTGTATGTGTGCACATGTGTGTGCAGTGGCTCTGGAGCCAGAGGGCTCAGATCACCTGGAGCAGGAGTTACAGGAATTTGTAAGCTTCCCAGTGTAGGTACTGGGGACTGAACTTGGATCCTTTGGGAAAACAAGTAAATTACTGAGCTGTATCTCCAGTCCCAAAGCCAAACGTTGTAATAAACACTCTATCAGGGTAGTCCAAAGTTTGTGTTTGTGACTACCACTGACCACCACAGCACAGTTGATAACTAGGCAAATCCAGAATGTAGGTCATTCTAGAGAATTGTGCTAAACTGTCCTGTCCCTCTGAGAAAGAGATAAATGTATTAAAGATATATGATAACTCAGCGTAACTCATAGCTCTAGCCTCTGTCCTGGGTGGAAAACAGATAGGAAAGACAACTGGGGACATAAAATAGTTTTCTTAGGTGCAATGATGTCTTCCTCTAACTCCTCTTGGAGTAAGGGTCTTGCTGTGAGACAGGGTTGTCTCAGACTCACAATCCGTGACTTCTACCTCCCAGGTACAGGCTTGCAGGCATATGCCAGCCACTATGCCCAGAGGAAGTTGTCATTATCACAGTGTGTGCAGTGAAATATTTATATTTAATGTCATAATCTCTTCATATTAAATGGTTTAGTCTTATTGCACCTTACTCACTAAATGTATCTAGATACATGTAAAATGCATGTGGAAAAACGTTTCAGTCATGAATTTGAATTTTGCCTGCTTATTCAAGTAGGACCTCAGTTACTTGAATTATATTTCTTGATCCTTGTTGTCGCATCTATAAAGTGAAGTTAATCTGCCTCATGAAACTTTTGAGTATTAGAAAAATTGATACAGCCTCAAAAGACTGTCTGCAAATTAGTAAATGTAGCTGTGCTGCTTTGTCTCTATGACATGTATTTTGTAATCTGTTACTGAGAGATGCAAGAGTGCACATTACAAAGCAGAGAGAGCCTTTGAGCAAGTAGGCAAAGACGAAGCGGCCTTAGTCTTACTGTGGAGTGAGAGTTTATGTGAGCACTGTCTGATGTGCAGTGCAGGTCTGTCAGATTTCTCCTGTCCGTCCTTTCGAGTCTAACACAGACGGTGTCGAGCTACCCAGATGCTAAGATGCTTTTGTTACCTGTACCGAAGTTAAACTTCCCGGAAGGAACACAACAAACCCGGTGCTTCTTGTCCTCTAGCCCGCTGCTTTCTCTGGCATAAAAGACAGGCTGAAAAGAAAGCTACTGAACAGGAACAAGGATTTACAGATTTTCAGATTATTATAGCAGTGGTTCTCAACCTGTTGGTCGTGACTCCTTTGGTGTCTCATCAGATATTCTGCATATCAAATATTTACATAATGATTCACAACAGTAGTATTAAAGGGTCACAGTATTAGAAGGTTGAGAGTCACTGCTTTACAGTGATACTAAATCCTGGGTTGGAAAAGTTGTTTGTGCAGTTTATTGAAGCAAAACATGCCATGCTTTTATGCATGCATTTGTTGAGAGAGGAGGAAAGACATCTTTAAGTTTCTCCCAGGTACTGAAGGGAAATAACATGAACTTTGCTTTACTTAGTTTTGAACCAGTATCTTATATGGTCCTAGTTTAAAAATTCAGAGGTCCAAAGGGCTTATGTGGAATCTGTAAGATGGCTTAGAGGGTAAAAGTGCTTGCCTCTGAGCCTCTGACTGGAGTTTCATTCTCAGGATTCTGCAAGTTGTCCTCTGACCTCTACATGAATGCTTTTTGACACAAAGTAGGGAGGGGTGCTTGCTGTCTTTCTCTTACTCTTTTGTTTTCTCTTTCACACATACAAATAAATAATAAAAAATATAAAGGGCTCTTTATATTCTTTTGTTTTCAAGACGGGTTCTCTCTGTAGCCTTGGCTGTCCTGGACTTGCTTTGTTGATCAGGCTGGCCTTGGAGTCACAGAACCACCTGCCTTTGCCCTGCCTCTGCCGGGATTAAGGACATGTGCCGCCACACCCCGCTGGCTCTTTATATTCTGTCATGGTGCAGTTGCATGGGCTAGAGATCACTTTGAATTTTGAGCTAGGCTGTTAGGAATGGCTCTAGCATTTGGTTTGGGCCTGTGGAGGAATGCCGCTGCTGTCACAGGAAGCTGGTATTAGAACAGCATGAAACAAACAAAACCACACCCCAACAGTGGAAAAGCAGTTCAGTTAGAGAATAGAAAAACGTCTTAGTTGCTTTTTATTTCTGTATTAAGCCCCATGACCAAGGCAACTTGTAGAAGAAAGAGTTTATTGGGAGTTCACAGTTTGAGAGGTTGAGTCCATGACCATCATTGCTGGGAGCATGGTGGCAGGTAGGCAGGCCTAGCGCTGGGAGCTCCCATTCGTGTCCTCAAGTAGGAAACAGAAAGAGAGGTAACTAGGAATGGTGTGAGCTTTTGGAACCTCAGAGCCCATCCCAGGTGACATACTGTCTCCAACAAGGCCACAACTCTGAATTCTTCCCAAGTATTTAAATAAATTTATGAGCCCATGGGAGCCATTCTCATTAAACCTCCACAGTTCCTTAAACAAACAAACAAACTTTTCCCAAGACAGGGATTTCTCTGTGTAGCCCTGACTGTCCTGGAACATAGTCTATAGACCAAGCTGGCTTCAAACTCAGAGAGATCTGCCTGCCTCTGCCTCTCAAGTGCTGGGCTTAAAGTCTTGTGACACCACTGACCAGCCCACCATAGCTTTTAAATGAGCATTTCTCTAAAGAAGAGAGATAAAAGATAGACTAAAATTCAGCGATGAAAGAGTAGCTCTGCTGATGTTAAGAACACCAGATTTAAAGTTGTGTTTATTCTAAGCTGTTCTCATTTCATTAGGAGGTGTATAAGAACATCATAGAAAATAAGTTGAAAGTATATCTGTTTAGTTGCATACTAAAGTGGTGAATACCTGTGATTCTAGAATTTGGTGACAAGACAATCAACTATTCAAGGCCATCTTTGTCTACATAGTGGATTAAAGGAGATCCTGCCTCAAAAACAATGATATGTTTTGAGTTCTATGAATAATTTAGATGATAATGATGTTCACAAAAACCCTACCCTCAGTTTAAATTTAAATAAAATTACCTTAAAAAATAAACAGATTTCACGTTAGGTCTATTTTAACTTTTTTATTTTTCATTTCATAAAGATAGATGGATGGATGGATAGATGGATGGATGGATGGATGGACGGACGGACGGACAGATCATTCCAGAGGGTGGGGAAAGAGGTAAGGGTGCTTGCTGCACATGTGTGGAGGACCTGAGTTCAGATCCTTACCACCTATGTAAAAAGCCCCGTATGCTGGAGGGCACCTGTAACCCAAGCATCACACCACTGGGAGTAGAGACAGGATGGGTTACTGGGGGTTGTGGCCACCAGCTTAGCACCAGGTTTAGTGAGAAACTTCTGTCTCAAAGAAATAAGATGGAGAGTGATAGAGCAGGGCACCCAATGCCATTGTCTGGCCCATGCAGACATAGGTACATGTACCCATATACAGTGAATGAATGGATGAATGAATGAATAAGTAAGTGCATTATAGAAAATATGTTGAACTCAAGCTGAACATGGTGGTGCTCACTAGTTAATCCTCAAGTTGGAGATCACCCTGGGCTACCTAGTGAGGCCTTGTCTCAAAACAATTCAGGGTGGTAGTGATTGAACTCCTTGGTTCACTAACCAAGGTCCACACAAAAGATAAAGTGTTATTTGTTTCATGTTCTATGGAACAGTCAGCTGTTTTCATTATCTATTATCTATAACTTGGGATGAAGTTTAACTAAGACCCACCGATAGTCAAAGGCCAAACACAGAAGTGGACTGTTTCTGTGTCTTGATAAGATAGTGTTAACTTCTGATGCATCAGGACTTCCTTAATTGCTCATGACTTTAGAATGTACTTTTGTTTTCATCTCAAATTGAAATGCTTCGTTAATGCATACCAATTACCATTTTAGAGCTAGGGACATATCTTAGGGGCAGAGCCCATGTTGAGCACACATGCGGCTTGGGTTCAGTGCCCAGCAGTGGCAAAACAAAATCCTTTTGGTAAAGGAACGAGTACCAAGCTATACATGCAGTGCCTTTAAAATGCGGATCAAGCTGGGTATGGTGGTGTGTGCCTGTGATCCCTGCACCATGGGAAGCAAAGGTAGAAGGATCATAGTAAGCTTGCATAGTGAGTGCCAGGCTAGCCAGGGCCACAGAGTGAGGCCCAGTAGCAAGAATAAACAAAAACAAAAATGTGAATAAAGATTTAATGATGTGATAATGAGTTAATGTTTAGGTAGCATCTTGGATTCTTTAATGTATTTACCATGTTCGTAGAGCTCTGACCTGTGGGATGTGGTAATATAATATAACATTGTGAACAGCTGTTAACAGTGAAGACCTGGCACAACAGTGTGTAGTGTTCACCATGTTTCATAACATGAAACAGCATTCAGGCTAAGGTTTTCTAAGTACATTGTAGATGTGAGAGAAATGTAACTGTTAGTTTTGTAGGTTGTAATTTTTATACTTGTAAAATGCTCTTTTGAATTACTCATGTATATACAAATATATACATATACATACTTGGTTTTAAAAAAGGTCTCTCACAGAACGTGGGAACTTGGAGTTTACTAATTCAAGTAGGCAGGCTGACCAGTGAGCTCTAGGGACCCACCTATCTCTCCTCCCCAGCACTGGGATTACAAACATATTGCTATATACTCCCTTACCACCCTCCGACCCCAGCCTTTTAAAGCAGGTCTTACATGGTGCTGGGGATCCAGTTCAAGTTCTCATGCTTGCCTGGCAATCACTTTACCAACTCAGCCAGTCCTGTAGTTGATTTCCTGTCTTGCACCTGTATGTAATGGTCTTGCTAACCTGGCATTAGTTCTTTAGAAACATTTGGGTTTTTTGTTTGTTTGTGTGTTTGTTTTTCTTTTGTCCTCCCCCCGCCCCCCCCCCCTTTTTTTGAGACAAGGTCTCACTGTGTAGCCCTGGCTGGTCTGGAACTTATGTAGGTTAGGCTGGCCTGGAACTCAGAGAGATCCACATGCCTCTGCCTCCCAGGTGCTGGGATTACAGGTGTGTGTACCACCACATCTGGCCTGATGGCTTACATTGTTTTGAAGTGTGTGTGTGTGTGTGTACGTACACACACTACTGGGGCCTCCTCCATACAAGCACACACTCTACCACTGAGCTATGTACACTCTTGGTTCCAGACATTGTGGAACACTGCATGAATGTGTGTCATCTTTGTACAGACGCCGTGTTGGTCTTTGTATTCCAGTTTTCGTATATATGCTACTAAAGCACCTTTGGGTCTTCTGTATGAACAATCAAGTTGTCTGCACACCGTTTACTTCTTTTGTCCTTGTTGCTAGAACCTTTAATGTTTCCTAGAAGCATCAAGGGTCACCTTTATTCCAGGTATCAGAGGAAGGCTTTCCTTACAGAATCCAAAATTAGTATCTTCTTCAAAGATGCCTTTTATCAAGTTGAGAGATTTCTTTCAATTTTTAGTTTGGTGAGTTGGTTTTTGGTTTTTGGAGAGACAAAGTTTCTCTGGGTAGCCTTGGCTGTACTGGACTTGCTTTGTAGACCAGGCTGGCCTCGAACTCACAGAGATCCATCTGCCTCTGCCTCCCCAAGTGTTGGGATTACAGGTGTGCAGTTTGGTGAGCTTTTACTATGAGAAATGATTGATGAATTTTGTTAAATGTATTTCTTCATATTTTGATGTGATTTTATGGTTTTGCTCTTTTAGCTTGTTAATATGGAGAGTTGATTATTTTCATTTGCAGCTATTAAATCAGCTTGGCATTGTTAGGATAAATGCCACTTGGTTTTAATTTCATGTCATTAAATTTCTTCTGAAATTTTGTATCTCTGTGCATGAGAGCTAACCAGTTCATGGTTTTATTTTCTTGTTATCTCTTTAATTTTGTTGTCAAGAATGAATTCAGAAATATCCTTCCCTTGAAGGGCTTGTAGAAAATTTGTGTTTGTTTGTTTGGTTGTTTTTTCTAGACAGGGTTTCTCTATGTAGCCCTGGTTGTCCTAGAACTCACTGTGTAGACCAGGCTGTCCTTGGATTCAGTGATCTCCCTGCCTTTACCTCCTTTGTGCTGGGATTAAAGGTCTGTGCCACCACACCACCACTGCCTGACATAACTGGACTTTTGGCTAATTGGGTTCTTTTGTCTACCTCCCTGCACCACCCGTATCCCTTCCAACCCTCCAACACTAGTTAGGACAGAAAAAAGGATCGAAGTAAAGGGGGGCATTGTATTGTTAGGCTACTTCCTGCTGATTAGGGGTGTTGAACTCCTCCCAGGAGGATATCTCCAGCCAGCAACCATCAGTCCAGCAATAGAGGGAGCAGCAGCTGTCCTTCTTTTGGGGCTCTGGCATTGGTAAATCCTTGGAGAGTCCCCAGAATTTCCAATTTAAACTATTCAACTGGCAAAATCATGCCCCAGCCAGAGACAAATTATAGTTAGCTGCTGTGGACAGTCTGAAGCAGCCCCATATCCCATACATAGGATTAAAACAAAAACATATTCCCAATATAACTGGGTTTTTACTTTTTTTTTTTTTTTTCCAAAACAGGGTTTCTCTCTGTAGCCTTGGCTGTCATAACTGGGTTTTTAAAGAAACCAAAATTGTCGCTATAACCTGGCTTTGCCATTATTTCTTTATTTTATTTTATGTTTTGTTTTTTGAGACAAAGTTTGTCTGTGTAACAATCCTGGCTGTCCTGGAACTCACTCTGTAGACTGCCAGACTGCTATTACTGTTTTTTTGTTTGTTTGTTTTTTAAATATGTGAGTGCTCTATCTGCATGTACACCTGCATGCCGGAAGAGGGCATCAGATCACATTATAGATGGTTGTGAGCCACCATGTTATTTCTGAGAATTGAACTCTGGACTTCTGGAAGGTCAGTCAGTGCTCTTAACTGCTGACCCATCCCTTCAGCCCCAGGTATTATTTCTTAATGCTACAATTGACCAGTGAAGTCTTCTGGGACTGAAATTTTCTTGGTAAGAATGTGTTACATACTCAATTTCTTTAAAGGTTTGGTTTTTGTTTTGTTTTATTTTTATTTATTAATGCAGGGTGTGGGGATTGTCGTGGCATTCATGTGGATGGAGGTTAGCAGACAACTTGACAGAGTCTGTTCTCTTTCCACATGTGCATTCCATGCATCAAACTTAGGTTGTCTGGCTTGGCAGCAAGTGCCTTTACTCACAGTCCTTTTGGTTAATGATATCTGTGCTCATCTTTGGTATTTTCTTTTACTTTGTTCTAAATATTCTTTCTCTTGGGGCTGGAAAGATAACTCATCAGTTAAGAGCATTGGCTGCTCTTTCAGAAGTCCTGAGTTCAATGCCCAGCACCCACATGGTGTCTCACAACCATCTAGAATGTGATCTTATGCCCTCTTCTGGCATGCAGCCATACATGCAAAATAGAGCACTTATATACATAAAATACATACATAAATAAACCTTAAAAATATTCTCTCGGGCTGGAGAAATGGCTCAGAGGTTAAGAGCACTGGCTGCTCTTCTAAAGGTCTTGAGATCAATTCCCAGTAACTACATGGTGGCTCACAACCATCTATAATGAGATCTGGTGCTCTCTTCTGGCCTGTAGGCATACATGCAGGCAGGACACTGTACACATAATAAATAAATAAATAAATAAATAAATAAATAAATAAATAAATAAATAAATCTTTAAAAATTTTTTTTCTTCCTCCTTCTTATTCCTTTCCTCATTTCCTCCCTCTCTGCCTACCTCTCTTTCCCCTTCTCCCTTCTTAAAGCAGAGTTGGGGTTTTGTTAGATATTTAAATAAGGCTTGTAAATGTTAAGCCAGGGCTAGGAGGAGGTGTTCAGGAAGAAAGCAAGGATGTAGGTGTAGCTTCTGTGAGGGCCCCTTCATTGTCCTTACAACACTCATGGATGAGATTTTGGTAACATTCTTGTTTGAGATTTTCACAAAATATCTAGGGAATGGAATGAGGCTCTACCAGAGGTCAGACACATTTAGGCTTTATGCCTAGTCATTTATGACTTTAACATAAAACATTTATATGTAAAAGAAATAGTCTTTACAGCAGATGTTAATTATGCTAGATTCTTGCTTTTCAGTGAGCAGGAGGCTTTAATCAGACTTCAGAGCAAGGGACTTTTCTTCCCATATAATTTTCCCTGTCTTCCTATCTTGCCTCATTCCCCCACCCTCAACTCCTACCTTCTTTTTTAGACAGAGTCTTACTATGTAGCTCTGCCTGTCCTTGAAATCACTTTGTAAATCTGGCTGATCTTGATGTCACAGAAATCTACCTGCACCAGTCTCCTGAGCATTGGAATTAAAGCCATGCCCAGCTTATCCTTTTAAAGTGTTGTTTCTGTAATTTCTTCCATGCTGAAGAGGAGCATGCACCCTGCTTACCAAGTTTCAACCTCCAAGGGAGACATGAGAAGGGCCCATGCTTGTAGATTGGAGGGAGTTGTCATTTGAAGGGAATTATCAATGCTTTGGAAGAACATGGATGAGAAAGTCATGTTAAGAGAGTCAGAGGCTCAGTTCCACACTGTCACTCATAGCAGCCCGAGGCGTTCCCCAAATCTGTTAGGGACTTCAACTCACACTGAACTGGGATTAGTGGTGTCTATGCAGAAAAGGATACCTGGATGAGCCCCTTTGAAGCAGAACTGGGCTTCTGAGGTTTATTTTATTTCATTTTATGTGTGCATGTATATGTGTCTGTCTGAGGTATGTGCACATAGTTCAAGTGCTGGTATCTGCAGAGCATCTGATCCCCTAAAGCTGGAGCTACAGGCAGTGTGAGCTACCTGACATGGGATCTCAGGTTCTTCATAGGAGCATTATGTACCCTTAACCACTGAGCCCTTTCTCCAGTCTCCAGTTGAAAATTAATCTTTAAAACTTTTATTTTATGTGTATGGGTATTGTGCCTACATGCGTGTCTGAGCACCTTGTGTGTATGTTTGGTGCCCATGGTAGCCAGAAGAGAATGCCAGATTCCCTTATACCTAGAGTTACAGGTGCTGGGAGCCGCCATCTTGAGTGCTAAGACTCAAATCTGAGTCCTCTGGAGGAGCTGCAGATCTTCTTAACTTTGGAGCTATCCCTTCAGTCTCAGAGTTGGGTGTAAATGGAACTTTGGGTTTTTTATTTGTTGTCTCAGAGCCTACTGCCTCTGTCTACAATCTAGGCCTAGTACTGGAAGCTTCTAGCCTCTGTACAACCTAATCTAGGCCTAGGATATTTTCAGTCTCTGAGACTTACTGCTTAATAAGGCCACCCTTTCTTGTTCTTATTACACTCAGGACTGGCTGGTTCAACTCAGCAGTTCTGGCTCAAACTCCTCTCCCAACTGACTTACTCAATCTGGCTTTACTCTCAGCCTCTGAATTGCTTGGCCTCAAACTCCAGCAATGATTTCTAATCTTCTGGATCCTTCTCATTCTCTGGCTTCTCCTGTGTCTAGCTTGTTCTCTCTCTGTTCTGTCTTCACCTGTGTCTAGTTTGTTCTCTCTCTGTTCTGTCTTCATCTGTGTCTAGCTTGTTCTGTGTCTGCAACCTGTCTCTCTCTTATGTTCTGGTAAAACTGCTCTCTCTCTCTCTCTCTCTCTCTCTTTTGCTCTCTCGCTCTCTCTCTCTCTGTCTTCTGAGAATAGTTGGGTGTATCCTATTTTGTCAAGTCTTTTTTCTAACTTGTCGCTGTTACTGCCACTCAAGTAGACGTCATTTACAAGTGTGGGTGCTTCTTTCTATAGACTATCTTTACCTTCATTGTTTTGGAGAAAAGGCATGTACTACCATGCCTGGACCTAAGCTTTCCTTTACCTAATACTTGCTTTATACCAGGCTGACCTTGAACTCAAATCTGCTTACCTTTCTCTCCTGGATTAAAGGTGTGTTTGTCTTCCAGCAGGATCACACAGACCTAGAAGATCTTTGGATATGATCCCTTGCCAGAGCAGCCATGTTCTGAATTAAAATTCCTCTACAGTTGCAATTTTAGGAAAAGATACTTTCAGCATAGATTTTAATTGAGACAGTCAAGAGAAAAAAGGGAGGAGGTGCTCAGGAAGAAAGTAGGACACACCAGAGAACATGGGTTCTGGCTTCTTTCAGAGAGTTGCCTATTTTTCTCTTTTTCTGGTTCCTGAGGGGAAAACACATGGACTCACTCCCTGAACTCACTGTGTAGCCCAAACCAGCCCCCAAATTCTAGAAATTCCTAACTTGTCTTCTTTAGTGCTAGGTGATAGGCATGTTCCAGCATGCCTGCTTTTTATTTAACATGCTTAAATGTGTTACAGTTGTCATAATTATTCAAATTTTCTTTTTTAACTTTTTAATTCCGTTATCTCTGTTCTAGTCAATTTTTTTCCATGGATTATAATGTCTTGCTTTTGGACTCTAGATACATTTATATCCTTACATATCCTATAAATATTCCTGAAGTTGCAAGATGCATTTAAGATTTGTGAAGCTAGGCCTGGAGAGATAGCTCGGAGGTTAATAGCACTGCCTGCTCTTCTGGAGGACCTGAGTTCAATTCCCAGCAACCACATGGTGACTCCCAACCATCTATAATGAGATCTGGTGCCCTCTTCTGGTGTGCAGGCACACATGCAGTCTGAATATTGTATACTTAACACCAAAAGACTTACGTAAGCAATTCTTTGTTTGCAGAGAGAGGATTCTAGTACCATAGTTTTCTGCTGCTTTTGTTTTTGTTTTGAGACAGTCTCTCTGGATAGTTCTGGCTGGTCTGGAATTTGGCATATAGATTAGGCTGGCCTTGAGCTCATAGAGATACACTTGCCTCTGTTTTCTGAATGCTGGGATTAAAGGCATGTGCTACCACCATTCCTGGAAAATTATTATTACTTTTTTTTTTTTTTTTTGAGGGAAGATGTCTTAGGGTTCTCATTGCTGTGATGAAACATCTTCACTAAAGCAACTTGGGGAGGAAAGAATTTATTTGGCTTACACTTCTACATCATTGTTCATCACTGAAGGAAATCAGTGATGAAATCAGTGATTTCACCTATGCTGGTTCAGTAACCTC
Source organism: Pachyuromys duprasi (assembly GCA_028658305.1). NCBI lineage: Eukaryota > Metazoa > Chordata > Mammalia > Rodentia > Muridae > Pachyuromys > Pachyuromys duprasi. The sequence goes on from CM053766.1 coordinate 88,156,403, forward strand.
ACCATCCATCTCCCAGCCCCCAACCAATGCCATCCACCTTGATCCTCCTCCTCAATCCATAAACCCATGGTACTTGCTTGTATTCTTTATCTGGGCTTTTTCATGCCATTATGTCGGCCCACGTGTTTTGTTTTGTTTTTTCCACACTAACCCATCATGGTGTCCTCCTTCCTCCTCTCTTCCCGTCTCTCTTTCTCCTGTGATTCTCCTGTCCTCTCCAAGCCTGGGAACTTTAGCCACCCCTACCCCATTCTGACCTGCCCAGGTATAGGCCATTTAATCAACCAGACAGGTATGATGACTTACACAACAAGGATAGGTTTAAGTGAGAATGTGCTCTTCTGAGCAGGGACAAAATTTTGGGGGCCAGTAATTAACATTAGACTAACAGAGACCCTCTGTGGATCTCTGCAGGTCTCCATCTGAGTGTCTCTGTGGTATACAGCCACCTTGATGAGTCCAGCTCAGCCCAACATGTCCGCCAGGCCTCCACTCACCAATGTTTCTCATCTTATGCCTCTCCTGGCCTAAAGCTTTCAAGGCATTAAGCTAAAATGTATGAGTCCACCTGGAGGTGGGGGGTTGGGGTGTGGCTGATGACTAGCACTTTGAATCTTCTTTTCATATACTTTATTTATTGTTTGATTATTTCAAATTAGAGGGTAAATTTTGTTCTGTTTTTATATATTGGCCAGAAGTGGCAGTCCTACTAATAATGAATGATATGAATCAATTATTAGTTAAAATGGAAAGCATCCTTGAACATTTATTGACTAAAATTCATTTTATTTATTTGTAGAAAATCAATATCTGACGTGTTCTTTGTTCAAAGTCTTCTGTAATTTCTGTGGTACAACATGACTATTAAATGGACCCTAAAGCTTACAATTACTTTTAATATTCCTCTTTAATACAAGTTCTCACAGTTGGAGCTAATAAGTATTGGTTACTGTGGCCCTGTAACTATTATATAGTAGTGCACAATTAAAGGATGTGCACTAACCTGATGAGGCAGAGCAGCGAAATGTGTCATGTTTTTAGGGCATTCCCACAGCAGGCTCAAAGGCTTCTATGTTATAACTCACATCATCTACCAGCTAAACCTTAGGCATCAAAGCCAGTTAACTTGATTGAAGTTGAAAGTACTGTTGAATTAATGTGAGGGAGAAACGTGAAAGAAGAGAAAATCATTTTGCTCAGAGTATGAGATGAAACTGTACTAAAGAATAATGCTCCGAGGATGGGAGTGACTTGGAACTCGCTTGTGGTAAGCCATTGAAGACGGGGGAAAGTAGCAGAATAAAGATAAAGTAGAGAATTTTTACTTTGTTGTGGATGAGGTACTACTTGGTAACTGCTGCTGAGTTTATAGACTGTCTTGTTAGGTATCTAAGTATGATCATTTATTCAGCATACCTGTGGGGAAAGGAAGATACAAATATAGCAGAAAGGGTGAAATCATCTAGCTATGGATGTGAACTCAAACACCACAAAACCGTAGTTGAATGGAATTTTATGTGTGCTGTATGTAACTTTGCAGCAGGCTTAAAGTAGGATGTTAGTTTTCTAAGGCTGGAAAAAAAGGGGTTGATAATGAAATACACTTTAAGAGTTTCAAAAACGAGGATTGCTATTTTTAGTATCAAGACAAAATACTTAATGATGGACATTTTCATCTTTGGGTGAATTTTATCATGTCTATTTCTTATTACCTAAACACTTTCAATGATATGAGTGAGCTTTTTAGTTAAAATGTCTGCTTTTGTTCAGTGATGGCAAATCTTTAGACAAATGTTTGTGTGGGTATGGAAAACTGTAACATCACTGGGCATTTACTTTGTTTACCTAAAGAAGCCAGGAAGTTTTTCTTACCCCAGAATGTGTGTCATAGAGCCACATTAAATGTTAAATCAGGAGATCAGGGGGTCATCTGGATAGCAGGGGAGAAAGAAGATGCTCATGACAGAACCTTTGTTCTGAAAGATACTCATTTGTACTGATGTATTGTTTTGCTTTTTAAAGCAAGCCCATTTTCAAACACTATAATAGCTTAACGAACTTCCACAAAAGAAGTTGTTACTCAGAACATTTTACTAAAATATTTTTTAAAAGTTAGATACTCATTGTATCGTTGTGGCTTAAAAAAAATACCTGTCCTCTTTTTAATCAGAAGGAAGTATGGTGAGCTATTTGAAATCCAGAAAACCCACCAGCTTTAACAGTTACAGAAGTAGCTCCACGAGATGTAGCTCGTTGCTATCCCTTTTTTCCCATATAGGCCTTTGTTTCCTATGATCTGATATATTTTAAAAAATAAAATAGATTCAGGCTTTACAAAAGAAAAAGAAGTTGAGTAAGATCAAAGCAGCAAAAATTATCAGTACTTTTAAAAACAATGCATTAAGTTGCCTTTTATAACTATAATGTGGGTTTTGTTTCATATTTATGAGTATATTGACATGGCAGTTTTCTTTTAAAACTTTGACCATTGATTCTTAGAAGGGCCTTTTCAGTTCTACAGTGGGACTTTAAGAACTAGAAAAAGCCAGGTGGTGGCGCAGCGGAGGAGGCAGTGGCGCACACCTTTAATCCCAGGGCTCAGCAGGCAGAGGCAGGAGGATCTCTGGGGGTTTGAGGACGGCCTGGTGTACTGAGCGAGTTCCAAGACAGCCAGAGCTACACAGAGAAACCCTGCCTTGAAAAAAACAAAACAAAAAGGACTAAGAGAAACTACTCAAGCTCACAGCTGTTTCAAATCTTTTTTATCTGTTAGATGAATCATTTCATTTATAGCAGAACTGTTTAAATCTAAAGTTTTCTGGAATTACACTATCTGTAGTTTGTCTGTTCTTTTCCTCCTCAAGTGGAAATTTTTTTTCCATGAACATGACAATTTCCGAGGTTTATTTTTTCTCATGTCTCTTTTATAGATTTCATTTTATGAAAAGTATTAAAATGGGATCCCCCCCCCCTTCATTGTTTTCAATAGTAACTTTTTAAAGTAATCATGGTTGACATGCTGTGGCAATGCCATTTGTAAAATACCTTTTATAAAGTGTTAAAGATGGGGTTGTACCTCAGGGTAGTTCACTGGCCTTATTCTGTGTGAGTCCTGGGTTCAGCAACTGCCCTGTACAAAACCAAAACATTTTCTATCAGCCTCATAAACTCACTAGAATGCTAATATATTGGAATGACTCATTACTGAACAACTTTTGTTTCTTTGACTATGGCTGCCAGTGAGGACAGTTTAGGTACTTTTTTGGGTTTTGGTATGTCTATTTGCAGTTGGCCTTTAATGAAAATGTTGCACTACATTCAAGTTTTTGTTTTGTTTTCTTGTTTCGCCTTGACAGGAAGTAGAGGAAGAAATGGCAGGCCCTAATCAACTTTGCATTCGCCGCTGGACTACCAAGCATGTAGCTGTGTGGCTGAAGGATGAAGGGTTTTTTGAATATGTGGACATTTTATGCAACAAGCACCGACTTGATGGAATCACATTGCTCACACTAACTGAATATGATCTCCGCTCTCCTCCTCTGGAAATCAAAGTCCTAGGAGACATCAAAAGGTTAATGCTCTCAGTCCGAAAATTGCAGAAAATACATATTGACGTTTTGGAGGAGATGGGCTACAACAGTGACAGTCCAATGAGTCCCATGACTCCATTCATCAGTACTCTTCAGAGTGCAGACTGGCTGTGTAATGGAGAGCCCACACATGACTGCGATGGACCCATCACTGACTTGAATCCTGATCAGTACCAGTACATGAATGGCAAAAACAAACATTCTGTTCGAAGACTGGACCCCGAGTACTGGAAGACCATACTGAGTTGTGTATATGTTTTTATAGTATTCGGGTTTACGTCTTTCATCATGGTTATTGTTCATGAGCGAGTGCCTGACATGCAGACCTATCCACCACTCCCAGATATATTCTTAGACAGGTAAATTTTGTTTCTAGATGCCAAGTTTGTAGGAGGTTTCTGGACCCCTCAGCAGTGGTAATATGTGGGATAATTACGTTGTGATTATAGCTGCCATTTGTACTCCATTTGCCTTGTTTGGTGCCATCAAAGGATATGTTTTGCCAAGCTTGGTGGCACATACCTGTACTCTGGTAAGTGAAGTAGGTGGACCACAAGGTTCAGATTCTGGGCAGGGTGTAAGGACAGTTATGTCAAGAGAATGTAATAGTCCTAGCTGCCTTTTTAAAAATTTTTATTTTTTTACTTATATTAATTGAATTTATTTGCAATAGTACAGATTAATTCAGGGCTTGATTCTGTTTTTATTATGTACTGAATAAAACTTAGTAAATATATTTTAAATAAAAAAGAAATATCTTTGATTATGGAAAACAAAAGAACAACAAAAGTAAGGTTTCTCCTTCAGTGATCTTTAAAATTGAGCAGCACCACCTTATTCTCCATGGCTGGTGACTGAGCCCGGGGCTGAGTTCATGTTGGGCACCAAGCTGCATCTGCAGCTATCTTGTAGGAACATCAAAAAGAGTAGTGAGCCTGTCTGTTAAAAGGTAATAGGATTCTGGTTAGTGCTCAGCCTCCTTACTTCCTACAGTGTACTCAGTAAGCTGTTCTTCCTGTTTAAAAAAAAGAAAAAAGAATGATAGTAATGGGTTTAAAAGCATTAAGGAAATAATCTATGACTATAGTAAACAGACAGGAAATAAAAGTGTGCAATTGATGCAGGCAAGCTACTGGTGGATGCTAAAATCTATTTGATGGAAAGCCAGCCGCTGAGCAGCAGCGTAGTCACATGATTGAAGTTTTTTCTTCCACATTACTTAATTGCTAAGGAAACCGGTACTTTTACAGTGCTGGGACCTTACAAAGGTCATCGTTCACCACATGGTCAGGTTCACCATCACAGTGGAACAGACTGACAGTATGCACTAGATATGATGTTCAAAGCATCACCTTGATGATATTTTGATAATCTTGCTCCTCAGAACATTTTAACATAAATCTGATCATGGATAGTCAGACACAAAAAGGAGCATTCAGCTGATCTAGATTCTCCAGAAATGTCAGTGTCAAAACAAAACCCAGGGGGAATCATGAGGGAAATTGAAGGGACAGGAATGTTAATTGGATCCTAATCAAGAAAATATAGGTACAAATGATGTATTGAGGCTAGTTAGAAAGTATGACTGTAGTTACATATTAGCCAGTGGCAGAGTCAGTGCTGCAGTTCTCAGGGAGCAGTGGTCGGAAGGGCTGTCCTTGGTCTGGGATGAGTGTATTTAGTGGGGGAGGTTTATCTGTTAACTTTCTTTGGAGGACTAAGATGAAATGAAGTGAATATGGCAAAACAGTAAATATAAATAATTGAATGATGTAAGTGAAGAGTATTAAGTGCTTATTCTTGTAAGTTTTTCAGAAGGGTCAGGATAATTGGTGGTGACAGTCAGATCTTTGCTATAGGTCAGTGAAGGATTATAAAGCAGTGGGCTTGGAGCTTTAGTCTGTTTGGATGAGGCTGTGTTGTAGGATGGTGTACTGACTCTAGGGATGAGCTGGAGTTTGTTTTTGTGTTTTACACATTCTTATGTGTCATGCCTAAAGCAGAGGATTCTTGAAATTGAGGTTATGAGGAGAATATTAGTAATGACAAGGTTTGATTTGTAACCATGAGTATAGGTTGCTGTGGTAGGGCAAAGGGCAAGACCATAGGAAGAGAAATAAAAATAAAAATAGAAGGGAGCAAGAATGCTGTTATATACCATTTCAACAGAAGGAGGAATGGAGGGAGGAAGCACGGAGGGAGCATCACTGAGGACATGAAATCTGTTTAAAAAAGGTTTTTGTTAGATCTAGAAAATTATAAGAATTTTTACAAGTTTCATCGTAATTTTTATGTGAATATAAGCTTATATTGAATAAAAGCTAAGATAACTGTTCTTAAGCAAAATTATTAAATGGTGAGTGAGAGTTGGGCAGAGCTAGCACACGCCTGTAACCCCAGAGCTGGGGAGGCAGAGGCAGGAGGATCTCTGTGAGTTGGGGGCCAGCCTCGTCTACAGAGTGAGTTTCAGGTCAGCAAAGGCTACATAGAGAATCCCTGTCTCAAAAAACAAGCAAAAAGTGGGTGAGAGGCACATAAAAAGGAAAAGGTATATATGTGTGTTGGATGTGGGTGTGTTACTGAAAGATTTCATGTGAGATGAAATAGAGTAAAAACAGCCTCTGGGGAGCAGTAATTAGGTTTAGTTTTGAGAAAGAAGTAGATGATTTACTTTTTTTTTAAGATTTACTTTTATCCTGCATATGCAAAATTATTTAAACGTGTGTCTGTCTGTCTGCCTGTGTGTCTGTGTATATGTATGTATTTTTGTTGGGAGCAGGGTCTCACTATATAGTCCTTGAACTCTTTTTTAATTAATTAATTAATACAGATGTTCTGCCTGTATGTATTTCTGTGTGAGGGTACCAGATCTCCTGGAATTGGAGTTACAAACAGTTGTGAGCTGCCCTGTGGTTGCTGGGAATTGAATTTAGGACCTTAGAAAGTACTCTTAACCTCTGAGCCATCTCTTCTTTTTTTTTAACTTTATTTTATTTTTTAATATAATTTTAAAAATCTTATTTTTATGAATATGAATGCTCTATCTTCATGTGCACCTGCATGCCAGAAGAGGGATGATCACATTATAGGTGGTTGGGAGCCACCATGTGGTTGCTGGGAAGTGAACTTAGTACCTCTAGAAGAGCAGACAGTGCTCTTAACCTCTGAGCCATCCCCAGCCCCCTTAATATAATTTTTTATTTATTACAATTTATTCACTTTGTATCCCGGCTGTAGCCTCACCTTCGTTCCCTCCCAGTCCCATCCTCCTTCCCTCCCTCATCTCCTCCCAACCCCATTCCCTAGTACACTGATAGTGGAGGACCTCCTCCCCTTCCATCTGACCCTAACCTATCAGGTCTCATTAGGACTGTCTTTCATAGTCTTCTTCTGAGGCCTGCTCAGGCTGTTACCCCCTCAGGGGGAGGTGCTCAAAGAGCCAGCCACTGAGTTCATGTCAGAGACAGCCCCTGCTCCCCTTATTTAGGGAACCCATTTGGAGACTGAGCTGCCATGGGCTACCTCTGTGCAGGGCCTCCAGGTTATCTCCATGAATGGTCCTTGGTTGAAGTATCAGTGTCAGAAAAGACCCCTAGGTCCAGATTTTTTGGTTCTATTGGTCTCCTTGTGGAGCTCCAGACCCTTCCAGGTCTTTCTGATCTCCCCTTTCTTTCATAATAGTCCTTGCACTCTGCCCAGAGTTTGGCTATGCATCCGTTTTAATACCCTGCTGGGTAGAGTCTTTCAGAGGCCCTCGTGGTAGGCTCCCGTCTTGTTCCTTATTTTCACCTTCTTCCAATGTCTGTCCCATTTGCCTTTCTGAATGAGATTGAGCATCTTACCCAGGGTCCTACTTTTTGCTTAGCTTCTTTAGATGTATAGATTTTAGTATAATTATCCTATATTATATGTTTAATATCCACTTATAAGTGAGTATATACCATGTGTGTCTTTCTGCTTCTGAGCCATCTCTTAAGACCCTGTCTTTGAACTCTTTCAAGAGAGGGTTTCTCTGTGTAGCTCTGGCTGTTCTGGAACTTGCTCTGTAGACCAGGCTCCCCTCAAACTCAGCAGTCCACTGCCTCTGCCTTCTGAATACTGGGGACAAAGGTGTTTGCTACCATGCCTGGCTTATATATATATTACTTTTAAAGTTTTTATTTTATGGGTTGCAACACATGCATTTAATTCTAGCAAATCAAACATTTGCTGATAATATATCATAAACTTATTTTTAGATAATTCTTTTGGCATATATAAAATTTTACTCTTAAAGTTGAGAAGGCAAATGTACATAATAATATGTAGTCTAAATATTTGATACTTGGAGACAAGGGCATCTTCTATGTTTTTCAGAGTTAATCCATATTTAAAATTTTTTTTATAGTCCTCACTTCTGAGAATACCACTTCACATAAATTCATAATACAAAATGGCAGGTATTTAGGACCATTTAGAAATTGTTGGCAGAGCTATTCTAATCCAGAGCCAAAAATCATATAACAATTTTTTGTTGTTTTTTTGTTTGTTGAGACAAAGTTTCTTTGTGTAGCCCTGGCGGTCCTGGAACTCTCTCTGTAGACCAGTCTGGCCTTGACCTCAGAGATTCACCTGCCCGTGCCTCCCAAGAGCTGGGATTAAAGGTGTGTGCCACTGACACCCAGCAATAGCAGTTTTTAAAATCAGCCATCACAAAACAGTCCAAGAGTATGATAACTTGTTTATATGCTAAGAAGTATCAAATAGAAAAACTGATGATTGCATCTCTTTTTATAATTAAAGCATTGCTTTTTATCAGAGCAGAAGACTTGCATATTAAAGACACTATGATTCATAATATACAGCAGTCTTTGAATCTGAGTTGAGGTGTTACAGGCAGCATCATTGGTGTTGTGTGGAGTGTTCAGAAATTAAGACTATAGTAAAATTGTGCAATGTAGTATGGGTGAGGTAGGCACTACCAGAAACATCTCAGACTCGTATGTTGGGTGATGAACTGTTTTTTGGTTGTTCCCAATTCAGAAACCCTTTCCTGTAGTCATATTTTTCCTTTTTCTTTAAAGAAAGAGCCCACAGTTTAGGAAGTTGGGTGCTGGGCTGGAGAGATGGCTCAGAAGGTTCAGAGTGTGTACTGGTTCTGTTCTTACAGAGGACCTGTACCCACTCCAGGCCGCTCACAATTGCTATAATCAAACTCCAAGGGATCTGATCACTTCTTCTAGTTTTCTCAACCACCTGTGTTCACATGTACATACATATGCACACCCAGTAGACATATTAAAAATAAAATCCTTTTAAAAAGAAGTTGAATGCTATAGTCCAGGAAAGGAGGGTTATTTATTTACAGAGAACTACTACTGTAATTCAGTGACAGCTAGAAGGTTCTGATGAGTGGAATGGTTTTTGAAACAGATTTTCAACTCCCTAGGTTTTCCAGATATCATCTTCTGAAAGAAATAAAGTTCTACAGAGCAGTTCTGAGTTTGCTATTAGAACAATATTGTATTGAGAAAGGTGTGTTTCATAAAGAGCTGTTTTCTGTTGCAGTGTTCCTAGGATCCCGTGGGCCTTTTCCATGACTGAAGTGTGTGGTATGATTCTGTGCTACATCTGGATCCTGGTTCTCCTCCTGCACAAGCACAGGTATCACTCGAGTGCTGATTCCTGAAGATTGCAAATCTCTGACTCTGAAGTCAATTGTCAAGCCTGGTCCTTCCCTCTGCATTTCCCTGGAAAAGTTCCCTCTCCATAGTGGGACTGAGCTTTTGACAAAGGAAAACTAGAGTTTAGTTAAGGAATGTTGTAAGACCAATATTTTTTAGCAATATTATGAATGCATTTTATAGGGAAAGAGATAGCCAGCCTTGGGTGGATGCTTGCTCGTCTACCCTCCTCCTCTCGTCTTCTTCAGAAACAAAGCAGAAATGCCTCTTCAGTAGATAGGTAGATAGAAATGCTTCTGAGCATAGTGTTTGTTTATAAGTGTTTGAATAGAAGAGGGAAAACCCATTAAAAAGGGTTATCTTTTTGCTCTACACTTCTGAGATGGTGTAGAAGTTGCTAAATGGAGAGAGTGCTTCTTGACAGTTTCATCCAGAAATAAACAAGGAAAAACATTTTTTTTTTTTAAATATAAGTAAAGACAGCAAGGAAGGCCGAAGTTCAGGAAGGCCCTTTTCTACATTAATGAGTCTTGCTTGATGTTAAAAAAAAATAGGAAAGAAAACAAGGCTTAGTGGTGAGGAAAACATTAAAGACTGTCCTGTGGTTAGCTGTTGCCCATTGATTTTAGGACCCTGGAGAGGAATGATGGTGTTGTCTTGCAACTTGGGAACCTCTCTCCTCACCAGGAAGCTCTGTGGTAGCCACATACATCCTGAGCTACAGTTATTTTAGTACGCTGAAGGTGACAAAAAGGTTGATGACTGCTATTTTTGTCGCATTTTGAGGCCATTTCTCACTGTGTTTTGTGTACACCTATTTTTAGATGAAATGGTTTAAAAGTATGTATATCATTGCTTTCCAGTTAGCTTTGCCTCACAGGACCCTGTGGGTTTGAGTCTATCCACTCTTGAAAATAAAAACAAATTTAACCTTATAAGAAACCTTGGTAGATTTGGTGAAGCATAGTGGTGAATAGTAGATCCAAGCAGTAGTGTTTCCTTAGTTAAAGGAGATAAATCCAGGAGGTAGTGTTTACCTAGCCCAAGAAGATACTTCTCAAATGTCTTTGTGTCACTTTCATTGGGATCCTCTGAAAGGCTGTTGACATGCAGGATACCTAAGCTCCATCCAGATGTGCACACTGAAGACTGAAACACACCTGTCTTATGTTCAGTGCCATTTTTGAGGGAAAGTCCCTCAAACGTTTAGTCTGTTTAGATTTAGGGCATTTAAAGAAATAATAGTATAAATGATGTCACAGTTTATAATTACTCAAATTATGCTTATTCAGAGCTCCCATTTTAGATTATACTTAACATAAAACTTATTATTTTTAAGAACTTAGTATTTAATAGCTTAAGTTAGGAACAATTTAGAATGACAGTCCTATAGCCACTCTTATGAACCAGTTTAGCGTGCTAATGAACAAAAGTAGAATCTCAGGTAATTAACTTTACCCTCCTATAAACACTTTAAGGGGCTGACTTAGTGGTAAAAAGCACTTGCTTCTCTTCATAGCACCAAAGGTCAGTTCCCAGTGCCCACGTTGACTAGCTCTCAACTGCCTGAACTCCAGTTCTTCCAAGGGTACCTATACTTCCATGCTCATACCCACAGGCAAACACATTGTAATTAAAAGCAATAAAAATAAATCTTTAAAATTGCTTGCATAAAGCTTGGCAGTGGTGGTGCAGGCCTTTAATCCCAGAACTTGGGAGGCAGAAGCAGGTAGATCTCTATGAGTTTGAAGCCAGACTGGTCTACAGAGTGAGTTCCAGGACAGCCAAGGCCACACAGAGAAATCCTGTCTCAGAAACACAAAAAAAACAAACAAAAAGAATTCAAATTGAGACCCAAAAGTCTTGGCCACACCTGCCACCCTTCTATCTCACAGGGAATACTGAGTAGATTATAAGCAGTAGTACTAATACCAAGCTTCCCAGTATTACTTTTGTCTTGAAAATTCCACTTTTGTGTGGTTATATTTTACACTGAAAGGATGCTCTTTATGATCTGCACTTGCTGCATGTGGCTATTGTAATTTCAATTAGTTAAAATTAAATTCAGCCTCGTTTTGGGTGCTCAACAGCCACATACAGCTGGCCACATGGTTCATAGAACATCACCATTGCTGCAGAATTGTATTGGATAATAACATTTTAGATGGTCATCTAAGAGTTCTTTCCTCTGAATTAGAGTTAAACATAGTGATACATATATAATGAAACCCATTACTTTGAGTGCAAGCTTAATAATGAAACCACATACACATATGCATATCCCAAATGCTTTATAGAGGTGTAATTTAAATGTAATAAATTTTTTTCTCTTTTAAGTTTACAGGTTTACAGTTAGTAAACAGCTTTTGAACAAACAGCACCACAGTCTAGATTTTAGAACACTATCTGAACGTTCCCTCTTGTCCTTTCATTATTAATTCCAATCCCAGCTCTGGTCCCAGGCAAACACTATTTGTCTCTATGGTTTCCCTTAAATACAGAACGTGTGAGTGGGGGGAAAGATTTCTGCCTTAAAGACTAGTGGTTTTCCCTTGCTTTCTCTTTAGGAAAGTGTTTGATGGCTCAGAGGGTTTGGAGCATCTCTGATTTCTGCCTTGCTCACTCTGTTCACAGGTCAATTCTTCTGCGAAGGCTCTGTAGTCTGATGGGCACTGTGTTCTTGCTTCGCTGCTTTACCATGTTTGTGACTTCCCTCTCCGTTCCAGGACAGCACCTGCAGTGTACTGGAAAGGTAGCCTGCTACCTTCTATATGTTCTTTCTTGTTCTTGTTGGATTAATGACAAAGTATATGCAGGAGTACCAAGATCTTGCTCTTTGTGTTAAAATGTGCTTTTTTAAATATGCAAATCAGTGGTCAACATCTAGAAATAAGTGGGTGAAGTAACTTTAAGCTAGATTCATCTCCCTGTGATTTCCATCTATGGATATCAGTTCCATGCTTTGTGACTATGGAAAAAAATATTTTGACTGTCTTTTTCTGTTATTGTTTCCTTTCTTACCACACTGAGCATCTTTTTTTTTTCAATGCTTTTATTAGCATATATTAATTATGCACCATAATGGGTTTCTTTATCACACCCTCATACATATTCACAGAGCATTTGGATCACATCCACCCTTAAGATCTCAGGATCTTTAGATCTTCATATGTTGTGCTCCGGTCTCTTCATTGCTTTTATTACTCCTTTTCTTTAAACATTGCAGTTGAAGCATTTTCCAGTACTCTGAAAACTTTCTAAGATATATGAAATATTGATGAATTTTTTTCCTTTGGTTTTGGTGTGTGCTTTATAGCTTTTTGTTTTGTTGTAGTGTAGATAAATCCTTTGTTCTGATTAAACAAAGAGGACAAATTATGCTGTTAGGGAACAAATGAGGGTTCTAAAGTGTAGTTGTTTTTACTTTAAGATCTAGGATAAAGCTGGGAGGTGGTGGTGCACGCATTTAATCCCAGCACTCAGAGTCAGGCAAATCTCTTGTGAGTTTGAGGACAGTCTGGTCTCCAGAGTGAGGTGCAGATCAGCCAAGGCTATGCAGAGAAACCCTGTCCCCCAATCCCCCCCCCCCATCTAGAATAAGATCTGCTATAAAGCCTAGTCTACACAGTGAGTTCCAGGACAGCCAGTGATAAAGTGCTTGCCTGGTGTGCACAGGATCTGGGGTTCAGTCCTCAGCACCCACCTCTCACCTCTAACTAATTAAAAACAAATCAGCAAAATAATTTTGAAAGTTGAGGCTTCAGGCTGCTGTAGTGCTACATGTCTTTAATTCCAGCGCTTGTGAAGCTGAGGCACAGGCGGATCTCTGTGAATTTGAGGCTAGCTTGTCTCCATACTGAGTTCCAGGACAGCCAGGACTATGTAGAAACCGGTAGGATTTGCTGAAGGAGGCGGAGGCAGGAGGAACATAAGTTTGAGGCCAGCCTGGACTATGGATTTTAAAGCTGGGCAGTCCTGATGAGACCTGATAGGCTAAGGTCAAATAGAAGGAGAGGAGGACCTCCGCTATCAGTGAACTAGGGGAGGGACGTAGGGGGAGAAGAGGGAGGGGGCCACAGCGGGGATACAAATTGAATAAATTGTAATGAATGATTTAAAAAAAAAAAAAAAAGCTGGGCCTTGGTGATGCATCCCTTTAATACCAGCATTTAGGAGTCAGAGGCAGGTGGATCTCTTGAGTTTGAGGCCAGCCTAGTCTACACAGTGAGTTCCAGGACAGCCAGAAGTACACGGAGAAATTCTGTCTCAAAAAACAAACACAACAAAACACAAAAGAAAGACCCTGTCTAAAAGAAACAAAAGTTGAAGGTCTCACCTGTCCTTGATACACAAAATTGTGATGGTTATAAATTTGGTTGAAAAAAATCTTAAGCAACTTTTGCAGGCAGAGGCCTTGGTGGCTACATTAACTCCTTTGTTGTTATTTTGTTATTTGTAGGTGCCATTGCCTATACTGCAGTGGTAGAAATAGCAGACATACCATTTAGGAAAGGAAGATTAAGCACCCAAAGGAGATGAAGAGCTAAAAATACTGCCATTGAGACAAAGGGCAGCAAAGTCCTGCAGGTATTAGGCATGTGAGACTGAGCAGTGAGAAGGGGCCCAGTGCAATTTCAGACTTTTTGAAAGCAAATATTTTTAAGGTTAAAAAGCTCTATGGCAGTTCATGGTTTTCAGTATAGAAAAAAACCTTTTTTGTTTGTTTCGATTTTTGTTTTTGTTTTGAGACAGGATTTCTCTGTATACTTCGAGCTTTCCTGGACATCACTGTGTAGACTAGGCTGTCCTTGAATTCAGATCTGCCTGCCTCTGGCTTTCAGTTACTGAGACTAAAGGTGCCTGGGCCGCCGCCGCCACCACCTGGCAGAAAAACATTTTTTATTATGGAGTTGTACAAGTTTCTTCTAAGAACTCAAATCATATATAAATGTTTGTTAAAAAGCAAAATCTCACATAGATCCCTTTATATCCCATCCTACAAGTAAAACAGTTAACAGTTGTGTCTAGTTGCACAGGTCTGATTTGAAGTTTCTTCTCTCTCCTTCCTCCCTCCCGTCCTTCCTTCCTTGGAGTCATAGTCTCACTATGGAGCTCTAAATGGCCTAGAACTCACAGAAATCCTCCTGCTTCTGTCTCAACTGCTAGAATTAAAAAGGTATTATGTATCATGCCCTGCGAAATGAACCGTGTGCGCACACACATATACCCACACACAGGGTTTCTCTGTGTATCCCTGGCTGTTCTGGATCTCTCTTTGTAGACCAGGCTAGCCTTGAACCCATAGAGATTTGTCTGCCTCTGCCTCCCAAGTGCAGGGATTATTGGCCTGTGCCACCACACCCAGCTAATATGAACCATTTTATAAGTAGAGTTTTTCTTTCCTTTAATAAGTTGTTCTTGATGGATGTCTTTCAAACGAAGGGTGAATTACAGAGGTGGTTCTATAGCTTACGTTTAAGGTACTGATGTTATTTAGTTTTTTCTCCTGTGTATCTGTGTGAGCCCTGAGGATGATGTCCTTATATATTAATGTAGGGTCTCTGGCTGAACCTGGAGCCACCAGTGCTGCTAGTGTGGCTGCCAGCTGCTCTGGGGATCCCCTGACTCCACCTCCTCATGATGGGATTACAAATGGGCCATCATACACACCCAGCCTTTTTCATCTTTCTTGGGTTGGCTTCTAGGGATCTGAGCACAAGGCATGTTTGCATGGAAGCCTTTTAGCCATCTCCCAAGCCTTATTAATTTTTTGAGATAAATTATGGTCATCTGTTTAAAAAGTGCATCCTTTTATAGCTGTGTGATATTCCATTGTAAGATTTCCCACCCACCCCTAGCTTCCTGAAGATGTAAAATTTGGTTGTTTCCAAGATATTTTAAACAATGCCATAGTAAATATTCACAAAGAGTAGAGCTTTTCTGTCTGTCTTGTGGAAGGGACCTTGAGCACAAGGCCTTACACATGCTAGGCAAGCACTGTTTACCTCTAATTTTTGGAAATAGAATTTATATTATTAAGAACAGTCACGTTAAAAATTGTGATACATATCTCTAAAATGCTCCCTTGAAAAAAAGTTAGTTTTCAGGATGGTATTTTAGGCAGAGGTACACTTTGTAACTTTTTGCTTTTTATGTAGTTTGTTCTTTCTGAAGAGCAGCAGTGACATCATCCACATTTTCATTTCATGGTCTCCAGACATCACTCAAAAGCATTTTAAATTGAGGGAGTGTGTACTGGCATGCAGGTGTGGCGCACACCTGCCACAGCAAGAATGTCTAGTTCAGAGGCCAGCCAGTCCTTTCCTGACACTTTGGGAGCACCTCTCCCCACTGAGCCATCTTGCCAGATCCACTCAGGTATTTAGCTAACAGAACAAAACACCAATGAAAAAAGTCATCAGGAGCTAGACATGGCAGTTAACGCCTGTAGTCTCAGCACTCAGGAGACTGTGGCAAGGGATTAGCAAATGAGTCCCAGACCCAGACCAGATACAAGACTCTGTCTGGGGAAAAAAAAAAATGATCAGAGTGGTAATCGTTTCCCATTTCACTTTGCTTCATATGTGGATAGATCTGTAAGCTTCTCTAAATATTGCTGTTTACTGTTCTCTGTAATTTTCTTTTAAGAGACTGAGAAAATTGATTTTGTTTTAGAAATTATATTAGCAAAAAAGAAATGACTATAATCAAATTTAGTTGGATTAATAACTTGTATAAAGCAAGTATACATTCCTTTAAAGTAGGGCACACTGTGAAGACAGTGTGCACTGTATTATTGACTCCATTCTTGGCATGTGTTCATAGTATGTGTTTGTCCTTAAAACAATTATTTCATTGATGTATAGCCTTAAGTTTTAATAGAGATTGGTTAGTTGGTTTGGATGGTGGTTTTTTGTTTGTTTTGTTTTTGTTTTTTCAAGACAGGATTTCTCTGTCTACCCCTGGCTGTTCTGAAACATTGCTTTGTAAATCAGACTCACCTTGAAAGAGCCTTTTTCTTCTGCTTCCTGAGTGCTAGGACTAAAGCTCTGCACTGCTATGCCTGGTTTAAGTTTTAAAGATTAATTAATTTTTTTTTTACTTATGTTCATGTCTGGATATGTACATGTGTGGGGGTAGCCACAGAGACCAGAAGGTGTTGGATTCCTTGGAGCCAGAGCCTCAGTTAGAAGCAGTTGTGAGCCATCCTTCATGTGCTGAGAACTGACCTAGGGTCCTTTGAAAGAACAGTGCATATTCTTAACCTCAGAGCCATCTCTCCAGCCTGGTACCAGAGTTTTAAGGCTAAAGATCCAACTCCTAAAGTCCCAGCAGACTAAGCTGAGCCACCCATCCCAGTGTACAGTTAAAGGGGTAGAAGTGGTGGAAGACAGAGTCTGTCCTTGTGGCCACTTTGGGAAGAGGAACAGATACAGGGATCCATTGACCCCCCCCCCCAAAAAAAAAGCAATCTTAGGTCACTGATATGAACTTTGGGTTTAAATAGAGGAGAAATTGGGGTAAAAGTGAGAAGTATGCATAATAAGGCCGCCTTGGTCTAAGTGTGATCTGGTTGGTGATTGCCTCAGTTCTTGTTATTGCTTGAGGAGATAAGCCAGTTTCCATGAGGTGATTGCTCTTGTTTGAGGATGACCTCATGGTGAGGTAACCTGTCAGGTGAGGCTCCAGTGTGACTGCAAATTTAGGACAATAGGTTTGAAAGGGAGTTGGGGACAGCTGACAGTAAGGCAACTCAGTTTTCACCCTTATCTTTCTCCTTGTACTTCCATTTCAGCATTGAAGGGAAATGAAATAAATTGAGTAGAAGCCATGATTACTATGGCTTTGAGCAGAGTTAAGCATGTGACTTACCCACAGTAAATGAGATTGGTGTGCAGTGAAGGCAGAGCTGACAGGCTTTTAGCCTACTCTGGGTTTCCTTGTGGCAGCTGAGAAGTCCTTGACTTTGATTGAGAATTCTCTGACTCTTTAGAACAGCTGCGTGGTTCAGAGGTGTGTGCTGTAGCCAAACCACGTGCCCGAGAGCATCCTTTGCCAGTGGTAACAATTCTGCATTTGATTGAAGGTGGAAATGATTATGAACCAACATCCTACTTCATTCACTTTCTCGCCCACACATTTATTATCAATCTTGAGTCATTGCCAGCTAGTTAATGAAAGACAATAGCTAATGTTTTGGTCTTCTTTTTTTTAAATATATGAATCTAATCTCCTAATGTTGTTTCTGTATGTAATTTGAAGTGAGAGTAAAAAAAAATTGCCCCCAGACAGTATGCCAATTGATTAGCAGATTCAAACTAAACTATAAAGACACTATAGTGAAGCTGTGTTTTTCTCTGAAAGTTTGATAATTTTAGTCTTAATAGATTAACAGAAGAAAGGCATATGGATTTACTAATACAAAGTAGGAGACTATGCCAAAGTGTTGATATTTATGTCTTTTCTTATATAAAGGAACAAGGGACATGGGAAGTGTGGGGTTGGTGATACAAACCTTGGCAAGCTCAGGCGAGGAACTGCTTGGTTATTAATGGCAGTCTTGTTGTCCAGACACCTATGCCATCTCTATCTGGGCTAGGAGGTGTCAGACCTCCCCACCTATTCTCTGCTTTCCGAAAAAAGTCAGTCCCAGGCAGGTCTGAAAAGCTCAACAGTTTTGTATTTGAATCTGTTGCTTAATGGACTAATTCTTTTTATTCAAGAAGAGAGTTTTAAAGCTATTACCAAGTGCCGTTTTCTGAATAACTAGATCCAAAGATATCAAAGAAACATGTGAGTGGAAGATTTTGCATTCATGTGAAGCTTGTTATATGGACAAGATACTTTCCTGCCCCTGAGAAGGCTTATCAGAACAGCCACTTAAGAGAAGGCTGGATCTTTGTGCACACAGCTACATCTTATGCTACAAGAACAAATTAGGTGTCACTCTCTGGTGTGGATAGCCTCTTTCTGTCTCTAGTGACTTTTCTTTACTAATTAGTTAATGTATGGATATTTCTATCCACATCTGCCCTAAATGCTGCTAATTGCTTTGAAGTATAATGTAGCATGCATATTGACCTACATTATTTATAGCAGCCTTAAAAGTAGAGCATTATGGGGATAACAACCAGCAGTCAAGTCCATTACAGTGAGACATAGACATTTTATTGTGCTAAATTAATGGCTTAAAAATCATGGAACCAAGACAGAACTGAGAATATGCCTATTTTTGAAACTTAGCAACACAAAGCTAATTTGCATATCTTATCTAGACAGCTTCCTATTCATTCTTCTCTGTTTCAGTGTGGCTTCTAGAAGGATGTATGAGAGATACAGAATGGAAAAGGATGAAAAGACTTGATTACTGAGTACTAATTGCTTGAGACTAGTATTACTTGTTCCCTGTCCTTAGTTAAGATATCATTTAGCCTGGCAGTGATGGCATACGCCTTTAATCCCAGCATTTGGGAGGCAAAAGCAGGCAGATCTATGTGAGTTTGAGGCCGCCTGGTCTACAGAGCAAGTTCCAGGACAGCCAGGGCTACACAAAGAAACCCTTTCTCAAAATATCTCCCCTTCCTCTCACCACTGTTAAAAAAAAAAAAAAAGTTCTCTGTGGTTGCTGGAGCTGGCCTTGTCTGGGTTGTAAGTCAAAGGCAAGAAAAGACCTCCTCTAAGTGTTGCTGTAGCCATCCTAGAATTCTTTCACACTTTGGCTTACAACTTATTGTACAGAACATGAGTCTGGCTGAGTTCCTGGCCTTGTCTATGTATGTGTTTCTGTAGCCAGTGAAGACAGGGAGAATAGTTACTAAAGGTAGCCTGGAAGTTACAGCATAGCTTATTTCCTTGCTGCTGCTCTTCCTCTTATTTTTCTTCCTTCTTCCTCCTCCTTTTCTTCTCCTCCCTCCCTCCATTTTCTTCCTCTTACCCCCTCCTCCTCTTTCTTCTCCTTCTTCTCCTTTTTCTTTTTTAAGAAAGTTTGAGCTTGTTAAAATATTTTAATATAAATTTAAACATGAATATTATGGGAGGAAGAAAAATAAACAAATAAAAATTAGGGATGTTTTTGTTTTACAGTGGTTGGTTTGAGACAGGGTTTCCTGTATAGCCATGGCTGCCTCAGAGTGTGCTTTGTAGACTGGGCTGACCTTGAATTCAGAGATCTACCTGCCTCTGCCTCCTGAATACTTGGATTAAAAGCGTATACCACCACTGCTCAGCTGTTTGCTTGTTTTAAGACAAAATTTCATGTACCTAGACTGGCCTTTGTCACCAAGAACAGCCTTGGACTGCTGATCGCTGCATCTGACTCTGAAGTGTTGGGAGTGTATGGACATTTGCTGTCATTCTTGCCTTTGACCTTTCACTTTTTGCTTTTGTTATTGTCTTGAGATAGGGTCTTTCCGTGTAGCCCTGGTTGTCCTGAGACCAGACAGAACTCAAGCTCACAAAGATATGCCAGCCTCTACCTCTGAAGTGTTGGGAGTATGGGCATATGTTACTTGCCTAGCTTGACCTTTTCAGTTTAAAGGAACTGCTACAATGACATCGTTTGATTAGCATTTTCTAAGTACAGCCAAGCTTTGTTTTCTTTGGGCCACTTGAAATTAGCTAGGTTAGACCTTGTTTGCTTTGTCTGGGTGCTCTTATTTCTGAATCATTCCTCAGGAATTGCCTGAAATGGATTTGGGGAAGCTCTGAACCTTTAAGCATTTGAAAACTAATTCACAGCTTTCTTTATAGATATATGGAAGTGTGTGGGAGAAACTACACCGGGCGTTTGCCATTTGGAGCGGCTTTGGCATGACCTTGACTGGCGTCCACACTTGTGGAGATTACATGTTTAGTGGCCACACAGTTGTTCTAACCATGCTGAATTTCTTTGTCACAGAATGTAAGTATATCTTTAATGCTTCTATGCAAATTAGGCAGTTTGTTGCAGAGGAGGAAGTGGGGAGGATGCAAAGTCCTAGGAAGAATAGGCACCTGGGATGGGGATATAACTCAGTTAGTGAAGTGCTTGCCTGCCATGCATGAAAGCCCAGGTTTGATCTCCAGCACCACATAAGACCAGTTGTGGGACCTAATGCCTGTAAATTCCAGAAGTTCAGGTTCATCCTCAGTTACATATCTAGGTCAAGGCAGCCTGGGCTACATAAGACAGAATTGAAAAAAAAAGAAAGAAAAGAAAAAAGGGGGTGGTGGTGGTGGACTGTAGATTGGGGGAGCAAAAGCATACAGCCTACCCTGAGAAGCATGTGGCTAAGAAGCATTGGAAGAAATGTGTTATTAAATGATCCTTCTGTCCTTTTCCTAGATACACCAAGAAGCTGGAATTTCTTGCATACTCTGTCCTGGGTTCTCAACCTCTTTGGAATCTTCTTCATCTTGGCTGCCCATGAACATTATTCCATTGATGTGTTTATTGCCTTTTATATCACAACAAGACTCTTTTTGTATTACCATACTCTGGCCAATACCAGAGCGTATCATCAGAGTAGGCGAGCGAGAATTTGGTTTCCTATGTTTTCTTTCTTTGAATGCAATGTTAATGGCACAGTACCTAATGAATATTGTTGGCCATTTTCTAAACCAGCAATAATGAAAAGACTAATTGGATGAAGACTGTATCTCTGTAATGAGTTCGTTGTTAAATATATAGTAGTTATGGAATGAAAATAACTTTGCTTTGTCCCCAGGTTCCTGGATATGTTGCATTTTGGCTTATATATTGACAGGTTTTCCATTCTGAGCAAGGCTGTGACTATAAAACTCGAGAAAGAGCAACCGAGACTCATTATCTAGCAGTTTGAATGGAAAGCTCAAGGAGAGATTTTCTGCCCCTTCACTTTAGGAAGACCCAGTATGTGGATGATGTCAGGCCATTAACCTGTGCATGTTGAGTGTTTGCTTCCTGAACTCAAGCACATCAGCTTGGGCTGGTTGAAGGATCTTTATTGATTTCTAGTAGGACTCAAGTCAAGAAATACTTTGAAACTGGTTTTTTCCCCTTACCAAGTGAGCCATTCTCACTTGTTCATTGAACTAATCTCTGTGTCTGTCTGGAAAGTGTCTTACTGGTAGATAGGTTTTGCCTTTTGAACCATTTTTAAGAAAAGCATATTGAACACAGCAGCTTTCGTGAAAGAAGAGGAGAGTGCAAGGGGCCACATGCGAGGTGGATGCTGGTCGGGGGTCACTGGCCTTCGCTAGTGTGAATGCAGGGCCAGTATTTTCACCACAGGTGCAGCGCCGCTGCAGTTCCTGTTCTGCCCTGAAGCTTCAGTGTGAGCAACAGTGAGGATTCATGAGGGGAAAATGGCTGCATTGAGAATAGTAAAGTGGTGTCATTTTAGTGCTGTAAGTATCTGGAATAAATTCTTGTTGTAACTGTTATTTAGGCAGATGACAGCCCAGTAGAATGCTTTTTTAATGATGTGACTTAGTGAGACAAATAAGAGTATGTTACCAGATGTTAAAGTTTTTATGTCAGTAAATGAGTAAATGTGCATGCAAAGAATTCTTTTCTTCTGGAAAAAAAATCAACAGGTTGTAGGCATAGTGTTAACTCTTTGAGGGTTTTCTTTCTTTCTCTCTCTCTCTTTCTTTCTTTTTCCTGCAACTTCTCATTCTTGACCGATGAAAGTAAACAGTCTGAGACACACTTGGACACAAAAAAGCTTTTTATTTTAAAAAATAATTGTGTACATACATTCTTTTCTGTAGTCTTAATTTGGCAGTCAAGAACTAAAATAAATTAGCTACTGTTTACATTAGACAGTTACCTTCAGCAATTAATTTTACCTCTCTGATACTGTTTGTCACTTTATTTTTTATTGTTTTTTTACAACAGTTTTAACCTTATTCTGGCTGTAGAATTGGAAATTGACCTTCAGCTTAAACAATTGGAATACTAATTGTATAGTTTTTACATTCCATTTTAAAACAAGGACGTTGAAGAGGTACAGGTATACTGAGGTCACAATTAGACCATGGCATTTGCTTGTTCCTTCTTTGGGTGAAATGTTCATTTTTGTAGTTGGAGCCATATCCCACCCTTTTGGAAGCTACCTAAGTGAATTAGGCAAGATGGGGATATTAGACAAGCAGGGTTCAGCCTGTGCTGAATGGCTACACTTTGAATGTGCTGGGAACATCATTTATTTCTCACCTGAGAAATAATGTGAAGCAACTCAAGTCTAATTATGTTTTTAAGTTGTATACTTCAGAATCTTGCAGTATTTTAAATTGTTGATTCTGTTACAAGCCAGGATCACAAATGCCAATATCTCTTCTAAATAAATTACATAATCATAATCATGGAGAGAAGGTTTTCCATGCTTATTTGAGTGATTTGACTTGAGATCAAGGGATATTACTGCCATCCCTTCTCACCCCCTTCCCCTCCCACACACATACAGAGCAGAACCCAAATTTAGCTAGGGGGCCAGGGAAGACAGTGTTGGCTTTTGGGAAAATGTTCCAGAAACATCTGTGTCAACATTAATTGTAAAATGCTAACTATATTAACGGTAAATGTCTTAACATCAGGCTTCTCTCCTCCATATGGATTCTATCGTAGAACAAAGTAGGAAAGTAAGTGCAGCTAGCCTTGCAGAGCTATTGGCGGTGAGAGTGCCTGACAGCAGCCTGCAGTGTGGACTGAGAAAAAGGTAAGCTAGACGTATAACCTATTAGCTATTATAAGACAGTGTTTACATGAACTAATCATCTTCAAGTTTCAAAACTAAGACAAAATTAATTTTCAGTTTTTGTCTTCACACCTTTTTTTCTTGTAAAAATCTTAACCACAGTGAGGATAGAATTTATGTTTACATTTTGGGTATGATGTGGCTGGGTGCAGAGGCTCCATGCTTTTGAACCTTGTATTTGATTCTGTGGTCATACAAGGCTTTCATCCTCAACAGCTTAGTGTGGAAGCAAGGGAAGGTTTTGGGTTTTCGGGCTCTTGGGAAGGCCTTGATGGACCACCTACGTTCTGGAAACAGTCTGCCGTTGCCCTCCCTGTGGTGCCACGCCTCGGGCTGCGTGTCTGCTAGGCAAGTGCTCTACTGTTGAGTGACATCCTCAGCTCTCTGTGTTCTTTACGGGGCAAGACACAGTGTCTTATTAAAAAATAGCGGAGCTGGTAGGGGAAAAATGGTGTTTTAAGAAAGATAAGATTGCTGTCATCACCACATCCTTTGGCAGAAACCTTTTTCGTGTTTGTTGCTGTTCCAGTGAGGCTGTCCTCCAGCTCTCTCTGGCCAGAATCGCTGTGGTAAAAACACTGCTTTCACATGGCTGTGTCTGCCTGTCAGTATCTGCCTGTCAGTATTCTTCCAAGCCAGGAGGCAGTGGGCTCCATCTTAGAACCAGCCAGCTTAGCAAACATGGACCATAACCAAGAAAAACCCACTGCCAAAAGAGCATAACCACTGTGAGTGGTGATCAGCGCTATTCTACCTGCCTGTGTTATGACTGAGAATTCCCAAAAATTTCTAGTAAGTGGAAAACAGAGGCACTAAGTCCTTTGATAGCAGAGAAGTTGTTTTTAGGAACATCTGTGCAAACCTTTTTTTTTTTTTTTTGAGACAGGGTTTCTCAAACTCAGGGATCCACCTGTCTTTGTCTTCCGTGCTGGGATTAAAGGCATGCACCACCACACCCATCTTTATGTAAAAGTTAATGCATATAAAGTCAGATTCATGACAAAAATGTGTCATAATTTTATTGAGCGAAAAGCAACTTTATCACTAAAAGATTCTGGTCCAAAATGCTTAAGGATGTTTACAATGTTCTTAAACTCTGATTTAGTACATTTTAGTCTTTTTGTAGACAGAAATCCCAGGGAAAGCAGTGATAGTACAGTCATATGTCAGCCCTCTAAGATTGTCAGACTTGGAGGACATGAAAGCTCCTTAGAGTAGTTCACTTGCTTTCCTTCCTTAGTGTGAAAGCCACCAAAGATGGCAGTTCTAATGGCAACTTTAACAGTTCAGACAGTTGATGTTTGTTAAAAAGTGATTTTAGCCCGAGTTAATCCCTATAGCTCTGCAGCTGGGGATTGAAGTACCATCAAAACTCAGGATGCTTCAGGTGACCGATGGGAAGAGAAATTTGTTTCTTCTCTTTGTGAATAGCTTTAAATGACTAAAATTATTGTAGAAGTAGGTATTGGTTTGCCTGTCAGTTCAGTGGCACTAATTTCACATAAGTAATGTGATGAATTACTGTATCAAGTTCAGTATAAATGTCTGTGAACTCTAAGCTGTTTCTCCAGCCACACTAAGTTGCTTTTGAGGATACATTCTACTCTTTGTTAATCAAAGGACTCTTTATTCTCTGTATTTCCTGTCTTGGCATAAGGAAGCTTTGTGCTTTGACACAAGAAGTAATGTTATGTTATGTTGTTTGTTTCCATTGTTATTTCACATCTCTCTTAATCTGAACTACTGGATTGTCTAAAGAACTAAACAGAGCCTGTTATTAACATCTTTAAAATGTTTAATAATTTTTCATTTGAAGAATTCATGGACTGTTAGGATAATGAAATAGTTCTGATATGGAACAAAGGAAGTGAAACTGGTATTCAATGGGGAAGCGGTTTGCTTGGACTAAACCAGGCATGTTTAGTTTTGGGAATTCTACCTAAAGGTCTCCCTGTCCACAGAGAAACTAGTGTTACTTGAAGATATGAAAGTTCCTGTGGTAGCCATACCTTGAAGCACAGTGTTGTATATAAGTAAATACCTGATTCTAAATTAAATCCAGATTTAACTAATATATATTATTTTATATCTTTGTTGTATTAAAATGTTTTAAACACTAAAAATAAAACATTTGAAAGTTGATTTGTGGCTTCTTATTTTAATATCCTTACACTGTTAATGCAGTTTGTCTTTATTGTTTCAGACAGAATCTTGCTATGTATGTGGTCTGGTCTCAAACAGGTTTGACTTGCTGTTCTCCTGCATCAGCCTCCTAAGTATCAGGCGCAGTGGAGTTTTTTGGTTTTGTTTTACCTATTTAAAAAAAAGAAAGAAATTTAAATTATAGTTCACAGTACATATGTGGAGGTCAGAAAACAACTCAGAGTTGATCACTGTTGTGTCTTAGGGACTGAGCGTCAGTCACGTTGGTGGTCTGTGTGTTTTCATGCTGAGTCTTCCTGGCAGTGGAGCAGCTTTAAAGCTGTAGGGTGTAGGCTCAGGGTGGCACACACCTCAAGTCCCAGCACTCCGGAGGCAGAGACAGGCAGATCTCTGAATGGGAGGCCAGCCTGGTTTACAGAGCAAGTACCAGGACAGCCAGAGCTACACAGAGAGAAACTCTTGTCTCGAAAAACAACAAAAGTTGTAGGGTGTAATGTGTGGGTTTTACTAATAATATGAAGGCTGGAGATGTAGTTCACTAGCAGAGCACTTGTCTAGCATGTGTGAGGTCCTGGTTTGATCGTCAGCACAAAAAGAAAAATAGACACTTGAAAAATGGACGTAGGGAGATTAGAGTTCAAAGCCTCCTTCTGCTACATAGCTGCATAGCAAGTTGGAGGTCAGCCAGAGCTTTATGAGACCCGCTCTCCTCCCCATCTTAAACAGTAGTGCACATTTATAACCCCAGCACTTCAGAGGTGGTGGTAGAAGGACCAGGAGCTCAGGGCCATCCTCAGCGAGGTATTGGTATCAAGGACAGCCTGCAATACATGAGGTTCTTTCTTCTGTCCCCACCTCATTTCAACAGGGTCTCACTGTGTAGTCTCAGTGGCCTAGAGCAACAGAGATCCACTTGCCTCAGCTTCTCAGTGCTGGGATCAAAGGCTGTACCACTACTCCCGCTGAAACCATTTCTCAAAGCAAAACCTTACTGATTTCCTGAACACATCAGGGCTCTACTACGAGCTAAATCCCCATTACCTAAAGTTTTTTGTTTAATTGATGTTGGTTTAATTGTAGATTACATGAGAAGATAGCCAGCTATTAGATGTGCTTTGGAAAATAATAGACCAGGAAAAGAAGGTAAAGAGTTGTTCAGGGCCTGGCAGCTTAGAACCATGGCCTAGTTGAAATGCTAGGAATTGTAAGCATATAATTAACCCAGGGCTGAACTTGTCCTCTTGATTCCCTACCTCTGGAGTACTGGTCTTGTCTTTCTTGGATACTTTGGGAAAGAACATTCCAGAAGAGATCTAGAGACAGCTTTGTGAAATGGAAAATGTATTGGCTTTAGACTCTAAGGACCTGGTGTAGACTTTTAGTCAGATCCCACCTAACTGTATGTTGAGAGGAGTTGAGGGAGGGGTGGCCTGCCTTACAGGTTGTGTGGAGGGGTAGATTATGGTAGTGGTTGCGACCTTGGTGGCCCAATACCCAGGGATAAAAAGTAGACTATTTCTTGCATTTAGGAGGGTAAAATTGTTGCAGGTAAAATTTGGAGGCCTGTGTTGCATATAATTAATAATCTATCTAGAAGATATACCAAACGTCTTTTGTTTTTAGTACACAGGGATAGTGGGAAGGAACTCTGCAGAGTAGAAGGGGCTGCAAGGGAAGAATACCTATTATTAATTCCTGTGTGAGTGTTAATTTCCCATTTGCCATATGACCGGGTGGTGGCTGGAGGATGACTTGTGGAATCGGTTCTCTCCTCCTACTTGACATTGGGCTTCAGGGATAAATCTTAGGTTCTCAGGCTTTTGTGGCTAGAGCTTTAACTTTACCATGAGCCATTCTGTAGGCTCCTGGACAACATTCTTCAGATGAATCAATAGTTTTAATCCTGCTTTAGATACCCTGGAGATGTTTTCATTTAGAGGTGGTGGCCTATATGTGTGTGTGTGTGTGTTGTGTGTGTGTGTATACATACACATATATGTATATATGTGTATACATGCATACATATATATTATATGTATATATAATCTTTTCTAGTAGGACTTATTTTAAAAGCTTGATAGAGGGGAAGGAAATATTTGGGAATCACCAAGGCAGCAAACAAACTGGCCCTATCTAGTGCTAGTTTAATGAGAGTAAGGGCTTATGCTAAGGAAAAGTTCAGTAAATATGCAGAATTTAAGTCCCTGAAGGACAAGTCAAAGACTTCACCACAGGTTTAGAGCAGCAGTTTTCAACCTATTACCTGTGATCCCTTTGGGTAGGATACCAACATTGTGATTCATAACAGTAGCAAAGGTTACAGTTATAAAGTAGCAGCAAAATTTTATGGTTGAGAGTCACTACAACATGAACTGTACTAAAGGGTCACAGCATTAGGAAGCTTGAGAAACATTGGTTTAGAGGGTGAAAGAAAGAAGATCAGGGCCAACAAGGTAGGTTGGTGGATAAAGGTGCTTGCCAGCAAGCCCGACAACCTGAGTTCTGTCTGAAGGATCCACCAGGTAGAGGGAGGGAACCAAGACTAGCAAGTTGTCCCTTGCCCTCCACAGGTATGTCTTGGCATATGTGTTCCTCCACTAACACACAAATGTGATTTTTAAAAAGCTTCTCAAGATCTAGTTGTATGTAGCAGGGAGCTGTTTTCAGGATTTGTATTTAATTATCAGTGGAAGCATGAGGAAGACCTGCTGCTCATAGTTGAACTGTAGGTATAACTGTAAGCAGTTCTGTAAACATTAGGTAAAGACAAGAGTATAAGTCAAAATGAGAGTTAAAGGCCTGGGTATACCTCAGTGATAAGAATACTTGCCTGGTGTGTGCAAGGCCCCCAAATTCAACCCCTAGCACCACCAAAAGAGAAATATGATAATAAATGTATATAGGAGATTAAATGAGATGAGAGGAAGCCCTGCTGTTTGGTAGTGGAAGGAGCTAGGACTGTGTGTAGCTTTTAGGAAGGCTTTGACCCAGCAAGGAGGACTGAGGAACCAACAATTAGCTGCCAACTGCTACCAGCAAATGTAATGTGAATCTAGGATATCCTGGATCCCAGTCACTCCCAGGAGTGCTAGGCTCCCAAGCATGAAGTGGAAAAATAGCTGACCCTCAAAGATAGTAGGAGAGAAGGAAGTGAATTGGAGGAAGCCCAGTGAGGTCCCTCAGCTGTCACTCTGGACAGGAGTGGATGGCAGCTCGAAGGCCCATGCTATAGTAGCATGGTATTCCAGCTCTGGGTGCTCCCTAGGCAAACCAGAACAAGGAACCACCTCGATCATTCACATTCTAGCCTTAGGAGCCCTGCAGAACACTTTGAAAAAAAAAATCTGAACTTAAGGGATATGAGATGCAGGTTTCATTAAGAGGGCAAAAGGCATGGCCTTTGAAAGTGTTCTTCGTGGAGCTTGCCTAGCAGAGACCCAGCTAGAGACTTTTGTGGTAGCAATGTTGCAATTGAAAACATTTCGATACACATGTCTGGTGTAGAAATTTGATAAGCACAGCTGACCAAGCAAGAGTCTAAATGTTCTTTATCAATTCTGCAATGCTGCCTGGAATTCTTACTATCTTTTTTGGGAAGTTTGTAATTTTAAATAAATCTTGAACATGAAATCCAGTTGAACCTAGGTCTCAATGCGTGTATGCTTCTTGACTGGGCACAGTGTTACCAACAGCCTTATACTCCTGCTGCCTGGCCTTTCCTTCCATGATTGAATGGTTATCTACTAGGACTGTAAATGTAAATAAACTCTTCCTGTAGGTACTTCAGTGGCCTTTTTGTTGTAACAAGTCCAGCAATTAATACAGATGCTTTTAGGAAGAGCCTTAAGGATTCATGGCTTTATTCCAGATTAGCTCCCATCAGGATGTGCAGGTACCTCTGATTAGCTTTATAATTCTTAGAGGAATGAGCTGAGACAAAAACTGTAATTAATATTCAGTTAGTGTTAGTATTAAAAACATTTAAAAATCAGCAGGAACTCAGCTAGTATAGAGTGGTGTGTTCCTTTGCATGATTAAAGTTTATCTGAAGCCTATCTCACTGTGTGACCTTGGCTGCCCTAGAACTAGGTAGGCCTGCCTGGCCTTGAACTCACAGAAATTTGCAGGCTTTTGCCTCCCAAGCGCTGGAATGAAGAGGTATGTCTATCATACCCATCTTGGCTTTGTGAATTTTCAAGCAGAATTTCTGGAGGTAGAGGGAGGTGGATCTCTGTGAGTTTGAAGCCAGCCTGGTCTGCAAAGTGAGTCCAGGACACCCTGTCTTGAAAAACAACAACAATAATAATAAATAATAATAATAAAAAATTTCAAGCCAACTTTAAAAGAGGTTGTACCATCAAGCATACGGACTCAAATCTGTAATCCCAGTATTTGGGTGGAAGCAATAAGATCAGGATTCTGTTAAGGGTCATCCTTGGCTGTTTAGGGAGTTCCATGCCAGCCTGGACTACATGAAATTCTGACTCAAAAGTAAAGTATAACTTAGACTAAAGTAAAATAGGTTATACCAATTCGTTCTTTTCACTAGTAATACATGAGTTTGCCTGTTAACCCATACCATTGCCAAAGTAATATATTCTTTCTCAGTTTTGCCTATTCGATGAGCCACAGGATGTTCATGTGCTTTGAAGTTTGTTTTACTTTGTTTTTAAGAATTAGGGGTACATTATGTGTTCTGGGAAGCACTTAACCAGTAAGTCACTTCCAGCCCAAGAATGACATAATAATTACTTTTCTATAAAAGCAAGCTATGTGTTTTGGTTTTAACTATTTTTTTTTGGTGGGGGGGAGGGTGGGATGAAGACAAGGTTTCTCTGTGTAGCTTTGGCAATGCTGGACTCACTCTAGACCAAGCTGGCCTCAAATTCTGAGATCCACCTGCTTCTGCTCCCTGGGTGCTGGAATTAAAGACATGTGCCACCAATGCCGCCTGGGTGAGAATTTTTGAAATAGTAAAATAAGCAAATGTGGAATGACTACAACTTCACTGTTATGAAAAACTTCTGAATATATTTTTTACTATCTTGTTTTAATAAAAGCTTTGTGGCAAAGCTTTATTTTGTTATTGGAGACAGTTTTGCTGTAGAGTTCAGAGTGGCCTTGAGTTCAGACCCTCCTGCCCTATATTCCCTTTGCTGGATTTAAGGTGTGTACCACCACACCAGCTGTCTAGAAGAGTTTTAAACTTACCTTTTCCTCTGAAGTTTCAGTAATAAGAAATGGGCCAGCAACATGCAGAGTATCCATGTGCATAAGACAGAAGCCACATACACAGTATGGAACTCAGAGGGTAAGATGGCTGGCCCTGTTGTAGAGCTAAACACAAGATAGGGGCTTGGGCTTCTGGGGTGTAAGTGCCAGCACTTGCTTACCTGGTATGGTCAGTGGGAATGTCATCTATCAGGCGTGGGTTGGAGGCGTCACAGCAAGACTGAGGCTGTGACAAGTTTATTGCAAGCAATCAGGTTTTTTATACCCTTGCCAGAAACAGAATACAATTGTAATTGGCAGGGTACAGTGATGTTTGCAAGCTCTACAGGGTAAAACAAGATTAGTATCTAGGACTAATTGTCCTATCACACTTGTATATGATTTGCTGACCTCTATGGGACACAGAAACACAGGTGACCTGAATGCTCCACTCACTGCCTGAGGGAGTGCCCTGGTTTCTCATGAACTGAAAGGGACATAGTGCCCCAGGACCCAGGGACTCTAAACTGAAAAACCTATGATGCATACCTGTCAAGGCAGATAGACCAGGCTTCCATGAGTCTCTGCTCTGGGGAATAAGAGGCAGCCCTGGGAGGTTGGGTGAAGAAGTATACAGCAAGCACGCTTATCTTGTTATGCAGTGAAGGCTTCTGGGCTAGGTATTTGGCCTCTAGTCACCTCCTACAAAAGAAGAGGCCATGGGCCTAGGGTAATAGCCTCAGTCAGCAAAGTGGGTGTTTGACAAGCGTGAGGACCTGAGTTCAGTCCTCAGTACTCACATTAAAAATGCCTGATGTGGTGGTACATACATAGGATCCCAGTGTTGGAGATGGGAGTGGCCTAGTCAGCAAACGGCATATCAGAAAGTCTCTGGGACTGGTGAGATGGCTCAGTGGCTTAGAGCACTTGTTGCTCTGCAGAGGACCTGAATTCAATTCCCAGTACCTCCATGGAAGCTCAAAACTGTCTGTCTGTAACTCTGGTTCTAGGGTATCCGATACCCTCTTCTGGTTCCCATGGGCACTACTTATGTACATGATGCACAGGCATGCATGCAGAAAAAACACCCATAAACCTTAAAAGAAGAAGAAAGAAATGCTTCTGCCTGTGTTGGTGCTCTCTTCATGACAACCCAGAATTATTACTCTTTCTGGAAAGGCCTATAGTTTCTCCAGAGCACCAATTCAGAGTCCATCCTGTATAAACAACTGAGTCAAGATGTTGTAAATGGGGGAAATAAAGACTATTTAATACAACAGAGAAATTTTCTCCCACTTTGCTTACAGCATAGTCTTTAGCCATTCATTGTCATTGAAAATATTTTTCCAGTTATTTTCCCTGACTACCTGGAAAAGGCCAGGCCCTATCTAGTCCTAGGGAGAATTGAAAAGATACAATTGCCTGGTCTGTTTTAAAGATCTGTGAGAGTAGTATTGGTAATCATTTACCTGCCAGCATATACTGGCCCTACCATCTTCTGTAAGATATTCCAAAGGCTCAAATGTATCTGTCCTGGATGGAGGACTGACACCATTGTAGCTGTGTAAGATCGAAGACGGAACACATTTGAATGTCAGGCACTTTGTGAGTTGGTGCTTCAGTGATAAAACTACATCCTTGCCCTCAGGAATCTTGTACTGTGTGTGAAAGACAAAAGCATCGCTTATACTGCCGACAAGTCACTGCCCTCGGTCCAGTGGCGCTGTCCTGGACACAAGTGAGTTAATAGAATAGCAACAGCGGCCAAGGGCTGGCTATGGCTGCTGATTCATCGTCACCTGTCGATGTGCCTCAGAGCCAGGAAAGGCAAACAGTACTGGCAAACATGGCCATACATTCCTTGCTTTGCTGCTTCATAAAAATCAATTGCCACCTTTCTAGAAGCATCCAATCTAGACTAGTATACTGCCTTCTTGCTTTCCAAGGAAAGCAGTATGAATTCATTAAAATCGTATCACACATGCCTAAATCCTGTACAGTGAACCTGCTTTATTTTTGTCCTTTGTTCATCAGCATTTAGTCTCTCACTGCAGGAAGTTTATAAAGACCTAAGCTATTTGGCTAAGATGTGCCATGGTGATCTTTACTTGGCAAGTATTGACATTTCAGGTAGCCAGAGTGGCTAGAACCAAAAAGCAAATAAGCCAGGTGTAGTAGTGCACACCTATCATCCCAATACTTGGGAAGCAGAGCAGAAAGGTCACTCACGAGTTTGAGACCAGCCTGAGCTATGTAATAAACTGTTTCAAAATTTCCACGGTCAAGTGACAAAGACTGGAGAGCTGGCTCAAAACACTTCTTTTAGCCCAGTGCCAGGCAGCAGAGACAGGAGGACCCATGCAGCCTATGACCAGCCAGACGCCCTTACTCAGTGATCTCTACATTCATTGAGAGAACCCATCTTAAAAAAAAAAAAAAGGCAAAGAACAGTTGAAGAAGACACCCAGTGGCTCTGACTTTTACACACACACACCACGCATAGTTTTAAACAGAAAACTGGCAAAAGTGTAGAAAGTTGGAAGAAGCTCCTGTTTTTTGAGGTAGCAGGCAGGGAAGTGGCATTTATACAGAGGCTTGATATGGCAACAGGTTCACTGGTCTCTGTTGTAACTAGAACCAGCTATGCTGGATGGTTATGACAACTTGACACCAAAGTCATTTGAGAGGAGGGAACCTCAACTGAGAAAATGCCTCTACAAGATCAGGCCACGGGCAAGCCTGTAGGGTGTTTTTTAAATTGGTATTTGATAGGGAAGGTCCCAGACCAGTATATATGTGACCATCTCTGGGCTGGTGGTCTTGAGTTCTATAAGAAAGTAGGTTGAGGGACTGGAGAGATGGCTCAGAAGTTAAGAGCACTGGCTGCACTTCCAGAGGTGCTGAGTTCAGTCTCCAGCAACCACATGGTGGCTCACAACCATCTATAATGAGATCTGGTGCTGCCTTTTGGTGTGCAGGTGTACATGCAGACAGACATTGTATTCATAATAAATAAATGTTAAAAAAAAGAAACGAAAAGAAAGCAGGTTGAGCAAACCAGTAAGTAACACTCCTCTATGGCTTCTGCATCCTGCCTTCAGGTTCCTGCCCTGAATCCCTTTGATGATGAACTATGATGTGAAAGCATAAGCTGAATAAACCCTTTCCTTCCCAGCTTGCTTTTTGGTCATGGTGTTTCATCACAGCAATAGAAACCTTAACTAAGACAAGTTGGTACCAGTGTATCGGTGTATTGCTGTGACAGGCCTAACCATGTTTGGGGGACGATTGAGGAACTCTGGGCTGGAAAAGCCACTGACTGTGGGAGCTCGATGAGATGTTCTGCAGGAGCTACGAAGCTAAGAATGTTGAGAGCAGTGCAGGAGACAACACCACTTGTGAAGTGTAAAAGAAAAAAGAAAAGTAAAGAACCTATCAGGTTGTTTTTTGTTTTGTTTTGTTTTGTTTTGTTTTGTTTTGTGTAAAGAAACTGTGGTCCTGTTTAGCTGGGGCTGAAGAGTTAGTCGTGATTAACAAGAGACAGCACCATTGAAGTGAAACCTTTGCTTTGCTGGAATACCTGATGCTGCTCAGCTAGAGCTGAGAATTTAGCAGTGAATAAGAAGAGACCAGCATTGAAATCTTCTGGGAAGTGTTTCCTCATAGTCAGCAAACAAAAGGTGAGTTCCCGAAGTGCCAAGATTGTACCCTGTGCTGGCAGCCAAATTTGGTAATGTGTAGGAATCACCCAGGTGGAACTGGAGGGGTCATGAAGAGCAGCTGAGGCTTTGAATTTAAAACAAACAAACAAAAACCCCTGAATTTTAAAGTGTTTGAGTTGGTAAGGACTATTGGACTTTTTAGGTTTGTAAAATGTTTTATATTGTGATACTGATATTAGTTTGTCATCTTAGGGATAAACAAGAAAGTTTGTGGCTTAACAGTGCTTGTGTGTCAAGTTGACAAGGGATACATTATGCTGGATAGTTTTATGCCAACTTGATGCAAACCAAAGTCTTTGAGAGGAGGGAACCTCAGTTGAGAAAATGCCTCCATAATATGATCACATCATAGACAAGCTTGTAGGGCATTTTCATAACTGGTGATTGATGGGGGACCATTGTAAGCAGGGCCATCGCTGGGCTGGTGGACATGAATTCTATACAAAGGCAGGCTGAGCAAGGCAGTAGGCAGCACCCTCCATCGCCTCTACCTCAGCCCCTGCTTCCAGGTTCCTGAAGTGCTTGAGTTCCTGTCCTTACTTCTTTTGATGATGAACTGTGATGTGGAAGCATAAGCCAAATAAACCCTTTTCTCCCCAACTTGCTTTTTGGTCATGGTGTTTCATTACAGCAACAGAAATCCTAATTAAGACACCAGCTAAGACCTGATATAAATTCCTTAAATTATTAAGTTATTGCCAAGAAGTACCTCCAAAATCCACTCAAAGATTGTGGCTTTTCAGAACTGAGCATGTACAGAGGAAGTTTCTGGTCCATGATGTTTTGATATTATAAAGTTAAAATCCCACTTACCACTGCCACACACACACACACACACACACAAAAAAAACCAAACAAGTCTCTATAAAATAAAGATGCGGCTTGTGAGGAGGAATGGTGGCCTCTGTATCTTAGCAAAAGCGCCAAGTTACTTTTCCTCTCTCCCGTCTGATCAATAGTAGGTAGCACCACCTCTCTCTGCTACTGAGTGCTGTGAAATGGGGAACAAACTGAGCCTTTGTTCCTCCATGCTGTTGGATCTCACAATGATACAATGATTCCACCCCCACCAAAAGATAAAAAGAATCAGTGCCATGGAACTAGGCATGATGGTGCATGCCTTTAATCCCAGCACTTGGGAGGCTGAAGCTGATGGATCTCTGAGCTCACGACCAACCAGAGCTAAGTTGTAAAAAAACAAACAAACAAAAAAACCCCCAAACTTTTAAACTAAACCAATGACTCCCTCCCTCCAACACACACACACACACACACACACACACTCAAACCAGCACCTTGGTTCTGGCATATTGAGTGCCAAGCCCTGGCTGTGTATTATAAGCTAGATTCTGTAAACCAAGTAAATGAGCTAACTAGGGCCCCAGCATGCAGGCCTTGAAGACCCCAGTCAAGGTTAGATTTGGGAGGTCTTAGAGGATGCAATGCACCTTACATCCTCATCCCAAGTCCCCAATGTGGCCATAGTGACACTGCATACTTAGGCCAGGGCAGAGGAGGTTGCTGCTCATTTCCTAAAGGGACAACTGAACTAGCCTGGCCCTGAAGCCTATTATCTCTGAAGATTTCACCAAGCTCCTCTCCATCCTTTATTAGCAGGAAAAGAGGAAGGGTACACAGGAAAAGGAAGCTGCATCAGAGGTGAAGAAAAAGGAAGCATGGACTTAGAAAAGCTGATATGGGCTCTGCAAGGTGGTACACAACTGTAATTCTAGCACTCTCGATGCTGAAGCAGGAGGATCACTGCCAACTCAAGGTCAGCCTGGGCTGCAGAGGCAGATCCTGTCTCAGTGAGCAGTGTGGGGGTTGGGGACCTGAAGAGATGGCTCAGCAGTTATTGCTCTTTTAGAAGACCCTGAGTTGGTTCCCAACATCCCCAAGGCAGCTAAAATCCACCTGTAACCCCAGTCCTAGGAAATCCAGTGCTTTTATTTTTATTTGTCACCAGACACCCATGGTATACTTACACTCCTGCAGATAAAACACTCATACAAAGAAATAATTAAAAGTTGGGGCTCTAAATGAGGTCTCAGTCAGTGTTTGCCACACCAGAAGTGAAATCTAAATTCAATCCCCTGTAATAATGTGGAAAGATGGGTGTGATGTGTGCCTCTATACTCTGAGCACTTGGAAGGCAGAGACAGGATGTCTATGGCCCCCTGGCCAGCTAGAATGGCTGAATTGAAGATCTTGTTTCAGAAAATAAGGTGGGAAGCTGGGCATGGAAGTGCATGTTTTTAGTCCCAGCACTCAGGAGGCAAAGACTGGTAGGTCTTTGTGAGTTCTGGGCCTGTTTGATCTATATAGCAAGATCCAGTCTCCAAAAGTAAGTTGAGGGTTGGTGAAATGCTGGCAGCAAAAGCAGTTGAGAAGCCCGTAGAAGTGTAGTCCTTGAAGCCATGTAAAGGTGGAAGAAAAGAACTGATTCCACAAAGTTGTCCTCTGACCTCCACACATTCACCATGGCATAGGCACACACACACACTCAAAACTTTAAGTGAAGAGGAACTGAGGAAGACATGACATTAACCTATGGCCTTTGGACATAAATACACACACACCTCACACAGAGAAACACACACAAGCAGAAATGCTGTAGATACTGAAAATAGCATTTTAACTTAGCTCAAACTTACAAAACCCTACAGGCTGGTATTAAGAGCCTGTTGTTTTGTTTGTTTGTCTGTCTTTGTTTTTTGGTACCAAGTTCATCTTTTGCAGATGGAAACCAGCAGAGGGTGCTCCAGACCTCTAGCCCTGTGTGTCCCTCTGTCACTCTGATGCAGCTGCCCATTCGCAGCAGTCTGGTTCTGCACACCAGCGTCGCCTAGTGCCTGTACCACATGTGGGATTCTACCCCTGGACTCTGCAGCTGGTAGGAATTTTCATTTCTACCAGGTTCTTGGGTGATGCTGAGCCTCCAAGTTGTTTCTCCATTGGGAGGCGTTAATTAGCAGGCACACTTTCCACCACAGTCATGTCTTTTAAAAGAATTTTATTACATTTTATTTTGTGTGTGCACGGTGGTGCCCATGTGGAGGTCAGAGGACAACTTGCGGGAGTTCTCTCTTCCACCATATGTGTCCTGGAGTTTGAACTCATGTCATCAGGTGTGGTGTCAGGTATATTTATCACCTAAGCATTCTCACTGGCCTCTCAACTTGCCCCTTTCTTGAGGCACCAAAGGCATTTCAGCAAGCCCTGCATGTTTCCAAAGCGCCTCATTTCCTGCTTCCTCTCACACGATGGTGAAGATACTGTAAATTACAGGGCTCTGCATAGATAATCACTGCAGGTTTCTTGCCTGGCAGCTTTAGTCCCATGTTTCATTTTGTAAGTTTCACTTGTATAATTTTAGTATATACAAATCCATTTCATTTGGGGATGCTGACCTTACATCCTATGATATTGGCATGTTGTAAGTGTAAGGAATCTTGGAGTTGGCTTAAGGCACTCCAAGACCAAGTTCTCATCACAAAGGAGACTTATTTGCCCCAGACAGACAGAGGGCAGGGATTAGGAACAAAGACAGGAGATCAAGGAAGAGAGAGAACAGGAAGAGAATAAAGGAGGGGGAGAAGAGGGTCAAAGAGATGGGAAACAGATATTTGTCTTGGAGTGGGATAAAGGACTGCCTCTTGGTAGAGGGGAAACAGACATGGCTCATAGGAAACCAGCGGTTTATAAATGTAAAAGGGGACCCCTGTGTTAGGATGACATGTTTAATTTTAATTGGACATGTTATTACATGAGCCAAAGGGGGCTTTTGGTTTCTGGACTTCAGTACTTTGACAGCTGGACCTGTTAGTCACTTCAGGAAGAGGAAGTGGCAAATTAAGGTAATGGACCTTGGGGCTAGCCTCAGGAATGTAATCTAATATTTTTTAGCAAGACAGAGGGAATGGGGGAGAAGGGTAAGGCCTGCCAAAGTCACATTTGCCTTGCTTGGTCTGGCTAGAGTACTTTCAGTAAGAGAGTTCTTTTGTAGATTTTGTGTGAATGGGTTTATGGTGGTATGGTGGTGTGTGGTGTGTGTGTTTGTTCCTGTGTGTGCACATGCAAGTGTGTGAGGAGCCTGGAGAACAGCTTCAGGTGACATACCTTAGAAATGCTGTGCATCCTATTTTTCAGACAATGTCTGCCTTGAAATTGCTGTGGAAGCTAGGCTGCCCTTCCTCACCTCTCTGGCACTGAATTATAACCATACAACACCATATCAGATCTAGGGATCAAACTCAGGTCTTTGTATTAGCACAACAAGCACTTTACTCACTGAGTCATCTTCCTAGTCCTTTTGTAAGCTCTTTATCATTTTTTATACATAGTATAGACAACCATATCATCTGTGCATGGAGACAGCTTTATCCTCCCACCTTATCTTGAGCCCTTGTTTTCCTGGTGCTCAGAACTGGAGTTGTTGACCCCAATTTGTCATGATGTGCAGGAACATAACAGTTCACATGGCTATTTGATAATGTTTGGAATCTATCAAAGATCATTCAGGTCACTTGGGGGAAGTCATTAGAAATGGTGGTCACCCTCATTTTTCTCAGCAGAGACCTCAGTAGCCAGAGCTAGGGAGTAAAAGCCTTGTCTTCCACAGTGTGGTGTTAAGCTCTGTTTCTGCTTAAAGTTCATCTCTGTGCTGCACTGTGAGCCAGGAGCTTCTGTGTGGTCCGGGTCTCTGACTCATGGCATCTGAATCTTTGGGTAGGGCAGGAATCACCAGGGGCTAGGTAGCCCTGAGCCCATTTGGCAAGCAGTGGGGATCTGTAGGTGCATCCTTTTGAACATTCCAAAAGGAAAGCAATTGGTGGGACATCTTGTCTATACAGCAGGGAAATAGTTTGCCCATCTGCCAGGGTGTTAGTGAAATAGAGCAAATTTGTCCTATCCATTACCCACTGCTCAGACCTTTTGCTTGTTTGTTGTTTTTCGAGACAGGGTTTCTCTGTGTAGCACTGGATGTCCTGCACTCACTTTATAGACCAGGCTGGCCTCGAACTCACAGAGATCCATCTGTTTCTGCCTCCCAAGTGCAGGATTAAAGGCGTCCATCACCACTGCCTGGCTACTAGGACTTTCATAGACACTATGGTCATGACATTTTGGTGTTCTGGGTTACTTGGGATGATGGAAGAAAGAGGGACATTGCAGGATGAATTTAGGCTTCTTAGCAGCAAGGGGATCAGTTCTGAAGAACTGAATGCTAGCGGCTTCACAGAAGCAAATCGTTTCCTGAATACCAAAATCTCTTATCAGTTTTAAGTTACCTAAGCACAGTTATAAGAATTCCAGGTTTGCCAGAGGTTATGCTAAGGGTCTGAAGTTTCTAAGGAAGAGAAACCCCAGAAATCTCAGAAAACAATCACTGAATATTACAAGAGATTACTTCAAGGCTAAGTGGTCATAACTTCAGAGTAAATACCAGGTACAATAGTTCTTCTAAAATTCTGCTACAATGACCTCCATTTCCTTCAGGCAAAACCCCTGCTCCCTGGGATTAGCCTGTGAGCCCAGTCACTAAGCAGTTATCATTTGATAGCTCCTTCCTTCTGGTGCTTCTGAATTTAAAGGTAGTGTGGTAGGTAAATTAATTATCCACTTGACACAGTCTCCAGCCACTTGGAAAAGGAGTCTCAGTAAAGGACTATCTAAATCAGGCTGGCCTGTGAGGGTTTTTCTTTATTAGTGGGATGACCACTGTGGGACATCCCAGCATTCCCTGAGCAGTGGCTCCTGGATTGTACAACAGTGAGAAAGTGAGCTGAGCACTGGCATGCAGGCATTAATCACTCTCTGCTGACTGGAGGTAATGTGACCAGCTGTTACAGGTTCCTTTCAGTGTGACCTCCATACAGTAAGAGGCTATAACTGTGAGCCAAATGAACCCTTTCTCCCTTTACTTGCTATTGTCAGGGTGCTTTATCACAGTGACAGAGAAGGAAACGAAAAGAGACAGCTGTTGTCTTCTTGGGGAAAATATGAGAGTGTCTGAAAAGCATCATATTTTCATTCCCTAGCTTTTTTTGGAGGGTGGGGTGGGATAGGGGGTGGGGTATGTTTTGAGTGGATTAAGAATTTGTACTACATTTGCACTCCTACTCTGAACTCAACCACTGATAGCATTCGAAGACACCATTAAAGTATTGTCTGAGACTTCACTACTTTATAGATACTGACAAGTTGGATGCTTTATACCATTTACAAACACAAGGTTAAGCTAAAATGATATAAACAAGCACAGCCATTTCATTAACAAGTAAACAAGTGAACAAATGAACTATGGATGAGCTGACTTAGAAAATATTCACCTCTGTTACAGCAGAATCTCTTTCAGACTTTCACAAAGGAACAGCTTATTAGCATAGCTCCACGACATTCCAGAAGGTAATAAAGTAAGTTTCTTTCTAATGCATCTTATTCAGCCAAATCAGTCTCATCCACTGGCCCCCATTCATTATTCTGAATTAACTGAACTTTCAGTTCTGGTCACTGCAGAAAGCACTGGTGCATTCTGATAGTGTGTCTTTGTAGGTTGTCTCACGCACTTGCTGGCAACTCAGAGAAAATCAAGGCTTTTTGGAAGGGGTGAATGTGGTATCTTCAGTACATGCTGACCATGCTGGAACCTCATCAGGGCCTCCTCTGGCTCCACAGCACCGACTCCTAGTCTTCTCTACAACATACAAAACACCCTTTCATCAAAACAAAAGCCCACACTGTGAGAGCACATAGACTTCTGAAATGAAGGCTGCAGAGGGTCAGCCTGAAAGCACAGAAGGAAGCTCTAAGGTGGGAGACCTTGCTACACTACTAAGCTTGCTTGTCTACTAAGCAAGACAGCTTAAGTTCCCATTCAGGAGCTTAGGTATTTGTTCCTCTCTGCCTTTTTAGGGGGAGTCAGAGGCAGCTAAGGATTGAACCCACGCCTCCGATCTGCACCCACTCCAACCTCACTTTTCTGCACTGTGATAGCATTTCCTTGTGGCTTCAAGGTATTACCTTGGAGAATAACTTCCCCTCCCAGCAGAATGTTAGACCCTTAAACAGGTTGAAATACTTCATTGAGCCTCTCTAGAGGCTGAGCTACAGCTGGGCACACAGGTCAAAATTACAGGAATCCTGGTACCTTCCTCCTACCAAGACCCACAGTGGGTCACTTTGGAAGCCATCATGGTTTAGACTACCAAGACCCGATTTCTTAAGAAAACTCTTAAGCCAAGGTGGTTAATGAAACATGAAGTTGGACTCTGACCTTGGCAAGAAAGACCATACATAGTCTCAATGTCTTAATTATGTCCCTTTGTTGACACATATCACTTCCCTTTGCAGTTTCCTTCCTTTGGTTTCCTGCCCCTCCTTTTTTTCTCTAGTTGCATTGAGCTAAGGCTTTCATTGCTAAAATAGTCCTTGCAGGGTATAGGGTTTAAAGAAACTCACCTCAGTGTAGGAGCACAGAGTAAATTAATTTAAAACTACAGGCCCCCCCCCCAATTCATTCATTCGTTTACTGACTATGAGTGAAGCCTCTACCTCAGGCCCTTCAGGCAAGTTACAGAAGCACAGCTCATACGCACCACTCACAGAAGTTTACAGTCCGACAAGGGATATAGAAAAACCCCACGTGACTGTTAATAACACTGGTGACTCTGTTCTTTGAGTACCTACAGTACACCCAGCACTCAAATTTCATTCAGGAGTGTCAAAACCCTTCACTGTACAATTAACGGAGGAGCTTCCTCAAGCATTAGGACTCAAACCTTCATTACTGTCTCCCAGAGTCTGTGAGCTGCTTTCTGAGCCCTGGGAGGCCTCCAGGAGGAACTGGGTCTAGTAAGGCTTTCTAAGCACACCTGAGACAGAGAGATTAGTGCAGGTCCTTTGAGGAGCAGATGCCAACATGGATTAGATATATGTGTTAGAGATATGTTGAAGGTAAGTAGGATGGCTCAGCAGGTAAAAATGCTTGCAACGTAAGCCCAGCAACTTGAGTTTGATCCCTGGAACCCACATTTACATAGGAGAGAACATATTCCACAAAGTTGTCCTCTGACCTCCACACATGCTCCATGTCATGTGCCTCCCTAAGTAATGATGAGATAAAGTTAACAGGAGATGTGTGGAAGAAGAAAGAGGAGAGGCTTCAGATTTCAGTCCAGGCAGATATAGTTCTAAGAACTAGCTAAGACAAAGCATCTTCAAGACAAGGTGACTTGTTTGACAAGTCACGTGCTTTGCAAGGATGGGCCATTTTAAGAGCACCTTAGTTCTCAGCTGGGAGCAGTTGTGTGACTTTTAGGAGGTCTGATGGGCAGCAGCTGGAACACTGGTCTTGGAGACACCCCTCCACAGGAGATCTAAACAGTGTTCTTCATGGTTACTACGATAGACCCAGAACTGGTTAAATTTCAGGATGGCTGTGTTGGGGATGCTATTTGTATACTTTCTGTGGAACTCTGGCTCTCAAGGTCCTTCTTGAGAAATCTGGCTTTGTGCTGCATTGTCTTTGATTTGTGTAGGGCTCTAAGTTCTACTTTGAGAAATGGATTGATGTTGGTTTAATGCATCTATTTCCAAATCTGTTCAATCTTAGTTCTTCTGTGCATGTAAACTCTACTAATTCCTTGTGGAATTAGCATTCAAGAAGGTTGTGCTGGCTTAGGCCATCAGGTTTATTAGGCCATATAGTAGAGGCCCATTGCCTGGACTCAGCCTGGTGTGTATTGCTTCCTGGGGAAGCCTGAGGCAGTGTCATGTGCTCAGCTGT
Source organism: Pachyuromys duprasi (assembly GCA_028658305.1). Lineage (NCBI taxonomy): Eukaryota > Metazoa > Chordata > Mammalia > Rodentia > Muridae > Pachyuromys > Pachyuromys duprasi. Next base: position 88,199,258 of record CM053766.1, read on the forward strand.
GTTCATTCAGCAGCAGTGTGTAGTACAGACTGGAGAAGAGGGGGCTCTCTCAGTCACTCCTGTCAGTCCTTACACTCAGGACCCAGCTGGGCTTGCCCTTCAGCCCTCACTTCAGACATACGGTATGAGTCATTTAAAATTTAGTTGCTCTCAACTAAATGCAGGCTGGTGGGAGGGATGGCAGGTCACCCTGTACCAAACCGACTAACCTCCCACAGCTAGAAATAACGGCCCATTGTCCCTCTGCTTCCTCTTTAGTTTTTCTCTGTATGGAGTGTCCAGGCAGCCTGCCAAATAGCCCTTGTGGCTTCCCAGGGCCCAGAATTCTCCCTCATCTTCCCTCCACTGCCTCCTACACCAACTTAGGAGACACAGGGCAGCCACACAGTAGATACAGAAAGGCGTGCAGTGTAAGTCATAAGACACTCTCAGCAGTGACCCAGTGAAGCCAGCTCCTGAGTCCTGTTTAGTTTCTGCAGCAAAACTTAAAAGGGGAAAGTTAGGAGGGCAGCTGTCTGCCAGGGGACAAAAGCCACAGCTGACCTAAAGCAGTCGACTTCTTGTTTCTTTTTATCAGGCTTTCTCAATAGGTGAGGCTTTGAGTATGGGTAGCAGTGTGACTGGTGGCCACGAGCATCTGTTTGCCTCTGACTCTAACGGAGCTGAGCTTAAACTGTGCATTCCCCCACTTAAAGAACCAGCTGTGTGCACTCAGAGCCAGGGACTCCCTCATGTTCTCTGGGGGTTGCTGCAGTAAATAAAACATACGAACCTTTCAGAGCAAAGGAGGTGCCTGGCATGTGTTAAATCATGACTACTTTGGTTATGTTCACGATCAATGTCTATGTTAGCATTATCACATGTTGGGTGGGATGGATGAAGTGGGCAGGTATAGTTGAGTAAGAAATAGTTTTCACAGTTAAAAAGCCGATGTTTTAAAAGCGATATAGGTAAATTTTAATAAAAAACTTATAAAATAATATCAAACTTTTAATAATATTTAAGTTGAAGATTTGAAAGTGTTACAATGTACTGTCTGCACTGGGGGTGTAATGCACATAAAAGTTGAGCTTGGGGACTGCTGCTCAGGGGTTGAGAACAGAAAGAAGACTAGGGTTCAATTCCCAGCAACCCCATGGTGACTTACAACCTTGTGTAACTCCAGTTCCAGGGGATCTGATGACTTTTTCTGGCCTCTGTGGGTGCCAGACAGTCACATAGTACACATTCAGGCAGAACACTCATACATATAAAAAATATGAAATAAAATGTTAAAAATAGCAAATTAAAGTAACAGTAATATTCTGCCACTGTTGCAGGTTGCTGACTAGATGTGACTAACCAAAGTCCTTTTTCACATCAGGCATCAGTGGGAGCAGCCGTGTGAAGCTTGTACTTACTTTGTGTCCTGTTAAGCACTAAGTCTACTATCTGCCTTAGTCATCACAAACTAGATCTGGAAAGCTGATGAACACTTGTCTGTCCCTAATTTGCTTCTGGAATGTGGCTGTCTAGATCAGTGTCACTTATGCTATAGTGTGCCTAGAAGTGGCACCCCAAGACTGTAGGCACCAAACACCTACGCACACTGTTTTTCATGCACAACGGCAGAGTTATATCACATGTGCTGACTTAACTTTGGAGATCAGTTAATTCTAGGATATCCTTCACAGCTGACTGTGGGCACCAACCTCCCTAAATACAAGTCCCTGTGTGCATGTCTGCCCTTCCTAGCTGTGCGAGTCTTATATCAACGTGACACACAAACTAAAGTTACCTGAAAGGAGAACCTCAAATTGGGAAGATGCCCCCAGACTATAGTGGGTGGTGCTATTTCTGGACCAATGGTTCCGGGCTCTATAAGAAAGCAGGATGAATAAGCCATGGGAAGCAAGCCAGTAAGCAACACTCCTCCATGGCTGCTGCATCAGCTCCTTCCTCTGGGTTCCTGCCCTGCTTGAGTTCCTGTTCAGGCCTCCTTTAATGATGAGCAGCAATGTAGAAGTGCAAGCCAAATAAACCCTTTCCTTCCCAACTTGATTTTTGGTCATGGTGTTTCGTCAAAGCAATAGAAACCTTAGCTAGATAAGTTGGTGCCAGTGTAGTGGGTATTGCTGGGGCAGACCTGACCATGTTTCAGGGAGGATTATGGAAAGACTTAGGAACTTTGGACTGGAAAAGCCATTGAATGTTGAGAACACAGTGGGATGTTCTTTAGGAGCCTGGAAGATAAGAATGTTGAGAGCAGTGCAGAAGATGGAGGCCTGGCTTGTGGAGTGTCAGAAGGAAGTTTAAAGACTCTATCAGGGATGTTTGCTATTTTGAATTGAGATTCTCTCATTCCGGTCACCTTTAGCTGAGGAGTTAGCACCACTGAAGCAAAACCTTTATGTTATTGGGACAATTTGATGCTGGGTACCTGGAGCTAAGAAATTAGCAGTAATTAAGAAGAGAATAGAATCACTGAGGTGAAATCTTCTGGGAAGTGTTTCCTGAGAGCACAGAGATGCTGTGTTCCAGAGGTGGCCACAGTTGTATCTTCTACTGGCAGCTGGACTTGGTAACGTTTAAGAGTCACCGAGGTGGTACTGGTTTTGAAGGCATGAAGGGGTCATAGAGAGCAGCTGAGGCTTGGCACTGTGAGGGGCCAGGAGAGGCTATTGGTGAAGGTACACCTCAGTGGCAGTTGAAGGCTCAGGATTGAAGGGGTAATGCAGAGAGGTTGAGGATTAGCACAGGCTATTGGTGAAAGTGCAGCCAAGTTGTACAGAAGAACCCAGCATTTTGGAGCTGTTAGTACCATGGGACCACCACCAAGAGCAGCAGCAGCAGCAGTGGAGTGCAACCAGCCAGACCCTAGAAGACAAGCTGTGTGTGCCACAGAGGGCAGAGCTGGAGAAATGGCCCAGGTCCTTGAAAGGAGTCCAGAAGATTGTGAGTGAATTCCAGATAATTGGACACTGTGTTGTTTATACTGTTGGTGTTTGTTTTGGGTTGGTTCAGAACTGTACCTCTTGAAGAAAGTATTTAATTTAATTTTGATTTTTATAGGCATCCACAGCTAAAAGACTTTGAACTTTCAAAAGAGATTTTGGAATTTTAGAGATTGGATACTTTAAAGAGACTGAAAATTTAAATAAAGGGCCTTTCTTCTTGTCTTAGTTAGGTTTCACTGCTGTGAAAAGACACCATGACAACAGCAACTCTTATAAAGGGAAACATTCAACTGGTGCTGGCTAACAGTTGAGAGGTTTAGTACATTATTGGTATGGAGAGAAGCATGACGGTGTGCAGGCAGACATGGTGCTGGGAAAGGAGCTCAGGGCTCTACATCTTGATGCCCAGGCAGCAGCAGGAGACTGTGGGACACAATAGGCCCAGCTTGAGCATAGGGGGACCTCCAAGCTCCATCAACAATGACACACTTTCTCCAACAAGGCCACACCCACTCTAACAAGCCACACCTTCTAAAATAGTGTCACTTCCTATGAGCCAAGCACTAAACACATGGGTCTATGCAGGCCATACCTATTGAAGCCCCTATGCCTCCTCAGCTTGCATTTTGGTCATGGTGTTAAGTCACAGCAATAGGAACGTAGCTAAAGACACTGGCTTTCCACCCTGTCTGTGCTCTCGGTCTCAACTCCTCTTCTGGCCCCGGTGCCAGAGTACGCTCTCTGCTTTCTAAAACCTACAAGGTAGCTGTAAACAAACTGCCTGAGTACTTTCTCCACTGTGTATCCTATAACACCCGGTTTACTCCAGGGTCTCTGCCAACAACATGTGTCTGTCCCACTATTGTGTGGGATATTAGTGTAGCTCACACCAAAGTCTTAGCTGCAGTCTTTAAAATAACCCCGTGCTTATTTCACCATCGTGTGCTGGATGTGGGGAAGGGCAGAAAGCTAGTTTGGGAGCACTAACTCAATCTCAATACCATCATCTGATATGAAGGTTGGATGGTTGGGGCAGGGTGTCTTTGAAGGGAGTAAATGTATTTGCATATAAGAATGGAAATAACCATGTGACCAAAACATGGACTGTGGAGATTTAAAATATATCCTCATATTTACTGATACTTCTTTCAAAAGATGCAGTCTAATTTCCCCTTCCTTTGGTATAAGGTCTGAGTAAATAATTAGATTTTTAAAAAGAGTCTAAAGCTCATGCGTTTAATCCCAGCACCTGGGAGGCAGAGACAGGCAGTTCTTTGAAAGTTTGAGGCCAGCCTGTTCTACAGAACTAGTTCCAGGACAGCCAGAGCTACACAGAGAAGCCTGTATCAAAACGATAAAAGAAAAAAAAGAAGAAAGAAAGAAAAGAGTTTACGCAATCTAGGTTGGTCTTGAGATTTTTGGTCCTTTTGCCTCAGCCTCCCAAATGTTGGGATTATAGGTATGTGATGCCTTGCCCGGTTTAGTAATTTACATCTACCAAACTGAATAAGGCAGAACCACAGTGTGGTCTCTAAGATAGAATCTATAAGACTGCAGCTTCAGTCTGCCTTGCCAGATTCTTTCATTTTCAATATCATGGATATATATATATATATATATAATTTTAGTTTTGCTTCTTGAAACAGGTTCTTAGGTAGCCCAAGATGGCATCAAACTTTCTATGTGGCTGAGGATGACTCTAGACTCCTGATTCTCCTTCCTGCCTCCTCCTCCTGAGTACCAAGATTCTAGGCATGTGCCACCACACTGGACTTGGTCTTCTAAAGGAGTTTGGATTTGAACTCTCAGATGTATTTACTGAATCCTGCTCAGAGTAAAGGCCTTGAAATAGTTTTTCTTTGAACTTATCCTGTCCTGTCTTTGTTCTCCACCCAAGGCAAGCCAAGAGATTAGAATTTTTTTCATCTGAAGAAAGTCACAGAAATGTAGAGTCCTTTCCCCTGGTTCCCAAAGCCTCAAAGCTTAGGGATACTCACCCTGCCATAAAGATACTTTCTCTGACCTACCTTGACCATAAGACCTTTCTCTTTCTTCCTTGCTTCCTTTCTTTCTTTCGTGGAATGTATATGGAGCAGAGCTCCAAGTGAATAAAATCTAGAGGGAATGTGTATTTTGACATGGGTATGGCCATATCAAGAAATTCCAAGGCCTCCGACCCATGGGACAATTGGCAAAGCTGTTACCCATTTGGAGCAGGCTCAAGAGTGGCAAAGCTTTGCTTGGGAGGAATCAATGTTCCTGGAAGGTTGATCAGTATGAAAACCAGAAGCTGCAGCTTTCTCCTCCTCCTACCAAGACTAGCTAACCCCTGCCCCTGTACTGTACCTGATAAACATACTGAGATTCCAGTTACAGTGGTAGCAATTAGAGAACCCCACCTGATCTCAGTTCACTGTAAGGGGGATTGTCTTTTCTTCATTTCTTTACCAGCCCTAGCCAGGGTTCCTTGGTCACAGCTATGATGGGCATGGCAAGATAACATATATTTTACTTGTGGACGCATGTGCAAATGTGTGCATATGCATGTCTTCTTCATTGATGGGTCTCTAATTTAGTGAGGCAGGGTGTCTCACTGAATCCAGAGCTTGCCAAGTTCACCTAGTCTAGCTAGTCCTCTTGCCCCAGGAATCCCATGTCTGCCTCCTGAGTCTGGGATTACAGGTGGACTGCCATGTTTTGCCCAGCTTTTATGTGGGTTCTGGAGAACTGAACTCCTGATGCTAACATTTACATAGCAAGGACTTTATGGAGCCATCTTCCCAGTTCAAGAGCTCCGTGTGAGTGGGGCTGGTGGGTGCAGGCCTACTGTCTCAGCTACTTGGGTGGCTAAAGCAGGAAGATGGCATGTTCAAAAGCTTTCCTGGGCAACCTCGTGAGAGATCTGGTTTGTAGCGTTAAAAAGGGGATGGCGTTACAGGTTGGTGGCAGAGTGCTGGCCTGAACATTAGTTCAATTCCCAGCAATACACCAATAAACCCCTCCTATTTAGAAAGGTTTTTTTCTCCATAGCTGGGGGAAGGAGTACCTGGGCAGGCCTGTGGGATCCTAACTCACTCTATTATGTTAGATTATACTCTATTTATATTTCTATATGTCTATTCAAGCTTCATTCAACCTAAGTACAAAAATCAATAATTCAAAAAGAAATCTATAATTTACCTTGAATGTTTGGGCTTTTCAGTTTGGTGGCTTGTGGTGTCATATAAAATCACAATCAAATAAATGAGTCATGTTTCTCCTGCTAACCTGTCTTTTATATAGGGGTGTCCTTATGATGGGATGGGGTCATCATCTTTTCCACCACTGTAATTTCTTTTAAATATTTTTTACTAATTTATTCACCTAACATCCCAATCATAGCCCCCTCTGTCATCTCCTCCCAGCCTCACCCTCTGTCCTTTTCCTCTCTATCCCCTTCCCATAGTCCTCAGAAAGGGGAAGCCCTCCTCCCTTACCAACTGACCCCAGACTATTAGTCTCTTTGGGACTGGTGCATCCACTTCCTCTGTGGCCTGGTAAGGCTGCCTTACCATGAGGAAGTGATGCTGTAATTCTTTGCTTAGGTGTGAGTCTGTCCCCCGTGGCCATTAAGCACTGGCCCCGTACTTTACAGAGTAAAGCCTCAGACTTGTGTCAGAGAAAGTGATGTCTCTAGAGATAAAAAATGGCTACAGGTAATTCATAATATGAATTAAGCCCTGCTTTAGGTAATTAAGGTTACTAATTTAGCAGACTGACATTTCCTGACAGATGGTGTTGTGAGACAATTGGGACAGGGAGACCAAACTCCACAGTGAGCATCAAAATTCTACCAAAACCTCCACCAGCTAGGGTAGGTTATCTCCCATGGTTCTGGCCCAACCTGCCTGAGCTTGAGAGAAGGAATGAGTCAGGTGCTGGAGCCTGATCGCTACACACAAAGACTCTTCCCACTGAACTTTATACAACACAATCCCAGCTGTGCCAGGCAAGGGGGCTGGCTAACCTTGCTCATGGGAGAGAAACAAGCCAATGTGTAACTTTAAACTTGGCTTTCAGATGGGAGAGTCCATCTAGCCATCTTTGCCCTACTTTAGGAGGAGACAGAAAGCTTAACACTACTTGAGTACACGTAAGAGTTAGGAAGACAGTTCAGTGTGACTATGTGCATATGTGTGTGGTGTGTTAGCTCTTGGTCCAACTGTATGGCAACTGAAGCTTACGAGGAAATGGAGATACACAAGCTACATTATTTGAGGTCATTGAGTTGAAGCCTCAGTTGTCTCCATTTGTAATTTTCTGTATGGGTGGTGTATATGTGTACAGATGTGCATGTTCATGCATGAGGAGACCAGAGGATTTCCGATAGTCACTATTGCTTTTTACCTTACTCCCTGAATAGAATCTGTTACAGAATTTAGAGCATGCTGTTTGTGGGTCAGGGCAGAGAGCCCCAGTGATGTCTTGTTTTTATTTTGGGGGATACTACTGGTTTTCAGTGTGGATGCTGGATCTGAGCTCAGTTCCTCTTGCTTGAGCAGCAAGAGTTCTTGTCCACTGTGCCAGGCTCCTTTTCTTTCCTTTTTTTTTTCTTTGGTTTTTCAAGACAGGGTTTCTCTGTGTGGCCCTGGCCGTCCTAGACTCGCTTTGTATACCAGGCCCGTCTCTGCCTCCCTGAGCGCTGGATTACAGGTGTGCGCCATCACCTCCAAGGCCCCTTTTCTATTTTATTAGCTTGCACATTGCCCCCCTCCCCTTAGTTTTCCTCATGCTATAGTTTAGCCTCAAACTTGGCGAAATCTCCCAGCCTTCCAAGAGCTGGGATTACAGGTATAGGTCCACAGGACTGGCTGCCCCCTCACTCTCCTTTGCCATCTAGAGAACTTGAGAACAGCATATGCCCTCTGCCCCGACAGGTTTCTCTGTGAAGCCTTGGCTGCCCTGGACTTGCTTTTCTAGACCAGGCTGGCCTCGGAGTCACAGAGAGATCCGCCTGCCTCTGCCACCCCACATGCTGGGATTACAGGCAAGCGGCTCTGGGCGGGCTGAGAGCAGCATTCTAATGACTGGTTAACACGAATCTTACCCCTGTCTTTCCGGGTCTGTCTTCCAGGGGAAGCTTATCTTCCTACCTCACGGCCTTTGCATGTGAGTGAAGCCATCCCAAGCATGGGTGGGAAGGAGGCTGTAGGAACGCAACCCTGAGACTCTGAGAGTGGAGCACTCTGAGACTGGCTCAAGTTTGTTCCTTTGGAGCCTAGTCCAGCTCCACCAGGGGAGGACATTGCGATGGGCTGTAACCCGAGGCAGGAAGGGCGCGGAGGCTGCAGACTGCGCAGCGTGTCTCATTCCAACTTCCCCGGGCCTTAAGTCCGGGTAGGGGCGGTGACGCCCTGCGCGCTTCAGGCTGTGACACTCGGAAGGGAGCTGGAGGGGGTGCGCGTGACCCTGCGGGGCCTACCGCCCCGCCCTGCCCAGTCGTGACTCACGTGGCCACTCCTATCCTGACCGCGAGGGTGCCGTTGCACCGCCTCCGCCGTTCCCAGGCCCTGGCCTCTGGGGCTGCCCCGGACATTGCCTGACTTGAGGCCTGGTAGCTCCTGCTCGCCCCGTCCCTGTCGGACGGTCCGAGACAGCTCACTCCGGGGGACCGCCGTCCTCTCGACCCGCTTCGCCAATCCGGAGCAGGTGGGAGTGGGCAGCGGGCGGCGGCGCGGCAAGGACAGGCGCGGCGGACAGCCCGGGCGGCCGCGGCGGGGTCCTGGCTGGGGGAGGCCAGGTTTGCGGCGGGGCGCAACGGTGTCTCCTTCACTTCGCCCTCCAGCCGCGGTGGCTGCAGCGCAACCTCCAGATAGCGGAGTGGCCTCAGCGGCGAGCTGAGTGTTGGCGGCAGCGCCCCTCAGGACACCCGCAGGTACTGTGGCACCCGCCTCTGGCCGAGCGTGGGGCCCTAGGCCGGGCCGGCCGCCTGAGCGGACTCGGGGCTGCCCTGCTCCCCCTAAGATGGCCGCACCGTCTCCGGCCCCTTGCTTTTCTCTGCCCGAGATTCCCTGTGGGCCCTTTGATTGTCCCCTGACCGCACTTCTTATCCCTTCTACAGATCACCTTTTCCCCACGGCTTCGCCATGGAGGACTGTGACTGTTGTATACGAACATGCCCACGGCGTAAGTAGCACAAGAGATCTTTGCGCGACGGGGCTGTCCTGTGCCTTTTAAGAAAGCCATAGCTGGTCCCGCAGCGACCCACGTGCCTGCAAGGACTTGAGAAGTTTGTCCCATTCGAGCGGCCCTTAGGGCTTACTGCCACCCTGCTGACGGACAGGATGCTAGGCTGTTGGGTTGCAGGTGGAGGGCTCGCGCCTGGGGCGTTGGTCCTTGGCCAGACCCACCCTCTGCTTTTGGATGTGCCATTTACAAATCCGAAAGCAAAACAAACTACTAGTTGTTGAAGGTCCACCTTGGGGGTGAATTAGATCACTTTGCAAAAGGAAGTAGTTCTCTGCCTGCAGAGGTAGAGCACACTACAAGGTCATTACACATTACACGTGTTCCTAAGGGCGTGGATGTGCTTTGTAGAATGAGTGAGCTGCTGCGGGAGCTCAGATTCCTTGCCCTTAGGCCTCACCATTGGCGGAGGATTTGGGAGCCGAGTTAATGTGTTTAAAGCGCCATTCGATATTTAGTTGCTGCAGACTGAAAGACACATAGACGGTTATATTTCCCCCTATGTGTCAAGATGTCAGTTCCCAGAGCATTAAGTTTCCTTCTCTCCTGAGTGTTTTTGTTCTTGGAAGACCAAGTACCAAGAGACTTGTGAGGGGGAAGGTGCTTACTCAGATTTTGGTTTTTATCTCAGTTACATCGGCCAATCCCCTTGCATTCTGGCAAGTGTGTGTGTATGCTTGTGCTAGTCCTCTTAGGCTGTAGACACTAATTCCTTTATAATTTAGGAATTAGAAAGGTTTCTCTACCTTTAAAAAACTGGTAGAAATGTCCCAGATTGTTATTGCCACATAGCTATTTAGAAAGAAATTTTTGTTAGGAATGGCTGCTTAGAGTAACTTTTTTATTAGTTCTAGTGGCATCAAAAACAAAACTCCCATTGGACTGCTTGGATGTAAATATTAGCAGTAGGTCATGGTCCAGTCACATTAACCATAGAATGTTTCCTTTTACTAGCAATGTGTATCCCTCCATCCTATGCTGACCTTGGCAAAGCTGCCAGAGACATTTTCAACAAAGGATTTGGTAAGGACTTTTTTTTTTTTTTTTCCCCTTTTAATCTTAACTTAGAAGAGAAAATGTATGCTTGAATTCCTTTGGAAAATTGTCCTTGTTTCTCCAGACTGAATATCTTGGATTAATGTCAGATGCATCTTATGGTAGCCTGCTACACTGTTACCCCAGTTTCTGAGCATTTCTTCAGATCACAGTTGAGTTCTAACCTAATGAGGGGAAAGCTCTTTTTTTGAGACAGGGTTTCTCTGTGTAGCTCTGGCTGTCCTGGAATTCACTCTCTAGACCAAGTTGGCCTAGAATTCAGATCCATCTGCCTCTGCTTCCCAAGTGGTTGGGTTAAATTCGTGTGCCTCCACCTCCCATTGAAAAAAACTTGTACTTTATTCTCTTTGGTGGCAGCTCCGGCCGTGGTCGAAAGAGCTGCTCTGAATTAATGTGTTTTAGTTTTGTGGTTATGACTCCTGGTAGGGTTGAGACCCTAAGAGATATGGGATTTTTAGAGTGAGTGGATTTGAGTTTTCTTGAAAATTGTGTCATACATGCCCGTACCCCACTTTTGTTGATATCAGTTTGGGATAAATGTCCAAACTGTGTTGCCATAAACAACAGGCTATTCTGAGGAAGTGATTTTCCTTCTTTCTTTTATTTTTTTATTTTTATTTTTTTCAAGACAGGTTTTCTCTGTGTAGTCTTGGCTATCCTGGACTTGCTTTGTAAACCAGGCTGGCCTCAAACTCAGAGATTCACCAGCCCCTGCTGGGATTACAGATGTGCACCACCACTCCCGGGGAAGAAGTGATTTTCTAACCACACATTTAAAAATGTCTTGAAAAGGGTGTGTCAGGAAATGGAGCCAGTTACCTGCCAATACACTAGGCCCAGAGCTGCTGCCTTATAAAACTTACTGTTAAAATTAAAATGTTCATTCAGGTACTGCACATAGTACAGTTTTGTTCCCCTGGACATGGAATTGTGCTAACTGTAGCATGAATAATGGGTGTGCATCTTTTCTGCAGAAGAATCATATCTCTGGTATTTTTTGCAGGCTTTGGGTTGGTAAAGCTGGATGTAAAAACAAAGTCATGCAGTGGTGTGGTAAGTGACAAATAAGTTCTCATGAACCTTTAGCTTCATAGCTCATAAATATCTACAGCTGTTTTTCCTTAAGGAATTGATTTCTTTTCAGTGATTTATGTGTAATCTGAATTATTGGCTTTGATGTCTTCTGATTTTTATGTTTCACTTATTCCTGTGTGTGTATGTGTCACTATGAATGCACAAAGAAGTTGGGAAAGACATTGGTTATTTGGGGTTATTTATTCAGGTAGATTACAAGCATGAAGGCCAGAGGCCTATTAGACTCCTGTAACCCTTTCTCTTAATACCTGTCAGAGTCCTGGGTTTTTTATTTGACCACACTGATCATTTAATATAATGGCTATATTCTAACATTCATCCGTGGAGATGTTTGCATATATCCATTCTGACTTGAATGTCTCTAAAGAATTTACTATTTCCTTATGTGTTGATCCTACCCACCCGGTTAAAAAAGGGTTAAAGTATAAGATTGTATACTGTTTCTTTCTCTAAAAGTTTTTGTTTTGAGATTGGAGATGGGTGTATTATGTGCATGTTAAACTATGATTACTGGGCACTGTATGTTGTTCTGCATATAACTGGCATTTATTAAAGTTGTTCCTGGTGGGGTTTTTAATGGTTAGATCTGTTGCATTTATGGGTTTTATATTTGTCTTGTCCTGTGCTTTCTTTGATCTGCAAAGAAGTCTAAATATTTGGCTATGGTTGAATGACTGACTTGGTTGTGTTAACAAGGTACAGAATATTAGGTGATTGTAAATATTTTTTCTTTACTGTTGCTGAAGGTTGAACCCAGGGCCTTGGATCTCTTTATTTTCAGCCTCATGGGTTTTAAATATGTTTGTGCATGTATGTTATCCTAAAATAAAAACTGTCCTTGTCTTTAAAAAGCTCCCTTTCGGCTGGAGAGATGGTTCAGAGGATAAGAACACTTGCTGTTCTTCCAAAGGTCCTGAGTTCAGTTCCCGTGTGGTTGCATAGTGGCTCATAAGTATCTATAATAAGATCTGGTGTGCAGGCAGAATTTTGTATAAATAATAAATAAATCTTTAAAAAAAGGGGGGGGGTCCTGGAAAGATGGCTCAGAGGTTAAGAACATTGTTCTTCAGAGTTCCTGAGTTCAATTCCCAGCAACCACATAATGGCTCAGAACCATCTATAATGAGATCTTGTGTTCTCTTCTGGCATGAAGGTACACATGCAGCCAGAACACTGCATATATAATAAATAAAATATTTTTTTAATATTTTATTTTATGTGCATTATTGTGAAGGTGTCAGATCCTTTGGAATTGGGGGCACAGACAGTTGTGAGCTGCCATGTGGGTGCTGGGAATTGAACCTGGTCCTTTGGAAGAGCAGACAGTACTTTTAACCACTGAGCCATCTCACCAGCCCCAATAAATACAATCTTAAAAAAAAAAAAAAAGCTTCGTTTCAGACTGGGAGTGTAAATTAGTGGTAGAGTGCTTACCCAGCTATGTATGAGGTCCAGTGCTGCAAAACAGACAAGGCACTCTTTCTATTGGAAAGGTAGACTTCAAGCTGAGAATAATCAGAGATTTTATCAATCACTAGATTTATAAGTCAGATTTTTGTTGTTGTTGTTTTTGAGACAGGGTTTTCTCTGTGTAGCCTTGGCTCTTCTGGACTCACTTAGTAGATAGACCAGGCTGGCCTCAAACTCAGAGCAATCTGCCTGCATCTGCCTCCCAGAATACTAGGATTATAGGCATGTGCTACCGCAACTGGCTAAGCCAGAAAATCTTGTTGGAAGGAAAGTCTTATTGTAAAACAGAGTTATGGAAGTAAGTTGAAGGCTATATAGGAATTAGATTAAAGAGGGCAGTTTTAATATTTACTTTTGAGTAAAATTTAATGATCATAGGACTGATTCTGTAATATACAAACCTACCCACAATTAAGTTACCATAAGGTCCGTTCTTGAACTGCAGAGATGTTCAGGCTACTCAAAATGTAGAAGATAAATTCCTAGTGAGGAATGAATTGCTTTATTGTTGGTTTTGTTTGGCCCAGTTGAGCCTACAGGCTGATGTGAGCCTTGTGTCTTGAGCATGTCTTGGCATACATTAGGCTGGTTCTAAATCTCAGGGCCTTATAGGTGGTAGTAGAGCTTAGGTCATCAATCATCCTCATGCAGGATTAAAAACTGCTTCCCATACACAGTTCCCATTTAAACTGTTTGTTAGAAGGACATGATTTGTATGTTGTTTTGCTACTTTGTGGGTCCTTCTTTTTCTCACACTTTATCTACCTTTGTCCCTCCCTCCAGTTTACCCCCTAACACTAGATAGGAGAGAAAGAGTAGAGGGGAAAGAGGAATTAGGAAAATCCCTGAATCTAATTTCTTTTGTTTCTTTTTTGACCATGACTATTAAACTGCAAACAACTTCCCTAAACAACCACCAACCACCAACCCTGCTTCTTTTATATACTCTCTTGAATTTATATACTCTCTGAAAAGTTCCCAGAATTCCAAAGTCTCAGGAATTACCTGTAGCTGGCAAAACCATGGTCAGCTGCTCTGGTCAGTCCGAAGCAGCCCCACATCCTTACACCTGGAATTAAAATGTTCTTAATATTTCTGTATGTGTGTGTTTTTTTTTAAAAGAAACAAAAAAATCAAGAATTCTCAAATGTCACTACAGTATGTATTTAATGATAACTCTCTTATTGTTTTGATGTGCATGCAGAGCCACAAAGCTTTCACACCGTCAGTTCAACTGGGTTATCCCATAGTGGGCTGAGAAAGCAGACTTCCAAAAGTTGGTGTTCCTCCGTGTTACTTAGCAAATGACACGTCAAGCCAGATATCAGGACTCCTAACTTTATATTAGATGTTATTTCCTAATATATCCTGGTGCATTTTAGAATCAGACTGAATGCTAAACTTTGATATAATTCCTGTTAGTGAAAGCATCTAATTTTAGGTTGTATATAGACTTAAGGATTTTGATCTTAACTTCAGAGTTAAAAATATTTATATTTTACGTGAAGGTTAGTTTTGTAGTCTTCCATTGACAACAGTTTTTAATTTTCCTTTATAACTTTTATTTTGTTAGTTTTTCAGGACAGGGTTTCTTCTGTGTAGCCCTGGCTGTCCTGGAACTCGGCTCTGTAGACCAGACTGGCTTGAACTTAGATATCTGCCTGCCTCTGCCTCCTGAGTACCGGGATTAAAGGTGGGTGCCACCACTGCCTGGCAGTGTTGGGTATTTCTTTATAGGTATCACAATTCCTGATAAACCTAAAGAAAAGATCAATTTTAGATATAGCTTTAAAGTGGCTAGAGTGTAGAGACAGTGATACAGAAACCATAAATCAGAACTCTGACAGGCTGTTTAAAAGTTAAATTTTATCTTGGGATAGTTCACTAACATGTTGTGCTTGGTAAAGACTTAGGTTCACTAGAAAAGTCTAAGATACATCCTCCCTCTGTTCCCCTTTCACTGGTGTGCCATAAATGATTGGTAGATCTGTTTGCTACAAACCCAAGATTAAAACTTTAAGAAAAAGGGATTTATTTAAAGTTTTTATTTTAGGTATTTACCTGCATGTATGTTTGTGTGTGCCTGATGCCAGTGGTGTCAGATTCCCTGAACTGAAGTTACAGATGGTTATGACTTGCCATGTGCATGCTGGGAATGGAATGAGTCCTCTGCAAGAGCAAGTTTACTCACTGGCCAGTTTTTCAGTTTTAAGCCTTAACTTTTTATAAAACTTAACATTAATCTCTGTATTGATTTATTTTTTCTGCTAACACATGATATATGGTATAAGCCAAATATAAAGGAATTAATAAAGCTTCCCACTCCACTTTTAAAATAACTTTTTATGTGTATGATTGGTTTTTGCCTCCATGTGAAACTGTGCACCTTGTATGCAGTACCCAGAGAGGCCAGGAGAGGGCAGTGAATACTCAGGAATTGGTCTTCCAGACTTGTTAGCTACATAGTGGATGCTAGGAACCAAGCCTGGGGTCTCTATAAGAACAAAGGTTCTTAACTACTTTGTCTCTCCAATCCCTCCCACTGCTTAAAAAAGAAACAAAATATGGTGATTTGGGTGAGGTGTGGTGGTACACACCTTCTATCTCAGCACTAAGGAGTCAGAGTCAGGCATGGTAGGCCAGTCTTGTCTACAAAGTGAGTACCAGGCCAGATAAGGCCAGCTAGTGAAACAAAAAAACAACAAGAAGCAGGAAAAAGAAGATATGTAAGTTGCTTGGAAAGGCATGGAACCTACTAAAGACTCATTTCAGAAAAACAGGGACTGAAGCTTACAACTGCCGGCAACTCCTGTTTTAGGGAAATCCGACTCCTTTGGCCTTCATGGGCACCTACACTTAATTTTCACATACCCAAGTTAACGATAAGTCTTTAAAAAGAAAAATAAAATATGGATTATCAAAGAACTTAAATTTTACTTATATAAAAATGTTCACATTCTGTGTGGGTGAATGTGTACGTGCAGGCACACATGTGTTACAGCATGTGTGGAAGTTAGAGGATGACTTTGGACTCAGTTCTCTCTCTCTACCATTGGGCTTTAGAGATGGAAGTTCAGTTATCAGGCTTGGCAGCAAGCCTTTGTACCTAGTGAGCCGTCCCACCAGCCCTGTATGTGTAATCTTAATTGATTAGTTAGAAATGTAAGGGGACATTCTCGTGGCGGTCAGTTGGTCAGAGGCCAATTTGTCCCTGTTGTGTTTGGTTAGGAAGTGGCGCAGTGTAAAGCTTTAAGTGTTGTGGAAGCAGGGCAGTGGATTCCTCAGGCTTAGGAGGAGGCTCACGGAACTGTTTATTGTCTCGTCAGGAATTTTCAACATCTGGCTCCTCTAATACAGACACTGGTAAAGTTAGTGGGACCTTGGAGACCAAGTACAAATGGTGTGAGTATGGTCTGACCTTCACAGAAAGATGGAACACCGATAACACTCTGGGGACAGAGATTGCAATTGAAGACCAGGTAATGTTTCACAGACTTGCTTTTGTGTTACTCTTTATTTTCATATTTCAAAAAGAAAATAACCCTGAACATAAATTCTTTTTCCTCCTAAAATAGATTTGTCAAGGTTTAAAATTGACATTTGATACTACCTTTTCACCGAACACAGGGTAAGTTTTTATGTGTTTTGTAAGTTTTATGTTTTTATGTGCGTTGAACTTAAAGGCCTTCTTGTCTGCTTAGGAGAGGAACAGCTTTGTTTTAGGGGTTCACTCACATGTGCCACCATTTCCAGCTCTGCAGTTTGTTTAAATCTTTTTCACGTGCACTGTGTAGCATTACATGTATAAATCTTTGTCACTGGCATCAGTTTCAAATCAGTCTTTTTTTTTTTTTCCCCCCCAGAAAGAAAAGTGGTAAAATCAAGTCTGCATACAAGAGGGAATGTATAAACCTTGGCTGTGATGTTGACTTTGATTTTGCTGGACCTGCAATCCATGGGTCAGCCGTCTTTGGTTATGAGGGCTGGCTTGCTGGGTACCAGATGACCTTTGACAGTGCCAAGTCAAAGCTGACAAGGAGTAACTTTGCAGTAGGCTACAGGACTGGGGACTTCCAGTTACACACAAATGTGTAAGTATTTCCTTACAGGCCCTGGAAGGATGGTGTGTGATGTCATTTCTTTCGATCTTTTTTTAATTTGAGGGACTTCTGTTGACATGAGTGATCATGAGGTGCTCCTCAGAAGCATATAGTGTGGATTCTGAGAGTAAATATTCTTGTCATTGGGCTTGAGGTGTTTTGTACTTTTCGAAGAGGTGTTAGACTTGGCAGTGCTTCCAGGGCCTTCTCTGACACCATGACCTGTGGTGTTTGGGGTCGTGGGTGATAAGATTGTCTTAACATGTATGATCGAAGTGCTTGGTGGATTGTGGTGTCTCACACCTGTAATCCTAGTATTATAGGAGGCAGAGGCAGCTTTATCTTTTTGAGATCGAGGACATCTTAGTCCACATAGTGACTTTAGGCTGGCCAGAGCTACATAGTGTGCTCCTTTCTCAAAAAAAAAAAAAAAAAAAAAAGCGGGGGGGGGATGTTTTTCTCCAACTCAAATTAGAAAACAGAACTTTTTTTTTTTCCATGACAAAATGGTATATTAATAAATAACAGAAGCACAAAAGAAAGCCATTGTTCATAATCCTACCAGGTAGATACATGTATTTATCTATTTGTTATGGCACATATATGGAGGTTAGTGGAAAACTGAGTGTCCCAGGGATGAACTCAGGTTCTTAGGCTTGTTGGCAAGGGCCTTAAGACCCAATAAGCCATCTCTCTGGTCGTACTGGTCGTAGAAAAGTGTGTTCACTTTTGTTGTGTATGTGCACATGTATGTGTGTGGTGCTCCTGGGAGTTGAATCCCAGGATTCATCCAGGAAAAGCAGTATTCTATCATTGACCACAACCCCTGCTTTTAGAGTGTGTGTGTTGCATCTTTAATCCCAGTGTTCAGAAGACAGGCAGAGTTTGAAGCCAGCCTGCCCTACTGTGAGTTCAGGACAGCAGGTCTACATAAAGAGACCTTGTCTTTAAAAAAATGAGGCTGAGGCAAAAGGATTGCCGTGAATTGGTCTAGTCTGGGATACAGAATAAGACTCACCCTGTCTTAACTGTACCAGAGAGGACTTTACAGTTTTCAGGAGAACTTTATAGACCACCATGAGTGATGCCATGCATCCCCACCCTGGGGAATGAATCCAAGGCCTCCTGCATAGGCCTTCTCCCACCATGCTACCTGCTCAGTTCTAGTAGTGGCTTTGACCTGCTATGTATTACCCTGTGCCTTAGAAGTGGTTACATTGTCTATTGTAGATTCTAATTCAAAATATCTTATAGCAATAATGGGACAGAATTTGGAGGATCAATTTATCAGAAAGTATGTGAAGATTTTGACACTTCAGTAAACCTTGCTTGGACATCAGGTACCAACTGCACTCGTTTTGGCATTGCAGCTAAATATCAGTTGGATCCTACTGCTTCCATTTCTGTGAGTACCTTGGCTTCAAATGGGATTTTTGGTTGTGGGAATTACTCTGGGTATATTAAATGGTGTGGAAAGCTTGCCTGGGATTCATAGTCCATGTTTACAGATATACTGGGATTAGGTTTGGAATGGTGCTTTCCCTTCCTATGGAAATTGTGATAGAGGTTTGACTTTCAAGCTGGATCACTGGTGGTCTGGATGAGAATGGCCACCATAGGCTAATCTGTCCATACTCGGTGAGATGGATTAAGAAGTGTGGCCTTGTTGGAGGAAGCGTGTTACTTGAGGTAGGCTTTAAGGTTTCAAAAGCCCAGCCATTCCCGGCTAGCTTTCTCTGACTCATGCTTGTGGATGAGATGTAAGCTCAGCTACTTAAGTGTCCTGCCTGCCTACTACCGTGCTTCGCACCATGGACATACCATGGTCATGGACATACCCTCTGGAACCAGGAGCCCAATTAAATGCTTTCTTTATAAGTCACCTTGTATGGTGTCTTTTCACAACAATAGAAAATCACAGATGTTCATCTCCCTTTGAGAGCTGCTGAATTAGTTTTGCTAATATCCAAGTCCTTAAGCCTGCCTAAGCTCCTAAATTTGGAGACCTGAGTGGCTTATATTTGTGTTGGGTAGTAATAGTACTTTCTTTGACTTTATCTTTTAATGGTTTATGAAGTATCTTCAGATTTTACCTGAGAGGTCACTGGTCTAACAACATCATTACAGGTGAAGAGACTGGCGTTTGGCAAGAGAAAGGACTAAATATTACTGGGGGTGTTCGGGTGGGCAGGGGAGTAAAGCCAGGACTTTGATTTTAATCCTGCCTAGGTTGAGTAGAACATCTTACTGGACTGTTGCCTAGAAACCTGCACCCCCTAGACTTACTCCAAACCCTCTTGTAAGGGCAAAGTGAGATGGTTGGCCACTCTTGTCTGATTCTTGGCTCTTTTTCCTATTTATGTCTTTAGCCATAATGCCTTGAGGTAGAAGAGAATGTGCTGTGAGGGGCAGGAATTGGCTTCTGTTTCTGGTGGATCAGCAGCTGTCACTGTGTGTGGGCTGTCAGTACTGTATGTCCTGGGATGACAGGAAGTTAAACAGTTCAGGAGAGTAACTTTAGTTGCATAAAGTACTCTTGATCCCCCAAGGACAGTGTGTTTTGATACCTTAAGCAGTTATGTTTCAGCCTGATGTTTGCTTTATGTTAAAATTTTTTTGTAATCAGAGATAGTGTGAAAAGTATCCAGTGCTTTTCTCTCTGACCAGTCAGTGATGCATTTACTTGCTCCTGTGTTTAACCACACTAGAAGACACTCTGTTCAGCCCTGGTTCTCTTTTACATTAATGTTCTCTTCAGATGGCTGCTTGTGGCACCATAACAGATTGTATGCCTGCCAGCAGAAACACCATTCAGCTACCAGGTAGTCTCCGTGGGAAGGTGGCTTAGGAGCTATGTCAGTGGGAGACTGCTGACAGCTGTTGTGGAAACACACAGCATCCTCCCCACCCCCAAAGTAGAGCTGTTGCTGCCCCATTGGAGTAGCACCAGAAGCAGTGGCTTTATCTAGATTGTGTTTTGATGTTGCACGCAAGAATGTGTGGTTCCAGATCTGTTCTCACAGCAAGCTGTCGCCTTTATCCTGGACCCCCATGATGCTGAAGAGCCCAGTTGCTTGACTAGGCTCTGGAGTTGGGGAAAGTGCCTTTTTGTTTTCCCAGGCATATTCATCCTGTGGCCTGCAGGGTGCATGTGTCCTGTGTAGCTGTGAATGTGGCCCAACAGATTTGTAGGCAACAACATTGGGGTTGTATAGGCTGGTGCTAGAAGGAGCTACGGGTTAGCATATTTGCTCTCCAGCAATCTTGTGGGCTTTTGAGCTCTGTGACCTATATCCTAAAGTGGCAGGTATATAAGGAATTGATAAGTCATGCTCCATTAGCACCTCATCAGGCCCTGACTAGTTACAGCCAAAATCCAGCAGTTTAGAGGTAAGAATGTGAGGCAGGGACTAAATTGTGGGGGTTTGAGGAAGAACCCTGGAAGTAGTGATGTGTGGGTCTAAGCCACGAGCTTATAAACTCCTCACTGCATGTCAAAGATGGGTCTCACCTCTAGTGAGTCTGGTAGGCATCATCAGCTAAATATTAACTTGCTTTTGTGAGTTTTGCAAGGGTGAGTTTTTTTTTTTTTTGAGTCATTTTTTAATGCTGTGTGGATCACGTGGGGTCTGTGTACGTATCCTAAGGGTAGTAAAGTGTTTTGTTGAGCCTGATTGACAATTTGGTTTTGAGTTAATATCCAATTCTTAAGTGGCATTTGCTGTTTGCTTAATACATAATATTATATTTTAGGATTCCATTGAGTTAAAGCTGCAGGCCCAAAGTTCTAGGATGGGGAATACCCAAGAGTTCTGTCTTCATTCAGAAATGTTTTTCTCTCCTTCTAGGCAAAGGTCAACAACTCTAGTTTAATTGGAGTGGGCTATACTCAGACTCTGAGGCCTGGTAAGTATTGTTAATAAAGTAGGATTGCCTGTAGAGCCCCCTTCTTTTTAAAAAAGGTCCATTTATTTAAGTGTGTGGTTTTGTCTTTGTATATTTGCACACTGGAAAGAGGGCATCTGGTCCCATGGGATAATATATACAGATGGGTTTGAGCTGCCATGTGGGTGCTAGGAATTTAGGAATTGAATTTAGGACCTCTGGAAGAGCACTCAGTGCACTTAACTACTGGGCCTTATCTCCAGCCCCATTGACATTATTTTTTTCTTTTTTTTTTTTTTTTTAGTTTATTATTTTGGGAACCATTCAAGCCTGTAGTGGGATTGATACTCCTTTCCTGGGAAGCTTCTGGTTATGACTGACACCCCCTCCTCCTCCCTCCGTATACTGGGGTGGGCTGCTCCGAATAAGCATAGCTGCCTTCACTCTAAGAAGCCCGCCTCTCATCATTTAACCATTGTGCAGTTCCCCACTGGTGTTGAAATATTGTCAGTGTGCTTTGGTTGGTCTGTCTCTGCAGTCCCCTTCAGGTAGTGGATACCAGAGCAATGTCAAACCGGGAGTGTCTAGGTCATATGCAGATTCTCACCCAGTAGGTCTGAGTTGGAGAGGTCTGTGTTTCTAATGGGCTCTAGATCCCATAGCTGCTTAGAACAGTTAAGTAACAAGGCAGCCAGCAGCTCAACATTCCTAATGGGGACCCTGCTTCCCACACTTAAATTGTATTCAGATCTGTCTGTCTCTCTATCTATGTATCTATCTATTTGGTTTTCCAAAATAGATAGCCCTGTGTAGCCCTGGTTGTCCTGGACTCAATTTGTAGACCAGGCTGGCCTCGAACTCACAGAGATCTGCCTGGCCACTAAAGGGGCCAGTTAACTGATACATGCTTACCTTCTTAGCTTAGCACCAATTTACTTACTGTGTTGTTTCCCATTTTTCTCTAGTTTAGTTACGACCTGCTCTCACCAATGTTGTCTAGTCTGGGTAGTACAGTGGAACGATTGGCTTTTAGAACACTTTGTATGTACATTTACCACCAGAATTCTTAGTATCACCTGAATGCCCTCTGCTGGCTGGAATTAGTACAGTAGCTGCAGACTGAGGGAAGGCACTGGCAGGGCTGAGTGGTTTCAGGCCCATCATGGAGGTTTGCTTTGTCTGCAGGTGTGAAGCTTACACTGTCTGCTCTGGTAGACGGGAAGAGCTTTAATGCTGGAGGTCACAAGCTTGGGCTTGCCTTGGAATTGGAGGCTTAATCCAGTTGGAAGAAACCTCTGGGAATGGATATCAGAAGATTTGGCCTTAATATATTTCCATGCAACCAGCAGGCTCCCCCTTCCCCCAGAAGGTGATCACATCAAAGGATGATTAAACAAGAGCTGTATTTTAAATATTTAGACAGTTACCTGTTGGCTGGTTCCTAGTTGGATGGTTATCTAGTTATCAGTGCTGCTGTCTGCAGCCACCTATACATTATTTAAATGTATTTAACTGTTAAATGTGCTACCCACCAATGATGAAATAGACGTTTATGAAAACCGTGCCATGGTGTGCATGTTTGTTTTATGTTCTTTTAACATTGACTATTGTACTGAATGAGATGGATCAGTGGATGTTTTAAGATGAGGTAAAAGATTTTTTTTTTTTGTTATATTCAACCATCATTAGAATTACTTTGGTAACCCCAAACATGACAAATTATGAATAAAACAAGTGTACATAACTAATGGCTCCACGTATGTGCAGTTACAGATTGGCTAGCTAGGGTCTAATCTCCTTGGTTAGTACTTTTTTTCTGGTGAGCATTTTGCTCTTTACCTAAATCTGTGCAAATTCCCTGTGTCCCTAGCATAATTCCACGAGGTCTTTGAGACTACAATAAAATACAAGGATACATACTTGTACACTCTGCAGTTTCTAAGTTTGTGCAAAATCATAGTGAATCACTGTTAATGCCGCGGAGGATGAAGGGAGATGCAGCGGCGGTGCTGAGCTGTTAAACCCTCCTGAGCCACAGCTACAGAAAGGGGGTCCTAGATAGGGGGATAGAGTTAGGAGCAGTGGCAGTAACAGGGGCAGAGAGGAGGAAAATGGGCACCAGGAAGAAGTCGTTGCTCCTTTCTCTAGAAAGATGCTGAAAAGCTGAGCTGAGATCCAGGGCATGGGGCAGCCCTTAGCCATGACCCAGTGATTTTGGGTGGAAAAGGATGGCACAAGCTGCCTAGGGGAGGAGCATGTGAAAGGAGAGAGGGTGATCAAAGATGAGAGGAAGTCCAGAAAGTGTCACTTGTGGCATAAGAGACTAAAGTTCAACTGTAAGCCTGTGAGGACAGCTAAGGTAGTGGATAGGGGATGGCGTTGGGACTTAATAGAAATGGTGCATGTCCCTGCACTGTGGCCTCTGGCTATCCTGCTGCCTTTCAGCTAACAAGTGCACTTCATTCTGGCTCAGTGCATATTTTCCTCCCTTAGGACTTGGGTGTGGGGGACAGATAGAAATACAAGCCAACCTTAGATCCTCAGGTTTGGGCCAAGAGAGTTGGTTCTTAGGCGATGGCCACTGATCAGGGCTTGCGGTGCACAGGTTAGGCGGGGGAAGCGGCAGACTAGGGAAAACGTGGGCAGGCTGCCAGCAAACCCGACTTAGCTACAAAAGCACTCAACAATGAGGTTGGTCTCTTGCAGGGCCCCTATCTTGACAAGGTGCAGTCTCTCCAAGACCTTCCACCTGTAGCATGTGTGTACAGCTGGAGGGGTTTATTCAAACTATCCGATCAGATAGGCCACAGGCCTTGGTGCCAGGGAGAAAGCTTCACTAGAGAAGCTGTGTTCCTGCGGGAGTTATTCACCTAAATAATGAACACCGGGTATGGGTGCTCAGGAGATGGCGTTTCCCTTTATTGTCAGCTGGCGGGGTTCTCAGGCTCTTTCACCCACGTTAATCTAGAGATTAACCCTAGATCTTGAAGGCCAAGGAGAGCCCGTCATCCAGGGGCAGGAGGCTGATGTAGACCCTGGCGTCCCGCAGGATGCGCTCGTTCAGGTTCCTCACGCACTCGGCAGCCTTGTTCCTAGGCTGTGGCTGCAGCACCTCTCCGCCCCAAAGGACCTGTACGGGGAGGGCGGGGCTATGGGAAGCGGGAGCGGCAGCAAGGAGCCGGGAGGGGCGGGGCCTAGGTGCTCTGGGCGGGGTCTGGGGTCGGGGCCAAAGGGGGACCTAGCCCGGCGAGGGAGCAGTCTTCTGCTAGTCCTTACTCTGAGCACTGCGAGCACGCCTCCGGGGCGCAGCAGCTGCAGACAGCGCTCGTAGTAGGCAGCACAGTTTTCCTTGTCCGCGTCCACCACCGCTACGTCGAAGGTTCCGGCCTCGCCCGCCGCCAGAAGCTCATCTTACGGGGACAGAGGGCAGGTGCAGCTGAGCGGCGGTCCCGGTGGCCAGAAGCCCCTGCCCAAGGCAAGCCGCTCAGGGTCGCCCGTTCTGTTCCCTGGGGTGGACGGTGCAGGCAGGGCCTCTCCCGCGCCGGTGCTCACCCAAAGTCTGCAAGGCGGGCTGCAGCCGAAGGTCGATCTTCTGCTCCACTTCCGCCTACAGAAGGAGGCTGGTCAGGCCCGCTCGCCCCCGAGCCTGCGAGCACCCGCGGCCGCACGTGGGATTCTCACCTGCTTCCACAGGGGCCGCCCCAGCTCTGGGGGCTCCGCGTTCACCTCGCAGGTCACCACGCGGCCAGCTTCGGGAAGAGCCAAGGCTAGCGCCAGGGCCGAGTAGCCCGTGAAAGTACCTGTGAACCGGGACAGCCACAAGCTCAGTCCAGGGTGTAGGGTGGCCCCGTGACCCGGGTTCCCAGAGACCCTGGCTGCGCGCCCCTACCCAGGTCCAGAGCTTTCTTGGCCTTGATGAGCCGCGCCAGGTTGGCCAGAAGCTGGGCCTGTTCACAGGTCATCATGGAATCCCCCTGCGGCTGCTCCAGGGTCAGCTGTGTATGGGGAGAGGACGGTGCCATTCCTGCAAGTCACCCAGCCCTCGCGCAGGGTTTGAACCCTGTAGGAGCTCGGTGGCGGGTGTGGCCCACAGGGGACAGGTGGCAGGGAGCCCGGAAACCCAGAGAGGGCTTCTGCCTAGCCCGAGATCACACAACCGCGTGAGAGCCACCACGCTGGACACGGGGAGTCCGTTTTCAGCCCCAGTGCTACTGACCAGTCGCAGGCTCCGCAGCGCCGGGTGCTCGCGCATGGAGCGGCTCAGCAGATACTGCCACAGGGGATTGTCTTCGGGGGGCAGCAGTCGCTGTTGTCGCCTGGACCCCCAAAGGGGCCACCGTTTCCCTGCCGGGGAGAGGGCGCCGAGTCGGGGCCTGGGGTTCTGAGCGGGTGCGCAGGCTCCGCTCCGCGCCCTGCAGTTCCCGGGGGCTGCCGCAGTACAACCCAGCTCACCTAGCAGGAGCCCGGTGGCGAAGGCGGCGCCGAGCGCGGCCGAGCCCAGAGCCAGCA
>CM053766.1:88224633-88236528 GCA_028658305.1 Pachyuromys duprasi
GGGGAAGAAAAAAACCGCTTGCCACCCGGTGGCCACGTGCGGAACTGCTTCGGGCGGGGAAGCCAGCTCCGCGCCTGGGGGTCCTGCTGTGTCCGCAGCAGCGTACTCGCCCCTCCTGGCTTCCATACATGAGCGTAGGGAGAGGGATAAAGTGACAGTGTGGCCAATGGAGGAGTCCAGAGAGACCTGAGGAAGGGACGCTTCCAGGAGAGGGGCTCAAGTTGAAGGAGCCAAGGACCTGATTTGGAGACGCTTTATTAGTGGGTTCCAAGACAGCAGTACCCTTAGCGGCTGGGAGGCTGGCCGTAGCAGTTTGTGCCCGTCTGCCTTTCCAAGTCTCAATTTTCTTTCCGTAAAGCAGGGATTACATTCTTCCCAAGAAAGGCACCCGATTCCTCGAACATAGTAGGCACTATTGAGCACCTACTGTGAAGCGGTGACTTGACATCTTGACAGGCAGCAGCAGAAACGTACTCCCTAGGCATTTATTGAGTACCTACTGTATGCTGAATTCACGTGGAAGCAAAAGGTGGTGGTGGTGGTTTGTGGCTTGGACAGGCAGGCAGCCCAAATGTTACTATCCCTTTTCCTATACAATGAAGTCATTGCTAGTCCTCACTGCACACAGCACCTGATGGAGTTTCAGGGGGAAACCGTTACCCACAGGTCTAGTGCTATCTTTAAAAGAGTTAGAACCTGCAGGGCCCCTGACGTAGTTGCCCTGGAAGTCCGTTTCTTTTCTTTTTTTCTTTTCTTCTTCTTCTGTTTTGTTTTGTTTTTCGAGACAGGGTTTCTCTGTGTAGCCTTTGCTGTCATGGACTCGATTTGTAGATCAGGCTGGCCTTGAACTCACAGAGATCCTCCTGCCTCTGCCTCCCTGAGTGGTGGGATTCCAGGCGTGGGCCACCTCGTCCAGCTGAAGCCTGTTTCTTAACCACACTGGTCAGGCTGGGACACCCTCCGAAGGCAGGTAAACTGGTGCAGTATCAGTGAAAGGCCCTAGGCCTGGCCAATTAGAGCCAAGCTGCTGGCATCCTGGGAGTAAGGGCTCCTGGACAGATAGCCTGGCGTCCCACTCACAGTCAGGGTAGATTGGCGTCTTGACCTATCAGCATCTGCTCGGGGTGTAGACAGACAGAAGAACTTGCGTTATCGAGGTGCGTGGTGGGGTTGCAGCTGCTCCTGGCTGCTCCTGGAACCAACCCGAGGACAAGCTCTTCCTCATTGACTCCGGCGTCCCTCTCAGTACTGAAAATGTCTCTGCGAGTTTGAGTCATGTTCTTTAGACAAGGACCAAGGAAGCGGAAGTCCCTTTAGAGCCGAACACACAGCAGGCACTAAACGTATGTGTTCTGAACGGTGTCCTGACGGTGCCATACAGCAGCCAGTGGTAAAAATATGGCAGTGGAAATCTTTGCTGAGCACCTACTGGGCACCAGGTGCTCGGTTTCCCTTGAAGCAGCTATTGTGCCCATTTTCAAGAGAAGGAAGGAAAACCCCGAACTGGTCATCTCTCCAAGCTCACTGCTCAGCTCCCTTGCCCAATTAAATTTCCACTATCTTCATCAGTACTTCCCCGGGACACACACAGTGGGAACAGGCCTGGAAGAGGATCTAGGCACCTCCAGCCAGCGTGTAGCACAGGGTCCCTGGCCTTAGCTGGAGCCCTCTGCCCCATATCTGGGATCCGGGTGGCTTGCAAGTTCTCAGTGCACACAACAGCCTTCCTCCCCCAACCTGGCTTCAGGCAGGATCGGCGGAGGTGGGGGAAGCAGGCGAGGAGGGAACCATGTCACCATATATCCCCGTCAGATTAAAAAACTAATTTGAAAAGATTAATGCCTTCCATTCCTGTTACGCTGGCTCTGGTACCGCTGGGCCTGCGGCCGCTCTGCCTCCTGATTATTGAATTTTTATGGCCTGGTAATTAATTGCAGATTCCCTGTTTTGTTCTATTTCTTTTTCTCTGACATTTTAATTTCAACAGAAAGCACTGGTCTCTATGCAGATTCTCTCTGGAGACCCTAATGGTCTATAAAACAGAGTGACTTATACACGTGGCACCCACTTCAGTTGGCGAGCGATTGTTTGAAACCTTGCTGATCAAGCAAATTTTAATTTTCCGCCTCCCTCCCCCTTTGCTCCCCATCTCTGGTCTTTTCCACTGCAGGGCCAGCGCCTTGACTCACATTGAAGGGAGCCGGGTGCCTCCCAGTCTGCTGCAGGGCCTTGTTTTAGAAGGCTGGGGCTGAGGACCAGGCAAGGTTTGATCCTTCTCTTTGGCAGTGGGTAGAGACCTGGATGCATGCAGATAAATGGACAGTTTTGGCCAAACTGGGTCACAGCTGTTTGCAGACACAGGGCTGGGAACTTGAGTGTGTTCAGGAGCCAGGCAGGTGTGTCAGGGGAGGGTGAGAGGGTTCCATGGAGGCTTATGTCACTGCAGTGCTCATGTTCTACCAGAGGACACGGTAGCCACTCAGTACTCGCCATGAGATAGGAAGATGGGGCTCTGGGTCTTGGTTTGAGTTTTTACAAACATCTGGGTTTGGTGTTTTGAGCAGTGTAGGTCAACCTGTGCACAGTTTTGAGCTGTCTGATCTGGCTCCCACTCTGCCCCTCTGCTCCTACTTATTCCTGGTGTGGAGCAGAAAAGTCAGGACATGAAGTTGATTCCCTCGGGGCTCAGAGGGCCTCAGAGGCCAGCTGCCCATCCCTGTGTGGCCCCAGGAACCCTCTTCTAAGCTTTGGGCCCTCCAGGGCCCTTTCCCATTGTCCTGGGCTGTGAAGACACCTTTGGGTGGATTCCTGGGGCATCCCTGCCCTTGTCTCTTAGAAACTTGCTGCCTGGCCTCGTCACAGCTGGCTCGGGTCTGCTAGACTCTGCAGGGAGGGCAGTACCTCTTAACTGGAGGCTCTGGAGGCTAGGCTGAGACTCCAAGGGCCCTAACGGGCAATTCAAGTGGGTGGGCTGAGGAGATAGCCCACAAAGCAGGGGCTTCTGGGCTTCCTCAGAGTGGCTGGGGAGGGACCCACAGACTGGGTCACCTTCTGTGCTTGGATCCTGGATAGCTGATACTGACAATGCCCCAAAATGCCTCAGTTCCCTCATTTGGGGAAACAATAACACTGGCTCCAGAGTTAGATGACTTGGCTTCAAACATGGAAGCCACCACTGACCTCTCCCTGCCTGAGCTCCGAACCTCTCAGGTGGATAAAGTGGGATTGTTAGGGTTCTGAGCTTAGAGGCTTGGGGCCAGTGTGCAAGGACATTAGGAGTGGAGCTTCATAAGAGAAAGCTGGGTCATTGTGGATATGACTCTGAAGGGAATATAGGGACCTCACCCTTTTCTCTGTCTCTGCTTCCCATTCTTCATGAAATAAACAGCCTGTAGCAATTGCCCTGCTACTGTGAGCTACTAGACCACCATACATGCACAGCAACTGGCTGAATGTCTGTGAACCCCAAACTCTGACATCATGAGCCAAACAAACCATCTTTCTCACCCCTTTCATGATGGTCTTTCCCTGTGTAGCCCAGGTTAGTCTTGATCCTTTGTTCTTCCCATCTTAGCCTCTCCTGCCATAATTATAGGAGCCACTACCATTCTGGTTTCTCTAAGCTGATTTTTTTTTCACATGTTTTGTCATGGGGATGAGGCTTGTTAGTTTTCTGTCACTTTATCATGAATGTCTACAAAGCTGGTAGCTTAAAAATACCAGTGTACTGTCCTGCATCTGGAGGGAAGGAAGCCCTGGGAGGTCAGAACTGTATAATTGGGGTCTCCCGAGGCTGGCAGTTCCCGGGGTGAGGGGTTATCTTCCAAGCACAGGAATTGTCAGCACAGCTCACTTAGTTCTTTCGAGAGACCTCCAGCTTAAAGGCCAGTCATGGCACCTGGAATCTTCTGGTGTTTCTGATTTCTCTGCCTTCCTCCTTTGCTTTCAGGGGCTCATGTGGCTTCATGACCTCCCTGTGTTGAGGTGAGCTGGCCAGAAACTTTAGCATCATCTGCAAGGCCTCTTTTGCCAGAGTAAGATAACTACCCAAAGATTAATGTGGATAGTAGAGGCCCTGGGGCAAAAATTCTGCCTGCCGCAAACCCCAGACTTCCCCACGAATGGTTATAAGGAAGCTGACCCCCTCCTGCCTGCTTCCTCCAAAAAGGAGATTCAGGACAGTGCGCCAGACAAGGTCTCCTGGTGACAAGCCACAGCGCCACCTTGTGGCAAAGAGCAGGTTCGATTTTTCTACTAATAACAGAATTTTCTCCAAACAGCCCATGGAGAGGCCCAAAAGCTCAGGGTGGGATGTCGGTCGCATGACCTGACCCATCATAAGATTGTTCTAAAACCCAGCGCCTACCACAGCCCTCATGTCTCGGTGAGACTCCACCACAACCACAGGTAGTCACACTGCCTTTCTCCTGGATCAGCTCCTGACTGGTCTTGCACATTTGCTGCTACAATGCATCTGATTGGCTGAAGCCAGTTCCTATGCATCTATGAGTTTCTGGGAAGAGTGTCTTTCGCTATGAAGGAAGCCATCAAACAGAGGCCAGCATCGTCTCAACGTAGAGAGAGGAGCTGCAGGGAGGCTTCAGGGAGTCCTGCCCACTCAAAGTACCCACCTGAAACAGCTATACCAGGAATGGCTGCAGCAGAGCAGCCCAAATGATCTCCAGACCAGAGACCAGAGACCAGAGATCAGGGAGAGGAGCATGCTCGACCCTGCTGGCCACTGCTCCGGCTCTCCCCCTCCTCCTGCTGGTACCCTTCCTCCCTCTCTCCCCTTCTCATTTGAGAGGGGGTCTTACGACCATAAACGGGGATGGCCTCAAATTCACAGAGATTCACTTGCTTCTGCTTCCTGAATGCTAGGCTTAAAGTGTTGTGCCACCACGCTTGGAAAAGACCCTTTATTTTTCTCTTTCCCTTGCAGAGAAAGCTGCTTCTGCCCTAGCTGGACTTCACAACATCTGTGGCCTTGCTGCCAAGAGCACAGTCACCTCAAGTGGAATTTCAGAACCATACAGGGAATCCTGCCAGGTGTGTAAATGGCAAAATAGCATCTGATGCTTTAATCAGTCTTACGTATCCCAGCCACTCCTTAGGCCCCTATTGGCCTCTTTAATTCTCACACCAATAGTCTACAGGGACAGGTACTATTTTAGCCCCATCTCTTAGATGTGAAAGCTGAAGCACAGAGGGAGTGAAGCAACTTGCCCCACTTGCATGGCTTATAGGTGGTAGAGTAAGGATGTGAGCCCAGGTCTTCTGGATTCAGGACTTGCAGAGAAATTTTAATCCAGCAACATGGCTTCTCTGGCAAGAGATCATATCCAAAGACTTTCTAGGTCTATGTGATTTGGCTGGAATGTGCACACACTGTGGATTACAATTTGGTCTGGCTGGAATACAAACACACCCTTAGTTCACACGTTTAATCCCAAACAATGAAGGTAAGGCTAGTTTATAGAGGGAAACAGCCATGCTTGTGATGTCTAATTGAGGGGCAGACAAAGAGATGAATCAGAAAGATTTGACAGAATGAATCAGAGATCAGATACACTCAACTCTCATGAGAACAGGACAGGAAAGAGAGGCTACTTAAGAACAGCAAGGGAGAGAGAATAGAGTTTTTTTTTTTCCCCCCTGAGAGATTTTATTTGGACAGTTTTACAGAGATAGGTTGCAGAGAGAACAAGCTAGACACAGGTGAAGACAGAACAAGCCAGAGAATGTGAAGGAGCCAGATTAAAACATATTGCCAGAATTAGTTCAAGGCCAGGGAGAACAATTCAGTCAGAAGCCAAAGGAAGCCAGTTTGACTCAGTCAGCTTAGAGAGGAGTTTGGGTCAGAACAGCTGAGGCGAACCAGCCAGCTGTAGTTCGGGAAGAGCGAGAAAGGCTTGGGAACAGCTTTCATTTCATCCCCTCAGCTGAGGAAATAAAAACAACAGTTACAAGCACTTACAGTTTTTCAGTCCACACTATCCTACAGGAAATACCTTCATTATGTGGCTTCTCTTTGGGCAAGATAGCTGTTTGAGCTTCAGCCATTACACCCTTCCTCCGATAATGGGGGAAAGAGGAAGGGACAAAACAGGACTCATTTGCTTCTTTTCATGAATCAGAACAATATCCTGAGAGACCCTATAGATGTCTACTTTTATTCTTTTGACAACAATCACATGGTCACAGTTGCACCAACCTTTTATTTTTGTAATTATGAAAAAGCAGTTGTAACTTAAAAGTTGAAAGAAAGAATGGTTACTGGGAAAATTTAGCATATTGCCACATTTTATATCTAAATATACTAGAGACTCAGAGAGGCCAACAATTCCTCTGAAGGTCACACAGCTGGGAAAGGGTGGAGCTTAGATGTGCTGTTCCTGGGCGAAGCAGGTAGAGCCCCAGAAATATGCCCAGTGGAGTCCTCAGAGGGGATGACCCTCAGTGGACTTCCAGCCTTTAAGGAGCACCCAGGGTCATGGGTCAGCTCTCCAGTACTTTCCAGTTCTAGCAACTTCTCTGGCCCAGTACCATCATCCTGGCACCAGCCACGCCCGGCACTGACTGCATCCATCCCACTAAAGCCCACATCAGCTGTGCTCGCTGCATTCCTGAGGCAGCCTCCTGAGCACTGAATAATTCAAGCCTGTATAATGGGATAATGAATTTACTGACAAGCCCGTGTGGTCTCAGTACTTTACAGTCGAGAAATACTGACTCTCCAGGCCCACTAGGCGGGCAGGCCAGCCCTGACATCAAGAAGCTGTTCCCCGAGCCCTCCCTAGGGAAATCGGCTTGATGGAGTAGAAAGCCCAGTTGGGTCTCACTGGTTCTCTCCTGCTGAGGGAAGTGGCTGGGGGAGGAGGCCTGGTGGGACCTTTAATGAGAAGAACCTGCTAGAACAGCAGAGATGGGTGGGGACACCCAACCCCCTCCAGTGCACCCTCACACGTTGGTTCTTGATGAGGTAACCGAAGTTGAGACACAGTGACCCTGCCACTGTGCTGTGCTGGGAATTTCGAGGTGGCTCTGAGCTCCTGGGGAGGAGACCCGCTTCCTTTCCTGCTAACTTGTTGCTGACCTGTCCCCAGCCGTTGAAGGCTGCTGCTGATGGATTGCATGTGTCCCTTCTTGCAATAATCACCTGCACCTGGCAGGCAAGCAGGAGTCTCTCCTCCCAACCCGGGAAGAACAGGAGAGGAGAGGGGTTGGAACGGCTAAGGGAGAGCTCCCCAGGCTGGAGGCCGGCTGAGTGCTGTGAGGCTCTTCAGCCTTGAGGCCTTCCTCTGGGACTGTACTCTGCCTTCCTTTCCCTTTCTGCCTCCTGCCTGGGGCCCTGTCTGGGGGGCTCCGCATTGCACGAAGACTTTTCCTGGTCGGAGCTCTGCCTTCTGGAGGACTCCATCAGACCATGAAGAGTTGCTCAGAGCCCACGATCCTTGGCCCTGGCTCTGATATGTATCAGGAAGTCCTGTCAGTATGGGCCTCAGTTTCCCATCCAAGTGGTAGTGGGAGGAAGTTGGGTCCCTTCCAACTCAGAAGATGTGACCCGAGGAGCAGGAAGCTCTCTTTGATCCTACCCAGCCCTGCCCCACATGCTCACTGGACTCTTCCTAGTTGTTTCCCTGGTTATCTGGAAGCCCCAGAGGCCTCCACTGCTTCCTCTTCAGCAGTGGGGCAGACTAGGGGCAGGGAGAAGATTCTGTGGGGCAGAGCTCTGGGGAGCCACCACTGGGGTTTGAATGGGACAGTAGTTGTGCTCCTGTGAAGCCGAGCTCCAGGCCTCTGGAGAACATTGCTGCACTTGTGTGGGGACCCTTCTCTGAGAGACTAGGGACTGTGGGTAAGACAAGGGCATGGTGCCTTTCGCTCAGGATGAAAGAAAGGACTTGGTCGACACAGAAGCCTGGTGTTGGCCATCTGGCACCTGTAAGCAGAGGCAGAGGTAGGCCAGGGCTGACTTCAGGTTGGGAGTTCTCTGGGCCCAGGCCCAGGGCAGTGCCAGCGTCCTCAGCCTCATCATGGAGCTGAAACTTATCAGGACTAGCTTCTGGTGGCTGAAGGACAGAGCAGATGGTTTCCCCCGTAGCAACCTGCAGGCTCAGGCTGGCCAAGGGGAGCCAGGTCACTCCCTGGAGCCTGATTGCCCTGCTCACTTGGCTGCCCAGCCCTCTGTGTCCCTGGTTCCAGGCAGGCTTTGCTGTCTAGCATCTTCTAGTTCCTAAGCCAGAGGTCCAAATCTGGCTATTATGGTGGTCTTGAAATGTGAAGCATTCTGTGTCCCCTTTTCTATGGTCAACTGTCTAGGACAACTGTTTTGAATAGAACACAGGGCAATGGTGCTGAGAGGCTCTAGGCTGTGTTATAAAGGCTCCACATGCACAGACGTGCAGGACTAGGAGTTGCACAGACAGCCCCAGCTGCTTATGTTTGACATGTTCATCAGGAGTCTGCGGTGCCCTCACTCTCCATCAGATGCCTGCAGAGCATGATGGAGCCGGAGGGAGAAGTGCCAATATGAGTCCACCAGCCTTCAGGTTGAGCAAAACATTGTGTATTTGGGTCCATGGGTTTCCTAGGTGACTCATGCTGAGTGAAACAGAAACTAAGTGGCTCAGAGTTGCTGGCAGGGTGTCCCTGGGGAACAGTCTGCTCCTGGCCTCTCCTTCAGCTTGGATGTTCTGGACAATGCTTGGCACCTCCAGCTGGTGGACTTCTTTCCATGCGGTACCCTTCACACTGGGTTTTCTTCTGATATTTCCCTTCCCTTATCCAAAGACCAGATATCCAACTTGGATTTTGGGGGCAAGTCTCTTCTGGCCTGCCTTGTTTTAACTAATGACATTTACAATGACTTTATTTTGACATAAGATCACATTTTGAAGTACTGGGTATTAGAATTTCGAGCTATCTCATCGTGGGACACGGTTCAATCCACAATAGTCCATCATTTGGAGCCATTTGCTATGTAACCATGGTTGTTTAGAGCACTGGAATTATGGGACGGCCAGAGCTGCAACCAAAGCGCCAGTGAAAATGTAATGAGATGGAAAATATTCTCAGAACATCCCTCCAGGAGGTTACTGCATGTGGTTGGAATCACTGATTTACTAGGTAGTATAGGGTTGGGATGGGTTTAGACCCTCATGAAGAGTATGAATGTTCTAGTAACAAAATGAACTTGAAAAATAACAGGCTGCTTCCATAATGCCTCCTGAGGTAGGGAATCAACTCAGATTTTCCTTTGTGGGACATTCCTTCCCTTCAAGTAAATGATGATTATTCTGGCTTGGTGTACTTCTGTACAGCGTTGTGTACCCAACAGGACAAGACTAACTTTGAGGTGCTATGTCCTGGTTTAGTGTCTGGCTTCCTTGGAGACTTTACACAACTTTGGGATCAGAAAGAATTTATCCTCAGCACACAGTAGGTATATCATAGCTTATAGCTCAAAGAATGAATGCTGGGAAAAGAACAAAAATTTTAAATATTTATATAATGACTAAGGATTTAAAGTCCTACTAGCTTCAGAGCATGAATCAGTGCTTAAATCCCCTTTAGTTGATGAAAGAGTCTATAAGAGACAGAATTACCAGAGGCCAGGAACAGATTAAAATCATTGTTACCAGAAAATAAGTAGTTCTTTGAACACCTTAGAACTTCCACAGCTTCAATCTCTGTGCATAAGAAAGAGGTAAAGACTATGAAAACCTAGTAAACATTTAAATTAATTACATAGGAAAAGCTCGAACACTAGACAGAACAGACACAGCTAGAGATAGAATTTGTAAGGTGAATGTTTTAGAAGATTATAGCAAACCAGAAAGATGCAAATGTACAGAATTAAGAAATATTAAAGTTGGAATTAAAAGCTTAAATTATTTGAAAGGAATTATAGAAATAATGGGAAACAAGCAATATTTAAAATGATCATAGCTCATGATTTTCCAGATTATTGAAAAAATGTAAGTCTTGCCTGGGAAGATGACTCATTAGGTAAAGTGATTGCCATACTAGCTTGATCCCAAGTTTGGGTCCCTAGAAGTTATGTAAAAGCCAGATGTGGTAGCACACACGCATGTAATTCTAGTGCCCCTATGGGAAGATAGGAGCTGGAAAACTCACTGAAGCTTGAGGTACCGGATTCAAATTGGCTTCTCTCAGCTTCTCATTGAATTGCTCTGCTTGGAAAAACTGTCTTTGAATCCCACCTACTGAACTGCACCGAACAATTGTCCTGTACACAGGAACTCTACGGTCCCCACGAACACTGCGTTCCTGTACTGTCCTCTGCGCTCTCTGCGCTGCTCTTAAGTAGTCTTTATTTCCTGTTTGGTCTTGTGAGATTCATTCTGCCACATCTTCCTCTGATTCCTCCCTTTGTCTGGTTCTCAATTAGATGCTATTGTTTGGGATTAAAGGTGTGTGCTAAGGGCGTGTCTGTATTCTATTCAGGTCATACAAACCTAGGTCTTTGGATGTGACTTCTTGGTAGCCATGTTGCTGGATTAAAATTCCTCTACAATCGTTGATCATGTAGGGAATGAGAATTAAACCCATGAGAGATCATCCCACTCTGTCTCACCGATTCTTGTGAAAAAGATGACAAATAAGAGATGCTGGCAGGATGCTGAGAGGGAGACTCTCCCACCCTGTAGAGTGTGAACTCTGGGAACAGTATGGAGGTTCTTCACAAACATGAAACTAGCTGGGTATGGTGGTGTGGTGGAGATCTATAATCCTAGTAGTCAAGAAATTGAGGCAGGAGGATTGGGCATTTGAGGCTAGATTGGGTTTTATAATAAGTCTCTCAAACAAAAATTCAAGAAAGAATTCCCATTTGCTCTACCAACCAAACTTCTGCACATATATACAAAGGAAATTAATCATATTAATAAGATACCTGCATGCATGTTTTTTTCTCAGTGCTATTTAAAACAGTTAAGATACAGAGTCAACCAAGATGCCAGCAGATGAATGGATTAAAAATGACTTGTATTTAAAATGGGAATTCCTCTATAAAAGCAAGTGAAAAGTTGACATTTGTGCAGCATAAATACATCAAGACACTATGTTAAGTGAAATAAGCCAGGCACAGAAGTTTAAATAGTATTTTAATTTATGGAGGAGAAAAACATTAATCCCAGCAGAGGTCAGGAAAGGGAGATGAGTACCAAACAAGAAGGAGACGAGTTTTTATTGCAACCATAATGCCAGGATAATGGGGTGGCTATAGTTTCCAATAGTTACACACTTTAAAACTACCAAAGAACCCAGAAATGAACCCACACACCTATGGAAACTTGATTTTTGACAAAGAAGCCCAAACCATTCAATGGAAAAAAGACAGCATCTTCAACAAATGGTGCTGGTCCAACTGGATATCTGTATGTAGAAAAATGAAAATAGATCCATATTTATCACCTGCACAAAGCTAAAGTCCAAGTGGATCAAAGACCTCAACATAAAACCAGACACACTAAACTGGTTAGAAGGAAAAGTGGGAAAGACCCTAGAACTTATTGGCACAGGAGACTACTTCCTGAATAGAGCACCAACAGCACAGGCTCTAAGATCAACAATAAATAAATGGGACCTCCTGAAACTAAAAAGCTTCTGTAAAGCAAAAGACACTGTCATCAAAACAAAACGACAGCTTACAGACTGGAAAAGGATCATTACCAATCCCACTTCTGACAGAGGGATAATATCCAGTATATATAAAGAACTCAAGAAGTTAAAAAGCAAGAAATCAAGTAATCCAATTAAAAAATGGAGTATGGAGTTAAAAAGAGAACTCACTGTAGAGGATTATAGAATGGCAGAAAAACACTTAAAGAAATGTTCAATGTCCTTAGCCATCAGGGAGATGCAAATCAA
>CM053766.1:88237028-88354359 GCA_028658305.1 Pachyuromys duprasi
AAATGGTGGACCTGGAAATGATCATCCTAAGTGAGGTATCCCAAAAGCAGAAAGAAACATGGTATATACTCACTTATATAGACCTATAGGATAGGAAGGTCATGCTGAAATCTATACACCTAGGGAAGATAAACAAGAAGGAAGACCCAGGTTGGTATGATCAATGCTTGTTTAGATGAACAAATGGGATGGACATTGAATGGAGGATAAAACAAGCAACAGGACAGGAGCATACCAAAGAGGGCCTCTGAAAGAATCAATATAGCAATGTATCAAAGCAGATATTAAGACTTACAACCAAGCCTTCGGCAGAGGGCTGGGAATAATAATGAAAATAGGGGAAGTTAGTAAGATTTGGGGAGAACAAGAGCTCCGCAAAGACCAAATTGATCAGGGCACAGGGGGTCTTATATGAGGCAGTTTCTCCAACCAAGGACCATGTATGGATATGGCCTAGAACCCCCGCTCAGATGTGGCCCATGGTAGCTCGGTGTCCAACTGAAGAGCCTAGTAAGGGGAACAGGGACTGTTTCTGTCATGAACTCGATGGCTGGCTCTTTGACCCTCCCCCATACACGCCCGGGAGTAACAGCCTGGCTAGATCCCAGGGGAGGACATTGCAGCCAGCCCTGAGGAGACAAGATGAACTGGGGTCGGATGGAAGGGGAGGAGGTTCTCCCTCAGTGGACTTGGAGAGGGGCGGGGAGGAGATGAGGGAGGGATGGGGAGAATGGGAGGGAATGAGGGAGGGAGCTATGCCTGGATGCAAAGTACCTAACCTGTGATTAATATAAAAATAAATAAATTACATTAAAAAATAACTACCAAAGAACTAGGAAGTTTTCAGCACACAGAAATTATAATTAAGGAGTCTGGAAATGTTGATGACTTGATTACTACATATTATATATATTGAATTACCACACTGAGTCCCAAAAATAATGAAGTCATTTTAAGAGAAATATGCAATTCAGGGCTTTAACCACTATAAAACTATCTTTTAAGAATAAGCATAGATGGCTGGGCACAGTGGCACAGGGCCTGTAATTTTAGCATTCGGGGAGGTAAGAGGCAGGTGGATCGCTGTGAGTTCAAGGCCAGCCTGGTCTACAAAAGGTATCCAGGACAGCCAAGGCTACACAGAGAAACCCTGTCTCAAAAACAAAACAACACAAAAACAGAGGAACCATAGAGTTCAAGAGGATTGAAAACATATCTCCACATGAAGACACACATGAATGTTAACATGAAGACACACATGAATGTTAACATGAAGACACACATGAACGTTAACATGAAGACACACATGAATGTTAACATTATCTACAATGGCCAAGAACTGGAAATGACTCAAATGGCCTTCAGCTGTGTGAGAGCCAGGGTTTGATAATCAACAATGACAATAAGAGCCCACCTTCAAACTAGGAGATGGGGAAAAAGCAGACTGAAAGGGAAACAACAAAAACAGCACCAAGCCAAGAACAAAAAACACCCCAACTTCAATTCAAAAGGATTCAAGAAAGAAAAGAAATCCTCAGAAAATAGAACGATCCCTCCACTCCCCAAACACTAAGAGCAAATTACGGAAAAAAAGCCAACTAGATTTGTGACTTCTAGAAATATGACCAGACTGGCTTCTCCAGGTAAAAATATAGACTACTATATTTAAATATAATACATATGAGAGCAGAATGGGGTTATCTGTGGGGAGAAAGGGGGACCAGTGAGGATAGGAGAGGTTGGAAGAAGGGGCAGGAGATGTGACCACAGGTTAAGTACCATAATGATGTGCATTCACAAATGCCACAAGGAAACCCATTAGTTTGTTCACTAAAAAATTAATAAATGAAAAATCATAATCAACCAGACTGGATTTGAAAAGAATATTGGACTCATCAGTTAAGAGGAGTGCTGCTTTTATAGTTTGACATAAGTTTGGTGACCGGCACCCACATTGAATAGCTCGCAACCATCTGTACCTCCAGCTCTAGGGGTTTCTGTTCCTCTTCCAGCCTGTGTATGTATACTTTTGTATACGTAGACACAAAATAATCCTAAAAAAGGTTATCCTTCTATTCATGGGATTTGCCTCAAGTAAAACAGTGAAAAAGAATCATGGAAGTACTAACCAAATGAAAATAATATCTGGCAAAATAGATTTTTAAGACAAAAATGCATTATTAGAGACAGAATGTGAATATAATGAAATTAAAATTTAATAAGAGCAGATTAGAGGTATAAAGTCATATATACCTGGTAACACAGCTTCAAAATATATAGATTTCCTTACTATTTTATTATGTGTTATTACTTTAAATTACAAATAGACACACATATCTGCATGTGGGTGTGTGCATGTGAAAGCATGTGCTCATGGAGGCCGTAAGGATCCGATTTTCTTAGCTAGAGTTATGATGGTTATGAGCTGCCTGATGTGGGTGTTGGGGACTTAATGTAGACCCTTTGGAAGAGCATCAAGCGTTTTTCATTACTGAGCCATCTCTCTAGCTCCAAATTACTACTTATTGTGTTTGTAAAAAATACTTGGAAGAATGCTTGCATAAATAATTTTCTCTTTTCTGTCTTTTTCTGTGAGATGGAACTGTCAACCTTCAGGGTGGGTGTTCATGTCTTCCTCCTCCCTGGAAAGAGCCTCATGGATACACCCAGAAGGATACTTTCCCATGTTTTAGGCACTTCTCAATCCAACCAAGTGATCAAGGTTAACGAGTCCACCCCTCATCAACAGACCTCCTTACAGCCTCCGCAAGGCCCATGTTCATCTCATAACACAAAATGCGTTCAGTTTGTATCCAAGAACCACTGCAATCATAAAATTTTTGATCCTATTCAAAAGCCCATGTTCAAAAGTCTCCTGGCAGAGTCAAAGCATGCTCTCAACTATGAGCCTGAAACAAACAACTAACAAACTGACTAACAAACTAACCAACTGAAACAAACTAACAAACAAAACCAAAAACTAGAGACTTTCAACATGCCAATGGCAGACTAGACATTCCCATTTTGAAAGGGACAGATTGAGACATAGAAGGGGAAAAGAGTAAGGTAAAGCCAAAATTCAGCAAGTCAAACACTATCAGGCTTGTGTTCCAAGCCTGTTAACCAGAGCACAGAGTGGGTGACATAAGCTCCCAAAGGCTGGGGTAGCCCCAACTCTAGGGTTTTGAGCTGCTGGAGAAAATTGTTTGCTCACTGGCATCTAGTGATATAGCTTCAAAATAGGTAATGTTCCTTATCAAATGTGGTAGGGGTCACTGTGTGTCTTAGTCACTGTTCTATTGCCTTGAAGAGACACCATGACCAAAGCAATTCTTACAAGAGAAAGCATTTACTTGGGGGCTTACTGACGGTTTCAGACATTTGGTTCATTGTCTTCATGACTGGGAGCGTGGTAGGGTACATGACAGAGCAGTCGCGGAGAGTTACACCCTGATCCGCAGGCTGGACTTGGTGTGGGCTTTTGAAACCTGAAAGCCCACCCCCACTGACACACTTTCTCCAACAAGGCCACAACTCCTACTCCTTCTAATCCTTCTCAAATAGTGCCATTCCCTGAAGACTAAACATTCAAATATATATGAGCCTCTGGAGGCAATTCTTATTCAAACCACCCCATTGTGGTAAAGCACCTCAGAGAAATGATTTAAGTTATAAAAATGTCTCCATTCTGACTCTTGTTCCAGGGTTTCATTATAAACCTGGCTGAAAGTAGCCAGAATTAACGACTCAACAGCTTGAATGTTGGACTGCGTTGAGATTTCCTTTGCCAGATTAATTAGGCCGCTGCATGCTGGAGGAAGGATGAAGGCCTATCTAAATGACTTTCTCCTTTCCCTGAGCCTCCAACCTGTGAGATATGCCACAGACATTCCTTCTGAGAGGATCTCTGCTATAGGAATCAGTCCTGTCTGGACAGCTTCACAGCCAAACCCAGGGGCTTGCCGTGATAACTTCTTAGTAACTTCCCAAGTTGACTGAGTTAGAGATCGAGGTTAACCACCCCATCAGATATATGCGTTGCAAATATTTTCTCCAATTTTGTAGGCTGCGTTCTATCATGCTCATCTTATCTTTCTAATTTTGTTATTGTGATTATTTGTTACTCTAATTATGTACCTGTGTGGGTATGTGCACTCCAGTGCAGGTGCTGTGGAGGTCAGAGCCATCAGATCTTCTGGAGCTAGAGTTACAGGCAGTTGTGAGCCATCTGACATGGGTTCTGGAATCAAACTCTGGTCCTCTGCAAGAGCTGCTTGCTCTTAATTGCCGTGCCATCTCTCCAGCCCTGTATTTTCACTAACTTGGTACTGTTGTTACAACCTAAAAAATTTTTTTTGTTGTTCATCTTTTTGGAGCCATATCTAAGAACCTCTACTAAACTCCAAGGTTATGAAAATTATTTCTTTTTTCTTCCTTCCTTCCTGCCTGCCTTTCTTTTTCCTTCTTTCTTCCTTTCTCTTTCTCTGTCTCTGTTTCCATCTCTCTGTCTCTCTCTCTCTCTGTAGGGGGGTATGTCTCTGTGTGTGTCTGTCTCTTTCTTTCTTCCTTGGATCTCATGTAACCCAGGCAGGCCTCAAACTCACTATACAATGGAGGATGACCT
The DNA here is from genome assembly GCA_028658305.1 of Pachyuromys duprasi. Classification (NCBI taxonomy): domain Eukaryota; kingdom Metazoa; phylum Chordata; class Mammalia; order Rodentia; family Muridae; genus Pachyuromys; species Pachyuromys duprasi. Next base: position 88,241,653 of record CM053766.1, read on the forward strand.
TGAACAACTCCTCCTCCTTCTTTTTGTTGTTTTGAGGCAGGGTTTCTATGTGTAGCCTTGTAGCCTTGCCTGTCCTGGACTCTTGTAGACCAGGCTGGCTTCAAATTCACAGAGACCTGCCTGCCTCTGCCTCCCTGAGTGCTGGGATCAAAGGTGTGCACTTCCAAGCCTGGCAACCTTGCCTGGTAGACCTCTTATGTCTACCTCCTGAGAAGTGAGATTAGAGGTGTGTGCCACTCATCTTGTGTTGTGTGGGACCTGAACCCTGAGCCTCGTTCATGCTGGAGAAGTCCCTTCTTGTTATTTCTACCTTTTGGAACAAAGTTTAGCTACATAGCCTAGGCTAGCCTCAAACTTGAAATCCTTCCCGCAAATGCTAGCATTACAGGCATGAATCAGGCTATTTTTTTCTAAAAGTTTTGTGTTGAGGTCTTTGATCCATTTTGAGTTAACCTTTATCATCCATTGCTTTCTATAAACTCCTCTTTCTGGATTCTTGTTGCTTTAGAGGAAGTTGGGGAATCCCTGTCAGTCCTCACACTTGGCCACTTTTAAAGATTTGCTTGGCTGAACCAGGCCCTCAGCACACACATGTGAATTTTATAACCAGCTTGCCAGCTGCTGCAAAGAATACATGTTCTGATGGGGCCACACAGGATCTGCATTCCAGGCTTTGTGGAGTGAGTACACTCTCAGCCAGCTGGTCTGCCATGGACACTCATGCTGGTCTGGTGTGGCTGTCAATGGGACTGACTGTATGGACAGAGTCAAATGCCTGAAATGGAAGCCCAAGGTTTCCGGGTATGCTCAGTGGGCCTCCTGTGGGCGGCATGAGAATGTGTGAAGCCCAGGATAACTCCATATGAGCTTCAACACAAAAGTTGCAAGCTTGGATGAAACATTATGGGCGTGATTTTTTTTTTATTTATAACTCAATTGCATGATTTCTAAACATGAACTTTGTAGAGGAGATATTGTGCCGCCACATTGAGAGGGTGGACACGCCTTCTAAGATTCTTATGTGACCCTCGTAATGGGTGATCTTAGATTGGGTGACCCACGAAGCAGATGTGAGACCCGGATTTTAGTGAGAGCAGTTATGTGGGGACAATCAGGAGTGATGCTGGCAGAGGTACTAGGCCTTGAGCCAGGAGGACCAAGCAGTTGGAAAGCATGGGATGAACGGGGAGTGACATTACAAGAGGTAAGGCTCGGCCCTTTGGGAACCCCTGGGGGAGGATGTGACAGGACCTCTCACTACTGACAGTTCAACCCTCTTGGTTGACAGTGGGGTGGGGGATGTCCTGGGCACTGCAGGATGCTAGCAGCATCCTGCCCTCTAATCTAAATGTCTCCAAATGTTACCAGATGTTTCCCATGGGAGCAGAATTGTCCCTGGCCAAGACATTGTAGGACATGGTCTCAGAATCATCCCATCCAAGAGCTGAGTTGCTTTCCATCATTTTTTGGGGGGGGGTTGTTTTTGGAGACAAGGTTTCTCTGTGTATCCCTAGCTGTCCTTAAACTTGCTCTGTAGACCAGGCTAGCCTCAAACAGAAATCTACCTGCCTGCTTTTGCCTCCCAGTGCCTCTTACCACTGTCTGCTTCTCCATCATTGTTTTGGGGTTGCTCTTGAGGATGTTCAAGGCCCTATGCTCCTGGAGAGTCAAACATGGTCTGCATCAGGAGAAAGTATCTGAATGGTACTGCAGACACACATGGAGAGAACATAGCAGCAGTTGGATGTGTGGAAAGGAAGGGGACGTCTACCCTGCAGGTGGATGGACCCACTGCTCTGGAAGCCCATATTCCTGGGACCTTGTAAAAGGAGTGCTTCAAAGCCAGGGTGGCTACCCTGAAAACAGGCCATCCCAAGGCCAGGCTCTGGCCCTCAGCTCTGTTCTGAGTTTCTTACTGTGTTGCAGCCCTGGCCCAGCACCTGCAGGAGAAGGGAAAATGTCAGGAGATTGATAATACAGTGAATGAAGAGGTTTTCCTTGATAGAAGGTGCTGAGGAAAAGGCTTGTGCCCAGGGGTCAGCTCTGGTCTCTGTCTCCACCTGCAGCCTCTCAAGACGCTCATTTTTTCCAGTGTTCTGTATGACTTTGACCAAGACACAGGCCCTCTCTGGTCCTCAGTGTGTTTTGTTAATCCAGAGTGACCTTCAGAAGTCCTTACAACTCCAGTGGCTGCTGAGAGGCTTCGGGAGCCTCTAGGTAGCGTGAAGGATAAGCCCAGTCAGAAAACACCATTTCTGACAGCCTGGCCTCTCTCCATGCTGCTGGCCTCTGATCTCTGAGCGTTTCACGGCACGCCCAACACTGGGCCAGGTCACAGGCCTGCTTGGCCCCTTGCTCACTCATGAACATCTGTTACAGCACTTTACCACGTTAATAGATTCTCTCTGAGAACCAGGCAGGTGTTCACCACCCACGCCAGAAAACATCAAAAATCACATGCTCTCCAAGCGTTTCTGTGGCGGGCAATCGAGTTTAGAATGACTCATGCAGTCTAGCAGATAATAAAACACACATAACATTAGCTTTAGGGGACAGGTGAGGGCATTTTGTCCCGTGCATAGGAGAAACAAAAACTCAGTCTATTTGGGAGTCAGGTAATTGAATACAGATGGGCAGAGGTAAATGAAAGAATTTAGCAAATATCTCTGTGGAATAGCTAATGGGAATGAGACAGAATAGGAAATTAAAAATTATTTGAAGCAGATGGACCATTCTTTTGAGTTTTTAAAAATTTATTAGGGCCGAGGAAAAATGTGTCTGTTTATTTTCTATGGCCATGAAATTAATGGCTTGGTGAGTTTTGCTTGGGCAATTTTATGACTGCCGTGTCATCTGTCATAATTTGGGGGCCGTTTGATATGGATTTATGAACGTCTCCACCCCACACCCTCCCTGATTTATGGGTATGGCTTACATGTGAGTGAGGGTGTCTTGTTTGAGAGTTCCACGACAGTGGTAGCTTAACCTGGCAGGCCCTGGGTGGGCAGGGCTTCAGGGGGCTCTCTACCCAAAGGTGAGTGGAGAGGTAACAGAGGGTCACACTGAGGCTATGGGAACGGGACCAGCCCGGCTGAACTTTTGCTGGGGGGTGACCTTAGCCTGCCTGGGCTGGAGAGGGGGTGTGGGGCCAGGAAGGCCACCTCATACAGCTTGGCGGCACAGTGATGCAGCCTCTCTCTAGTTGGGCCCTTCCATCTACTATAGCCATCATATGCCCAAAGACCAGAAGTCTAGGGGAGGGGGAACATTCTCATTACTTGGGGATCTTTGTGTGTCTGGCCTAGAATTGGGGAGCCAGTGTGTTATCTATGCAGGGGGTAAAAACTGGGTTCTACAACTGTCAGACTTGGGTCCATTTTTATTCCAGTTCTTCTTAGCTGTGTGGCTTTAGCCTGGCCACTACCTGTTCTGACCACTACCCTTATTTTCCTTCTCTCTAAGATCAGAATAGAAACCTCTCACATTAAAGAGGTTTTGGGGATCAGATAAGGTAAGTTGACATCCCCACCCCCACCATGAACTCAGCAGAAAGCTGGGAAGTGGTAAGAAACAACCTGTTAGCCTCAGGAAGTGGAATTTAATATCCCCGTCCCCCACAGATGGGGAAATTGAGGCACAAAACTGTTAAATGGTTTTCTGACATCATATACATTGGGCTAAGGGATTGGGGTTAGCTTTTGTTGAGTTGTTTTTCTGAGCCAGGGTTTCTCTATGTAGCTCTGGCTGTCCTGGAAGTCACTCTGTAGACCAGGTTGGCCTCAAACTCAGAGGTCCACCTGCCTCTGCCTCCTGAGCACTGGCATTAAAGCCACGGCCACCTGGCTGGGGTTAGCTTTCATCCAGGACTCTGGCTTTCTAAGCTGTGACATGCCAGGTTCCTGGTGGGATGGCTTAAGGCTATGTACAGCTTAAGGCTGTGTCCCCTGTACCTTTTAGCTAGTGTTTTGTTTCATTGCCTACTTGATCTGTCAGCAGGAAACCCTGTTTTGGGGGTCTCATCTTTTGGGGACAGTTTCTTATTAAACCCATGTCAGGGAGGGGCCAGCTGGATGTGGAGGCCGCCCTACTTATTCTGAGCCGTTCTACAGGACCTTGCAGAGAACCAGGCTGTGGGGGCGGGGCTCAGGGTGACCTCTGAGGGCCAGTGGCTGCTCTTGACCTCTGTCATAGCCTGGGGTGTTCAGCTTGAGAACAGGCCGTAGGCACCTCTGCGTCCCATCCATTGCAGCCCTACATTTTCTGGGATACTAACCCTGACCTTTCCTGGGCCTCTTGTCTTCTAAAAGATAGAAATGTCAGAACCTGCTCTTGCTGAGCTCCGTAGAAGGGAAGGTGACAAGGTCACACCAACAGCAGCTGCTTTTCTAGTCACACACACTCATGGAGTGTTACATGCCGGGGGCTGTCCTCGGACCAGGGACACAACAACAGGTATTGGTCTCTGCCTCACTGAAATGCCCTGGCTGCCCTGGAACTCACTCTGTAGACCAGGCTGGCCTCAAACTCAGAGATCCACCTGCCTCTGCCTCCCAAGTGCTAGGATTAAAGGTGTCTGCCAGGCAAAGGAAGGTCATCCTAATTCAAAACCCCTTGAGCTGGGATTGCAGGGCAACACTAAGCCTGGCTGCATATCTGTCATATGAGCTTCCCCACCATCTTTTGTTGATAAGCATCTTTCCTATACTGAATTGCCTCTGCATATTTGTTAAAGATTAAAATCATATCTGCTTCATGGCTCTGTTTATCTTAATGCTAATGCCAAACTATCTGGATAGCGTTTGATAATATGTCTAAGGTCATTTTTATCACATTTGTCTTACTTGTTTGTGGACCTGTAGGTATATGTGTTGAGGGAGTGTGTGTGGTGCAGTGTGTCATAGTATATGTGTGGAGGTCAGAAGACATCTTGCAGGATTTAGTTCTCTCAGCCTACAATGTGGGCCTGGGGTTTTGGGTTTAGGCCACAGGCTTGGTAACGGGCGCCTTTGCCCAGCGAGCCACACCGCCACCCTTGTTTTTATTGTATTCTTTCATGGAAATGTAAAGTTTTATGTAAAGATAAAGATAAAGTTATGTAAAGTTTTGGAGGGGACTGTTAAATCTCAATTTTGTTCTTTGAGTTCAAAGTTGTTTTTCTCTATTGAAATCTTTATGTCAGTTTTAAACATTTTTAGTTCATTTCTATAAAAAAAAAGCCTGTTTAGTGTGCTTATATTTGTGAGGTCCTGAGTTCTGTCCCCTTTCCAGGGAAAGAAAAAACCTGCTAAAATTGTTTTGATGCTATCCATTAGTTGAAGAAGTGACATCCTAACAACTGGGTCTATGAACAAATAGTACCTCTCTGCTTATGTAGATCTTCTCTTCTCTTCTCTTCCCCTTCCTCTCTTCCCTCTTTCCTCTCCCCTCTTCTCTTTCTCTCTCTCTCTTTGAGGCAGGGTTTCTCTGTGTAGCCTTGGATGTTCTGGACTCGCTTTGTAGACCAGGCTGGCCTCGAACTCTGAGATCCTCCTGCCTCTGCCTCCCCGAGTGCTGGGATCACAGGCCTGTGCCACTGTGTCTGGCTGTTTTTCTTTTTTCTTATTTGCTGAGAGTGTCATAGATGCTTACAGTGGGGTTTTATTGTTGTTGGTTTTTGAGATAAGGTCTGACTATGTAACTTTTACTAGAATTCACTATGTACACCAGGCTGGCCTCAAAGTCATAGAGATCCACCTGCTTTGGCCTCCTGAGTGCTGGGATTAAAGGCTCATGCTACTAAGCTTTGTCTATAACATGTTTTGCTCAAACCTATCCCCTCTTCCCTCCCCTGTAATTCCTCCCCTATCCATAGCACTTTGCATTCCAACTTCATGTACCTTAAAAAAGCAAAGAACACTGAGTCCACTCAATGCCTCCCATAATGCACATGGTGTAGTGCCGTGTACTAGAGCATAGATAGCCTCTCAGGGTGTGCAGCCTGGAAGAAAACTGATTCCCCCTCCTGCATTAACCGTCAATTGCCGTTATCTGCTCAACTGGGAATGGGACTTCGTGAGTCTCCCCCACCAGCCATGCTGGGATTTAGACTAGCCTAACCTTGTGTGTGTCGTGTGCATGCTGTCATGGCTGCTGTGAGCTCATGTATACAATGGCACTGTTATGTCCAGGCAATCCTGTTTCAGAGTTGAGATATACCCTTCTGTGATTACCCCCAAGTTTTGGGGAAAGGAATATGTAATATAGATGTCCCATTTAGAGATGAGCACGCTATCATCTCTTGCTCTCTGCATGTTGGCCAGTTGTGGGTCTTTGTATGAAGTACAATCTACTGAAAAAAACGAGCTCCTCTGATGAGAGTTGAGACATGAACTAATCCATGGATATGAAGACAAGAACCCAGGCAGCAGGTTATTAATGTACATTTAGCAGAATAACAATATTATGTTTTCCCTTAGGGCCTACAACCTAGTCATCCATGGGTATTTGACTCAATTAACAGTACCAGGTATAAGCTCTGTCTTGTGACAGCAGGCTTTAAATCCACTCAGAAAGCAGGCGACTCCCATGACATTCATGCATAGCCTCCAGGCCAGCTGTTATTGTAGCCTGAAGGGTTCACAGCTGGGTAAGACTCTTGATCACTATTACCCCAGTAGCATGCATAGAACCTTCCAGTACTATGAAAGTTAGTCACTAGGAACAAAGCTTTCAAGTTTGATTTTTGATTTTTTGATGTTTGATTTTTCCATATCCTATGATCCAAATATGTGGTGTCTTCAGAGATATAGTTTTAGCATCAAGTTCTGGAGGGTAACCAATAGCAATGGCAATAACTTGCAGTTGTATGTATGTGTGTTGTGTAAACCCATTGACCAACAATTCCAAAGAGGTACTGGAATTTTTATTTGAGTGGTATCAGAGAGGCATTGTTCTCTCATTATGAGGTAACTCCGCTTAAACTCTTTTTATGTGTGGATATTGTATTAGTCAGAGTTTTCTAGACTAACAGAACTTAGAGAGTGAATCTCTCTATAGATAGAAAGGAGATTTATTAGAATGACATACAGACTGTAGTCCAGCTAATCCAACAGTGACTGCCAACATCGAATAAGAGGTCCAAGAATTCACTAGTTGCTCAGTCCACGAGGCCGTATGTCTCAGCTGATCTACAGTGTACTGTGGAATCCTAAAGAAGTAGGCTCTAATGTCAGCGAAGGGAGGTGAAAGCAAGTAGATAAAGAGCAAAAGATTCCTTAGTCCATGTTCTTATATAGGCTTCCAGCATAAGGCGTGGTCCAGATTAGAAGTGGGATTTTCCAACCCTAAAGATCGGGGTTTAAAGATCCATCTTCAAGATTCAAATTAAAAGTATATCTCCCCATTTCAAATTAAGCAAAAACTCTCATTTTTTAGTTTTAGTTAATTCCAGATATAGTCAAGTTGACAACCAAGAATAACTATCACATATATTTATATATTTTAGGAAACATCTTCAATAATAGACTTCTGTATGGTTTCAGACTTCAAAGGTTTCAGAGATCTTTAGTATTGACTATTTGCATAGTCCCTCTTCTAGCCTGTCCTTTCATCTCTCCCCCAGTTAACTCTTTCTTGTTCTGTAATTGTTATTTCCCACTTCGTGCGGCCTGTGCTCTGCGTCTCTTCACTTGAAATCGATTCCCACGGCCTCTTTCTAGTTTCTTGACTTCCATTTTTCTCCAATTTAGAGACATAAATTTATAGATAAAATGTGGCAGCCACATATGCGTGAGAACTTACACCAGTTGTCTTTCTAAAATGGGTCACTTCATACAGAATATAATTATTTCCAGTTCTTTCCATTTTCTTATGAATTTCATAATTATATTTTTCTTTATGCCTGAATAATATTCCATGTTGTACTAAATGTTTATTATCTACTCATCAGATGGATCACTAGGCTATCTTCATGGTTGATTTTGAATAGAGAGGTAGTGAATATGGATGAGCAAGTATCTCAGTAGTAGGAAATAAGAGACTTTGGGAATAAGCCTAGGAATGGAATAGCTGAATTATATGGTATACCTATTTCAAGCCTTTTGCGAACATCTATGCTGATTTCCTTATATCAGGTTACACTGGTACCAACAGGGAATAAGTGGTCTCCTCTCTCCATATCCATGCCAACATTTGTTGTCTCTTAAAAAACAATAGTCTTACTATTCTGACTGGGATAAGATAAAAATATCAAAGTAGTTTTAATTTGCATTTTCTTCATGGCTAAGGATGTCGACCACTGAAAAAAATACTTCTCAGTCATTTGGATTTTTCCATTTGAGGATTCTCCATTCAGTTCCAAGTTTCAGTTTTAATTGAGTTTGTTTTCTTGGTGTGTGATATTTTGGATTATTTGTATATTGTAGACACTAACCCTCTATTATATATATATATATGCACACATACAGACATATATATACACACATATATATACACATACATACATACATCTATATGGAATATATTTCCTATCCTGTGGGCTGGCCCTTTGTTTGAATGATGGTGTCCTTTGCTGTACACAAGCTTTTTAGTTTCATGTGGTCCCATTGTTCAATTGTTGATTTTACTGTCTGTACCACTGGAGTCCTGTTCAGAAAGTCCTTTTCCATGTCTGTGAGTTGATGCAATGCCCTTATTTCTCTTCTGATACATCCAGGGGATCGAGCTTTATATTGCAGTCCTTGGTCTATTTGGAACAGTTTTATGTAGCTTGAGAGATAAAGATCTAGTGTCATGTAGCTATCCAAGTTGACCAGAACCATTTGTTGAAGAAGCCATCTTTTCTCCAATATGTATTTTTGTCCTCTTTGTAAAAAAAGTCAAGTGACTATAGGACATGGAACTTAATTTTATTCAGTTGCTCAATGTGTCAGTTTTTCTCCCAGTACAATGCTGTTTTTATTACTGTAACTCTGAAGTATAACTTAAAATTTGGAATGATGATATCTGCAGCAGTGTTTTTAATATTCAGGATTGTTTTGGCTATCTAGAGTCTTTTGTGTTCCCATATGAATTTTGAGATTATTTTTTAAATTTCTGCGTGGGAAATTGTGTTGGAATTTTTACGGGGGCTGTGCTGAATCTGTAGAAAGCTTTCAGTAGGATGGCCATTTTTGCAGTGTTAATCCTGCTGATCCCTGAGCATGGGACTGGCTGGGTGAAGAAGCCAATGTGAGAAAATGTGTCTTCCTGCGCCCACAGCTGTGCATCTGTCACTATCAACTGTGTGTCTCTCTGTCTTTCTACACATCTATGCATCTGTCTGCCAGTCCATCTGCCCATCTGTCTGCATGCCCCGGTGCATTCCTCTGGAGTCTGGAGAGCTGTCTGTAGCTGCCCTCTAGAGCAATGCCATTCATTGGTTTGACACAGATGAAGTTACAGGCTGTCTTCAGAGTCTGTGTCCGCCTCCAAGTCCATCAGGCCTAGCCAGGAGACAGGCCAAAGAGGAGCCAGGCCTTTTGCCTTTTGTAGTTCTGTTGGGAAGGCGGTGCAGGGGCAGAAGAATCTCATTGTTGAGTTTTCTTTGCTGATCTGGAGTGCTGACTCATCTTCTTCCTCAGCAATCATTTTGAGACATAGGCTCCAGGAGCCTTCTGTGGCTCCTGCTTCCATGCTCTCTCCCCCAGCATGGGAAAGGGGCTAGGCTTAAACCAGGTTTCAGAGGAACATGGCCTAGTGTTTCTCAGGTGGGTGTTCCCAAGGTCTGCAGGGAGCCACCACAACCAGGTGGTTCCATGTGTACCTCTTCCTTCACTCATGCTAGGGAGTGGGCAAATTCAGACATTGTTCAGACCCCCTGCAGAGTGCCCAGCCCAGCCTGAAGCCTTTGTCTGTCCAAAGGTAGACAATGGTACACAGGGATGTCTTTGTAATAGGAGCGAAGCTTCCCATAGTGCCTGGGAGGGCTGTTGTAACAAAATACCGGTAGACGGGAAAGCTTATCAATAACAGAAAATTTCTCTCTCACTGTCCAAGGTCATGGTGCTATCAGGCTCATTCACTGATGAGAGTCCATCCTCTTGGATAGCCGCCTCCTCCTTCAAACTTCAGATGGCTAAGGGCAATGAGTTTCCGTGAAGCCTCTCTTATGAGGGTTCCACTTCCCAAATCACTTCACTTTCATAGACTTGAGGATCAGCTCATGAGTTTTCAACTCATGAGTTTTGTGGGAATATGTACATATTATATGTATATACTATACATATGTATATATGTGTATATGTATATGTGCATACTATACTATACACACATATATGTATATATAACTACACTTGTCTGCATAGATAATGTATAATATTATGTATAGTACATATATATGTATTGCAAGTTAACTGCAAGATAGGAGAGGCTTTGTGTTTATTTTTACTGTGTATATGTATATATAAGTGTACATGTGTGCATGTGTACATGCTTGCGGAGGCCAGAGGCTAAGCTCAGAATATCTCTCCATGGTGCGAGGCTTGCTATCCTGGCTAGCAAGGCTGGCTGGCCATCAGACTTCAGAGGTTGTCTAGCATCTATCTTCCCGGCACTTACAAGCTCAGCCCACCCCAGCACTTGGGGTTGTAAGTACACCCTGTTGTGCCTGTCTTTTAAAGTTGGGGATCTAACTCAGGTTCTCATGCCTTTGAGGCCAACACTTTAGTGACTGACCTATCTCCCTGTCTCCAGGAAGTGGGTTTTCCAAAGGTCAAAATAAGTTTGATTTAAAGCTTTATTCGTCAAGACAGATAAGTAACTCCAAGAGTTCCAGAATTGTACAGACCTGAAATCAAACCAAACTAAACCAACCAAATGAACAAAACAGCCAGGTGTGGTGGCTCATGCCTGTCATCCCAGCGCATGGGAGGATGAGACACGGGCACTGCTGTGGGCCTGAAGTTAGCCTGGGGTATATAGTGGGTTCCGGGCAAGCCTGGGCTATGGAGTGAGACCCTGTTTCAAAAACAACAGGGCTAGCAAGATGGCCCAGGAAGTAAAGGCACTTGGCGCAAAGGCTGATGGTGTGAATTCTATTTCCAGGACCTTCATGGGCACTCCCATAAGGGGCATCTGACACCCACGTACATGCCATGGCACATGCACACACACATACAAAATAAATGTAAATAACGATAAAAAGCAGGGACTCATTCTGTTATGTTTAGACATCCCTAATGGTCCTTTTATGAGAAATAGGGCATCTGTAGAAGAGTGCTCACTGTGGGTTGTATGGCTGGTATGGAGCAAGCAGTGTGGCTGATATCCCATCTGCGGTGACAAGAAGCAGCCTGGAGAAGCCCTTACTATGTCATGTCCTACATCCCACAAGTATTCTTTCCTGACACGACTTCTGAGATCCTCTTTTGGGAAGTTCAGGGGCCTGTGATGCTGTGGGGGAAGCTCAGGTTGTTCCAGAATGGATTTCTGTTTCCTTAGTGATGACTGTGGAGGATTTGGTACTCCGGAGTACATGTGTGTGTTGATATATGCATTTGTGAGAAATATTATATGTTCATCCATTCATAAATCACAAACTATGGGCACAGCTCCAAGGCAGGTTTGCAGATTCAGTGGCTGTGGCCTTCACGGTGCCTTCACAGTATAATGAAGGAAACAGATATTAGACAGATAAGCATGTTATCACGAGGGGTGATTCTGGAGAAATAAATCACAGTGTTTGTGACAGAATGAAGGCAGGACCCAGCTTAAAGTTCATGGAAGGTAGATAAAGGAAGATCCAGAATTTCAGTGAGACCTGGAGCTGAAGTTGGGTGAAGAGAGCAACCGGCCTATGTGTTTTGGGTTAAAGTAACTCAAGTCTGAGTGTGCTGAGGTGGGCAAGAACTCAGCCTCTTCCAGGACCTGATTTGCCTAGCTGGAGGAGGCTGGGGACGCACGGAACCAAACGTTTGAGAAGGTGACCCTGTGGAAGGTGGCCCTGTGGAAGGTGACCCTGTGGAAGGTGGCCCTGTGGAAGGTGACCCTGTGGTTTATCACCCTGACTAGCAACACTTGAGAGTGGAAGGCCACTCCAGTAATAATAATGTTGGGGTGACAGGTCGCCTGCTTGTAGGTCAAGGTGCAGAGCTGCGTTTCATTCTCAGGGGCATGCATAAAGAATATCAAAGCACGACTCCCAACTTGTCCTTTGTCCCTGACATCATGACTTTGGGTGACTTAACTTTGTGGGTCTCAGTTTCCTTGGCTACACAATGGAAGCAGCTGTCACAGTTCCTTATGGGGTTGATCGAAAGCAGGGGCATAAGAAATGCACAGTATCGAATAAAGAGTAGCTGGCAGTTAGAGTCAGCTCCCTTTCCTCTCTGGGGGTCCCAGGGAACTGCCAGCCATGTATTAGTTCCTTTTCTTGCTGTAACCAAATACCCAACAAGAAGCAGTTTAAGGGAGGAAGGGCTTACTATTAGCTTTGAAGGTACAGCCCATCATGAGGAGAGAGTCATGGCAGCGGGAGCTTGAGGCAGCTGGTACCCACATCCAGGAAGCGGTGTGCTCAGAGCTCTTTTTTTTCATGCAGCCAGGGAGGCCCACATAGGATGGATCACCCCATCTCAATTAACCTAATCTAGATAATCCCTCTCAGACACGCCCACAGCTTGTTTGCTAGGTGATTCTAGATCCTGACAAGTTGACAGCCAATCACATACCCCCCTGGGCCTACCTGGCAGGCTGCACTGGTCTTTAGAATTCCTGGTACCCTTCCTGTCGGAAGGCAGTTTGCATTATGAAAGTTTGAGGTTTGAATGAAGTGTCAAAAATAATTTGACATTACTAAGAATTAATTATTACAAAAGCCTAGCTGTGAGTATGAAGGTAGTGTCTACCCACTGGGAGGGACCTTCACTGGTACTCCAGGCTCTGTGACAGTTGGGGACAGGCCAGACATGTGCGTGCCCACTGTGGACCCCACCCTGGGCCCTCAGAATCGGGGCTCCTTGAAACTCCCTGGGGGTGGGTGTGAAGGAGGAGAAGAAAGCGTTCCCTGGGGTGTCCTACAGCTCTGCTGCAGACACACGTGGCTGTTGTCTGTCCTTCTCCTTTAAGAGAAGGAAAGAAGTTCCTGCTAGAGTGGTGGGGGAGAAGGAGAGATGCAGGCCGAGGGGAGGCCACATTTATCTCCATGACAAGCCAAGGACAAACACCCAGCCTGGAGCATTCCGGAGCAGGGCCAGCAGGCCCCTTCATCCTCTGGCTTTGGGGACCAGAGTATGTTTGAGAGGAGAGCCGTGTGTGGGGTGTGAGCAGCTGGACATGGAAAACGAGAAAAACAACCCAAGTTCACAGTCTTCCCTGCGCCCCATCCTATCCTGGGCCTCTACTGCCCTCTTGGAGGAGTCTGGGTTTAATTTTCTGGTCAGTGTGACAAGGAGGAGGAGCAGGAGAAGAAAGGAGCGAGTTGAAGCTCTAATTCGGTCGGCTGGGATCTGTCACTCAGCGAACAGCCGCTGACTACTCTGGGCAGCCTCAGCTGTAAGCAGCCCATGATTTATGGACACTGAGTGAACTCCTGCGGCAGAAACCGGCCTGGAGAGCAGAACAGCAATAGGGCTCTTTTTTTTTTTTTTTTTTTGGCAGGAGACAGGGTCTGCATTTTCCTCATTCATGCCAAACTGCTTTGCACGGCAATTAGCTCTGTCCTGGTTTAGTCTCCAGTCCCAAAGGGTAATGGAAGTCATATATCATCTTCAAGACTGCTAATTATTGAGCTCCCTTACAGGTAGCTTTGTAACTGTGAGAAGGGCCTGTCGGCCTGATATTTATTACTCCTCCAATAAGTAAGCAAAGAGGGGGGCCAAGGAGCTGGGGGACAGGGAGGAAGGAAGGAGGACAGGAGTGGGGAGAGAAACAACTTTTTTGAAAGACCGTCCAGCCCAGGGGTCTCTGACAGCCCTCTGCCAACGTGCTCATCAGAGGGCAGACATCTTTATTCTGTAAAGCTATTTTGCAGGCTGTAGGAATCAGTGTGTCTGTAGAGCCAGGAATGGTGAGGAAGGGGCCCATGCTGGGAGCAGGCCTGTGTGGGGAAGGGGATGAGGTGAAGCGGCAGGGAGGAGGGGAGAGAACAAAAGTGGAATAGAAATGGAAGAAAGAATTAGGTGGTGGTGGCACACGCCTTTAATCCCAGCACTCAGGAGGCAGGGGCAGGCAGATCTCTGAGTTCAAGGCCAGCCTGATCTACAGAGTGAGTTCCAGGACAGCCATGGGTACACAGGGAAATCCTGTCTTGAAAAACCAAAACCAAACCAAACCAAACCAACCAAACAAACAAAAGAAATGGAAGAAAGAATCCCTTACCTTTACCTAGCTCCAGAACTTTCTTTTGAAGTTCCTGGCCTGCTAGGTGGGGATGGCAGGGGTGAATGAAGACTTGGGGCTGGGCTTGGGCATATCTGTTCTTTCAAAGGATGGGGAATGTAAAGCTGATACTGAAAAGGTTTTTGTGCCTTCAGTTTGATTGTCTTGCTACCACAATGTGGTCATAATGTCTGGGTTATAGGCTATACCAGGAGTTTCCATGGTCCTAGGTAACTAGGAGGCAGGTCTTTTCTTACAGATGAACTTAAACATTGTAGTCAGTATTATCCAGGGTAATAGAGCTGTTTTTAAAGCAGAGAATACAGTTAAAGCAAGAGATAAAGAAATCCCAGTGCTTCGGTAGCATCACAGGCTACACTCATGCACTCACTCAGCATGGAAACAGTACTTGCTGGATGTGTGCTCAATCAACATGTCTGTCACATGTCGTTCTAGGTCTAGTAGCAATCAACATGTCTGTCACATGTCATTCTAGGTCTGGTAGCAATGGTGATCAGGAAGGATGACAGGTATAAGATTGTTTTCTTCATGCTGCCCCAAGTCTTGTCAGATGCTGGACACTGGCTGACATGTAGGATGTGGTCACTGCCAAGAATATTCCCTTTCTGTATTGTCTGTGGTGGTGTCTCATAGCCGCTTCCCATCTGCCAGAGCCCTGCACAGGGGGCCAGGGCATAGGCAGGTCCAGCTGACATTTTTATAAAGAGACCTGCTGAGGCCCACAGCTTGGCAGTTCAGAGTAGCTATGCTTTCTACCTTGTGACGCCCCCAGCAGCTATCACAATCCTTTTCATGTTCTGTAACCCCATGGCAAGATGTAATGATGGCATCTCATGTCTCCTGGCATGGAGGAGGCTCCAGCTGAAAAAGCAATGTGATCCTGGGTTCTTTAAGCATTTTGCTGGAAGGATACTGAACAGGTCTGTGGAATTCCCCTCCTCCATTCTTCCTACCTATATGTGGTCAGAAGTGTCCTTCTTCACAGATGGCATCTGGTCCTTCCATGAGAGCCCTCTTTGTGTTTCTTGTAGGGCTGTTTGTGGGTGGCTGCCACTTGCCTTCTACCTTCTGCACTGTAACTCTTTGGATTAGGGATAAGCCCGTGCCCTACCACCATGTCTTCTCTCCACACCAGGCATGTCCTCCTAATATCTGAACAAATACTGAAGAATTTCTCTTTCCCATCCTCCGGCGGCCACTGTTTCTCGATCTCGGAGGACAGATTTGGCTACCACTTTGGCTGCGTCTCCTTTCCTCCCTTGAGCTTCTTTCTGTTTTTATCTCCTCCAAACCATCTGCAACCCTTTCTTCCTTAGGCTTAACTCTACTTCCATTTTCAGCCTGCTCTTTTCCACCCATTTACCAGGAGCCAGGATTGATGGTACTTTTTGAACCCCAGAGATTAGACTGAACAACTTGGCAGGGAGAGGATCTGTGTCAGCTATACAACCAGCACTCACACCTTCTTCCCTCCGCTGGTCTGTGTCAATTTTCGTATCTGCCCAGCCCCCTCCTCACATTAAGGGCTCAGATACCAAAGCTTGTTCTCACATCCATGTCCACCACTTAGAGCCATCTTTGAGTCTAGTTAAAAGTTCCCAGGGAAGGGACCCCGGTAGTCTAAGCTAGGGACACATATTTCACCCTAAGTCATTAACTGCTGAGAACATCAGGCAGTGCAAGGGGTCTCATGGGGCCCCCTGCCCACTATCAAGTGTGGTTAGTGTCTAGAAGAAGGAAGAAGAGATGCTGAGCAGGGAAAGGGTAACTATGAAGGATGGCCAGATATCCTAGTACCAGTGACATGTGAGTCAATCTGAATAGTATGTGTTTTAGTTACTTTTCTATTGCTGTGGAGAGATACCATGACCTAGGCAACGTGTAGAAGAAATAGTTTATTAGGGGCTCACTCATTTACATGATCAGAGGGTGACTCCATGACCATCATGGCCGAAAGGATGGCAGCAAGCTCACAGGCCTGGTGCTAGAGAAGCAGCTGAGAATTTACATCTGATTCACAAGCATGAGTCAGAGAGAGAGTGCCTCAAAAGCATGGGCTTTTGAAACCTCAAAGCCCACCCAAACAATTTCATCAACTGCAGGCCAAGCACTCATATATATGAACCTATGAGGTCCATTCTCATTCAAACAACCACACTGTGGAAGCATTAGATTCAAACACTGGTAAATATGCCCCACAGGAGATTGTCTCAAGAGAATGACAGTGTTTAAACATGATGTTTGCTCATTTGTGTCTATAAATCAGAATTATTTATTGTATAAAGATTTCTAGTGTGCTGGCTCTAGCTGAGGTTTGGCCATGTTCACCTATCTAGTACTAGGCAGAAGAGACAAGGGAAGAGCTGGGTACTCCATCAACATGCCTGCCTCACACCATTCTAGGTATGATGACAATGGTGATCAAGATGGACAGGATTTTTTTCCTCATGTCTCCTCAAGTCCTATCAAATGCCAGGTGCTTGCTGACAAATAGGAAGTGCCTAATCTGAGTGGACGTTTCTGGATTTTGGATCCCAGAGCTGTGAGGTGGTTAGGACGCACTGGTGCCGAAGCTGTGACTTCCAGAGTGCCACACAATCCCCTATTCCTGTGGAGTATCCTCAGACTATCAATTCTCCAAACGTGACACCAGGAAACTGGCCTCCTTTCTCTCAGTTCCAGAGGGGCTGTTTGAGTGTTAAAACCTTCTATGTTGCGAGCTTTCTGTGTGTTTCTGCTTGGAGAGAGGGGTGACGTGAGACTTGTGGGAATACGGGACATTTTTCTGAAGGGAGTTGGGTCAGGATAAGGGCAAGTGTCCAGATCTTGACTACATAGTTAGGGTCTACAGGAGCATCACATGCAGAAATGTTACTTTCTCAACTTTTCTGTGAATATGCATTTCCTTCTTCCCAGGCACCTGTGTCTTCTCTGTGATATGTCTGTACAGGGGACAGCAGGGAACTGTGTGGCTGGTCAAGGGGCTAGCCTGGTTTTTCTGAAGCTGCCTGTTCTAGCAGCCTTCCCAGCTGTCCCAGCTCCTATGTGAGTTTCCATGGGGGCATAAATAGCGACAGATGGGCCCAGGGTTCTGAGAGGAGGGCCTCAGGGGTGCTCCTTCCCTGCTGGCATAGCTCTCACACCCTTAATTTTTCTACCTCATGAGCAAGGAAAGCTTTGTGAGCCCAGAAGAGCCAGAAACAGGGACTGTCATGCTAAAGGCAAGGCCTAGATTTCAACTTAGGATAAAACCTGGCTGGAGAGGAGGCCACCCTGGAGGAGGAGAGGTCTGACCCAGTGAACCCAGTGGAGGGTGACTTAGTTATTCATGGGCCCCAACACTATACCTGCCTCATCATGACCACAGACCTCTGACAGTGGCCTGGCCCTCTTGCTTCAACTATTTCAATGACCATTGCTGCATAAGAAGCCATTCTAAATTATTTTATGGCTCAGCAGAGTGCTTGCTGTGTAAGCATGGGGACCCAAGTTTGATCCCAACACCTGCAAGAAAAACTAGGCATGGTAGGGTGCATCTATGATCCTAGCACTAGAGAGGCAGAGACAGGAGGGACTCTTGGCCATCAGATCTAGCTAATCTGTGATCTCCAGGTTCAGCAGGAGACTCTGTCTCAAAAAATAAGGTGGGGAAGTAATTGAAGAAGACAACTAACACTGACCTTTGACCTTTACATGTATACCCTACACACACACACACACACACACACACACACACACACACACAAACCTTCATTGAGTCACAGTTCCTGTGGGTCAGAAATTTGGACGAGACAAAGAGATTGTTTTGGTTTTGAGATCTCAGTTGGGCCAAGGTTAAAGACTGGGAGAATGAATATAGCAGGTATTTCCATATTCTCCAATTTCCTTTTTTGATACCTTACATTTTTCATTATTCAAGTCTTTCAGTTCCTTTGTTAGATTTATTCTGAGATATTTTTGAAGCTATTGTGAATGGAATTAGTCCTCTGATTTCTCAGTCCATTTGCCATTTGTATATAGGAAGGCTACTAATTTTTCTGTATTAATTTTGTCTCCTGCTACTTTGCTGAAGGTGTTTATCAACTGTGGGAGTTTTCTGGTGGAATCTTTAAGATCTTTTATGTGTACAATCATATCATCTTCAAATAAGGATTCTTTAATTTCTTTAAAAAAAAAAAAGACTGGGAGAATCTCCATGGATGGTTCTAGAATCATCTGGAAATGTCTTCATTTGCTTATCTTCAATTGTTTTTAATTATGATAAAATAGACATAAGAAAATTTATGATTGTGACCATGTCTGTGTGTGCACAAATGTGGAGACCAGAGGTAGATGTCGATCTCTGCCTTTGCCTGTTCTATCTTGTTCTGGGAGTGCAGACATATGCTTCAGCCTTTTCTGTGGATCCTGTGGATCTGAACTCAGGATCTCATGTTTGCACAACCAACACTGTACTGACTGAACAATCTCCCCAGCCCGACAGTTGAGTCCACAGTTCATTGGTGCTAAACACATTTATGATGTGGCATAGCTATCTCAAGCGTCCTATTTATCACTTTTCATCTTGTAAAACAGAAGCTCTAAACTGTTTGCACACCCGATTCTCTGTTCCCTCCTTCCTACAGTCTCCGACAACTACTATTCTACTTTCTCTGTGGTTTTGATTATCCTAAAAACCTCAGAGAAGCAGACTCTATGATAGGCATCTTCCCTTGAATGGCTTATTTCACTTAAAGCGTAATATTCTGAAAGTTAATCCACACTGCAACATGCATTGTAATTAATTTTCAAGACTACATAATATTCCAGTGTGTGTGTGTGTGTGTGTGTGAGGCTTGGGTTATGTCCATGTTTCAGTCACTGTGAGTAGATTTTTAATTCTATAAGATACATTTTCTTATTGTATGTATGGGCTTGTGTGCCATGGTATGTGTGTGGAAGTCATAGGATAACTACAGAATCAGTCTTTTCCATCTATCTGCCGTGTGGGTCCTAGGCATGAAATTAAGGTTGCCAGGCTTGGCTGTAAGTACCTTTACTCACTGAGCCATCTTGCCAGCTGTAGTCATTATGCTGCTGGTGTGTCTAAGACTCCATTCACTTTTGGTGTCTGATGTCCCAGCTGTAGGCTGGGACCTTGGCTTGTCTGGGGTGGGGGTTGGCCACTTCTGTGGGTCTCTCCATGGAATACTCTGTGTGAGCCAGTCTAGCCTTTCTCACAGCATAGTAGCTGGGCCTAGAAGTAAGTGTTCCCAGAGAGCCATGAGAAGCTACATGGCTCTTTGAACCCAGCCATAGAAGTCATCTGTGTCACTTCTGCCACATTCTATTTGCATGTGGTCAGCATCCCAGTTAGTCAGAAGCAGCGAGGGGACAGCCCGTTCCTCTTGGGGGGTGGGGGAGGCGGGCTGTACAGCACAGACATGTGCGGGATGGGAAGCAGTATTATTGTCATTTTCAGAAATATAACCAGCCATGCTTGAAGATCCCCTATAACCAGCCATGCTTGAAGATCCCCTACAACCAGCCATGCTTGAAGATCCCCTACAACCAGCCATGCTTGAAGATCCCCTGACCGCAGCTCTATGAGGAAGGTGAGGGGGCTGTTCACAGCCACTACAGTGGGACAACTGAAATTGCAGTTCCACATCCAATTGAAAACATCCACTCAGTTTAAGGGCTTATTCTGTGACATCCATCTAGCCTTGGCTTGAGCATCTGCAATGATGTGGAGCCCAGGACTTTTCCAAGAAGCAGTTATAGTTACACATGGTTGGAAATGTCAGGAAATCCTTAGGATGAAAGTTGCTCTCCTGCAAGATCTCTCTCATTTCTGGGTCAGCCTCCCAGTGAGTGAGGATGAGACAGGACAGAAGGAAGCTAAGTATCAGCTGGGCCTGGAAGATTCCCAACTGTTCATGGAAGCAAGCTCACAGCAGCGCCTAGAATCCAGGCCAGATGCTGGCGGAGATGGGCCTCCCTGTTACTCAAAGGCCGGATGCCTGCTCTTCTGTTCTGTCTGTGCTAGTTTCTTGGAATTCTTTGTTTCTCTGGACTTCCCTAGTCCTCAGCAGAGATTCTGTCTTGCTGTCAGCTGTCTCCCCAACATCTAGAAACAATTGACACACAGCAGGCACTCAATAGATAATTATGGTTTCTAGTTTGTTTGTTTATTTCTTCCTTTTAAACATCGAGTCTCACCAGCAACTCGACTGGTCTGGAACTTGTCATCTTCCTGCCTCAGCCTGCTGAGGGGTAGAATTTCAAACATGCACAGTTGTGTCCCTTTCCCTCCCTCCTTGACTGTGTCTGTTCTCTTCCCTTTATTTTTCTTTCCTTCTTATTCCCACCCATCCACCTCAGGCTTCTTTTCTTTTTCTCCCTGAGACAGGGTTTCTCTTTGTGGCCTTGGCTCTCCTGGACTCCCCACCACTTGGCTTCCTCTGGATTCTTAAGACATCATTTGAATGTGACACTCAAACGCAATCTGGTTCATGATTTTCTTCTTCCTCTCCTTCTTCTTTCTCCTCCTCTTTTTCCACTTCTTCCTCCTTCCCCTCCTTCTTTCCAGAAGTAATATCACACAAAATTGGCTCCTGTTAAGCTACAGTTAACTAAAATACTCAAATGTTTTTCACTTCCCTGACACACCAGGTCTCTCCCATGTTTCCAGGGATTTTGTTAACAGAACTGAAATGAGAACTAACATCCAGAGATCCACTGATCCTGAAAAGAGCATCTAAGAAAAAGAAATGGCTGGTTACTTGGGAAGCTGAGACAGGTGGATTATTTGAACCTAGGAGTTTGAAGTCAGCCTGGGAATCATAGTAAAACCCTGTCTCAAGGACAGAGGGGAGATGATATCTGAAGAGGGGAGATGATATCTGAAGAGTGCGTTCTGGGGCTATGTCTGAAGCAGACAAAGGATCAGCTTATTGGAAAAGAATATTCTCAGTGTCACACAAAGAAACACCTGAATAAAGCAAAATTAAGTTAACATGGCAAAGGTGTTGGTTTTTTTTTTTTTTTTTTTATAAAAACCATGTGCCATGACCCAAACTTGGCTAGCAAAATAGCACACATGTCTTATATTCATAAGGGGAAGCTTGGCTGGTCCTCATTGGCTGAGGTTCAAATTTATAATTTACTACTGATTGGTTAATTTGGAAAGCAACACAAAAATGAAGAGAAGGGGAAAGGAGTGCTGGCCACTTGGGGGAGAAGTTCCAGGAATGCAACAGGCCTTTGTGTAAACAAAAGTTTTATGGTGGGGGAGATTAAAATATTTGCATAAAAGTTTTATAAGATGGGGACTGCTTAAAAGATTTGCATAAAAGTTTTATAAGCTAGAGGAGATTACAGATTTGCATAAAAGTTTTACAAGGTAGGGGATATTGGCCCTTGGTGGGCTAGTCATCTTTGGTAGAAATAAAACGCTTTTCTTATACGTTTGTGACGGCATGGGGGATGGATCGGATGGCTTCATGCAGAAGCTGGGGTGCCACCACCTATCCTCGCCCTTCTTTTTGGGAGGGGAACACGTCAGAGCATGAAAAGGGCCACTTTAGAGAGGCTCAGCAATCTGTCACCTGGGCTGGATGGGAGCATCTAGATCAGGTGTACAGCCCTTCAGACTCACTGTCTGGAAGGAAGGGTGCAGGTGAGTTTTGCAGGTGAGGACTGCACATACCTTTTCTATTCTGTGCTCCAGTAGTTTTATTTATGTTCATTTATAATAAAAAAAAGTAGAATAATTTATGGCTGATAGACGCATCCTTCTAGAATTGGCCTGTCCCCTGAACTCTCATATGAAGACATTCTCAGCTTAGAAGAAAGAGAAATCAAGCTAAATCTATTTTCAGCAAGGTAGGGAATGTATTGGCTCACCTTTTAGAGAAAGGTTTGGTATGGAGCAGGCTCTAGCACTGACAAGATACAAAGACCATTCAGGTCACTGGGACCCATCACCTGTGGGCTTCACTGCTGGGCCTCATTTGTGCTTGTGTAGGTTGGTTTCTTGCAGGCAGTAGCCATGGCACTCAAAGCTATAGAAGCCATAGCCTTACAATACTCAATCAAAAAAGTCTAAAGATGGGCTGGGGAGGTGTCTTTTTGATAGAGTGCTTGCCTAGCATGCATGTGATCCTGGTCTTGGGCCTCATAAAACTGGGTAGGGTGACACATGCCTGTGATCTCAACACTCTGGAGGTAGAGGCAGGAGGACCAGAAGTTTAAGGTCAATCTTGAACATAGGATATATGAAACTCTGTCTCAGATAACAATGACAAAACCAACAGAAGACAATAACAAAACAAATACTTGGAAGGATTGAAAAGTGTGCCTTTCAGAATCAGTCTATAAAATTCCAGCGAAGGTCTACAATTTGCTTTGCATGAGTCATGTGATTATCCTTGGACCAATCATTTTGGCAGGAGGTTGGGATAAAATGATTGATTAGGCCCAAGTCTTTTCTAGGGACTGACTATCTCATAGTCATGTCAGGACAAAACAAACAAACAAATAAACAAAACACAAACACAAACAAACAATGAAACCATGCCTTGGTATAGGATCAGGCAAGTAAGAGAATTGAAGTTCTGTTGTCTTCTCCTGGGATCTATATGGTATAGCATACACACTTCTTTCTCCTACCTCCTCATTCTCCTGTTTGTTCTTTTATATCAGCCTTAACTTCCCTCCTCAGCGTATATGTATAAGGCTCAAATGGCTTCCCCAACCCCAGTCACCACTTGGCTTTTAGGACCCCAACACTATTTCAAGGAAGAAAGAATTCTATTGACTGCAGAGATGGGCATTACTTTTTAATTACTGTTATTGATTATGTTCCTCTGGGGATGGAGATATAAGTGTTAAATAAATACTGGATTGGTCATCAGTGGTAAAGGATATTGTTACAGGGTTCAAACATAGCCTGGAAGGATCAGTTTCAAAGAGAAGGAGCTAAGAGTGGGGCAGGCATTGCAGAGCAAGGTAGCTTACTAGTCCCAGGGCACTCAGAGGACCATGACACTGTTGTCTTGTCATCAAGTAGCTTCAAGTTTGATTTGGCAGGGAAGACATTTACTGGGGCTGAAGGTCACAGGGTATAAGAGGGGGGTTAAGGTCAGTGATGGATGCTGGTGGCAAGAGTGACATTTGCAAGAATGGCCTCCAAGGAGGCAGAAAGGAAGAGGTAAGGTGTTCTGCAGTTTGCAGTACAGGGGTGCAGGTACTGTCCTCTCTGTTCTCTCTCCTAAAAACAACAGTCTGCTTAAATGGCCCAGAATGGCCTTGTCTTCTCCATTTACCATCCCTCTATGTCTGAATGCATGTATAAGCCATCAGCAGTTTTCATGACTTTTTTGAAAGTCAAGTTTATTCTCTGCTAAAAAGCCAAGAATAGGGACACAAATAAACAAACCCTCTCTCTCAAACCTCCAAGGTTAAAAGCAGGCCAATAACCCTCTGCATTTGGAGACTATAAACAAATGCAAGAGGGCCTCTGGGCAGGGATTCCACTTTATTTTGTGGTCCAGGAACGTTCTGGACTTGCCCAAGGTCTCAAAACTGGGACCGAAATGAAGCTACTGGCTGCCAACCCCTGGCTAGACTAGTGGGGACTGGTCCTGGCCAGTCTCGGTGTGAAAGGTGTGTGTGGGTGTACCCAATCTCACAGGGGGAGTAGAGACCAGGCCTAGGGATGTGTGGCTCAAGCCAAGTCCTGAGAGTGGCTGGGAAGCTGCCAGCATCTCCTGTCAAAGGGGCTGAAGGTCCATCCAGCGTGTCTTATCTGGACAGACGTACTTTCCTGCTGGAGGAAAAGGAAGAGATATTTGTTTCTCTGTTGTTTCTTCCCTTTCAGACAGATCAGTATTCAGGCACCCTCCCTGCCCCCCGCCCCCATAAGTTCAACTGACAGAAAGGGTCCAAACCACTATGAAAGGGGCCTTTGCCCAAGTCACACAGGGAACAGGGGGTTTTGGAGTCACCGGCCCCAAGCACCTGGCTTTGGATTTTGATACAGCTTCCAACACACAGTGATTTGTATTCATTCTCATGACCTGAAAGCCAATTGCAAGTGCTGTAAGCTCAAAGCCTTCATGCTTCTTGTCACTGATGTGGTGTCTCCTCATGGTGTCACTCATGGGCTGCCTCAGCAAAATGTCAGGGGCCCAAACCTCACTTGACCTCAGAGAGGCCCTGAACGCAAATATCACAGGAGGACAGAGGCCCCAGAGGAGGGGTCCTGAGGAAGGAAGAGGGGCTGGCAAGGAGGACAGAGGGGTGGCTGGGCGGAAGAGGAGGGAGCCGGGGCGGCGGGTGAGGGCCATGCTGAGGGCCCCTTGTCAAGGTTCTATCTGCAGGATGATTGATGTGAGCCTGGGTTTTTCTGTCAGCCTGTCACGGCGCAGGAATGTTTAATGTTCTCATTATTGGTTACGCTGTTGTGTATATTTCTCTGTCAGCACCACGGACCCAGCTGAACTGGCAGAGCACTTCAAAGGCCTGCGGGTCATTCATCATCCCCATGACGCCCAGGCAAACGCTCAGCTTCAGCTCCGCGCCAGGGATTTGTTATGACTTGCAAGCCGGCTGACAGGCAGGGCTATGGCAAGGAGGGGACACGGGCTGCAGAAGCCCCCTCCCTGGCTTTTCTTTTTTGTCACTCTGGGTTCAGGGCTGTGCCCCGTGCCTCCAAGACCAGCCAGGGGTGACCTTCCAGCGCATATGTGTTAGGTCAGAAGTGCAGAGTGCACCCTGGTGAGGGGGTTCCCTAGAGCACCCCAAATCCTCTTTCCATAGCTTCACTTTTCTCTGGACGTATAGTGGAGTACCCCCAAAGTTATGCTAAAGTTGGGTGGTGGTGGTGGTGAGAGGAACCCAAACTTTCAAGTCCAGGGAGGGGTTGGGGGGCAGGGAGAGCAGGGAATATGGGAGCTTTGTTCCCTTTCCCAAGTCTGACATGATTAATCGTTTTCTTCTGATCTAATTTTGGAACATGAAAAACAGCACATTTGTCTTGAAGAAAAATGATGTGCCGAACTGCGCAGATGGAAATTTCGAGCAACGAGAAAGATTAAAGTGAAACCCCACTCCTTAGACCTAATCATGAGTTGTAGATTATTCTGTCGGCCCAGCCAGATGGTAGCTCTGATTCCACAGCCCCTTCTTATATTAATGAATACTAGACTGTTATATTTGACTTAGGTAAGTGAAATGTCTATCAGAGCTAATGGGCTGCCAGCCAGCATAACACATGTTGTACCGCTAAGGGTCCTTGCTGCATTTTTCATGTTTTATACTAATGTAGAACATTTTGTTTCCTACTGGTTTTCATCATTGTCACTGTTTGCTAAATATTTTCACATGGAAAGGGTGGGGGAGGGAGGCAGAGTCAGGAGGAAAAAGAACCCCCCCCCCTCCAAACTTGTGTCCAAAGCTAATTTCCTCCCGTTGGGCTTGGCTATAACTCTGCAAGTAAAACAGTCACCCCGAGCCATGCGTACAGGAACTCAATAGTAACGTGATTAAGTCTCTGGTCAAGGAGACTACACTCGACTCTATGTTAACAAACCTAATTATAGCCCTGTAGTGATAAATTGGGCCCAGGTCCTTGCTGCATATCTCCGAGGTCACGTTCAAAGAGCAGTTTGACCATCTCTTGTCCCTGGGGAGAGAATTGTCCTGAGGAGGTGTCCCAGGCCCAGCATGGCAGATGGGCTGTTCTTCTTTGACCCAGTTATTCAGTCTCCAGGGAGGGTGAATAGATACCAGGCAGTTCTCAGAGGAGAAGGTCCGAGCTGTGAGTCACTTTGCGCTTTCCCAAAGGAGGTAAGAAGTACCAGCCCTGTCCCCAAGTCTGTCAGTGAGTCCAGGCAGTCCTCTGAGTTGGTGACTCCCCAGAGCCAGCAGCAGATGGCTGAGACCTGCTTTCTTCCTCCGGACTTCTCTGGACTGGAGAGACCCAGAAAAGCTTGTTGTTGAGGAGGAACCACACACATCCTTCCATAAGAAGGACCCATTCCTGCAGGGCATCCTGGAAAATGAGGAGTCCTGAAGATGGAACCTGAAAGTGGTTTGGGGACAGATGAAATGGGCTTGAGGGACAACTTCAAGGGATGGTGTCCTGAGAAAAGAACGCAAGGAAACCCACAGCCATGAGCACTGCAAGAGTCTTGGCTAGCAATAGGTGGCCTGTCCATCTGCCCTGGCCCCTCTAGTCTCATTTCTTGCCTGTTCTCAACCGTGAACTCCGCATCGCTGCTTCATGATCCTTTTTGGTGTCCTGAAGAATATCAGGCTCCTTCAGAGCGATACGCTTATGCCCGTTTTGTTTCTGTCCATCCTGCTTGGCTTCTGTCTCTGGAAACCCTCTGTGTCCTCTATAAAACCCATGTCTCTACCCTGTTTCACTTTGAGGACGTCCTTTAGATGGTGTGCTTCTCTCTGGATCCCGGGGGGGAGGGGTGGCTGGCTCTGTCCCCATAAGCTCCTGTGTTGAGTATTTGATGCCCAGTGGGTGCGCTGGTTTGGGAGGCTCTGGAAACAGGTGCAGAGCCCAGATGGAGGGCAGAGTTCACTCTTGTGCACACCTTCGCAGGCCTGCTAGTCCAGTTTTACTTTCTGCCCAGCACAAAGTGGGTAGCTTCCTCCTGCACATTCTCCCATTGGCACTGTTTTTCACACAGCCAGTGGGCCCAGACTTGAGTGACAATGAAAGAAGCCTCCTGAAACTGAGGTAAAACAAATCCTTTTTAATTTGTTTCTCCCAGGTAACTGCTCATGGTGACAAAAGAGGAGCTAATAACAGCCGAAGTCACACCAAAGTGGTCTTATTAAACACTAAACAACTTTTAACGTTTACTATCTGGGAAGCAGAGGTAGGCAGATCTCTGGTAGTTTGAGGTGAGCCTAGCTTATATAACAGGTTCTAGGCTAGCCAGAAGACCCTGTCTCAAAAACTGTTTATTAGCAAATATTAACTATATATAATAATGAAATTCCATTAGAATATTTTCATACATGTATATAACATATTTTGATAATTTCACCTCATTACTCTTTCTTATTCTCTCTTTGTTTCTTTTTATTTTTTTAACTGGTCCCCCCATATTTTGATACCTTTCCTTTGCATATGTGTATGTGTGTGTGTGCAGACACCCATGGAGGCCAAAATAAGGCAATAGGTCTCCTAATAAAACTCACTGAGATACACAGAGAAGGGGGAAGGAGGGAGGGAGAGAGGGAAGAAAAGAGGGAAGGAGGGAGGGAGAAACATCAAAGTACGAAGGGACCAGTTTGAAGAGGCTACATCACTGAAGTAAATTGCCTGCTTATAGATCCTAAGGGAGGGGAGGGGCCTCATGCATCTCTCCCTGGTAGCTATGGCATCAGTTAAAGAGTTTATTTTGGTTTATGGTTTCAGAGAGAAAGAGTCCATCATGGTGAGGAAGGCACTCAGCTGTAGGAAGTTGACTGACCACATTTTCATCCACACACAGGAAATAGAGAGAATGAACAGGAGGTAAGACCAGGTTATGAATCCTCAAAGCCTGCCTTGAATGACATCCTCCCTTCCTTCCAGACTATACCTCCTAAGGTTCCAAAACCTCCCCAAGTGGTGCCATCTGCTGGGATCTAAGCACTCAAATACATGAGCCACTCAAACCACAACAGCTACCCTTAACTACCTATAACCCCTCAAGGAGACACAGGCCTTCATGGGTCACTCTCCTCTCACCAACATCCGTTTTGTGCAGATCTCGCCACGGTCTCTTTGCCCATGTCCCTGTGAAACATGAAAGTGTTGCACTGAAAAATATCCATTTTCAAGTCTTTCCCCACAAACCTCCCTTCCTCTCCAGTTAGCCCCGTGTTCATTCATGTTATTTATTCCATAGCCACACATTGAGCAGTTCCCACGTGCCAGGTGCTGCTCTAAGCACTGGGGATTCAGTAATGTACAAACTCCCTGTTCCTGAGCTGACTGTTCAGTAGCTCTGTGTGGGGGTATAAATGAATTGGGTGGAGGTTGTTGTTTAAGTAGAATATGTGCTGTTCTGTCTTGAAGAGCAGAGTCCCCGAGGCTAACCCTAGGAATGGGGAATCTAAGGCGATGGCAAAGAAGAAAGACAGAAACCCCGTGGGGAGTCAAGAGTAATAGGTAAGGCTCTTAGCTTCTGTGAGCTGTGACCACCTCATTCCTTGTCCTTCACGTTCCTTAAGGCAACTGAAACAAAACGGAACTTCTTAGCATATGTGAGATACAATAGAAAAATGTGTGATCACATGAATGCAGCTCAATGAATTGTCATAAACTGGAACTCATGGCAACAAGGCCAAGACCCCTCCAGTAACTTATATCACGTGATTCTTTTGTTTCGTTCTAAAATTTTATTTTTATTCATTTATTTGTGTGTGTTGGGGGAGGGGTCCCAGTCTTCCCAGCTGGGGACTGAACATACATTGCTGGAAGAGCAGAAAGTGTCCCTAACGTCTGAGCCATCTCTCCAGTTCCCTTTGCTTCATTTCTTAAAAAAAAAAAAAAAGACAAAATAAAAAACCCCAAAACTTCTAACCCCAATTTCCCCCACAGTCTATTCTGTTTTGAGTGGCCTTACTTTATAAAAAGTGCAAATATGAACAAGATGCTTCTGTTTTGAAACAGGATCACACCATGTAGCTCAGGTTGGTCTGGAATCCATTCTGTAGCCTATGCTGGTCTTGAATTAATGATCTTCCTGCCTCAGCCTCCTAAGTGCCTACATAGACCACCTTTAGAATATTTCTATCATTTCCCCAAATCCTCTTGAGCTCATTTTAAATCACTACTCAGCAGCTGCCTACCGTAGCCTTAGGAAAGCAGTTTTTATATTTTATAATTGTAAACACAACACCACCCAGCAACTTTTTATTAAGAAATAACTCACATGCTAGAAAGTATATGCCTTAAAATAGAAAAGTCTTTCAATTATTAGTACATTTGTAAAGTTATACAAACGTCACCACTAATTCCAAAAATTTCACCCCCAAAAAGATTTCGTAAACCCATTTGCAGTTACTCTCCATGTTGCTGTCCCTTGAATCTCTGGAAATCATTAGTAACGATCTCTGGATTACCTTGTAGAAATAGACTCATATGATATGCAGCTGATTGTGTTTGGCTTCTTTCAATTCAGTGTAATGTTGGTTTCATCTATGCCATAACTTGTTTTTACAGTCAAATAATATTCCATTGTGTGAGTTTGTGCCATTTCCTTTATCCAATTCTAAATTGATGGGCATCATTTTGGGGGATTATTCTGAGTAATGCTGCTGTGTACAAATTTATGTTCAATATTTTTTAATGATATCCTTATTTCTCTTTACCATATACCTACAATTGAGGTTATGTTAGAGATTGTTCTGATGCTTTATTTTTATGCTAATTACTGGCCCTCACCTATTGTTGTTTTGTAAACTTGCCTAAGACATTATTCGTGATTGGTTGATTAAAGGCCTTTCCCTGGGCAGGGGTAGGTGTGGTTAAAGTTCCCAGGCTGTAGAGGACAGGAGAATCACTGGAGAGGAGGAAGGAGGATGCCATGATGGGTTAGCGTGGAGAAGAAACCATGTGGGCTGGGAGGAAGGACTCCAATAATGGTGTAAAAAGGCTCAGATGAAGAATACAAATAAGTATCGTGGGATTATGGAGGAAGGGAGACCAGATGAGGAGGATTAAGGTAGATAGCCCTGGGTGGGGGCTGGGAGGTGGATAGTGAGGTTATTGAGATAGTGTAGGTAAAAATATTTGCCCACTCCAAGGTAATAAGGCAATTATAAAATCTAACAGGTGTCTATGACTTATTATTTGTGATAGTGGATCAAATAATACCTCTGCAATAATTATAGGGTGAATAACAAACATTGTTTGTTAATAACATTTTTATTTAGCATAACAAGGTTACTAGGTCATAGACCAATTCTATTTTTACATTTTTTACTACAGTCCACTAAGAGCTAATTTTTGAATTTGTCATGATATAAAAATTCTGTTTATTTCTTTTTAGATAAGAATTTTGGCCAGGTAGTGGTGGCACATCTCTTTAATCCCTACTCGGGAAGAAGAGGGAGGAGGATCTCTGAGTTCGAGGCCAGCCTGGTCTACAGAGCTAGTTCCAGGACAGCCAGGGCTACACAAAGAAACCCTGTCTTGAAAATAAAAGTAATTTTGGGAAAAATTTTCTGAGCATGAACTTTTTTCATACTTTTTAAAAATAATTTTTCTGTGTTTGAAATGATAATGTAATTATGTAATTTCTTTCTTTCCTTGCTTTCCTCTAATCTCTCCCATGTGCCCATCCTTCCTTTATTTCAAATTCATGGCCATTTTTTCTTTAAAAAAGATTACACACACATACACACATACACTTCTGACTATATCAATACACCTGTTTAGTTTGTATAGTGTTACTTGTTTGTATGTTTTTTTAGGACTGACCATTTGGTATTAGCTAACCAATTGGTATACTCTTCCCTGGGAAAGACTATTTCTCTTGCTCTCAGCATTTTAAAGTTGATTTGTTTGTTTGTTTGTTTGTTTTTGTTTTTGTTTTGAAACTGGATTCACTATGTAGCCTTGGCTGTCCTGAAACTCATTATGTAGACCAGGCTGATCTCTAACCCACAGAGGTCAGCCTTGCCTCTGCCTCCCAAGTGCTGGGATTAAAGGCGTAAACCACTCTGCCTGGCTAGCTTTGTGTAGAGTTGAATCCTCATGAGCTTTCTCTCGTTCATGTTAGCTTGTCCTTTGGTGTCATCTTTGTCCAGGTTTTGTTTAGGCAGCAATGTTGGTGAGACTTCATAGTGTAGCTCCACCGATGTTTCTAGGAGACAAAATCTCAAAAAAACCTTCCTGTTCCTCTGGCTCTTGTAATAGTCTTTCTTCCCCCTCTGATCCCTGAGCCTCCGATGAAGGAGTTAATGGTGTTGTATCAGTTGGGACTAGACTCTGCAGCTTTGTTTTTTGGTTGGCTGTTGTTTTTCTGTAGTATTTTCCATCTGTTTTGAACAGAAGTGTCCTTGGTGATGACTACGCCTACCTGTGGGTATAAGGACAAATATTCAGAACATAGTTAGGAGTATACTGGTTTAGTAAAGTGGCAGTTGTAGGTTCTCTTCTAAGATATATGACTTTACTAGTCCTAGGTAGCTGGCTAGGTTTCTAGTGCCAAGCATGACCTCTCTCTTGTCCAGTGGTCTCAAGTCCAGTTAAACAGCTATTGGTTACTGCTGAGGTATGAATACCACTACAGCACCCTTAGCGGGTTGTTGTTGCAGTTCATGACATCACAGCTGGGAAGGGCTCGTTGGCTGCTGCCCTCCTTTGGAAATTTGCATGGCACCTTTTGTACCATTGAAAGCCGTTCCATAGAGAGGAGGATTTCAAGCCAGATTTAGCTCAGGTCCATTGGTTTCTGTTTCCAAAGTTCATGATGTCTAGAGCAGCAGGAACTTAGCTTCCACCTCTGGAGGCAACCAAGGGCAACAGCAGCATCCTGTAATATTTTAGGTCTCTTGGACAACCCTGATTCAAAAGTAGATTCCTTATACTACCAGAAACTCAAAAATAGATTCCTTATACTTGGTGTTGAGTTTTTGTTAAGTAGTCTATGATTCTCGTGAGGAGTATTGTCTGCCCAGATGGAAACGTTTCATTTAAACTGTGTATGTTCATATATACACAGACTTACATGTATTATGTGTATTTTTAGTAGACAGTAGTCTGATTCCTTATGACCTTTTCAGACATCCGCACTGTTATTTTACCTTCTTCTGTATTTATCTCCTCCCCGTTTTCCCCATTTCCCTCTTCAGATCACCTGTACCCTGCTGTTTTCAATTACTCACCCCTGTCTGCAATTGTCCTTTTTTTATTTTTTATTTTATTTTATTTTTATATTTTTACCTTCCTGGTTTCTGGAGTTATTCCAGGTAATATACTCATGTCTGAAGACTTGCTGGCCTTCCACTTACAGTGCCTCAGTGCCCTTCCCTCCCAGTGCTGAGGTTATAGGTATGCCACCATGCCCAGCAATATTTCTGGACTCTTGTTAGACGAGATATTTTTACAATTGTTACATGCTGATGTGCTGACCTTTTTGTCGCTGTAAAATATTCTTCGTCTCTCGTACTGCTTCTTACCTTAAAATATGTTTTGTCTGACAGTAATATAGCGTTACAGTTCTCTTGTAGTTCCTTGGTTGAGATGTATTTTCTCATCTCTTTATTTTCAGTCTTATGTCTTGGAACCTATGATATATATCTTGTTGACATCGTTGGTTAGAATTTTCTTTTGAGTCCAGTTTAACAACCTCTGTCTTGTGAATGGAGTTAGGTCCATTCCTTTTTAATGTGATTATTGATTTGGTTAGATTTATACTTGGTATTTTTTTCTTATCTGTTTTGGGCACTTTTTGTTTTTTCTAATCCTTTTTCATTGCCTTTATTTTGTAGATACTTGTATTTTAGATAAATATTAGAAAAGTAATTCCTCTAGTTTTTGTTTTTTTTGTTACATGATTTTTAAGTAATTTTCTTAGCTATTGTTCCAGGGATTGTGACTGCATTTAATTTATCATAATATATTTAAAATAGTACTTTAATTCTGGAAAAATACAGAAAGTTAGCTTAGCTAAGTCTGATGGATGAGGCAGGAGGATAGCTAGTTCAAGGCCTTCTTAGGGTACAAAATAACTTTTTTTTTTTTTAAAGAAAAAGGTTCAGCAGGATAGCTCAGTGAAAGAGTGCATGTCTAGCATATTCAAGGCCCCAAGTTCAAACAAAACAAAACAAATAAAACAACAACAAAATTAAGCTGGGCATGGTGGCGCATGCCTGTAATCCCAGCACTCAGAGAGGCAGAGGCAGGCAGATCTCTGAGTTCCAGGCCAGCCTGGTCTACAAAGTGAGTCCAGGATAGCCAAGGCTACACAGAGAAATGCTAAACAAAATAAACAAATAAAATAAAAAAGAGCCCAGGTTCATCCCCAGTACTGTAAAAATAAGGAAAGAAAGAGAAGAAAGAAGGAGATTTGCCTGACTACATTTTCCTTTCTCCTCTTTATTTTCATACATATACATACCCAACATATATTAGTTATGAACCTAACAGAACAGTGTTTTATATATTTACACTTATTAAATGAGCTAAGAGAAGAAATAAAAAAACATATACAGAATATTTTGTGTTCACTCACATATTTTTGGAACATTCTTTCTTACTGTGGATTCAAATTATCACCCATGTTACTTCATTTTAATCTAAAGGATTTTGTTTATTCAAGACAGGGTTTCTCTGTGTAGCCCTGGATGTCCTGAAACTCACTTTGTAGATCAGGCTGACTTTGAACTCACAGAGATATACCTGCCTCTGCCTTCTGAGTGGTGGGATTAAAGGCATGCACCAACATGCCCAACTTAAGTTGAAATTTTTGAGCAGTCATGCTAGCAACAAATATTTCTGGTTTTAATGTATTTGGTAGCATCTTTATTTTTTTTTCCATGCTGAAAAATTATTTTAGCTAAATCAGAATTTCCAATTGAAAACATTTCTTCCAGTGCTTTTAAAGTGTTAATCCATTGTTCTCTGACCTTTTTGTTTCTGAGGAGAGGTTAGCTGTTCACTCTTTTCTTGTATACATGAGTTATTTTTCTTTTGCTGTTCCAAGTGTTCTTTTTTGAGGGTGGTGGTGGTGGTTAATAGTTTGGTTATGTGGATACAGGCTTACATCACTTTGTAGTCATTGTAATTAGGGTTTATTAGAATTTTAGGTGGGTAGATTAATATTTTCCACCAAAATTGGGAAAATTTTAGTCATCACAGCTTTGAATACTTTTTCTGCTCTTTCCCTCTGTAGTGTTCTTCGAGTGGATCAGTAAAAAAAAAATGCTGATACTCTGATATGCCTTACATTTCTGCATGTGTGCACAGGCTTTGTTGGCCAGGGGTGAGTGGGTTCCTTTGGTGTTTTTGGTCCTGTTACACATGCACAGAATTCCTAGGAACCCTCGACATGCGAGGACTACCCTGTTGCTGTGTGTGGTAGTTTTAATAAGCATGACTCCCGTAAGTGCCCATGTTTGAATACTTGGAGCTGTTTGGGAAGGATTAGGAGGTATGTTGGAGAAGGTATGTCACTTGGGAGTGGGCTTTGAGGTTTCAAAAAACCCATGCCATTCCAAGTTAGCGCTCTCTGCCTTGTGTTTGTGGATCAAGATTTTAGCTCTCAGCTACGGCTCTAGCAACATACCTGTCTGCCGGTTGCCCTGCCCCCATCCAGTGTCGTCATGGACTCATCCTCCGAGCCTGGAAGCCCCAAATTAAATGCCTTCTTCTATAAGTTGCCTTCACCGTGTCATGTCCCAGCAGTAAAAATGCTAACCTCTTGAAAACACTTCGTTAATCCCTGCTAATTCATCTGCCCAGAAACAAGCTTGTGGCCTTGGGTTAAGAGTATTCCTGATCCATTCTCTTTGTATATTATTGACATAACTTCCATTTATAATGACGCAAGCCAAATGTGTCTCCTCCAGCAGCAGTGGTGCAGCTGGTGGTTCTGCTACTACCCAAACCTCTAAGGGAAAATAAAGCGTGAGCGGTAACATACCCATGATTTTACCCAAATTTGAAGTTTTCATTGATATATTTTCCTTAGGTTTTGCATAAGTTTGGAGAGTCCTGGAAAGCTAAACTGATTTATTCATAGTATCATCTACTTTTATGGCTTATTTTGGGGATAAAGGTTTTGTAGATGTTTTAACCATCACACTAGAAGTCAGAGGCTTTTTTTTTGTTTGTTTGTTTGCTTGTTTGTTTGAGTTTCTGTCCTTTTCCTTCTGAACACTTATGTCCTTTATATGTATGGCTCATATATATAGTGGTTGGAAAGTGACTATAGGCAACATTAACAACATAGATGGGGGCTGAGGATATGTGCCAGGAGGGTCAGGATAATGGCCACAGATCTGTTAGATCCATATTTCCCATATGGAGTGACAGTATGGCTATTAAGATATGGGTATGCCCAAACTACTCTTGTCTGATCCCAGTTCTGCTTTGATTCATGTTGCCTCTGTCTGACTAGACGCAGTGAGTGAAGGATACAAGTCCCTGTGCAGTTTCCTTCAGGCGTGCGTTCATTTGCTTGTACACACCCCCACAGGTTACATGACCACAACCTCATGTCAGAAGATGTGCTAGATACTGCAACTGCTCTCGGGAACGAGACCCACATGTCCTTAACATCACAGAGCACAAGGACAAAGAGCCCCTCACCACAGAGAATGAGAATCTTTGCAGGCAGCTTGGTTTGCTATAGTTTGGTTTCTGGGAAGAGAATGTTTTCCTTACCAAGGGAGCAGACCAGTATAAACAAGGTTGTGGAGAATATGTTTGAACTACTTGAAATAACTTACTGTGCCTGAAGCCTCAAGCATTTTCTGCTTTCAAATTAATCTTGCTAGTTACTAATGTGTATCATTATTCATTAAAATAGGCCAAGTGAGAATCCCATTTAGTAAAATTGGTTCTTAGAAAAAATACAATTTCCAAATATACAGCAGAAGCTCTGGCGATCGACCTTCATTTAAATTTTTCTTACTTTCTTTTATTTGTATTTGTGGTTTTTTTTTATTTTGTTTTGTTTGTTTTTTGAGACA
The DNA here is from genome assembly GCA_028658305.1 of Pachyuromys duprasi. NCBI lineage: Eukaryota > Metazoa > Chordata > Mammalia > Rodentia > Muridae > Pachyuromys > Pachyuromys duprasi. The sequence goes on from CM053766.1 coordinate 88,277,707, forward strand.
GTGTTTCTCTTTGTAGCCCTGGCTGTCCTGAAACTCACTCTGCAGACCAAGTTGGTCTCAAACCTACAGAGATCTGCCTGCCTCTGCCTCCTGAGTGCTGTAATTAAAGGTGTACACCATCACTGCAGAGCATAATTATGTTCATTTTGTAAGTCAGATGACAACTTATGGGAGTTGATTCTCTTGTTCTACCATAAAGAACCCCAGGGACTGAATTTACATCCTCATCAGGCTTAACAGCAAGCTATCTGGTCAACCCTTCTTCATTCTCTCTATAAAACATGGAGTGATGTCACCTGCTAATTAACACTTGCATCTATTACTACTAAGTCAGTTGCTGGTACTCTTGAACATCTTTGTGCCAGTTGTACCTATAATTTTAATTACATAATTTATTTACATGTGATACAGACATTAAAAAAATACAACACCAAGAAAAAACAAACATCTTCCTTACTAACAAACTTGAATGTTTAGAATATACTTAGTGAAGAAATGTACCAAAACTAATATAATAAATTTAGAACATGTATGGAAACTAGGAGAGATTAGAGGAGGAAACATCACAACTCCCAAATAATTTCTGTAGAAAGGTTTCTGCTTGAAAATTATTTTTAAAACCCTCACCGTATTAAAAAAAAATCCAAAATGAGAACTCACAGAGGATTAACAAAATTTAGTTTTTTACAGGGAACTAGATGTATGTTCTAGAACCTTGTGGGGGTAAAAATGACATTGGCTTTAGAAACATTGGTGTTGAAATATACTTGACCTTAAAGGGTTCAAAGTTATGATTTATTATTTATTACTTTAACCTTAAATACTTAAAAATTCTATCCCAAATGTAGTGTATGTATTATCCCTGTTAGTATTATATATTTTGTCATTTTGAATTGGAATCTTTCTCATTTTTGAATGTTGGCATTTTTTTGTATATTTTTACATGGAATCTTTGTTCAAATAAAACAACAAGAAACATTCCTCCCCTATTTTGTGACATGTACTTCTCCCACCCTTTTTAAGGAAACCAACCATACACAAGACAGACACACACAGACACATAGAAACACCACGTATATGTTTAAAGAAAGCCTCTGTTATATGAAACATCATTGGGTTTAAACATTTTAAGCATCATGTCAATTGTAAAAAATTCCTATTTGAGGGGCTGGTGAGATGGCTCAACAGAAAAAGGCATTGCTGCCAAGTTGATGACCATAGTTTGGTCCCCTGAACCCACACGGTGAGAAAGAAATGATTCTCTCAAGTTGTGCTCTGGCATCCATATGTGTGCCTTGGCACACACGTGCCCTCACAATACACATACGCACAAAAAAAGTAAGAAAAGAGTTAAATTTCCTGCTTGACAAACTATATATATTTTGAGATAAGAAATGTAACACAAAATTTACCATTTTAAGTATATAATTCAGGAAGAGTAAGTGCATTTGTACTATAAGACCCCACGTGCTAGGCAATCACTATTTACCTGAGCTACACTACCAGCCTACTACCATCTATCTTCAGAATTCTATTCATCTTGTGAGATGGAAAATCTGCCCACTAATCAGTAACTCCCTGTCTTCTCCTCCCCCAGGCCCTAGCCACCACAAGTCTACCTTTTGCTTCCATGAGTCTGATGACTCTCTGTACTTCATAGAAATGGAATTAAACAGTTATTGTTTTTCTGTGAAGTCCCTGGAGCTCTGCATACTTGTTTTGGTGGCCTGTTTCCTTTCTGTTACTCATACTGGATTGCCATAACAGTGCTATTCCCAGTTTCTGATTCTTTTCTCTGTCCTTCAGTCTAATGTTGATTTGATCCATCCAGCCTTTTATTTTAGTTAGTGTGTTTTTCAGTTCAAATATTCTTATTAGTTGAGGATTATATAATCTATTCTTAGCCAAGGTTTTTCTATTTATCCCTCCTATGCTTCAATAATGTTTGTTAATTGTTGATTAAACCTTTTTCTTTTTTTTTGTATCATGATGGCTTTTAAATTTTAAAAATTAAAAAATTTTAAATTTAGCATTTCTGATACAGATATGTATTGCTTGACTTTTGAAGAAATCAGTTTGAGATGCCCTCTGGGTTTTGGCATGACTTTTTTAAAAAAAATATTGAAACAGACTAAAGAGAGAACTAAATTGACAAGAAGGCAGTAACACCCTCACCCTCATGCACGAGCATAGATACACCCTCTCTTTTTCTGTAGATGGTAAATTTCAACTTGGGGGGCTGGAGAGATGGCTCAGAGGTTAAGAGCCCTGCTTGCTTTTCCAGAGGTCTTGAGTTCAATTTCCAGCAACCACAAGGTGGCTTATAACCATCTAAAATGAGATCTGGTGCCCTCTTCTGGTGTTCAGGTGTACATGCAAGCAGAACATCGTATACATAATGAAATAAATAAATCTAAAAAAAAAAGAAAGATAAAAGAAAACTACACTTAATTGAAAAAATTTTCAACTTGGATAAACTTAGAGGTCCATATTAATTAAGCACATCAAAATCAAATTACTTAGGATAACAGAAAGGTAGAAAGCAATATCTCACATATAGAAGAAGGGAATTCAAATGTCAGGCATGCTTCTCCTCAGCCAAAGTGGCGGAGTGATGCAACAAAATTACAGAAGAGGCCTTCTATAGTTATTTCCAACAGTAGTATTGGTGTTGATACCATCTTAGACATTAGAGAAGCCTGAGAGTTTGGTGGAGAAGCTTCAGCACATCAGTAAACAACCAAAAAAAAAAAAAAAAACCCAAACAAACAAAAAAAACAAAACCAAAAACAAACCCACCAAAAAAACCCCTATCATCACCACCACTACCACCACCACCACTACCAAAACAAAGACAAGACCTATGCCTTGTGGAAAAGGTATGAACTTCCAGCCACACAGGAATCTGAGGCAGGAGGATCAAAACTGAAGGACTTCCTGGGTTGTCAAGCCCAACCTGGGCAACCTAGTGAGACAGTTTCTAAGCATGAAAGCGCAGAGAGGGCAGGATATGTAGCACAGTGTGAGAGCATTTACCGAGGATGCTTGAGGCCACAGGTTCAATTTCTGCCCCTTGTTCCCACTTGAAAAAAGTCAAAGGAGACTGAAGAGAGTAGGATGAATGTTTTATTTTGCTTATGTCATACATTCCTTGAGGTGCCATAATTCATTGCCAAGAGAGACCTCCTGACCCACAATCCTGTGTTTTCTCTAATAGGAGAAAGTAAGAGCATCATGAGGGAATGCCTGAATCTCTATCATTCTTTCCAGTTCTTTTTCACTGAGGTGATCAGCTCATTTAAATGGTTCAAAGAAGTGAAGGCAATGGAGAAAGAGAGAAGCTGTGAACTCATGGAAGCCTAGTATGAGCCACTTGATCCTTGTCTGTAGGCCTAGAGGGCCTCTGGGCAATCCAAATCTTCTGCTCTTCTATGCTTGTTTCTTGAGCTTCGCCCTGACAAAAAGCACAGGAAAGTACCTTATTGCAGATATCAGGTTCACATGACATTGGAAGAAATGGAACATGCTTGATCACTTCAGGGAACTGTCCCAGTTAAAACAAACAGGATGGTCCCAGAGCCTGATCTTGTTTTGTGGGACACAGAGAAAACATGCAGCTATAAGAATCTTTCCTCTCCCCCCCGGGAGCCTATTATAGAGGGCCCTCTGAATGGTTCTACCCAACAGGGGATTGAAACAGATGCTGAGACTCACAACCAAACTTTGATCAGAGCGCAGGTATTCTTACAGAAGTGGGGGAATGAAGGACATGGAGGGGACAGGATCCCCACAAGGAGACCAGCAAAGCTAAAAAAACCCGAGCCCAGGGGATCCTGCGGAGACTGATGTATCAACCCAAAACCATGTGTGGAGAGGACCTAGACCCCTGCTCAGGTGTAGCCGATTGGTAGCTCAGTCTCCATGTGGATCCCTGAGTAAGGGGAGCAGGGGCTGCCTCTGTCATGAACTCAGTTGCCTGCTCTTTGATCACTTGACCCTGGAGATGCAGTCTTGCCAGGCCACAGAGGAAGAGGATCCAGACAGTCCTGGTGAGTCTTGATAAGCTATGGATAGATGGCAGAGAAGAACTCTCCCTTTTAGTGGGCTAGGGAAAGAGGATAGGGGGGAAGAGGGAGGGAGGGTGGGTGGGACTGGGAGGAGTTGAGGGAAGGGGCTTTAACTGGGCTATATAATGAATACATTGTAAAAAGAAAAAAAGAATCTCCACCCCTCCTCAAGAAGAAACAAAGAGGAGAGCAGTGGGCATATCTACTTCAAAATTCCAAGAGAGTCTTAGTTGGGCTGTGGGACTAGGGTGTTTTCTCTTGACGATAGTCACTGGAGACTGAAGGAGATGATTATTAGTTCAAATGACACAAAGAAGCATGGAAACAAGGCTCTATTAAGGGCACATAATAATATTCCAAAAACTGTCCCCAAAGGTCTAAAGATCTATAAATTGCCTGACAGTTTCATAGTTTTAAGGAAGTTTTTAGTGAGCTATGAGGGTACACATACAGACAACTAGGAAAATTACAACACAGGAACAAAGTAGAAGGTTCAAAAAGAAAAAAAAAGAGCTCATCAGAGTGTATGAAATGGAAATTTTAAGTGAAGAACAAGATGACAAATATAGCAGAGTACCACAGCCAACTTTGTTGAGCAAAATTGTTTGCAAATACAAAGATAGGTCATTAATATATATATCCAGAGAAGGAAAGAAAACAATGAAAACGAATACAGAGAGACCAAGGGACTTAAGAGACGCCATGGGGAAAACTAACCTGTGTGTTATGGGAGCCTTATCGGGAACGGGAAGAATAAAAGCACAGGAGCGATGGCAGGCGTGGTTACAGCCTGGAACCTTAGGAAGCCTCACGCCACCCCGGGGTGCTTAGAGAGGCACAAGCAAAGAAAAGTGGCTGAAGACTTTCCAAATGCGGGGCATCAAGATATGTAAATTTTGAAGATCTCTGGTAAGATTCAGCCTACAGGACATTTACACACATCAGAGTCAAACTGTGTGAGGTCTAAGACGAGGGCCAAAAAAGGTATCAGTAAGGGAAAAGGGCCCATGAAAGGCATTTTAGTTTCCTTCCCTGACCCTGACAAAAGCAATGCAAAGGCGAGAAGGTTCACGGGGACAGTATGTCATGGCAAGGACGTCGGCAGCAGGTGTGGGGCAAACAACCACACTACTACTACAAACAGTGATATGCTAGCAAATTGGAGGGCCTAGAAGAAAAGGACTAATCACTTGAAACACACAACCTATCGGTAGCAAATTGTGAAGAACAGAAAGCCTGAAATTATCACTAACAAGAAAGGAAACTGAATAGGTGACAACGAGAAACTCCCACCAAAGGGAACTCTTTTGGCTGTGGTGATTTCACCAGTGAGTCACCAAATATTAAGATAAAAATAAATAGCAATCTTCACTATTCAGAAAAAAAGTCTAAAAGGAGGGAACATTTCCACTAAGTCCCCGACAACTATAGCATCCTAACAGCAAAGCCGGATGGTAGAAGGGAAGAACAGACCATGCCTCCAACAGATATCGATACAAACCTGATCAACAGTGAGGAAATAAAGTTTGACATCATGGTAGAAGGACCACATGCCACCGTCAAGGGAGATTTATTCTTGGGATGCCACTGTGGCTCCACACACATGAATCACAGTCATAGTGGAAAGTGTGACGGCACACCAGCAGAATGAAGGGTAGAGAGCTGAGCTCGTGAGGTGCAGGAAAAGTAGTTAACATCCTTTCATAGCGATGACAAGTTTGAACTAGGTATGGAAAGTGTTTACCTTAACCTAACAGAGACCACATTTAACAAGCCCACAGCCAACATACCAGCAGTAGCAGCTGGAATAACCTCTTTAAATCACAGATATGGCAGGAACGACTATTCTCAGTACATCTGCTAACAGAGCCCTTAATTGAGAAAAAAATCAAGAGACATTGAGTCAGGAAGAAAAACATCTATGTATATATCTACCTATGTATGTATGTATGTTTATATATGTTTGAACATGTATATCTATGTGTATATACACACCTATGCATGCATGCATGTATATATATGTTTGCCTATATTTGTGTATATATATATACCTATGTATATATGCATATATCTATGTAAATATGTACTTATAATGTATATTTGTGCCTATGTATGTACATATTCACATATGTAGGTGTGTGTATCTATGTATTTATCTATATCTTCTATCATCTATCTATCTACCCATTATCTGCCTGACTGCCTACCTATTCAATATCTTTTAAGTCTCCACAAAAAACAATTAGCACAATAAAAACATTCAATAAAATGGCAGAATACAAGAGTAACATACAAAAATTAATTGTTTCTACGTACTGGCAATAAGGTACCTGAAAAAAGATTAAGAAAATAGTCTCGTAATAGCACCAGAGCCAATAATATATTTAGGAATAAACAAAAAAGATAAAAGACTAAAAAACATTGTTTAAAATTGAAGAACACAGATAAGTAGAAAAATATACCATATACATGGATCAGAAGAATTAATATTTTTAAATTTCCCATACTACCCAAAGTGATAGACTCCATCAGTTCCTACCAAAATGGAATAGCATTTTTCCTAGAAATAATAAAACAGTTTTAAAATAGAATGGACTTTAAATAGCTAAAGTAATCTTGAGTATGAAAAACCTGGATGACCACAATTCCTAAATTCAAATTATATCATAAATATATAAATGTAATGGATTAAAAATAGAAACACAGTTCAGTGGTCCAGAACAAAGAGAAAGCAAGAAAGAAACCTACACAAACTTGATTCACTAATCCAAAAAATCATCAGTAAAACCCAATAGGGAAAAGATGGTCTCCAATAAAGATGCTGGGAAGTCAGGGGTGACAACGCATGCCTCCGGGCTCGCAGGAGGTGATGGCAGGAGATGCCCTGGAGAGCAGTTTGGGCTGCACAGGCAGCTGGGCCAAGTGGGAAGACTGTGCCTTGAGCAGAGGCAGCAGTCATGTGTCAGGAACACTGGGTGTCCTATGCAGAGTGACTAAACAAGATTATTTTATGCCAAATCCGACTTAAAACGAATTAAAGATTAAACTGTAAGACCCAAATCTACAAAACTCTTAGAAAGCAGGGTAGTTTCCAGGACATTGCATTTTGCAGTGTCATTTGTAGCCAGTAGGGGAAGCACAGCTGGTAAAGGCCAAACAAGTGCAGCTCTGTCAAGTGAACATTCCCGGAATCAGCAGGGCGAGCAGTTGACAGTACCACAATGGGAGAAGACGTTTACAAACCGCATGTCCCAAAGGGCCTACTATCCAAAACACACACACCAATTCAAAAGCACTACACCAACAACAGAATCTTCAAACGGGCAAAGGCAATTGGATAGATACTGTCCCGTAAAGACATACAGACAGCCACGCACTGCATAAAAGCATTGTGGCTAATTATCAGAGAAGTTTGATAGAAATATTACGTAGTTGGAATTTCTATCAAAAAAGTGAAAAAGTTATGAGTTATTTAGGCTGCAGAGCAAAAGCATAGCCTTATATGGTGTTGCTAGGAGCCATGGTGGAAAATTGCATGGAGTTTTTTCAAAAGTTAAAAATAAATCCACAGCACACAGACAGATAAACAAATAGATACACATATACACACACAAAAGAAATAAAAGCATAAAATCATGAAGTCCCATAATCACTGTATATACCAAATATTACGTAGAAATCAATGAACAATTTATCGTTAATTTAAAAGATCTCTACCTTTATTGATAGTTTTTGTTCCTGAAGGCTTTTGTTTTTGTTTTGAGACACGGTTTCCATATGCAGACCAGGCTGGCCTCGAACTCACTCACTGAGATCTGCTCCCAGCTGTGGGATTAAAGATTCGTCTCCCACACCTGCCGTGTCAATATGTTGTCATTTCGATGGACAATCTTGTCTTTTAGTTGGAGCATTTTCTCAGTCCCATTTAATATTATTACTGAAGCGCTGGGCCCGCATTCACCACCTTGCTTTCTCTTGCACCATGGGCTCTGTATTTCCCCTTCCTTCATTTCCTGCTTTGTTTTAACACAAACAAGCATCTGCATTAGTGTATCAAGAGGTTCTGTTATCCCAGAGTTATATATATACTTGTCTCCAGTAGTTATTTGACAGCGGGAACATGTATTGATGGCTTTTGCACCTTTGATTTGTTAGTCAATATGAAATAAGGCTTACACTGCTCTTTCATGCTAGCACCACCTTCACTTTTAAAAATGATGATTTTTTAAATTCTTGTGTGGATGTGTGTGCATCCAGTGCCCTCAGAAGCCAGAAGAGGGTGTTGGATACCCTGGAACTTCACAAACAGGTTGTCGTCTGCCGTATTGTGGGGGACCAAGTCCAGGTCCCGTGCATCAGCAGCGCATGCCCTTAATCTGAGACGTCGCCCGGTGCTCCTCGACCTTCCTAACGCTGTGACCCTTTAATACAGCTCCTTGTGTTGTGGTGACCCCAACCATAAAATTATTTTATTGCTGCTTCCTAACTGTAATTTTGCTACTGTTGCAATTCGGAATGTAAATATCTGATATGCAAGGTATTTGATACGTGAGCCCGTGGGGCTGTGGCGCACAGGCCGAGAGCACTGCCCATCTCCCTCCAACTTTATGGTTTTGTTCTCACACATTTTAGTTCTATATGTACTTTAAACCCCACATATTATGGTTTTTCAAATAGAACTAACATTAGCTTCCCATTTCTTTCTCTCCCTTTCCCCTCTCTATATGTATGTTTATATATATGCAATGCAAATGTGAAATGACATGTCTATCAGCTTTGCATAATAGCTCTAGTCTACATCTCCAGCCACAAAGCTTTTAGGCTTTTCTTATATATCCTGGTTGACTTTTGAAAATTTACACGCTGAACTTATCTGTTTTTATGCATAGCTGAGTCTATAGATTTTGCCAGTAAAGTCTAGAATTTACAACAAGCTTGATTTGCAACAAGCTATCATTCCAAAGTTCTGGCCACTATAATCAACTCTGTCTCTAAGCTCTGAAACTCCAGAGTCTGTTTTTCTGTGTAACCTTACGGCTCTGATTCATATGGCTGAATGCAGTTAAGACTGACACATGTTCCTCTGTCAGTCACGTGGTATGTTACTGTCACAACCCAGTAGTGTTCAGTTTTATATTTATACTAAACTGTGCTTATTCATTTGCTTTATGAATGACATCTGGGTTGCTTCCAGTTTGGGATAATTATGAATAAATCTCTATAAAGCCTTCATCTATTATAAGCAAAAGTTTTCATTAGAGATGGATAGATGCCTAGGAATGGGTTGCTCATTCGGATTGTGTCTGCATTTAATCGTTTGAGTCACTGTCAGGTAGCTTTCCAGAGAGGCTCTGCTGTTGTGCTTCCCCACCAGCAATGTGGAGGCTTCGGGAGAGATGCGGGTCTTGTCAATGGCTGGAATTGCCATGCATTCTTTTTAATTTCTGTCCCTATAACAGGTATGCCTTATTATTTTATGATTGCTTCAATTTACATGTCCCTAGTGATTAATTATGCTGATCATATTTTTATATACTTATCAGCTATCCATATATCTTTTTTGATGAAATTCATGTTTAGAATTTCCACCATTCAAAAAATCCGGTTGGGGCCTACCAAGATGGCTCAATAGTGAAGAGCACATACTGCTTATGCAGGGGACCTGAGTCCAGTTCCCAGCTTAAACCACACATTTTGTTTTCTAATGCATTCACAAAGTTGTGCAACCACTAATTCCAGAGAACCCCGTCATCTGTACAATAAACCCCACACTCATTTTCAGTGACTCCTCATTCCTTCCACTCTCAGTTGCGAGCCATCACTGATGTTTTAGCTATACAGAATCTTCGTTTGCTGTGTGTGCGCACATATATTTAAAGATGTATTTGTTTGTGTATTTGCATATGTATGTGTATAAGCCTTCGAGAGTTTGTGGGTACCACATGCATGTAGGTGCTGGTGGAAGCCAGATAAAGGTATCTGATTCCCTGGAAGTGGGGTTGCAGGTGCTTGCGAGATGTGGGTGCTGAGAACCACACCCGAGTTCTGCAAGAGTGATAAGTGCTCTTGATCGCCGATCTTTCTCCCCGGGTCTTCATTTCGTGAACCTTTGAGGTTCATTTGTTATGTAACATGTATCAGTATTTGATTCCTTCTTGTGACTGAATACAGTCATCTCAACTTCACCTAGCCATCATTCTATGAGCAGATGAGCAGTCACTAGGTTGATTTTACTTTGGGTGACTAGGAGCAATGCCGCACACAAGCTTTTGTGGGGACACGTGCTATTAATGACCTTGGGTGTATAGGGCTATTGAGTTAATTTTTCTATAAAGTGTGAGGTGTGAGTTGATGTGTTTTTGTGGGGAGGATGGAGACATGAACATTCAGCTGGTCCAGGACCGCTTACCTTTTCCGTCTTCACCTCTGTCAAACTTCAGTTGACTCTAGACTCTCTGTTCAACTTCATTGACCAACATGTCTGTCTCTTTGCTAGTACTGAAGTCCAGAGAATGTAGATTTACAATAAATCTTGAAATTGAGTGATTGGTGTCCTTCAGTGTTGTGCTCATATCTTTCTTCTGCCTTTCTCATTCACTCTTTCCACTATTTTGAAATTCTGTGTATGAATGAAGTGCTTGTGTGTATGTGTGTTTGGCCACTTTTAAAAATGTGGGTGCATGTATGCCATGGTGTGTAAAGGTTGGAGGATAGCTCAGGTGTTAGTCCTTGTCACCTACCCTGTGCAAGGAGGCCTTTTCCTGTTAGCCACTGAGTACACCTGGGTAGCTGGCCTTTCCCTGCAGGGGCATCTCCTGCAGGGACACTGGGACTACAGATACATGTGCTGCTCTGTGTGGCTTTTATGTGGCTTCTGGGGAACTCAGGTCCTCATGCTTGCATGTGAACACCTTACCCGTGCATCTGACTTCCAAGCCCCTCACATGCATTTTAGAATCAGCTCATCACTCATGATTTGAAAAATGTAGGCTGATAAACATACTGTAGTGTTGTGCGTAAGTCTTACTTGATTTTCTTCATCAATATTTTTCAGTTTACAGCTCTTTATACACTTAGACTATGTAACCAAGTTTATGACTAAATCTTATTTTTGGTGCTATTGCAAATGATAATGCTTTTTTAAAAATGGGGATTGTAATGGTCTTTGTTAAGCTGTAGAATGAAATTCATTGTTTTTATACTGACTTTCAGTTCTGTGATTTATTTAATTTATCTTCTAGTTCAGGATAGATTTTCTAGAATTTTCTACACAGTCTATTCATTGTGATAACACTTTTTTAAAAAAAATAATTCTTCCTTCGTTCCTGGACACTGGTTCTATCTGGTATCAAGTCTTCTGCAAGTAGATATCCCTTTCTCTCCCTCTTTTTGTCCTTCCTCCCTGCCTCCCTTCCCACCCTGCCCTTCTTCTTCCTCTTCCCTTCCTCTTTCCCCTCCCTCCCCCCTCCCTCTGCATTCTTGGTCCTTCAGGGTGTGGTGTCTAGAAGCTCCCGTTAATTTTTGATTGTCTGACTGTGTGGTGGGAATGAACACAGGCGTCCTGCCCCTGCTGGTGAGGGCTTTATTACCGAACTATACCCTTAGTCATTCATTTCATTATTTTTACTCATTTTCTTCCATTTTCTCTTTTTAAAAACATTTAACAATAAAACCCACTTTAAATTTGCATATAAGATTTTGTTTTCATTCTTGCCCCTTCCAGTGACCCCTCTTACCTTTCCTCTCCCTCTGGCAAAAAATTCCCTTCTGTATTCATATTACATATATTTTATTACCCTTCTTGTCCCTCTCTTCTGCTTAGACTGCTTCCTTTTCTTACATAGGCCCTTTTGTGGTTTCATGTTCTACATATGTATGTGTATATATGCATATCCACTTATATAAAATTCAAATCTAGATTCTGCGTGTGAGAGAAAACATGGCATTCGGCTTCCTGAATCTGGCCTACTTTGTTTTCATAGTGATGTCCTGTTGTATCCATTTCCCTGGAGGTGTCATGGCTTCATTCTTCTTTATAATTGAACAGTTAACTTAGTGTGAATGTACCATGTTTCTTTTTGAAAAAGATTTATTTATTTATGTATTTTTATGTATACGAGTATCCATTTACATGTATGCCTACATGACAGAAGAGGGCATAAAATTCCATTAGAGATGGTTGTGAGCCACTGCTTGGATGCTGGGAATTGAACTCAGGACCTCTGGAAGAACAGCCAATGCTTTTAACCGCTAAGCCCTCTCTCCAGTCCCCATCATGTTTCTTTTTTAAAAGATTTACTTATTTATGCTTTTAAATTTAAATGTTTTTGCATGCCACATGTTTTTTTTCCTCATTGTCTTCCTTCCAGGTCTTCCCTTTCACCTTCTTTCACACCAGATGAAGAGCCATTCTCTTAAGAACACATTTCCATTTTCTGGTGTATCATGTGCCATTTTGCACAGCAGCCCATTTCTAGTCTTAGAGCTGGTGAAGCCTGAACTGCCTTCAGGAGCTCGCCAATACCAAAATCATTCCTCCCTGCCTGTGTGTTCCATTCCTGTCTAGAACATCTTTCCTCTCTTCCATTTCCCTGCTTCCAAAATTAAATAATAAATAAATAAAATTATGTTCTGGATAGGATGGGAAGGGAATCCCTAACTCATCCTCCACACATCCACCCTGAATCAGATGCCCCAGCAGATACTTGTCAAGTGCTGATAAAGAAGGCTCTACATCTGCCCCTAGTTTTATTTACCGGTGTACCCAAGGCCTACAACATTTAGTTTTCTCTCTGAAAACCACCTACTCAAGCTCTGGGGATCTAGATTTGTGTGCTAGAAAGGGAACTCACAGATGAAATATGCCAGCATTTCCCAGGAGTGGAGTAGATGGTGGCAGTTAGACAAACATCTTTAAATGTAATTATCCATGTATTTAGCCATATAAATATGACAGCTGGCAGGTTTTCTTACACGGTGGGGACAGGAGGTTTTCCTCTTTCTTCACACTCTTCTCACCTTACCCTTGCAGTGATGGATCACCGCCTACCTGAGGATACAGCTGAACATGATAGTTGAGGGCTTTGAGCTCTGGAAAAGAAGCGGCCTGATTCTGATCCTGGCTCCTCTTACTCCGTGGCTCTTTATCTGAGCTCCAACAAGTCCCACATTCTCATCAGCTAATTCAGGAGAAATGTATTATTTAAGTGACAATGGGTATAAAGTGCTTAACAGTGGGTCTATCACACTGGAGGGACACAAAAGATGGTGGGGATTAGAATTCACTCTATCCAGGTTGGGGCTGAGAATTTTAAGAAGAGCCAGGCCTTATTTTCTTTGACTTTTCTGGGTAGTAGGGAGCAATGCTTGAGGGCTCTCAATTCTCTTCTTCCTCTCCTGGGACTCCTGAGGGTCTAGAGAGGCTCCTAAAGGCCAGTGCTTTCTGGGAAGACAGGAACCAGATAAAGATAAAGAGAGACATCAAAGATGCCAGCCCAGGCTGTTGATCGGTGGGGAAACAGTACACATGGATTGAGTGCCAGCTGCATTCCTGCCTTGAGGTTGTCTTTTGCTGTTTCTCCATCCAGACCTCTGCCAAGCCATTGTTACTGTACACCTGTGACTCTTCACTCAGAGCCTGGTGAAATGTTTTCTCCCTTTCAGAGACTGTCTCCCTTCAGAGGAGTGCCCTGTTGCTGTGGCTCACACATGCTTGGGTTCTGCTAAAGCTCATGTTGAAATTTCCTGTTGGGAGGTGGTAGGTCCCGGGAAGAAATGATTACGTCAGGGGGCTCCAGTCTCTGGGACGAATTTACATTCTTCTCAAGAGGCTGAGTTAGTTCTCATGGGAGTGAGTTGGGTGTCAGGGAGTTGGATCAGTTACCACATGAGCGAGTTCTTATGAGGGGTCACCTTTGGTGTTTTGGCCTCTTTTGCCATGTGCTGCTCGCCGCTCTCACGTGTCCCCTCTGCTGTGTGTTGTCATAGCCTGGAGTCTGATCATGTTGCCCTTAGAGCTTGGTCTTTTCAGTCTAGAAACCCAGGAGCCAAAAGAAGCCCCCTTGCAAAGAACCCAGCATTACTTTGTTATAATGACACAAAATTGACTAAGACATACACTTGTTATTAAAATGATGCTTTGTAGTGATGGGTGATTCACCTACCTGTGGATAGAGCTGAACAAGGCTGATGTTTAGGAAGGAGGCTAAAGGTGGGGTCTTTGGCCAAAGACACAGAGTGATTTCACTGTAGTTGACAGAAGCATGCTGGAGAGAGGGTAGGAAACATTTAAAAAAAAAGTAACTGAGGGCCAGGGATTTGCTGTCAGCAATGTGCTTGATGTATAAGCATGGGTACCTACACTCTATCCCCAGAACCTATATAAAAGCTGGGCACAGTCTCACCAAAGACCCCTGTGCCGAGATTTTTTGCTTCTGTTGCTCTTCTTGCGGAGCAACAGGTCCCCTCCAGGTCTTTTTATCGCTCCCTTCTTTCATAAGATTCCCTGCACTCTGCCCAAAGCTTGGCTATGAGACTAATACTCTAAACAAGGACTATGCATGGAGATAACCTAGAACCCCTGCACAGATGTAGCCCATGGCAGCTCAGTGTCCAAGAGAGTTCCCTAGTAATGGGAACAGGGACTGTCTCTGACATGAATTCAAGGGCTGGCTCTTTGATCACCTCCACCTGAGGGGGGAGCAGCCTTACCAGTCCACAGAGGAAGACAATGAAGCTAGTTCTGATGAGACCTGATAGACTAGGGTCAGATGGAAGGGGAGGAGGACCTCCCATATCATTGGACTTGGGGAGGGGCTACAGCTGGGATACAAAGTGAATAAACTATAATTAATAAAAATAAAATTAAATTAAAAAATTAAGAAAAAGCTAGGCACAATGCTGTGTACCTATATTCCCAATAAAGAGGCAGAGACACAGGGGTCCCTGGGTCTTGCTGCTTGGTCAGTCTAGCCAAGTTGGCAAGCTCAAGCTTGGTTTTGGTTCAGTAAGAGAGCCTATCTTTAAAAAAATTCAGAGAGCAATTGAAGAAAACGCCAGAAGGTGGTCTCTGGCATCGCTGGGTGTGTGTTCCCCCAACCCCACACCTAAATATAACACAAAAAAACTCAATTAGATTTCAAAATGCCTCCTGGGTTAAGATTTGACTACTTAGGAAGATGCTTAGTGTGTATTACTTGTGGAAGAAGTTTAAGGCCCTGCATGTTGCTGCAGGTGATATCCTTTTTGTCAAGGGATAAGCAAATTGTTTGCACCTAGGTACCTATGGGTGGCAAGGAGCCAAGCCATTTGTGGCGCTCCTGGTGATACTATTGAGGAAGCAGCAGCACTGGGGGAGAAGAGGGAGATGATAGGGCAGGGGGAATGGTGTGGTAAAGAACAGTTTTAAACATTTTGATGCCTTTTTAGTTATAAAGACACAGCTTGTGGATCTTTGTGAGTCAATTTAACTGTGATTCTCTCAGGCTGATAGAGTAGGGTGTTTTGAAGCTCTGTAGGCCTCTCTGGGTCACCTCCTTGCATAGACAGGGGTGAACACAAGTGACATGGGGACTAAAACAATCACCATTACACACAGCGCACAGACCGGAAGCAGGGCTCTAACTCCCACCGTAGGGTGGTCAAGGGACGGTAAACTTGTCCAGTCTTTCTTGAGGCATTTTGGCAGTCTCAAAAGTCTTTGAAATGTTCATGTACTTTGGCCCAGCAATTCCACCTGTAGGAAAGAGTGTGGAAATCATCGAATAAGCAGACAAAGATCTAGGTACAGTGATGTTCGTTATAATTATTCTCACTATAGCGAACAACTGAAAACAACCTGAAGAGCCAACAATAACAAACTGAGCAACACACAGGGGACTACGTGGCGTGATGCTTGCCTACTGCAGATGGTGCTGTTGCTGTTGGATGTTTAATGCTGTGAAAAGATGGCTGTCACCTTCAGTGAGGAGAGCAGATCTCAGGACAGTACACTAATGAGTCTAATTTTTAATAGAAACATAGATGGGGGTGTGGGAGTGGAGATGGCTGAGTGGTTAAAAGCTTTAGCTTCCTAGCACCCGTGTCAGGTGGCTCACAACTATTTGGAACTTCAGCCTCAGAGGATCTGATGCCCTTTTCTGGCTCTGTAGGCATTCATATGCATCTGTATACACACACAGGCAAACAGGCAGACAGAGAGACAGACAGACAAATAGTCGGATACACAAATAGAAATAAAATATTTAAGAAAAATAGACATGGAACAATGAGGATAGCTCACTCTGAGGATATGGGTTCAGTTCCCAGAACCCGTGTGAAAATGCTGTGCGCAGCAGTGCTGGGTGCGGAGACAGGAGGGTCCCTGTCTAATGGGGATCCCTACCTAACTGGAGCGCTCCGGGACAATCAGACACCCTGTCTCAAAGGTGATGAATGGTGTTCTTGAGATGACACTCCAAGTTGTCTTTTGGCCTCCATGGACACATGTGCACATACATAAACTTACACGTATGTGAGCATACATAGATGTATACAAACAGATATGTTAATTTATTTCAATCTAGCTCATAAATAATGAGACAGAGACCTATAGATTTATTCAACAAGCTTTAAGGCACTAGAGATGGGCAGATATTGATCTGTTCTAACCTGCTATACTAGTCTGGCTATTCTCAGCCACATGCCCTGAACTGGCCCTGCCTGGGCTGCTTCTACTCCATCAGGTCAGCCTTCATGGCCACGTCCTTTCTCTACCTCTTCTTCCTACTTCTCTCCCTTCCTTTCTCTCCTGCCTAGAGGTCTCTACCTCAGACCCCTCAACTAGGAATGGAAGCCCCACCTGCTCTCTTCTCTTGTCCAGCTATAGGCTCTCCAGATTATTTATTAACTGATCAGAGATACTTGGGGATCATTGATCACTGAGCATGACTATGCCCATGTCCACACTGCAACCAGATCTCAGGGCACAGAATTCAGCATCAGCATACACAGCACACCAGGCCAACCCCCAACAATTTTTTTTGTTGCTAGACATATTATTTTACTGATGGGGACTGTGCCATGTGGAACCCTAGTCTTTCTACAGCTTACAAAGATTAAGAACCTGGCAGCGTGTGTATTCTTTACATGGTGTCTGACACATGGATACAGAGAAGTGAAGCATTACTTCAAACTCTGTCTATCTGTCTCTCTGTGTCTGTCTCTCTCTGCCTCTTTCACTCTCTTACTCTTTGTCTCTATCCCCTGCCCAAAGGGAACTTGTCATACTAAAATTGTGCTCTGCCTCTGAGCTACATACTCGGCTCCTTGGCATTCTCAGACAGAAAGTATGACACAAAATTAGCAAGGTTTGTTGTTTAAAAATCATGTCATACTGTGAAGTGGTGGCTCACACCTTTAATCCCAGAACTTGGGAGGCAGAGGCAGGTGGATCTCTGTGATTTCAAGACCAGCCTGGTTTACAAAGTGAGTCCAGAACAGGCAGTGCCACACAGAAAAACCCTGTCTTCAAAAAAAAAAAAATCATGTCGTTAGTCGGGCACAGTAGTGCATGCCTATAATCCCAGCATTCAAGGAGGCAGAAGCATGTGGATCTCTCTGAGTTCGAGACCAGCCTGGTCTACAAAATGAGTTCAGGACAACCAAGGCTACACAGAAAAACCCTGTCTTGAAAAACAAAACAAACAAACAAACAAACAAATTGTGTCATTGCTATGAACTCAATTTTGAAAGGCTACTGTAGGAAACAATAAGTAAAGACTGTAAACTGTGTGTGTGTGTGTGTACATGCAGAGGCCAGAAGTCAACTTTGGGAGTCATCAACCTTGTTGTTTGAGACAGGGTCTCCCATTAGATTAGGATGGCTGGCCAGCGGGCCCCAGGCATCCTTCTATCTTCCCCAGTGTAAGGAGGAGAAGCCTAAACCACCATGGCCAGCTTTTTATGTGGATGCTGGGATCCAGCTCACGTCCTCATGCTGACATGGTAAGCACTGAGCCATCTCCCCAGCCCACAAGTGGTCCTTACGTCATGTTCCTTTTTGCTTTAACACAACCAACTTCATAAACAACAGAGCACAGGAGGCCTCCTCATAGCTGTCTTCCTCTTCATTCAAAGTTTTTTTTTAAAGACCTTAATTACTGATATAAAGTAAAACAATTACTTGTTGGTTGGCTGAGAATTGCTAGAAATTAATAAATAGCTTGGAAATTATTTAGTAAATTCTAATTACTTAGCAAAAGTAATTAAAATATTTATAAGTGAACACCCATAAAACACCACCAAGCAAATACATTACTCAATAAATGGTTTAATTAGTATTTCATTACCAGAAATTAATCTCAGTAACCAAACATTACTACAAATTACATGTAGGACGGACAACTTATTTTACTGCTATTAATGATTTCAATTACGAAGTCGGTACAAGTCTCATTCCTTCTTGCTTCCACCTCCTCCTTCTCCCACCAGACAAGTTCCCACACTCTGGGCTGAGTTAGTATGTGGAGGGGGGGCTGGGTGGACCCTTCCATAGTGTGGGGAACCCGAGGCACATGGATTAATAATTTCCCTCAGCTCATTTCCTGGTTGTCTTGCTGAAATAAAGGCCCTAGGTGCCTGTTAAATCAGTTGGAATCAGACTCCGGGGCTGGTGGGCTTCTTATCACAGATATATCCTCCTCAAGAGCCTTCTAAATCACTTGGCTACAGGGCTCAATTCCTTCCCCAGTGCCACTGCCAAGGCCTTGCTGGCACTGGCTCCAATTCCTGCTTTACCTCTCAGGTGTAATGGTGCAGCCTGGGCTGGGTTGCTGGCAAGGCATTGAAAGGCACCTTCAACAGAGTGGTGGTTTAGGCTTCTAATCCTAACACTGGGGAGATAGAAGGGTGCCTGGGGCCCACTGACCAGCTCCACAGTACAGCCACACCCCCCAAAGGCTTTCAGCACCTACTAGCTGCTTCATCAGGGGCCCCAAGGTAAAAACTCCGAGACTCAGAATGTGTTTATAGGAGTCTTACTGGGGAATGCTTTCAGGAGCTTCCCCTCCATTGGATTGAAAGCAGAGGGAGATGTTGAATAACTTCATAAGAAAGCTCGGAGCCTAGTTGGTCCTCTCAGATGTTCTAGATGAGGTGGTAGGGAAGAAGCCTCTGACATTCTAAATGGCTATATGTTAGATGGGGGTTACATGAGGAAGGCCATGTCTCTTTTTTGGCTGAGGAAAGTGCCTGGAGAGGGATTCAGCTGTCAACAGGTAGCACACCTTGGAGATGGAAGTGTCTTGATTTTGAAGAGGAAATCAGGTAGCACACAGCAGCATCTACCTAGCCATCATCCACATAACCCCTTTCTGCATGTACAACCTGAGAAACCACACATGAAGCCCCTTCCAGGGGTAGCCTGAGGGCTTTGGTTTCTTTTTCGGCCTAGTGCTGGTCTACCAGTTGTCCCAACATTCTGCAGGCACTGGAGACGGTTGCACTTTTGATATTAGGCTGGATGCTTGCTTAGGAACCAACTGGCATTTATGCTTAAACCACAGTCCATGACATCAGGGTCACATCTTATTGCAGCCCTGGAAGTTAGCCCAGAACAGTGCTCTGTTAATATTTACTGCTTGAATGTAGAGTGGTAAAGACAGATTGCACTACTTTTCTCCTTGGACAAAAGCAGTTTAGAGGAATGAAGTTCCTCACGGTGGAGCCATCATTGGCCAGTGGCAAGACTGACTATAATGGTGGCAGCAGGAGTATGAGGTGGCTTGTCACATTGTGTCCATAGTCAGGAAGCAGAAAGAGAGATGCACGTCGGCATTCAGCTGGCGTGCCCCCTCCCTTTCAAGTTGACAGACCAACCATCACATGGTCACTTAAATGCATTAATGCAAACCATGACACACATACCATAGGGAAATAATGACTGTGATATAATGTTCTGGGAAAGCTTTCCTAAAAATAGAGAATTTTGAGCTGAAATCCAAGGAAGTGAGGACTAGGCAGAGTGCGAAACAGGATGGTATGCACTTGGACTACCTTTGCCCCCCACTGTGCATCTCCTGGGAGGAAACTGGGAGAATCTGAGATGTTACATTCATTGAATTTCTCCTGATACCTGTGGCTGAAATGGATCCTCTGCTCTTATCATAGCCTTATCTTGTACAAGATTGCTCTGTCAGAGGGTTTATTTACACCCACCCTCAGTTTAGGCCACTGTGAGATGTCTTTGCCTATACATGGGTGTGCTTCTTGGTGTGGGAGGCATAGATGAGGTGTCCCAGATGAAGGAAAAGGAAAGGAGCCTAATTTAGGGTCATCCAGGGGGCATCTTGCATTTGGATGCCATATTTTTTTCATTTCACCAAGGAGTAGATGCTGGATACAACTGGGTTGCATCATGACTAATTTCTTATTTTGCATCTATTTACCTTTGGTTCTGGGCCACCCCTCCCTTCATCCCTCCCATTCATTCATCCAAGACTGCTATCTGGTCTTTTTGCCTCTGTACCCATGAAGGGTCCGCTCCTTTCTCTGGGGCCACATATCTCCTCACAAAGCCCCTCCTTGTGGGGAGCTCTGTTCATTGACTTGAGGTTATGGTGTGCTTAGGCGTTTCTAGGTGTCTGCAGTCCTCAGCTACTGGCTCCTTCGGAAAGAGGTTATTTTATTTTAGAGATCTCATGCCTCAAACTGTGTCTGGTCTGGAGCCCAGAAGTTGGAAGAAGCTGAAATGGAAGTCAAGCCCCACCAAAATACTTCCACATGCCCACCCTGGCCACCATGCTTTGGTTAAGGCTGGTAGTGTGAGCCATCATGTTGGGGGCATCTGCATGGTTTCCCTAGGGAGGCAGATTGTAAGACTTTCTCCAGCCTGCTTTCTGCTGGCTTGGAAGGACTGAGAAGTGAGGAAGATGGAGAGTTCACATTTATTGTGTCTGGGTTTTTGCCTGCCTTGTCCTTAATCAGTCTCTGGTTAATTAGCCAACTTTCCTCAGCTCTGCAGAACATCATTAATCACTACAGGCAAAAGCTGGTGCCTGTGCCTTCTAGTTCTCAGGAAATCCTGGCTTCTTGGGTGGGCACTTCTTGCCTGGGGCATTAGAATGGCCACAAAGTCCGAGGAGCTCCATTTTAAGAGTCTTCTGTGTGTTTGGGAAGGGGCCTTGGGTCTGATGAGATGATAGGAGAAAGAATGTAGTATTTTCCTTTTCTTCCTCAGATATTCCAATTTGTTCGTGGTGAAAACGTGCTTAGCCCTACTGTACTCATATTATCAGACTCTCTTGCAGCGATTGAAGGCCATATGACCAAGTTCAGCCTAATGTGACATGAAATAGAATCTTTTGGAGGCTCTTGAAGGTCTTTTCCTCTTCTGAAAAGGACTTGATGTCACCCATACTATCCCTGCATGCGTTTCTTTCTTGAATGAAGATCTAAAGCAAGAGAATTGCAGTGGTGTTAATCTTGATGTTGGATACTGCTAGACCAATTGTCCTGTTCTACATTATTGTCATGTGAAAATGACAGATCTCGATTTGTTTGGGCCACTGTTAATTTGGTATTTTGTTATCTATAGTGGAATATGTTTTTAAAACAGAAGGGAACTTAGCTTGATTATAGACTATCAGAAAACTGAGGGAATTTCAGACTTTTAGGCTTCATCAGCCACTGAGGTTATGGTGGCAACAGTAAATCAAATGTCACTAGCTCTGTTTTTTAAATCTAAGCAGCACCTCAATTTCTTCACCATTAAAATTTTTTTGTTTTAATTAGCTCGCTCTCTTCCTCTGTATATGTGTATACGTGCATGTGAATCCAGCTTTCCACGGAGGCCAGAAGAGGGTTTTAGATGGATCCCCTGAGGGATCCCCTGGAACTAGAGTTACAGCTCGAGCTGCCTGACGTGAGATCTGAGAACCAAACTCTGGTCTCTGTAGGAGCAGAAAGCACTCTTACCTGCACAGCCACCTCCCAGCCCCATTTCCTCATGCTGAAAAGTATCACTGTCTAACACTTTTAACCTACGTCATTAAGAAATTGTCTAGCTGTGACGCTGATGTATCAACAAAGTTACACTCAGTGTAACAGAGCACTTAGGAAGGCAGAAACAGGGCTACAACAAGGAATGTTCTAAGGTTTTCCTGTACAGAGCTGGTCATGGAAGTGAGCATAATTTACATAGGGACCAAGCACCATCTTGGGCTCAAAACCCTGATTCAGCTTCATTTTGGGGCATTAGGGCCACTGGAGATTTTCTGTTAACCTGAGTTGATCCCTTCTGAGATTTTGGACAGAAAAGAATAAAAGGACCCCAGAGGCTAGCTTGCTACCGGGAAACTGAGGAGTCTGAGTAGGTGAGCCAAGTTAATAGCAAATTTAGAAAAAATTTTGAGGGATGCTTTCTATGACCCAGCAGCTAGTGTAATAGAAATCCTCCTGGCTCTGTGAACTCGCCTGCGAGGTTCTGGACAGAGCCGCTGTGCAGTATGTCTTCAGTCACCTAAGTCAGCATGGGCATCCTTGAAGCTGTGCTTATGAAGCTTTCAACCGCACAGAGCAAGGTTTCAACAGTGTCCCCTTGTGTGAGCCAGCAGGTAAGGCTGTTCTGTTTGCCTCTGGATTTTGGAGGCCTGGTCTTGGTGTGTAAGGGTCTCCGGCTCTTTGGTAGCTTGGAGAAGGCAAGGTGTCCTACTTCTGTTTCTATTGCTGCAAGAAGCACCGTGGCCAAAAGCAACCTGGGAGGGAGAGGGTTTATTTCAGCTTACAGGTGACAATTCCTCATAAAGGGAGGTCAGGGCAGGAACCCCATTAAGGCAGACATTGAAACTGAGGTCCTGGAAGAATGCTACTTTCTGGCTTTGTTCTCGAGTTGAGTTCAACTGCCTTTATACAGCTCAGGGCCACCTGTCCAGAAATGGCGTTGCCCATAGTGAGCTGGGTCCTCCTACATGAATTTGCAATCAAGGAAAGTGCTCCACAGACAGACCTACAGGCCAATCTGATTGAGGCAATCCCCCAGTAGAGACTCCATCAGATAACTCTGGGCTGTGTCAAGTTGACTGCTGAATGTAAGTAGTCTGAGAGGCAGATGGGCACTATGACATGGTGACTAAGATAAATTACTAGAGTCAGGCTTCTGGGTTCAAGTTCCTCTACTTGTCTATTTACTGGTTATTCTGAATACTGGCCTGGCTCGTGGGTGTGCAACCCTGTGCAGTCTCATTGGGGCTCTCTCCTGAAACAAGCTTCATGCTTATCATCTTAAAGTAAAAAAAAAAAAAAAAGAAATTGTGTTAATTGCTTAAATCACCAGGATTCACCGTGAAAGATCCATAATGCATTCCGAGTATGCTTTCCCTCTTTATTGCTCTCTCTCTCTCTCTCTTGTTCATCTCCTATTTTGTTCCTATTCTTCCCCTTTCCCCTAAAAGACCATCTTGAAAATCTGAATACATTTTGAATGAGGCCTTTACATTTTCGTTTTATCCTTACCTCTGAAAATTATGTAGACAGCTCTGCTGAGAAAAGTATATTGATTTCTCTGTGCCTCTGTTTCCCTGTTTCTAAACTGGGCAAAACCAAACAACAACAACAAACAACAAACAAACAGCAACAACAAAAAAACAAAACAAAAATCAAACCCCAAACCCTCACAAACCTATTACCTGCCTCAGAAAGTTGTCTTGGGTGAGCTCTGTCCATTGAAAAGGGAGAAAGCCTTTGCTTCCACATGTATTAAGTGAGGTAAGTGAGGTAAATGAGGACTCCAGCAATTAATCTGTAAAATACAGAGATGTGACATTCATGTCCTTACTCAGTGAGGCCAGCCAGATCACATGCATGGGGAGGAGCACAGAAGAGGAAGAGGCCACCTTCTGACAGACTTTCATAAGAGAGAAGACGCCTCATTAGTTCTCCATCCATCTCAGCCCACAGGACCAACACAGGCAAAATTCGAGGCCTGAGAGGTGCAGAGTCAAGGCCGCTCCCTTACCCTTGTTGGGGGACTGGCAGCTGAAATCAGTTGTGGCTTCCAGGTACTGATGAGGCAGCTCCTGAATGTAGCCTGTATCTTCCTTAGACAACCAAACCAGGAGCCAGATTGTCATCAGCCTCTTCGTGCAACTGACACACAGATATTAGGGGAGGGGTCCGGCCTTAGCCTTCTATCCAGCCTCTGGTCTTGAACAGTGAGTCCATCTTGCATTTACAGACTCAGGCTAGCGGGTATATGTTGTGTGACATATTTTCCCCCCTGGGGACATGCTACACATACACCCCAGTTAGAACTCACCCCAGATAGAGAACCCATGACAGAACAAAGGTCTAATTCCACTAGTGTCTAACTTGGTGTACCAATGAGTTTTATTGAGGTTAGTTAGAGTATGGGCGATGGGTTACTTTCAGGCACAGAAATGACTCAAAGACAGCTGCGTCACCGAAGGCCATCCCAGCATGGGTGACAGCACACAAAGCTGACAGCTAGGACACACTGCTCAGCCTGCAGCAGCTCAGCAGGTTGGAAAGTGTACAACCTACCCAGGGCCACCCATGAAGAAGACACTCTCCCAGGAGCCATCAGCTGCCAATAGCTCCCCAGCTATGGGTGGGGCCTGAAGTCTCTCCCCCAGGCTAGTTTTTGTTTTGTTTTTGTCTTTGAGGTAGGGTCTCACTGTACTGTCCTGGCTAGCCTGGAACTGGCTACGTAGATCAGGGTGACTTTGAACTCACGAAGATCTGCCTCTGCCTCAGAGTGCCTGGATTAAAGGCATGCGTTACCACGCTCAACTTTACCCCAGAAAGCTTTTGAGTTTGTTTGTTTTTCCCTGAGTACATTTGTCTTAAGCATTCTTGACAGAAGCATCATGGGAGTTGTGTTACCAAGCATTGATTATTTCTAATTAATTTGTATAATTACTGGCTATAACTTAAGAAGAGTCTGTTATACAATGTAGGACTTACTGTGCCTATTTTATAGACAAGGGTAGCTGGAGGAGAGAGTGGCCAAGCATTTTCCCCAAGATCACATAGTTAGAGAGAGGGTTAGCTGAGATCAATTCTGACTTGAACGCCAGATTCCTGACCACTCCAACTAACTTGCAGTGACCCTGGTTCCTCCAGGAGAAGATGGACAGCTGGAGCCCGGAGGCCTGGGCTTGTGTGTGTGTGTTTATCTGAAGTCCCAGATTAGTCAGGGCCAAACCAAGAGCCGTAGTACATGATTGCTGATTGATTAAATGAGTGAATAATTTTTTCCCCAAGAACCAAGATTAGCTGAGCTGAGAGACAGGCTATGAGAATGACCAGAGCGCTTCTCTGAGCTCTGCACCCATGGGCTCCACTGTGAAATCATGGCATTGGCATCGCACTTGGCATGACTGCTGTGCCAGTCAGGTTTTCCTGATGACTGTGAGAGAAAAATTAAGTGAGAAAAGAGAGTTTGGGAACAATATTCAAGTTACGGCAGCATTGCCCATGTCTCTGTCTCTGTGCTTAAAGGTTGTACGGTTATGGATGGGCTTGTGAATACACATGAAGCAAGGCAATTGTACCAACATTCACCTCTCCTCAGAGGTGAGACAGGGTTACCTGGAGGCTGGGAGGGGCTTTACCTTCCACCCTGTGCATTAGTAGGTATGACGTAAGTGATGAATTAGTATATTCTTTAAAAAAATCATTTATTGCATGAGAACGTGATGTGAGGTGTGTGCACACACTATGCACATATGAGGCTAAAGGATAGCGAGTATCTTACTCCATCACTCTCACTGAAGCTGGAGCTAGGTGGGCAGTCAATCCTAGTGATGCTCCCTGGATCACTGGGGCTCTAGGTACCCATGTTTTTAACATGGGTGTTGGGATCTGAACTCAGGTCTTCATATTGTGCAGCAGGTGCTCTTACTCGCTGAGCCATAGTTCCAGCTCCTATGAACACCTCTCTATTGTGACATTTAAGCACCACAGATAAGTAGGGCAGAGTTTAAGTTATCACGGAAGCAGGAGACTTTGGAGAGTGAATGCAGATTTTGTTTTGCTTATACCAGCAAGAGGGATGATAAGGGCCTGCTGGACAGACCTGGACAGGTGGTTACCTTGCAAAAGCTAAAGTCCCCTTTGTTTTCCCTACCTGGTTATGTCCATCCCTGGCCAGAGGTGGCCACTGTGGTTACTGATGTATGCGTCTTAGAGGCCCCTGTTATGGCCAGAATAGCTGTGCAAGGACAGTGTTTGGCAAGATTTTTTTTTCCCGTAAATGACACAACGCTAGCTCTGTCCGAGTGCAAGTTGACTCTGTTCACTCAGCATGTTCGTTGAAGATTTAGCTGCAGCAAGCTGGCATGGATCTACTCCATTCCCACCAGCTGCTCAGCAGCATTCTTCAGAGGAACCAGCCCTCTCTAGTCCTGTGTGCACGGGCATTCAGGTCGTTTTCAACTCTAGAGCTTCTGCCAAGGCTGATGTTCACGATGGTACCACTGTCCCATCCATGGAACAAGCCGGCAGCTTTTAGAAGTCAGTCTGAAGCTGAGATAACATTAGAGATGTAATTTTTAGGAGACACTATGTTTTTGAGTATGGTTCCTCACCAGGCTTGAAGAGTGCACACCTTTCACATCCACAAAGACACAGGGCTTCAGAAGTGGGGCTTCCTCCCCCACCCCCAACACTTTGCCAGGTTGTCTTTGTCTTCTCCACATTATCTTGTGCATTTCTGACTCAGCATCCCCCAGAAGGACTGGCACGTCCATTCTTGCAGTTATCCTGTGCTTTGCCACTGCACGTTAATTACTATTGGTGGAATGTGGTAGAAAACCTGGCTTTAGGTATGGACAGTTTTTAGTCCTACCATCTGGCTGTGTGGCCTTGAGTAAATTGCTTTGCCTTTCTGAGCCTCCAACTCTTCACCTGTGGCCTGGGGAAACCATTATGCACCTCTTGACTGAGAGCACTTGAGAGGGCTCACACAACAAGAAATGTACATGGTGTCTGAGGCCACAAAGTGAGTGCTGTGCCCCCCCAACCCCCGCACCCTTTCTCGTTATTGCTGAGTTGCTGAGTGGGTTAGTGTCACCTGTAGGTGTGTCTGAGAGCAAACAAGGTATCACTTTTTCTGTTAGCACTATCCCCATCCCTCCCAAGTCTTGGCAGAGGGTTGGTAAGTATTCTGGATCCTAAGAGAGGAGGCTGCTATAGGGCTAGGCTCTGTCTTTAGCCGGAGTCTTAGGGTGTTACGTAGCACAGGCAGGGCGGTGAAGTGGGAACGATGGTCTGATCGGAGCAAGACTGCCTAAACCTGGGGGTTCCCATCTTCACCTAGGAGATCAGCTAGTTTCAATGAGATGCATGGTTAAAGGAGACCTTATGTTAGTTCCAAAGGAAGTTGCTAGACTGCTAGAATAAACATACTCACATCTTGGAATACTTCTCAGCTTTTGTAATGGGGACTGCTGCTTGGCTCAGTGAAGACTTGGTGAGACCCTCATTTCTTTACATTTCTATGTATTTTGTCTCTGTACTGGACTGTGAGCCTCTGGAGGACCAATGGGAAGACCTTGGCCTCTCGGGTTCCAGCTTGTTGCTGCACATTTTTTTTTTTTAGACAGGGCTTCTCTGTGTAGCCTTGACTGTCCTGAACTTGCTTTGTAGACCTGGCCTCAAACTCACAGAGATCCTGCTGCTTCTGCCTCCCAAGTGCTGAGATTAAAGGTGTGCACCACCACACCCAACCTGTTGCTGCACATCTTGATGGATGCCCATTCTTAAAGGGTTTATAAACAGAGGCAGGGCCCTCTGGAGCTCAAAGGTGCAGTAAAGGTAGTTTAGGAAAAGAGTTGAGGGTATCCTCAGAGATGGTGAAGAGGAGGCCAGTGGTGTGTGTGTGTGTGTATGTTGCTCAACTCCCATGTCAGAGAGACACTGAGGACCTGGTGCCACCTGCCCTTCCACAGCCTTTTGTACCCTCTTCTGGAAGGTCAAAGGAACACCTACATAGTCTATCCCCTAGGGAGCTATGGGCTGAGGGTGAGAGAGAACACGCCTGACTCTGGGATGATGGGCAAGTCAAAACTGCTGGTTAAATGGCTTTAAAGTAGTGGCCATTTATAAGTTAATGAAAGAGAAAATAGGCACATTATACACACAGATTTGTCCTTAATGAGGGGAAAAGGCATTGTTTACTGATGCTCAGTTCTAATTACCCATGCACACAGCCAGCTTGTTACAGGACTGCCATCTACTCTCTTCTACCATATTTTGCCTCCTCTTTTAACCCTTCTGTGTCCACATGGGCACCAGTGCTCATCTCCCCTGAAGCCACAGGTTCCAGGGCTGGCTGAAGATCCCATTTCTGTCTCAGGTCTTCAGGGACCTTGATGTTCACACACAGTCTGGCAGAAATGTGTATCTTCTACTGTCCACAGAGAGGGAAATCACAGGAGGGAAATGTCGTCAGGTTTCTCTGGAAGCTGTCCTTGAGGGGATCAGAATTAAGGGTCTGCTGTTCTTTTGGGGTAAGAGCTCCAGGGAAGCATAGAGGACGCAGTCAGAGAGGCGGAGGGAGGGAGATTGGGAAACACACACTTATCAGGAAGTGAGGAACTAGAGTCTGAAGAGCCCTGGAACTCTCAAAGAAAGTGAATCTTCAGCTGAAGCCCTTGGAGGGGACACTCATGGCCCCCTTTCTGCTGTGACTTTGGCAGCTATTGGGCATTTGTTTTAACACTGGCACATCCTTCCTCTTTTTAGACTCCACCCCTTCTCCCCGGCCTCAGTCAGAAGGCTTGCCTCCCACCACCTTTCACATAAGTACCTCCTGTTGCTTTGTGTGAAGGAATTGCCGAAAGACCTCGGATGTGTACATTTATTAAGAATCTTTGTACCAAATAAGCTACCTGCATTATCTCATTTAGCCTGCCCAGATACTGTCACAGGGAGGTGGAACCGTATCCATGAAAAAAAAAATCAGAGAAGGAATCTGCCTTGTCTAAGTGACAGGATAGTGAGAGAGGACAGAGGAAAGAGAGAGAGCTCAAGGCCACCTGACTCTTGACACCTGTCCCTTCTCAATGTAACCCCCTGCTACCTCAGAGCAAGCCCCGCCCCCTTACCGAGTAGAAAGGCCATGATTGAGTCCACCAACCACGAAGCTTCCAGTCCTTCTACCCTGATGACGATGCACAGCCATTTCTCCAGTTGGTCCCTAATATTTTACATTGGAAGCTCCCAGCACTGACTTTGGCATTGAAAACTGTGCTTGTGGATTCTGCTTATGTAGCATTAAGATGGACCCAAATTCAATGGTCTAGAACAGCCACTTATGCTTATGGGCTCTGTGGATCAGTAGTTCAGATAGGAAATTGCAGTCTGCTTTACCCATGCTCTATGTAGTCAGGAGCTGGAAGGCTCAAAGTCTGGCTGGAATCATCTGAGGCTTACTCAGTTATATGGCAGGTATCATGTGGCTGTTGGCAGGAACTTTCCACTAGAATATCTGAATGTGGCTCCCACATAGCTTTGGCCTCCTTACAATATGGCGGCTGGCTTCTCAGGAGAAGGTTGGATTGACTTGTGTGAGTTGGCTGTGCAGGTTGTATAAGATCACATCAGATACATCTGCTGAGGGGCTACAAAACCCTGTCAGATGTAGAGGGAAGGCATAGATAGACTGCTGTTTGATGGGCAAATGTCAAGATTCCAGGGAAGCAGGGACTGGAAATATTACCGGGGCTATTTTTAGAAAATAGGTGTGCTTCGTTAGCTTCTCTCCAAGGGAGCTTTTCAACAAGGCCATGTGAGAGGATCCAGGATATCACAGCAGTGCTGCAGTTGGAAAGAATGTCTCCCTCAGACTCAGGTGTTTGGACACTTGGTCTCCAGCTAGTGGTACTATTTTGGGAGGCTGCAGAAATTTTAGGGGCTGCACCCCAGCTAGCGGAAGCTGACTGCTGTGGGCGAGCCTGGAAGATGATCTCCACTTCTGATTCTGATTCAACTTCTCTGCTTTCTGCCTGCTGCCATGATGTGACAGTTTTCTTACACTCCCCTCACAGTGAAGGGGGCTACATAGCCCCTCTGGGGTCTTTGCTGAATTGAGATTTATAAATTCCCTATGTGTGTGTGTATGTGTGTACACGTACATACATGAGTATGAGTGCATCTACACAAGTGAGTATGCATGTGGAGGCCAGAGGTCAACTTCAAGTGCCTTCCTTAGTTGCTTTCCATTTAATTAAAAAAATCTTTTTATTGATTCTTTGTAAATTTTGCATCATGTGCCCTAACCCTACTTATCTCTACTTTCCTTCATATCTTCCCTCTGCCCTTTCAACTTTCACCCCCAAAAGAAAATAAAAATCAAATAAACAAACAAAAACATCTCATCATGGAAGATGTAGTGTATCACAGTGTGTCCTGCAGTCTACCTTTTTGTCCACACTTCTTTACTTGCAAATGTTCATGGAAAAAAGTCATTGGTCTGGTTCGAGGCATCTGAATTCTGCTATGCTATCAATATTGGATTCTCCCTTGGGCTCCTCTCTGATATCCTGTTGTTTCTCTATGTCATGGAGATCCTGCATCTTTGGATCTGTAGGACTGGCCCCTTTCACATGCTTCAGCAGATCATGGAGAGGGTAGATGTTGAGGTGAGCCAACTCAAAGCTCAGGATCTGGGTCCGGGTTGTAGCTGAGTTGGTCAGCCTGCCAGCTTTCCTGCACCTGCTTCACCAGGACCAGCTCTCCTGCGTTGTCCAGGCAAGGGGTGGGGCCAGCTCTCCTGCGTTGTCCAGGCAAGGGGTGGGGCCAGCTCTCCTGCGTTGTCCAGGCAAGGGGTGGGGCCAGCTCTCCCACTGTCACTCCTGGACTGGCTCACTCGTGCTATGCTACCAGGGCCCGCTCTACTGTGCTGCCCAGGAGAAATGCGGGGCTTGCTTGCTCTCCCGAGTACTGGTGAGGGGCAGGACCTGCTCTCCTACTCTCATGACCTTGAGAGCATCTCTCCTGCCTGCTTCAGGTGGCAAGAGATGAGTTGAGAGAGGTAAGGGGTGGGGAAGGGAGGGCACCTCATCTACGCAACCATGTGGCAAATGAGTGGTGAGGCCAGCTCCCCCACACTCAGGCACTAGGGGCCAGCTCACCCAGGTCTCTGCCACCAGGCATGTGCAGGGCCTTCTCCTGAGTGCTGCAGCCAGTGAGGGGTAGGGACAGTTCTGCACAGCCTTTGGACATCAACATATTCCCAGATGGCAGTCCAGACCAGGGACATCCACGTTGGCTTTAGTGGTTATATGAGCCACAGGCATTGACACAGACCCCCCGCTGTTGCATGGCTATGGACCCAGACATGACCCTCAATGGCAGCATGGGCCAGGACTTTACCATGGCCTAAGGTGGCAGGGCAGACTACTCACAACAGGCTGCTCCTCTCCTCCCTCAAGTCTCCAGTTCCACTTCCCTTCATGGTGCTCAAACTGTTCTGTTTCTCGTTCTCTCCCATCTCTCCACCACATACTTGCACATTGTCGTGGCTCCCCTGCAGGTGGGCCACATGGTGGTCTGGTCTCCTCCACCTTATTTTTTTTGAGAAAAAAAATCTCTCACTGAATCTGGAATTTATGGATTCAGCCATGTTGGCTAGCCATTAATCCTTAGGGATCCTGCCTCTGGCCATTCCCTAGAGTTGTGGTTACATGCATGTACCGCCTCCCCTAGCTTTTTATGTGGCTAAGGATCTGAACTCAGGCCCTTATGATTGTATGTGAAGCACTTTACTGACTGAGCCCTGGCACTAACGTTTTTGAATTTCCATTTAAAGAGTATGAACATTGAACAGTGTCTTAGTGACATTTCTGTTGCTGTGACACAACACCATGACAATTTATAGACGAAAGCTCTTAATTGGGCTTACATACCCAGAGAATTAGAGTCCATGATGGCAGAGCAAAAGCACGTCAGCAGAAACAACTGAGAGCTCACTTCTTGATCTACAAGCAGGAAGCAGAGAGCATGTCTGGAAGGCCGTGAGTCTTTCGCAGCCTCAAAGTCCACCCCCCAGTGCCGCCTCCTCAATAAGGCCACACCTCCCAAAACTTCCTAAACAGTTCTGCCAATTAGGGACCAAATACTCAAACATGGAAGCATATGGGGGTCATTCTCATTCAAATAACCACAAACGGTCTGTCCTCTCTGCTCTGGACTGCGCATTTTACATGACTGTTTCACTTAAGCCTCTTAATGCAGGTGAAAGGAGTAACTTCACTAAGGTTCAGAGAGCAGCGAAGCTTTTTGCCTAAAGGGATCTAGCTAGAAAGTGGTGAAGCTGGGGTTTGAGTTCTAGGTGCATGTTCTCTGCAGGAACATGGTGTGCAGACGACAGGCCTGGTAGCTTCAAACAAGGGGCTAAGGTCAGACAGAGGAGCCATGGGGACCTGAGGGATTGGCCTCCTTTGCCTGAGCACCAAAGATTCACTTTGTTTTCTCAGTCTTGTCACATGCAAATGGGGACAATACCTATCTGAGTGAGCTGTAGAAAGCACTAACCTGGTGCTCGAGGCCCTGTGGGTGCTTGCCTGTGGTTACTCAGGGCTTAGTTGTAGTGTCCCTTACCTTTGTCTCCCACTATCTTTTCCCCAGAGACACCCTCTTAAAGAGTTCCCTTCCCAGGGCAGAAGGCAGGTGGCAAGGATGGCCTTGAGGTTCGTCCATGGCTTCAATCCCTAGGTTCTGATGCTTTCTTTGAGTTTCAGGATCCTGAGCCTTCTCTGCTGTGGTTTTCATTGGAAGGGCTTTAAATGATTTTTATAAAAACTGCAAATGTACAAGGTAATTGAGTCTTCTGTTTTATTACCCTGAGCTGCCTGGCCCTTGCCTGGCCCAGTCCTCCTCACTGATGGAGCCGCCAGGATAAAGTTGGAAGTGTTTGTGCTGGTAATATACAGGACTTAATTAACCTGGCCTTTTATAGCATTTCCAATGGGGGCTTGGAACGCACTTTGAGGAAGCTCGAGAACAGGGAAGGGGGGGCCTGGAGTGGGGTGTATACGTATGTACAGCACTTGATGGTGTTTCTTTCCCCTCCTGTTCTTTCCTCCGGTACTTTAATCAGCATTTAATGACCCAGTTGAAAATTCATCATTCAGACCCAAGTGCTGGTGGGAAGGCCCAGAGGGGAAGGCTGCCTCCCTCCTTTTTCCCTTCTTTCCCTCCCACCCTCCCTCCCTCTCATGCTCTATAGTAGTTGGTGAGTCCCTGCTGTGGCATCCACATTTCCAGGAACTTCCAGTCGAGGCTAGTCCCTCTTTTGTTAGATGGGGGATAACAAGTTAACATCTACAGAAGGACTCATGCTGGCTAATACCATTCTCTCTACAGTGCAAACCCACCTGAGAGGGTTCCGATGGCCATGTCCCTGTTCTCTGGACCAAGGCTGAACCAGTGACCTGTCCTGGCCATTCTCCGTCCTCTATGCTCCAACATTCCTTTCCTCTCTCAGCACAAAATTATGCCTGAACTGGGCACCCTTCTTTACTGACCCTGGAAAAAGTGACTCAGTCAGATCCACCATGGGCAAAGGAGGAAGGTTTGACTGCCAGGTTGCCTTCATGTCTTACAGCCATTTTTTTTTAGGAGTTATCCAAGAGAGGGCGTTAGGGCAAGTGCCTCTCACCAGCTGCCTGCTCAGACCTGGCTCCATAAGCCCCACCTCGTAAATCCTGGTCCAACCCTGACGAGTGGTTACGTCACCCCAAACCTCAAGCAACAGTTCGATTTGGAAATAAAAAGGCAGGTGTTAATGGACTCACTCCCTGTGCCCCTTTGCGGTGCCTATGACCCTTGATAGCTTTTAACCTCACAGTTAATAAAAAATTTGGGGGCCAGCTCTAGCACAGGTCCTCATTCATTCTTTCATAACGTCAGCAAATTCTTCCTGAGTGAATGTCAAGCATGAGCCTTTTCAGAGGAGATTGGGGGACAAAGATGAGGAAAAAAAAATCTTAGCAAGGCTTACAGAATATGCTCACAAATCAGAGAGACTCGGAGATAGATGCTAGAGGGCATGGCCTAATCAGGGTTGCTATTGCTGTGATGAAGCACAGTGACCAAAGAATCCTGGGGAGGAAAGGGTTACACTTATAAAAACTGCACTTATGCTTCCATATGTTACATAGGTCATCATCAAAGGAAGTCAGGACAGGAACTCAGAACCAACGGAAACCTGGAGGCAGGCAGGATCTGATACAGAGTCCATGACGGTGCTCCTCATGGCTTGCTCCTCATGGCTTGCTCAGCTGCTCAGCTCACCTTTTTTTTTTTTCTTCTCTTTTTTTTCCTCCTGTGGTTTGCACCTAGTGGCCCACCCACTAAAGAAAACTGAGTCCTCCTCCACCTGTACCCATTCCAGAAGCCATTTGGGGAGCTACACTTCAGCATCTCAATCAACGTTTTTAAGAGTCCTCTTTGGTGACTTCCTGTCTAGGCTGTTTCTTTTTGGAGGGTGGAGGGAGGGGGTTATCATAAAAGCTTTCCCTTCTCAGTCGTCTATCTGCAGTCATCAATCTCATTTCCAAAGTAGCCTCCTTGCTTTTTATAGTCACCCGGTGCATGCATCGTAGGCTTCCTCATGGTTTCTGGAAGCAGCATAGACCAAGGGCGTCTGCATGGCCTTCAGTTGTAGCATAGGCCAAAGAGCTCACCATGTCAGCCTGTTTTCTCATAGAACCCAGAACTACCTTTCCAGGGGTAGTACCACCCACAATGGGCTGGGCCTTCCCCATCAATTGTAAGTTTAAAAAAATTGTCCTACAGGCTTGCCTACAACGTCATCTTTTCAGGTTGACATAAAACTAGCCAGCTCAGGGCCTAAAGGAGGCCAGGATGCAGCTTCTGGAAGGGCTTCCATTGTTCAGATAGCCTACCCAGCAAATATCCTTTCTCCAAGAATACCTAGGTTCTCCTTTTAGTAAGTGTCTTTTGTTCTAAATGGGGCTGATCCAGGATCCACCGGTATCAGCCTACAAGCAGAGGCAACCACGAGCTTTAGCTTAGTCCTGGCAGCAGAGATTGGTCCAGCCATGGACCTAGACCTGGAGCTGAGTCAGTGACAGTGGCTGCAGTAAAGCCAGGAAAGAGACGTTGTTTTTCCACTGGGCTTCTGTGGTGGTTTGAACAAAAATGGCCCCCATAGGCCCATAGGGAGTGGCACCATTAGGAGGTGTAGCTTTGTTGGAGCGGGTGGGGCTTTGTTGGAGCGGGTGTGTCACTGGGGGCTTTGAGGTCTTAGAAGCTTGAGTCAGGCTTAGCTATTCACTGTCTTTTCCTGCTGTCTGTGGATCCATATGTAGAACTCTCAGCTCCCTCTCCAGCATCATGTGTGCCTGCACCGTGTCATGCTTCCCACCATGATGAAAATGGACCAAACCTCTGAACTGTAAGTCAGCCTCAGTCATGGTGTTTCTTCATAGCAATAAAGCCCTAACTAAGATAGCTTCCCAGAACTAGGGTAACCCGGAAGGAGGTCCACTACTCCTGGTGGCCTTTCTGCCCTAACTGAGTGAGTTTCTCTGACCCACAGATGAAGCCACTGCTTTGTGTGTGTGTGTATGGTGTGTGTGTGTATAGCTTCAGGGCCTTGGGCCTCAGTCTTCCTATGTTACAACAAACAGCAGTTTTCAGGTGACTATGTTATCTCTTGGTCTGCTTTAAGCTAGTCTGTGCCCAGGATGGGGGAGGGGAAGCAGAACTGAATGATAGAAAGAGAAAAAAAAATGTTGTCAAGTGTCTGGTGGTTGGAGCTCATCCTGCTGAAGGCCAGGCCACTCCTAAACTTTCTCCAAAGGAATTCAGCCAACTCCTGCATCTATCTATGGCTTCTACTTGTGTGAACATATTCTTCTGAACCGTTGTGGTCCGTTCAGCTCCCGACTTACAGGCTTTCTAGGTGTGAGGACCAATTGGAAGTCACTGTTCCTCTCCCCCATTCAAGGTGGTCTGAGGAGCTGCAAGCACCTTCTTACTTTCCTATTTGTGACAGTTAGGGCCAAGGTCTGGCAAGAGAGGTGCCCAGAACATGAAAGTTTGGGGTGTATTAATGTCTTATCACTGTGACAAAGCACATGATAAATGTAACTTGAGGAAGGGAGGGGCCAGGTGTGGTGGTGCACACCTGTGATCCCAGCACTCATCAGGCAGATCTCTGTGAGTTCAAGGCTGTCCTGGCCTAAAAAGTGAGCCCAGGATAGACAGGGTCACACAGAGAAAGCCTATCTTGAAAAACCAAGGGAAAGGAAGGAAAGCAGGGTATTTTGTCTCACAGTCATAGAAGGCTTTGAGCAGGGCTATGAGGAGCTGGCCATATTGCACTGGAAGTCAGGAAGCGGGGAGAGGTGAATGCCTTTTACTTTTCCCTCGATTTCCAGATTATGCAGTCTGTTTCTTAGCTCACAGGATGGTGCTGCATTCCATTCAGTGCAGATCTTTCCTCCTTTGTTAAGCCTCTCTGGAAGTACTTTTATAGACACTCTCAGAAGTGTGTCTCCTAGGTGACTTCAAATACAACCAAGTAGACAATGAAAATAAACCATCCTAGAGGGATATTCCTTTTTAAGGCTTACATCTGTGAGATCCTGAGAGCAAGTGCCTCCTTAAATATTGTACCTTAGCCTTCTTCTGCTTCTTCCAAGATCTGACTGGTCCAGTCAGGTTGCGGGGTTCCAACCCTGTCTGTCTTCAAGCCAGCCTGAGAATTCATAACTGATTGGGGCTATTTCCCAATTCTTCTTCATGAGTCATACTTTGGACTTTAGAAGATTATGTTTTCTAGAGACCTCCTCTAGAGGGGTTTTATCACAAATTCTACAAATTCTGCAAAGAAACTTGTACCCATTGGATAACCCACTCAGGCAAACCATAGGCCAGTTGCCTCGTTCACTTCTTTGTGTATATGCATGCGTGTGGGTGTGTCTATGTGCATGTGTGGGTTGGTGTGCCTATATGCATGTGTGTGTGTCTATATGCATATGCTTGTGGCTCCTGAGATTGATGTTGGGTGTCTTCCTTAATTGTTTTTCACCTTATTTATTATTATTTTTTGAGACAGGGTTTCTCATAGAACCTGAAGCTCTATAAGAGAGCTACACTACCTGGCAGCAGCGATCCATTTGTCTTCACCTCCGCAGTGCTGTAGGTATAGGTACAAACCTCCGTGCCTAGCTTTTTAACAGGAGCTTTCGGGATTGAACATGGGTCCTCACACTTGCAAGCCAAACACTTTACTAATTGAACAGTCTTTCAGGCCTAGGTTCTAATTTCTTTTCCTCTATTGGGAACGTGGGTCCCTTGGAGACAGGCTTGGTCCCCTTGATGCCCCGATCCATCTAACTGCAGAGCAGGTCCCCGAGCCTCCACATTAGTTCCAGGAGGCTGGTAGCTCCACTCTCAGCTAGATGCCATGGGTCTGGACTGAAGGGAGGATATTGAGAGGCCCTCTGGCCGCTGCAGGGAGCCAGACCCAGACTCTCTCTAGGTAACTGGAATCATCTTTGCAGTGGCTGTAACAGTCAGAAAGACCTGGGGCATTCCGTCAGCCTTTCCCGGGCTGTGACAGCCTGAGGTAGCCAGCCTAGTCTTTCTCCTGCCCCAGGGCTGCAACTGAACAATGTTGGCTGCTTAATAAAACCAGCACCAATGCCAGGCCCCAACTCCGCTGGAGAAATAGCCCTGCGCCCCTCGATCCCATTAACATCTCACACCTTAATGCGGCCATATTTTTGGAAAGCCAATATGTGCTGAATAGCTTATTGGTATGCAGCTCTGGCTGGGGGGGTGGGGGCTCCAGGGAGGGGGCTCTGTAAAGGGGATGTAATTAAGCCTCAGAATGTTCGATATATGCCCCAAAAGGCAAGCAGTCAGGGGCATGAGAACAAGAACGATGGATTATCTAGAAGCAGTTTGTGTGCTGGCCCCCAGATAAGCAGAATAGGGCCACCCACCCATCCTTTGGGTCTCTAACTTCACATTTCCAAGCAGGTTCTATTGGCAGCTCTTCTCAGATAAAATACATCATCATTTGCTCCATTAGAAAATAAATGTATGGCTATATTATGGGATTTGCATTCCATTACCTTGGTTTGCATGCCATAAAACATTTATTACACCCTTGGGCTAAAGTCTTAATAATGACTGGGTGCGCGGCACTAATGTGGTGCTGGTCTTGCTCGGGAACCAGAGATTAATGCCTTTTGATGTCACCCAGCTAATAGTTGCACTCACCAATTTGTCCCATCAAAAGATATTAGAACCAGGCCTTGTGTGAGGGTGGGGGACGGGAGACAGGGGACTACTCTTCAACTCTAGCAGGGTAGTTGGGGCTCCCTATTTCTGCTTTCCTACCTGATCTTAATCAAAGCAAAATCTCAGAGTCAGTCTCTTCAATCCTGGTTGGCTGCCACCCCCTCACCCCTGGCCTTGGGCAAGCCCCGACCCTGTGTGAAAGCTACACTCAGACCTTTAAATGCCTGTGTCTGGCTATTCAGCAGTGGCGGTTGCTTTAAAGCAGTGCGTGCGTGTGTGTGCATGTGCATGGATACAGATGCTCACACAAAGGCGGCAGACACTTCCCTTCTCTGTCATTTATTGCTCCACCCAGACTCCCACAGAAGCCTATGAGCCCAGAATAGGAACATGGAGGCCATCTTCACCCCACATGCAGATCTAAGGAAGGCATCTATTAGGGAGACAGGGCTGGGAGGTTAGCTGAAGAAGCCTGTTGGGTGTTGTATCATAGGTCCTTTTGACCTCCTCTCTCTTGATTGAAACAGTCCCTGGGCTAAGCCTTGGGGACTGATGGGGTTTGTGGGTTGTTGTGATTCTCTGTAGGGTCCTGGGCTGGGATTATCTTCAACCTCTTTTGTTCAAGTCTGTGGCCAAGAGATGACTAGTCAGTCACATGCTTAAATACACATGTGTGTGTGTGTTTAAGACACCTTACCCAGGTGTCTGGGTTCTCCACCTACCCTACAGGAGCACGTTTGCTTTGGTGATGGAGTAGATGGCCAGGTGGTGGATAGCTTGTGGAGTGGTCAGAGTTGGCATAGGCTTGGCAAAGAGCCCAGTGAAATGAACCTGTTTACAGTGACCTGATTCTGGACTAAACTCCATTTTATGTGCAGGCAACAAAGAATATTTGCATGGCTGCAAAAGAGATACTTAACTTCCCAGAGAAGCAGCCTCTGGGACAAGGGTGGGGTGGGGTGGGGGAATTGCCCTCTGTTAGGCCCAGAAACTTACCTAGATCTGCCAGAAATACCGCTGAAGTACACAACATCTGAGGCTCCTCAGTCAGCAGCCTGTAGCCCTGTGGAAGGCTGTGACTCACTGGCAAATGTCCTCTTGAGCGGTTGCAGATGTATGTGTGGCACTGTACTTCCTCATCATTTTTGAGCATTTACATATCAGAATATACATTATCCCATTAGACCTCACTTTCCTTTGGTTTCTCCTTTATATTACAGTAGGGTCAATATATCGATTTTTAAAAAATTACGTGGATAAGTTGGTTATATTATCTCTGCCTTCCATTCTGAGATGGTAAATGGGGTGTGACAGAACCCGGTAATAAAAGGAGGCCACAGTTCCCACGAGCTGGGGATCATAGCTGGAGTTCTCCCAGCATAGAGAATTACAGCCTGTGGCTGCTTCCTCCGTGCATGAGCTTTTCCATCACTTGTAACTAAAGATGTGACAGAAGCGACTTAAGAGAGAAGAGGCTTGCTGGCTTGCAGTTAAGGTGTTTTGTGACAAAGGGCCGGGCACGCTAGAGCCTAACGCAACAGCTTGCTCATCAGCTTCTGAACAAACCCGTGCATGGGAAGCAGAGGTGGGCCTATAACCTTCATGACCCTTGAGCACTCTCCCTGAGGGCTGGAGAGGATGGCTCAGCAGTTAAGAGCACTTGCTTCCTTTGCAGAGGACCTGTTTGGTTCCCAGTGCTCACACTGGTAGCTCATGACTGTCTGCTCCATGAGATCTAATGCCTTTTTCTGGACTCCACGAACACTCACATACACAAGTCTTGTGGATACCCCGACACACACATTCGCTCACACGCTAAAAATAATAAATCTAAACATTGTGGCCTGGAGAGAAGGTCCAATGGTTAGGACAACATTCTGTTCTTGCTTGTTCTGTTCTTGAACTGAAAAGTTCAGTTCCAGTATTTACTATGCAGGGTGGCTGACAACCGCTCCAGATCCAGAGACCAACACGTCTCCTGTTCTGTGGTATGGGCACCCACACAGGCCCATTTAAGTAAATAAATAAAAAATCTTTAGAAGACCCTCCCCAACATTTTCTCCAGCTAGACCTAATTTCATAAACCTTGTACAGCTTTTCCAAACATCACCACCAGCTGGGGCCAACCGCTCAAACACATGGACTTTCCCATTCCCACATCCACTCAGGAAGGTGCTTCCCGTGACTTCTGCCTGTGGCCCACCTGAGTCTGCTTCACTCCCACAGAGCAACGGAAGCTTTGGGCCATACTAACCTGCCCCATGGCTTCTAGGTCATCTCAGGAATAATCATGCCACTTTTGTCCCAGTGGGTAGATAAGCTCCCTATGGCCTGCCTTTCATGATCCTGGCCAGGTCCATTGAAAAGGACAGTGACATGGCTGGCTGATCTATAACACACAAGTCTACGGTCACAGGACCCCTATGGGCAAACACCATGGAAGGTGGATGGTTCTGGAAGCCTTGCACTCAGCTTGAGAGGGTTGGGGCACATGGGGACTCCTGACCGGAGGAGGATTTTCCTAACAGGATCAGCAAAGCCAAGGCTGGTTACAAACAAAAATTAGTGGAGGGAATAAAATCAATGGGATATTAGCCTAGGGCTATTTATAAAGTTATTAGAAGTCCTTTGGCTGGCGAGATGGCTCTGAAGTTAAGAGCACTGGCTGTTCTTCCAGAGATCCTAGGTTCAATTCCCAGCACCCACATGGTGGCTCACAGCTAATTATAACCCTAGTATCAGGAGATAAGATGTCTCCTTCTGGACTCTGTGGGCACCAGGTATACACATGGTACCCACAGACATACACACAGGTAAAACACACACATAAGATATCAAAAATGTTAAAAGTTATCGGAGGTTTAAAGATAAGGTATATTAAAGGAAACCATCTTGTGTGATGAAATGGTGACTTCAAATCTCCTTCTATAGCCAAGAAGTACCTTTGTTAATGGGAAGATTGAACCCAGAGAGCAGGGATTTTGGACAGCAGTCAAAGGTGACTAAGGGGAAGTCGACTCCTCTTGGGAGACATATCTCTCTGCACAGAGTCCCTTTTGCATCACCTGAAGCTGGATCAAAGAATGTAATGCTAGGCCTCCATATGTCTGGGTATTTTCCAGGTAAGGGCAATTATTTATTTCAAGTTTCTGTTTTGAGACAAGTAATGGAAGCTGGCCTTAGAATCACTACAGAGCTGAGGCTGGCCTTGAACTCTTGATCTCCCTGTCTTCATCACCCAGTGCTGGCATTATAGGAATGTGCCACCTCAGCCTCTGTTTAGTTTTTAAAAGAAGTGGCTCTTCCAGACCTGGGCAATAATTCAGTGGCTAATGTGAGTATTGCAGAGTTCAGTTCCCAGCCTCTAGCTGGAAAGCTTGCAACTACCTGAAACTAGGGCTGCAGAGGTCCTACTGCCCCCTTCTGGCTTCCTTGTGCAACTCCATGCATATGCATGTACACACACAGGCACACACATATACGTATAAGTAAACAAACAAACAAATACATTTTTTATAATTTATTTATTTTTATCTCAATCACAGGTTAGGTACTTTGCATCCCTAGCGTAGCCTCCTCCCTCATTCCCTCCCACCTTCCCACTCCCTCCCTCATCTCCCTCCTCCCCACCCCCTCCAAGTCCACCAACAGGAGAGGACCTCCTCCCCTTCCATCCAACCCCAGCTCATCCTGTCTCCTCAGGGCTGGCTGCAATGTCCTCCCCTGGGATCTAGCCAGTCTGTCACTCCCCGGCTTGTATGGGGGAGGGTCAAAGAGTCAGCCATCAAGTTCATGACTGAAACAGCCCCTGTTTCCCTCACTAGGGTCTTCAGTCCTACACCGAGCTATCATGGGCCCCATCTGTGCGGGGGTTCCAGGCCACATCCACACATGGTCCTTGATTGTAGAAACCGTCTCATACAAGACCCCTGTGCCCTGCTCAGTTTGGTCTTTGTGGAGCTCTTGTTCTCCCCAAGTCTCCCCAACCTCCCCCAGATCTATCATTACTTCTCGCCCTCTGCCAAAGTCTTGATCGCGAGTCTTATTATCTGCTCTGATATATCGCTACATTGACCCCCCCAGAGGTCCTCCTTGGCATGCTCCTGTCCTGTTGCTAAACAAATACATTTTAGAAAAGTGATTCATTTGGTACTTAGTGGCTTTTTAGT
This sequence comes from Pachyuromys duprasi, assembly GCA_028658305.1. Taxonomy (NCBI): domain Eukaryota; kingdom Metazoa; phylum Chordata; class Mammalia; order Rodentia; family Muridae; genus Pachyuromys; species Pachyuromys duprasi. The sequence goes on from CM053766.1 coordinate 88,320,224, forward strand.
TGTGCTTGTGTGTGCATGTGTGTGTGTGTGAGGGGGGTGTTTATGTTTCAGTTTAAGGGAAGCATGAATTAAACCCAGTGGAAATGCTGGTATAGAGTGTTTTAGGGTCAGGTGTCTCTGTCATGGATTTCTCTGAAGTCAGGCTGCACAGGTCCTTCCATATTCTAGCCCTACTAGAGTATCTAGATAACCTCCCAGTGAAGTTCCTTAATCTCTCTGTGCCTCGACACTCAGGGGCAAGGTAGCTCCCTGACATTTCCTGCTCACTTCCTCACTCCTGGGGTCACTTCCCAATAAACTGGCTGTCCACCTCCTCATCTCAGGAGTTGCTCCTGCTAAATGAAGGAAAACTAATTGTGACCAAAGTGAGATCATTTTCCACAGTTGGCCGCCACGCAGTGCATAGTAAGTATCCAGCTAGCAAGGTCCCCTCGCAGCCCAGAACGCACCAGAATGTTGCTTCATTAGGAATCCTCACTCCCCTCCAGCTCAGGAGATGATGGAGCACTACCCCCCACACAGAAGGCCGTGTAGGTAAGAGCTTGGTGACATGACCTCCCTCTGGCTTCTCTCATCAGCTGGCTGTTCCCAATAACCCCCACCCACGCAGCAGAGCGGCTCTGACGTGATATTGCAGGACGCTGTCACTTGAAATTAATTGCAACTAATTAAAAATGATCCGGTTAGGACAATCGCACAATGGCGCTCCGGAGACCGCTTCATTCCCAGAGGTTTGGTGGCGTTCGCAGCGGCTGCAGCCCGGTCTGCCGGATGGGGCCATATATCATCGTGTCATTTTACATTGTTATTTCCCTGAAAGCCACAATTTAAAAGAGTCTCAGATGAACCATGAGCAACTTCGTGCTAAAAAGAAAAATGTTACTGTCCAAGATCTGAAAAATATAACTCATAGGCTCAAAGCAGCCTCTTGACATGAAAAGCAGTCTTAAGTTGGTGCTCCGATTTGCATATAATATATAATGTTGTAGTTAAAGGACCCAAAAAGCAGGCAGTGACTTTGGAGCATCGACCCGTTGCCCCTTTGTTCAAATTGGGTCACCTACTGTTCCTGGTCATTATTTTATCACAGCCATTCTTCATATAAGGCAATGGGTTGGCATCTAAACCGCTGGGTTCTGGAGGCACCTCCCCAGGTTCCTGGAGGACCTAGGGTCCCTCTGCTCTGGTTTGGAAGGTAGATCTCATTTGTCCTAAAGTGAGCTCAGAAGCAGCAGTGGTCAGGGGCAGATCCACTTGTCAGGCATTGGGGGGAGGGGTTCCTAGGATTGGCCCTGCTAAGCTGTTGACTAGCCCCCATACCTCCATGGGGCGGGGGAGGAAAGGCCGTTCGAGTAGATTTCAGCATTATGTTTTTGAGATAATAGGTTCCTGGCTTCCTGTTTAGCTTTTAATGTCATCTATGAACTTCTCTTTACAGGATAGAGCAGGATAGAAGCAAGCTTTTTTTCTTTTTAAAGATATACTTGTTTATGTCACATATTGTATGTATGTAGGTGTTTTGTCTGCGTGTGCATCTACACACCAGAAGTGGGCATTGCATCCCACTGGACTACAGTTATAGATGGTTGTGAGATATCATGTTGTGCTGGGAATTGAACCCAGGTCCTCTGGAAGAGCAGCCAGTGCTTTTAAACACGGGGCCATCTTTCCAGCCCAGAAGCAGGCTTTTGAATAGAAGAGTGTGTATTTAAAAAGCGACTCTCACTGCTACTAATGCTTTGGCTCCTTTTTGTAATTTCTTAAAAACAAAACAAAACAAAAAAACAAATCTCTGCAAAACTGAGACAGTAAGTTAAAAAGACCACACAAACCCTGAAACATTAGAACAGATACAATAGTGCGTGCCTATAAAACTAGCACTTGGGAGGGTAGGGGAGGAGCATTTGGAATTCAAGGTTAGCCTGGGCTACATAGTAAGTTCCAGAATAGCTTGGGGTATATAGTCAGACCCCATGTCAAACAAAAATCAAGAAACAAACAAAAAATTACTTTGATTTTTTTTTTGAGACAGGGTTTCTCTGTGTAGCCTTGGCTATCCTGGGCTCACTTTGTGCTGGACTTGAACTCACAGAGATCTGCCTGCTTCTGCCTCCCTGAGTGCGGGGATTACACGTGTATACCACCATGCCCGGTTCTTAAACAAGATCAAGACATTTAAAATTAGCTGGTGTGCTGGCACAGACCTGTAACTCTAGTTCTTAAGAGGCAGAGGCAGGAGGATAAGTAAAGAAAGACCCAGACAGGTAGACATCGAGGACAGGCAAATCCAGTAAGCACATGTACATGTATTCTTATATTTGTTCTTTGTGTGTGCCTGATGTGTGCATATGAGTGTGTGTATGTAAGCATGCCCATGTGTGCATGTGAAAATTTGTGCATGTGTGGGGATCAGAGGACAACATTCATGTGTCAGCTTTTGCCCTCCACTTTGAGACACGGTGTCTTCCCCCCCCCTTTTCTCTCTGTCACTGCACACCAGTCTATCTGGACCACAAGCTTCCAGAGACCCTCCTTTCCCCACCCCAACTACTTGAAGGAGCAATGGGATCAGAGATGCGGATGCTACCTCATATTGTCTTCTGGGGATTGTAGCTCAGATCTTCAAACTGTCAGCATCTCCGCCCTGAGACAGGCTTTCTCTCTGTACCTCTGGCTGCCCTGACACTCACTATGTAGACCAGGCTGGCCTTGAACTCAAGAGATCCGCCTGTCTCTGCTTCCTGAGATCTGGGATTAAAGGTGTCTCCGTGCTCAGCTCACATGTAGGCAGTTGTGAGGATGCTGGCTACTGCCTTCCCTTTGTTTCTCTGCAATCCCTGTCTTCCTCCAAGTGGGGGTTGTTCTGTGGTAGATGGGAGAATGGGCTGGCAGGAAGAGCAGCCCTGTTACTCACAGGGCAGGTTAAGCAGAAGCAGGGCTGGTGCTAGGAGAATCCAGCCTTCTCTGGCTTGCAGAGAACACATGCTGCTTTTAGATCTGACCTTGCTTGTCAGCCCTGTTTGGCTCATCCGCACTTACTAAACCCGTAGGTTTAGACGAGGAAAGGGCACTGAGATGACAGCCCGTTTCTGGCTTCCTAGCCTGTGCGTGTCTGTTTCCTGTGATAGCCCAGCTCAGCTTACAGGTTGTGCTAGGGTGCTAGCTCTGCTCACTTATGCTCCCGTCCTGTTGCTCCCGCCTGGGTATTCTTGACTGTTCTTTTTTTTTTTTTTAATTTATTTTTATTTGCATTGGTGTTTTGCCTGCATGTGTCTGTGTGAGGATGTCAGATCCCTGGAATTGGAGTTATAGACAGTTGTAAACTGCCATGTGGGTGCTGGGAATTGAACCTGGGTCCTCTGGAAGAACAGGCAGTGCTCTTAACCCCGGAGGCATCTCTCCAGACCCCTCCTGGCTGTTCTTAAAGCATGATTTTAGAACCAGCAACAGTAAGAGCTTGTGGAAACTTGCTAGAAATACCAGCTCCCTAGCCTTACACACAAAAAAAGGGACTGTACATGAAATCTGTTTTTTAGCAGTTCACTGGAAATTTCTGACTTTAGTAAAGTTTAAAGAGCAACTGCCCATATTCACCCAGACTAAGCAACAGCAGAAGAGGCTTATTCTGATGCCCCAGGGACCCCAAAGGTTAGCAACAATCCAGAGTTCTCAAAAGGGTCCAAGAAAACCCAGGGTGCAAAGTCTTCAGAGGTTCTTAGAGCCCTTGACTAGATGCCACCTAAACCCTGAACTAATTTACTCTCTGCCTCCTTTCATTAGTTGGCCTAATCAATAGATGCAGATTTATAAAGCAGAGGCCTTCGCACAGGAGTGTTTCAGGCTTCTGCTGCATCCATTAAACACAGCATGTCTTCCCAGCCAAAAGAGGGATGTACTCTTTCCCCAGTCCTCTTTCCGGGATGGTTTTTCAGGTTGGAGTGGCCATGGGTCATGAAGAAACGGGGACCCCCAGGGTCATTGCCCTGCATACTTCCAAAGGGTGCCATTGTGCAATGCAACATCTGTCAAACCGCTGGCAGCAGCCCTGAGACACCCCTCCCTTCCATGTCCATCTGTGGTTAAGGAGCAGACTCCTTCTTTTCCACCCTCCACCTCCTCTTAGTCCCCAAAGTGGACAGGATGCCCTGCAAATGTGCCCCTCAGAAGGGTGACAGGGCTTTTGTAGGTATCTGTCTGTTTCCCAGCAAGCCCTCCAGCCCTGTGAGTCTCCAGAGCATGTTTCTTGCCACCATCCTGGCTCCTGCTGATTCTGTGCCCCTTATGGTGGGTACAGAACATTTGGGCACCAGCACCCATCTCTCCCTCACTTCCTCACTGCCTCTGCCCAGGCACCATGCCTGTGTAGCAGCCCTTCATCCATCCTGGTCACTCAGAGGCCTCTGAAAGTATGCCTGTCAATATAATGCATGGCCTGTTGAGGGGAAGTGACATTTTGAATAGTGGACACTTTCCAGGGAGCATTCATCCTAGGTCAGCCTCATGATAAATAAATACATTTGGCATGTGAAGTCAGAAGCTATGCTACACAGTCTGAAGGCTTATATGCACCTACCACGGGCTGCGGTGACTTGGCGGAGGCAGGGTGTGAGAGAAATGGGGAGAGAGAAGACCCTGGGGCCAGATTTGGGGGCATATTTTTTCCCTTTCTGGCATCTCTAGAGAAAACAGGAAACAGAAGGAGGCTGTTCCCCTCAATAGCCACACCACAAAAGGGTCCCTACTTCTTATGCCTCCTGCTGCTTCTCACCTGCCCCTCTGCCCCTCCCAAACCCCAGGACCCATCTTAATTACCCATAACAGGGCCCTAAACAAAGTATTTATAAGGCCGACTATGTTTGTCTTCCTGATCCTATTAATAAAGTCTGGGAATGCAGGGAAGAAATATGGGCGGGTGACAGGGTTTTTAATGGTGCCTCACCTTAAATGCATTTTAAAATATGTAAATCAATAAAAAAATTATTTGTAATAGCAGCCTAAGAGTGCTGGTTAGCCTGGCGCAGAGTGAAATGCATGCTACAAGCCCTATTACCATACATCCTGGGAGCTGTAGTTAGGATTAATCTGTCAAAGGGGATGGTTTAGTGTTGATGAATATGACATGTGACCATTAACGATGTTGATTTTATCTCCCGAGATTAGCATGATTTACTTCGGATGGATAATAATGTCATTTGCTTGATGCAGTAGATCTGTTTACGAGCTGATTAAATTGTAAGGCCTTGCCTCATTTCATGCTATTTGGTTTACAGCTTCATTACCACAATCACAAAAGCTGGGGAAATGTCCCACACTCCATGTCACAATAAATCATTGCTTCACATTGCTGGGATAGATTTGAGCGGTTCTGCCCAGCACGGACCATTCCTGACTCTCCACTAATCTATGATCCAGAATACATTAGGAAGATCCTTGGGAACATGAGAAAGCAAGATGGGGCAGGGATCTGGTGGACCTTTTCCCTGAGATGAAGGAAATCCTCAAGTAATTAGGTGTAGCCAATTACTTAGACACTGTTTCTATTGCAAGGGACGAGTACCATAAATACGCAAGAGAGTGACACTGGAGGAACCAGAGCAGAGCATGGAGACAAATGTCATTGTGACCCCATGATCCTTTGTTGTGTGAGAGGAGCTGTCTGCAGGCAAGGCATACAGGGTGCTGTGCATAGGTGTGTGTCTCTGCCCTGCCATCTTCCAAGTGGACTGAGAGAAATGGGTGCAGGCCATCACCCTGGGCACCGGGGGCAGGGGGGCGTAGTGGAGGGGCTGAAGGAGCACTTGGCGCATGGTGATCCTTTTACTATATCTGATCTCATAATTGATCAGGTGGTCATTGTCTAGTCTGTTGCAGGGGGAAAGGAAGGAGGCCCGTGAGGTGGAAGATAGGGCTGTTGGGCCCCTTTCCAAGCTGCAGATTAGGAAACATGGAACCCAAATGACTCTGCACGTGTAGAATATACACAGGGCTTTGAGCTCCTGACACCTGCTGGGTTTTGTTCTTATCCCACAAGGTTGGGACCATTGCTGTCATCTTATATAATATGTGGGGAAACTGAGGCCTGGGGGCCATGTGGCCAAGGTCACAGAGCTGGCATTGGAGCCGAGAAAGTGGGGCTCTAGCATTGTACACAGTGCCCATCCGCTGCTGATGCACACCCTGCTGTTGGCCTCAAGAGGAGCCTCCGGGCTCTGTTTTCTGGCTGTGGTACTGAAGCCTGAGGCCCAACATGGGCCACGTTCACTGGCATCAGAACACCTGGACCAAACCTCCAGGGCGGGGGTGGGGGACTGCTAGGTGGCATCTTCAATGTTGGTGCTTGAGGAAGAGAGGACAGTTATCTCACAGGGCGAAGGTGATTCTGCAGCTGAACTCAGCATCTCTGCAGGACAGCAAGGAGTTATGGGGAGCAAAGGTAACCCCCTGAAAATGCTGCAGAAGAGGGAATGTCATTCCAAAGGCCTACATAATGACTTCTGAGCTCACTTGGCTCTCAAGTGTGCATCATGCAACCTGGACCCAGAACCCATCATTGTCTCCTCAGGACAGAAGTCAGCTTCCTGGAGCTGTGTTCATGGCCACTATCTCTGCAGTTCCAGACCCCAGTGTTTCCTGAATTTGTGTGCCTTCTTGTCTCACACACCTTCCCAGACAAACTCAGTCACTTCGTGCCACAGCCACTCAGTTTCCCAATCTCTTGGTCACTTATAATTGAACAGCCACACACAAACCTGGACTCTTGGTCAGGCATTCAGTTACTTAAGAGCCTTATATCTCACTATCCTTTCTGCTCATTCATCAAAACATTCCTTAAACGGGTACTCTGAGCCCCTCCTGGGCTCAAAAGATCTGGGGATAAAGATCTTGGAGGATGCAGCCCCATCTTCAGACTCCTGGCTGCCTAACTGATCTGTCAACCAATCTGCATGCTAGCTGTTTGATGGGCAGCCTTCCTCTCATTCTAGCGGGTAGTAGTCCCAGCTCTCAACTCTCCTGGAGACCAGTCTGCAGCCTGGTCTTCAGAGATTCCAGGAGGGGGCGCCCTTGAGCTATGATGGAAGGCTGCAGCTTAGGACCCCTCTGGTTCCTCTCCAGGTTTGTTCCAAAGTAGCCTCTGTTCAGGCCTTCTGAGATGTGGGGTGGGGATGTGGTGTGTGCTCCTGAGAACACTGAGGTCTCTGTCTTACGCTCACTAACCTTTACTAATGATAGTGGAGACACATTCCCAACTTACAAATAATCACACACACACACACACACACACACACACACACACACACACGCACACACAGTGTCACCGGGGTCTGTCCCAAGGCAAGCAGGCCGTTCCACTGTAGCCAGGCTCCACACCCAGACACATATATACTATAGCCACACTCACACAAATGCCCGGGGATTCCAGAACACACTTGTCCTTGACACCTCCCTTCCTTCTCAATGCCCACACAGCCCTCCACATCCCAGCACCCCAGTGAATGCTTTGCCTACATAGCCCTGCATAGTCCCTCATAGCTCCTACCAGGGCCGGTGCAGTCTGCAAGTCTGCGGACTCCTGCATCTCAGCACTTTTATCTCCATAGGCTGTCTCCTCCAGCTACCTGCCCATTTCTGGTCCCCTGAGCTGTCATCATCACTCTGCCTCTCCAAATGAGACATTTGTTCTTTACATAGCATCTTTAATAAAAGTTGAGCGTGCTTCTGGAAGCACAGAAACCTTGCATTTTTGGTGCCTTGAATCCCCAAGCCTTGCCTCCTGACTGGCCCTCTTGGCTCCTGGGGGTAGATATAGATGCCAGAGATTAGTGGGTCTGAGAAGTGAGGTGGACGAGGAGCTAGGAACTCAGCAGCAGTGTGGTAGAGCTGCTGGAGAATGGAGGAGCAGAATGAAGGCAGACAAGGTTCTAAGGTGGGTAAGGCTGCCCAGGGCACCTCTTCTCCGGGGGTTGGAAAAGTTTCTTGAGTGGGAGATGAGATTCTGAGCTCTGTTGGTTATCTATTGCTGTAGGTAAAGACCCCCAAGTTTCGAGATTTTAGAACACTAGCATTTATATTGTTGGGGATATGGCATGGCAGGGAGGGTTTGGCTTCCCCTCAGTTCTACTCAGAGTCAGGTGGGTGGCCCCAAAGCAGGGCAGGAATCCCTGGGACCTTGTTTACTCCAGTCTGACAGTGAATGGGACCTTGACAGGAGCAGATGGATGGGAAACCCCACATATTTGTTTGGCTTCTTCACAGTGTGATGACTGGGGGAGGAGCACGCACTGTGGGGTCATCCATGGATTGTGCCGCTGGGCTAGTGGACAGGCAACAAGAGCCCCTTCTGCCTCGGACTGAGCCATAGCGCAGTGTTCTCCCCTCTGTCTCTGTCACCCTCACCCAGCTTCAGCTTTTTCTTCCCCATTGGGGTTTTCAAGTGTACATCTTCAGTTTTGATCCTACACAGGCATCAGAAACTCAACCCATCCAAACCAACCATAGGGGCTCATGCCCAGAAGGCATCTCAACACAAGAGACGTTGAGGCAAGGGGATTTAAATGAGTTTAAGACCAGTTGGATCTATGTAGTAAGTTCTAGACCAGCTTGGGCTACAGAGTGAGGTCCTGTCTCGAAATACCACTGTCAGGGCTACTGAAATGGCACAGCTTTTAGAAGCGCAAACTGCTTCTGCAGAGGACCTCAGTTCTGTTCTCAGCACCCACAGTGGCAGCTCGCAACCATCCATAACTTCAGTTCCACATACAGCACCACCGAAGGGAGAGACTGGCTGGCGTAAGTAGTTGTGCCTGGAGGTCTCTTGCTTCCCAAGGCAACTTTCCCTTCTCCCAGCGTAGCTGCCTTTGCTTCCTGCTTTCCCTGGAGCCATCCTTTCAATTGCTTGCCCCGTGGTTTCTGCCTGTGACCAGCTCACATCTCCTCTCTGAGCCACTGGGACTCCAAATTGTTGTCTGTCTCTCTCACCTCCCATGTCTCTCTCTGCCCCATCATGTCATTCCTCTGCCCAAAGACCATTAATAGCTCTCATGACTATCAAAGAATGGGACACCATCTGCCCTGCCTTTTTAGGTTAGATCTCGCGAGTCCCTCCTCCTTGACTCCCATATTCTCACATCCTACCAATCAAATGTCTGCTCATCATTGAAACAGCCACCTCCCTGATGATTTCCACATCTTCCTGCTGGGATGAAGGCTGACCTTTTACCTGTCACACCCCTTGTCACAGCCTGCCTAGGGTAGTAACTGTTTCTAAGACCACAGCACTGGACAGCTATTTGAGGACTGAGACCATGTCTTGGTGATTTTTTCCATTGCCTCCATGCCAAAGACAAGGCTGTGTATACAGCAGGTGCTGACCACAGGCTTTCCAGTGTACACTCACTATCCAGCACAGGCTTTCCAGTGAACACTCACTGTCCAGGGCTGAAGACCTGGCTCCAGCCTTCCCTCAGGAAAGCAAGCTATCTTTCTTCTTGCCTTGTGGGGCTCCTCAGGAAGGTACTCTCCTCACACTTTCTGCATCTGGAGCAGCAGCTCCTGGCATTATGTAATAAAGCCTGTGAGTAGAGCAGATTGTCAGAAGGGCTTTGGACTAAGGCTGAATTGCCTTTCATCTTAGCCCTGACACTTATTAGCTATGTTCTGTAACCTCTCAGTCTCAGTTTCGCTCTTACTGTAACACATATCTTCTAGAGAACTTGTGGCAGTCAGGAAGACCATATGTTAAAGCATTTAGCATAGTGCTTAATGTGAAGAAAATACTTATTAAATGGCAATAATAATTATAATCCTATTTCTTCCCAGGGTCGATGGTCGGAGAACCATAGGACAGGCTGAATTCTAGGCCTGGCCCACTGGACTCCTTGCACAAAATCAGAGATGTGTATTGTCACACTGCTCCTTCCCCTACTACTCCTGAGCTATTTGCTGGATGCATCTAGAAGGCACAGAAGAGGAAGATGCTACTTAGTACTTGGTAGATGGGAGGGAGGGGCTTGGATAAACCAGATATGGACAGTCTGAGTCAGTAGCCAAGGGTCCAGTGTCAGGGGCACAGAGCAGGCAGGCTCTAGAACTTCCATGGAGCTGAAGGCTTCCCATATGATCTGGTATGCCAGAAACACCCGACAGTGGCTGTTTGTTATAGTATAAAGAATCTAGAACAGCATGGCAGAAGGGGCAACGAATCAGGGCTAGAGAGGGAGACTACACACTCCCTAAGTGGCCACTTATTGAGCTCCTGGCAACAGACTTATCCCTTTCTCACTAGCAGGGAGGTGACTTCTGCTTCCATGGAATGGCCTTGTGGCAAGCTGGTAAATGTCCAGAAAATATTGCTCTCCAGGCAATAAATGCTTTTGTTTTCTATTATAGCTTTTGCCAATTGCATTAGTGTAAATACTCCTAGCTTGATCAAACTACCAACATAACACACTGAGTGAGACATGGGAAACCATGTGTGCAATTGGTATTTGGGTCAGCAAAGCTATTCGGGCACACTATTGGGTGGGGAGTGGCCTGCCTCTGTGTTTAGCAGGAGGGTGGGGGGAAAGGCTAGTAAGTGGCTTCCACATAACCAGAAGTAAAGGCCAATATGCTGCACAGAGAAGCACAGAAACAATGACCTCATAGGACCTAGCTCAGCGTCCTCTTGGCTGTATGACCTTGAATGAGTCATTTAACCTCTGCTGTGCCTCAGTTTTCTCATCTGAAAGTGGAGCTAATCATAGTTCTGAGGGTCAGATGATGGGGAATCCTGGCCTGGGGGTTGACCATAGCATTATGTATTATTGTTAATCACACGGAAGATTTGGAATGTCTTTGAGATCATAATTTAGAAAGGAAAACCTAGTATTCCTCAGGGAGATTAGCTAGGCTTGCTTTTTTCTTTTTATTGAAATCTCAAATTTTCTTCAACATTGGGACTGTGGATTTGTTTATTTGTTTGTTTGTTTTGTTGGGGATTGAGCCCACGTCATTAAACATGCTAAGTGCTCTACAACACAGTCTCTATTCCAGAGGTTTCAATCTGAAGGCCTAGGGATTACCTGGGATTATTCATATACATGTGCTCTCCTTCCTAGCAAGAGGGACCATGGCACATCTGGGGTTCTTTAAACATGTTCGCAGTTTCTCAAACTCCCCTTAACCTTTTCAAAGGCTTTAGGACCTCTGGCATGGATAAGTGTGGACTTCCCGCCCCACCTGAGGGATTTTACAAGAGAGGGAAGGGATTAAAAAGTATAAGAACAAAATGGCAGGGGTGTCTGAGGAGCTGAGAGCCCAGCTTCTCCCTTCTTGGCATCCAAACATGGAAGACTACTTCCAGCAAGAGGAAGTCTGAAAAGTTTCCTGTCCCACTGTCCCCTCTCAAGGGACCAGTGGTAGCCTGTCCCTCTGTCCCTGCTTGCTCCTCAGCCTTATAGCTCCCAGTCTGTGCTGCCCTTTCTCAGGTGGACCTCTGCTGGTCTCACCCTGGGGGTCCCTGAAGAGGAGCGAGGTGTGCTCTATGGCTCACTGTTGGGTGGGTGACAGGGCCTGATTAGAACCACCCCCTGTCACTGCTGTGATCAGAGCTGTCATTTGTCTTCTTATGAGTTGTGTTTTGTTTTCTGAGGTCAGTACAACGTTGAGCCTCTCTAAGGACAAAGTTGAATCTCTATGTTGAGTGAGAGGTTGGGTTTTAGGTTTTTATTAATAACATGGAGGAGAGAGGCAGGGTCTTTTACGTTATTTTCTTTCCATCAACTCAGTTTTTTTAGTTTTATTTATTTGTTTAGTTTTATTTATTTGTTATTTTTTTTGGAGGGGGCAGGAATCAGATCTGGGGCCTCAGAAATACTGGACAAGCTCTTAACCACAGAAATTCACCCTTAAACCCATTAATTTATATTTTAAGCTGTGTTGTCCAAGTTAGTCATGAACTTATGACCTGCCCCCCTTTAGCCAGCTGAGCAGCAGGTACCCCTCCTATCCCTAGCCTTTTTCTTGTCTTTATAACTTTTGTGTATGTGTGTTTAGTGATGGGTGTGTAACGTATGAGTATAGATGCCTGTGCCGCGATGGGTGTGTAGTGGGCAGAGGACAGCCTCAGATGTAGGTCTGTGTATTCCAGGCTAGCTGGCCTGAGAGCTTTTGAGGCTTCTCTCAGACCACCCTCTTACCTCACTGCAGGAACACTGGGATTACTACCACAGCCAGCTTTACATGGTTTCTGGGAACTTGAACTCTTGCTCTACATTTGGGTCACAAGTGCCTTATCTATTGAGTTACCTCCCTAGCCCCCTTTTTTCTCTGAAGAAGACCCTTTGTGGGTGGATTACACGGCACAATAAATGAGTCTCCACTCAAAGTTTTTATTTTTTTCAAGCATGCCCATTTGTGTGTGTGTGTGTGTGTGTGTGTGTGTGTGTAGGACCAAGTTTGATGTCAGGAGTCTTCCTCTATCAATTGCCACTGTCTTCACTGAAGCAGACTATCTCAGTTGAACCCAGAGCTTACAAATTTCACTGATCTGGCTAGCCAATTCACTCCAGGGATTCCCTCTCTCCACCTTCCAAGGGATAGAATTACAGGCTCCACCCATCCAGCATGGTTCACATGGGATCTGTAGACCCAAAACCTGGTCCTTGTTTTCCTGACAAATGCTTTAATCACAGAGTTTTCTCTCCAGCCCTAACTGAAGTTTTTTTATGAGCATGAAAATGATCTTTGACTAATCTTACTGAACAGCATAGCATGACACATGGACAGTGTCCAAACTGACAATGGAATTGCTATTGCCCCAAGCCTGAATCATAGCTTCTGAGGGCTTAGCAGACGCCTGTCCTGTCTACTTTATCAAGAATCTATGAAAAAAAAAAAAGAATCTATGGCTGAGCCAGGTGTAGTGTCGTACACCTTCTATCCCAGCACTTGAGAGGCAGGGTGGATCTCTGTGAATTTGAAGACAGTCTGGTATACATATAAGTCTCAGGACAGCCAGAGCTGTAGAGAAAGACCCTGTAAAAAAATGATGTTTTACAGGTAGAAGTCTTCAGTCAATGACCCTGTAGAAGTCTGCCAATGTCCTTTATAACTCTTATTTTCTTTTCTCTTATACCCCAGAACCCTCTGTTAGTCAGCTATGTGAAGTGGGGAAGAACAGGGGGACAAAAGCAGCTTCCTTCTTGTGGTTCAAGAGGTTAGAAGTCTAGGATCAAGGAGTTGGCTGGTTCTGCTTCTGGTAAGAGTTCTTTTCCTGGCTTGTTAGATGGCTAGTTCTCACATGGCCTTTTCTCTGTGTGTGGAAAGAAAGAGATTGTAGTCCTACCTTAATGACTCCATTTTAAACTTAATTACCTCCCTAAAGGCCTCATCTGAAAATATAGTTACATCAGGAAATACAGCTTCCAATCAATATGGAGTGTGTGTGTGTGTGTGTGTGTGTGTGTGTGTGTGTATGTGTGTGTAGCACACAATTCAGTCCGTAGCAACCTTGAGTTGATCTGAGGCCCCAATGTACCCAACTAAGCATCATATTCCTAGCCTCTCTTGCAGCTATGTGTGTCTGTGTGATACCATTATAAACAATTAGGTACGATCTAATGAGTCGTGTGGGCTCTGGGAAGACTCACTAAAAGGGGCCCCACTGGCTTCTTGCTTCTCCTTCTGGCTGTTTGGCACCATGCAATGGCAGCTGAGCTCAAGTAGCTATCCTGGACTCATTTGACATGAGAATAAAAGATTGCCGGCTGGGCTGGCAGAGGTGGTGATTGAAGACCCTGGGTTCCCAGTGACCAATGGCCTTCCATCCCGGACTGTCCACTTGTACTTTGAGAGAACATTTATCTTCCTTATACCACTAGGTAGGGGTTTTTGTTACTGTCAGCAAGTGTAGTTTCTAATGTATTGAAGTTCATCTGGGCCCTTTAAGCCCAAACCCTCCAGGTTCTCTAAGGCTATGCTCCTTTGCATTCCCCAAATCCTTTGGGAGCATAATTTCTCTGAAGAAGAGAAACTCACTGCATATTTCTTTTTTAAAAATTTAATTGTGTGTATATGCAATGTCCATATGTAGGTACAGATGCCTGAGTGCACACAGAAGGACACTGGGTGCATTGTTCTGCCACTCTTCTGCTGTGTTCCCTTGGATGGAGTCCCCACTGGACCTGGAGCTCTGAGCTCAGGTCCTCATGCTTGTGCAAGAGGCACTCTTACAAACCCTGTTTTTTCTCTCTGCTTTCTCCTTTCTCCCTCCCTCTAACATGTATCAATACCTGCCATGTTCTATGTCCTGTGCTATGCTAGCTATGTAGCTATTTACTATGCCAGCTGAGGATATATAGTTTTCCCCACTAACTTAGCCTCCAGACTTGGTGGATGACACAAAGAATGTCTGAGGCTGGGGATGTAGTTCAGTTGGTGGTTCATGCCTCATATGCATGAAGTCCTGGGCTCGATCCACCACTGTATAACTGGGTATGGTGGTGTGATCCCAGTGCTCAAGGTGTGGGGGATAGAGAGCCAGAATTTCAATATCATCCTTGTCTACCTAGAGAGTTCAAGGCCATTCTGAGGTACATGTGACCCTGTCTTACATAAACAAACAAACAAACAAACAAACAAACAAAGAGACACTAGAAGACACTGGATGATTCAGACACAGGACCTAGAATCCTACCTGCTTCTGACCTGAAAGCTTTTCTGAGGACTAGCTTTCATGGTACCAGAAGGCACCATGAATGCTTCCAATGGAGGAAAGCAACCAATTGCTTCCACCCATCTATGATGCCCACAAATTAAAACAATGATATCCAGCATGGTACGATATCCCTAAGGGTACAATAATGGCATGCATGCATTGGCAGTAACTAACAGCTCTCTAGTGCGACCAAAGGCCTCTGAACAAGAGGGAAATCCTACTTGGCTCTGGAAACCAAGCCAATGACAAGAGGCTAGCGAGGTCATGGGTCTTGGAGAAGAACTGACAATTGTCACTTAACTAAAGCAGTATCACCCTCTAAGCACATTCTAAATATGTGTCCTTACATCCACGGATGAGTGTGGGCCTCATGCCCATCAAGGAAACTTCTCTTTGTAACAGGAGACTATTACAGAAAACCACAGCCAATCAAAATGCAGAGAATAAGCTACCATGTTGTGCCCAGCCCCAACTAACGCATCCACAACACAATTCCTGCACCTAAGGCTCGGGGATCAGTAGAAGATGGGGCAGAAGCATTGTAAGAGCTAGAAAAACAGGGAGTTTGCTGTGAGATTGTGTTGCCCAAAAATGTCAGAGAAATAATGAGACCCATGGTGTCTCATCAGAATGGCTGCCCAAACAAAATCTGAACAAGGATGCCAAATAGATATGCTATCATGGAAGGGAGAACGCTCACAAGGCCTCAGCTCTACACAAAGAACTGCAGGCACATAAGGAATGTGAAGAGCAGAAGAAACAGTCATCCCCAGCGAAAAGCACAGCAACTGATCACCCATTTCCAAGTCTTCATCCTGAAATCATCTGTACAGGTAGCATGTGGACTGAACAGGCTGTACTTATATTTGGAACATGTATGTTTGTGTGTGTGAATGTGTGTTTGTGTGTGTGTGTAAATGTGTGTGTGAATGTGTGTGTGTATGTGTAAGTGTGTGTGTATGGGTGTATGTGTGAATGTGTGTGTGTGTAACAATCAAAGAGTCTCCATGGAGAACAAATGGGTGCATGGGATGGATTGGAGAGAGGAAACAGAAGGGAAAACAAGATGTAAGAATATTTTAATTTCAGAAATAAAAATACATATATTATAAAAAAGAAAAAAGGTGTTTGGCAGTGGGTGGGCAGGAGCTACACGAGGAAAGGGGGAGAATGTTAAGTATAATAAAGCCCCAGGAGGCTTTTAGAAGGCAAGGTGGTAACAATTGGTCTGAGGTCAAAAGGAGGAGTTTTGGATTAGTAATGTGAAAAAGAGGGTGTGATAAAGGCCCAGGGCCCAGTGCTGTGGAGTACAGACACATCTTTGCCCTCTGCTCCTCACCTGTGCAATGGAAAAAGGGAACAGAGATGGATAAATGAACATATGGAACACTGAATGGCATATTTCCAGGAGCATTAGAGTTTGGGGTGGTGTGCCATTCACTTGTGTATACACAGGCCTGGATCACTTCTGGAGATGAACTTCACCATTATATATATCTTATTTCAGGTCACACAACTGTGGAAAAATCCTAGTCAAAGTCGGTATCCTTATCCCTGGCCCAGCAGATGTGAATATTGAAAGAATTCCTTTCTCTTTTTCCTTTCCTTTTTCTCTCTTTTCTTTTCTTTTCATTTTTTTGAGACAGGGTCTCATTGTGTAGCCCTGATGGCCTGGAACTCACTGTGTAGACCAGCCTGGCCTTGAACTCACAGAGATCTGCGTGCCCTGCCTCCCAAGTGCAGAGACTATAGATGTGGCCATTGGGTCTAGCCGAGTATTGAGAGAATTTTAGGGGTGGTATTCTGGCTACTTTTACCCCTTCCAGCCAGGCCCCACCTCCTGAGAAAGTTCCAGCACCAGCTGCTGGGCAGTGAGTTCAAACACATGAGTTTGTGAAGGTCCTTCACGCTTACACTCTAACAGGGGCAGAGAGGGGGAGGAAGGCATTCCAGGGAAGGGCTGAATGACTGGCACAGCTGGGTGAGAGATTGGGGTCTAGCTAGCAAGCAGAGGGCTTGAAGTGTGAGGAACTGAGTGACACAAGATTGGACCCCTCCAAAGATGAACCAAGATTGCAGGCACCCTGAGACGCCACTGGGTCAAGGGACTAACAGCTGGCTCTTCAGTAAGAGCCACAGAGGGACAGGTAGAGACATGGATACTTCAAATTTTTATTATTGTTGCTCCCCCAGCCCAGTGCTGAGAATCAGACCTAGTCCTCACATGCTTCATCACTGAGCTGTTCCCAGCACTTAAAATGATTATTTTATTTGAGGCTCCTAATAACTCCTGGCAGGATGATATCAGTGTCCCCATTTTACTGATGAGAACATGGAGGACAAGAGGAAGTGAACCAAGGAGTAAGCCAACATGGAGCTAAGAGTCTGGCTCATTTAGTCCCCAGCCTGTCTCTCCTACTGTAGCACATGGCTTAAAGCTTTTGCCACTACGAGAATGTCCCCCGATGCCCCACCAGGCCAGGAATCAAAGCCACTGTACAGACCCCTCCCCCTCACTCCCCAGTCCCATCCCACCCGAGGCATGCTCTGGGACTTTTCGATGTTCCGTTTGAGGGGATGCTGAGTGCCAGGCCCGTGGTCTGGGAGAAATGAATTCATATATTCGAGCTTACGGGTGCCAGCCCAGGCACAGGTTGAACTTCTGCTTGGAAGTGACTGACAGCTGAGGTAAAGTTGCAGGATGTCTGCAGCCATGCCAATTTATGGGGTGGATTTTTGGAGAGGGTAGAGGGGAAATAAGATTGCTCAGGAGTTGACAGTTACTGAGGCTGGATGATGGGTTGTGGGAATCCATTACACTGTTCCTTCTACTTCTGTGTTTGAAAACAACAATGACTCCATAATAAAAATTAAGAAAACTCGGGGGACACCTCCCCCTCATACCAGGAAGGTCAATCTCAGGTTTCAGGCATTGTCCTCCTTTAAAATCTCCTCCTGTAGGGGGACCAAGTCTAGCATCCTCTGCTTTGCCCTCTGACCTTACCATCAGCTTCCTGGACTTTGCCTCAGTTTCTCCGTGAAGGTCAAAGACCAGCAGAGGGCCTGTAAGAGACTCCTGTGGGTTGTCTCCGGCCTACGAAACAGGCTTTCCAAAGGACCCTGGCTCTCCCACTGTTTCTAGGCCACCTGTTTCAGGCAGGAGATGCTCGCAAATTGAAGAGCTGGCCAGAAGAGGGGGCCTGATGAAACCTTGAGAGTGGCAATGGGAACTTCTCCAAGCTAGGAGGGACCTGGGAAGCCCGTACTGCAGCCAGAAATGACTGAGGAGTGACAGGAAGGGGAACCCCTAAAAGCAGGAGAGGTGGAAGCGGCTTGGGGTCCTGGGATGGCCACCCAGCCTGAGGCCTTTGGGCTGGCCTTGGTTCCCGGGACTTTCTCGGCTCTGTGGGCCTCCGCAGCGCCGCCTGGTGGACAGGCTCAAGCCGCGGGCTCCAGAGAGCAGCGCTGAGGCTCCCCGCCCCACTCCACCAGCGACTGAACGAACCGCGGAGAGGCGAGGAGGGAGACCGCCCCAGGATGGCCCGGGGAGGGCTGCGTGTCTCTCCTGGGGTGCGCGAGAACTCGGCTAGGACCCGCAACACATACTGGCACCCTTCCTCCTCTAACTGCACCTGAGTGACTTGGCTCCATCCCGCACGTCGGGGAATCCTTCCTGCCCTTAACCCTCAGCTCTGAGGCTCTGGAATTTTGCTGCCTGTGCCTAACTTTTCCCGGAACAGGGTCACATTAAAGTTTTTTTTTTTTTAAAGAGGTTTGTTTTGGCTAATAAAATGCCAAGAAGAGGCCCGAAGGCCCGAACAGTCCCAGTCTTCCTCATGTCCCAGGCTTGAATTCCAGGCATGAGGAATGTTTAGGCCTTCCCTATCAGAGCGTGTCCTGGTGGGCAAGGCTTCGCGGGCTCCTGCCCAAAGATGCGAGGTCGTGGTGGGTGAAGCTCGTGAGCCCTAGTGCCGGCAGGTTGGGTAGCGGCCTGGCTTTCAGATCCCAAGCCACGGGCCTGGGGGTCTGGAGGCTCCAGAGGCATCCTCTTCTTCCCAACCTGGTGGTGGTGGAGTTTGCTCAGGCCCCTGGGGATGGCGAGAAGCCCAGGCCAGCTACCTGTCCCTTCTCCAGCGCCAGCTCCGGTGCTGCGGGCCCAGGGCTCCGGCTGCACCCTCCGGAAGCAGCAGCGAGGCCCGCGTCTGCACAGTCTGTCCCGGCGGCCTTCCGGAGGTCGAGTCGGCTCTGCGTGCCAGCCGGGAAAGGTCCCTCCGTGTTAGGCTGCTATTCAGGAGGGTGGAAAAATCTCAAAAGCCACCGGGTCCTGTGCAAACGGCACCAGGGCCCCCGAGTGGCTCTTTCACCCAAGGTCCAAAGCGGAGGGCAGACTTTGTGGTTGCCTCGGATGCGACGGAGAGAGCTGGTGCCAAGGGAAGCCAGAGGCTCAGGGAACTCAGGAAGGCCTGGCTCCGGGAGGAGACGCTCGGGGCTGCTCGCCGCTTCCCTCTTGCCCCAGGATCCCCACCGAGGGCGTCCCGGGCCCGGCGCTCCCAACAGCTGAAGAACTACAGTTCCAGCCCGGGCCTCCGTTCCCGCTGCGACCGGGGCATTTCCTTTTGCTGTTCCGCCTGAGCTTCTAGCTGCTGGGTGGTGAGGCTCAAGTTGGGGAGAAAGGAGCGCGCCCGCGGGATCCACAGCCGGATCCCGCCGCGCCGATGCCCCCCAACAGCAGTGCCGCTAGGAACCTCGCTTTGTTGAGTTTAAAGGGGGATTCAGGGTTCCTGGCCCTAGGAGCGCATTCTTGCAACTGCACCCACGATGGAGGGATCCGGACAGGGAAAAGCAGCCTTGGCACAGGCCTGACACCCTCCCCGGACTCCGGCAGGAGGAAGGGGCCAGGTGGGGGTTGGGTTAGGTTGGGGTTGGAAGGAGTTTGGGGTTGACTCTCTCTAGGTCTTAAAAAACGAAAAAAAAAAGCGCAGAACTCACGTTGTTCCCGAGGGACAAGGTCCTGCACGCTCTCTCCAGGCCAGCAGATGTTCCCCCAGCCCTGCTAGTCTGTCTGATCTGCCTGCCCCAGGCCGGGGGGGGGGGGCTTGCAACTCGAAGAGGGGAGCCGCCAAACAGTGGTGCGTCCCGGGGGGCCTCTGGCCCTGCCGGGCGAGTCCTAGCCTGCGCCGCTCTCTACACAAAACGAAACTCAAACGCAGCCCCCCACCCCCACCTTAAAAGAAAAACTTAACAAAAACCAAAGCCTGTATTTCCCCTGCTTTCACTTTTCACAAACCAGCTTCCGAGAGATTTAAATAAAAACGAAATGAGCAATTAGCCAAGGATACTATCTTTCCACATTGTGGAATCCTCTCTGGAAGAACATTTTCTCTTAAGGCCAGCCGTTCAGCTGGCTAGCCCCTCTGAAGCCTTTGCCTATTCAAGAAAATCACAACAAAGCAGTAGGAAATTCAGCCACGATCCTAGGCAGAAGGTAGCGGGGCGTCCAGGAACCAGCCGCAGCTGAAACCGCTTTAAGAAAAGTGAAAAATAAAAAGATAATAAGAAGTAAATCCTTTTAATACATCAAATATACGGAATTTTAATCTTTAAAGCGTTACATTGTCTATTATTTTAGCACATGACGTAAACCTTGTCCCCTTCTCAGCGGGTGAACTTAAAAATTAAAAATAGTTAAGTGTTCCTTTAAAGAACAAAATAAGGCAAATGAGGTTTTGGAATAGAATTGTTTTTCCTTTTTTTTTTCTTCCAGAATACATACAAAAAAATACCCATTCTCTTTCGATGGTGTACACCTTAAAAATAATTGCAATCTGAAATCAGAGTTGACAAATTGTGACTTATTTTGTTTCGCCTTTTTCATTATTTTGTAACATGCATGTAAATTTGAGTTTCAATCAGACATTAAATAAGAACGCACAATACAATCATAGCAATTTTAAAGTAACATTAAAGAGAAGACCCCTAGTTCTGTAGCGGTTTTGTTTTTATTTATACTCTACAAGGGATTGGAGGGTTTGTTTTCCACATATTTACCCTCGAGTTTTAATTTCCCCTCCTCCATTTAACCTACGGAGCTCACACTAAATAATGCACTTTTGAACCACGGGTCCGCTTGGAGCTAACATAAATAAATACCAATGTTCACCGGCGAAGTCTTCTGATGAACACTTTCTCAATTATTTTTCCTTCTTTTTCTATAAAAAGTCAAATGATTTTTTTCCAACTTTTATAAAGTTTGGGCGGGGTAACAGGGTGGAGGAGAAGGGCTTCCTCCCCAGGCTCCCTGGCTCCAGGTTGCTGGGCGGATAGGTAAGATTTAGGCTTTCTCTTCTCTGCGGCGGCCCGGATCTTCCGCTCCCGCGGGTGTCCAGGAACCTGGCCGGGCTCCTGCCCCTCCCCGGGCTCCTCCCCTCCCCCAGCTCCTTTCTCTCTCTCTCTCCGGACGCCTCCGCGCCGCCCTCACTGGTACCCCAGCGCCGAGGCCGTGGTCAGTCTCTGTCCGTAGAGGGCGTAGGGGGAGTAGTAGGGTCCGGTGGCGGCGGGCACGGGCACCGGGGCGCCGGGCGTGGGGAGCGGGCTCTTGGAGTAGGGGTGGTATCGGCTGCTGAGTCCCAGGGCGTGGTGGGGGCTGCGCAGCGCCAGGGTGCCCGGGCTGCCGGGCGCGCCCGACGTGGGGATGTGCATGTGACAGGCCATGGCCGCCGCGGCGGCGCTGGCGAGGGACGAGGAGCTCGGGTAGCCCGACAGCAGTTTGTCCGTCCCGGGGAAGGCCGTGTGGGTCCGCAAGTGGCTCAGCAGCTCCTCGGACGTGGCGAAGCGCTTGTCGCACGGCCCGTTGGCCGACACCCAGTTGCAGATGTGCGGGAGCGGGTCGTTGGGGAGCATGAAGCCGTAGGGGTAGAGAGGGTGGCCGGCGAGGGAGGGCGGCGTGGCGCCCGCGGCCGCGGCGGCCGTCAGCGACGAGTGCACGCCGTGCAGCGGGTGCGCGGGGTACACCAGCGGGTACCCCGACTTGAGCGCGGCGGCCGGGTCGTGCGCGCACGAGGCGCCGGCGGCCGCGGCCCCCGCCAGGTGGCTGGCGCAGTGGTAGCTGAGGCAGTACGGGTCCCGGCACAGGCTGGCCGTCACCACGGACGGCGGCGACGCCCCGGCCAGCGGGCTCGAGCCCGCCGGCTTGCTGCAGCCCAGGGAGCCGGCCGCGGCCGCCGCCAGCTGCGCGCCCACCAGGCTCCCGGGCTTGGTGGGGTCGAGCGCCACGCCGTGCGGCAGGAACTGCGGCGGGTAGCCGGCGTAGGCCCCGGCCAGGCTTCCCGGGTAGCTCATGCCCGCGGGGGGCAGCGGGAACACCGTCTGGCCCGGCTTGTAGGGCGACACGGGGGCCACCAGCCCGGAGCCCAGCACCGACGACGAGCCGGGCGCGCCGGGGCCCGGGCCCGAGCCGGGCGCGCCGCCGCAGTCCGCGCTCAGCGCCTTGGCCCCCGGGCCGCCGTCCGCGTGCTGCGTGGCGTCCGCGTTGATCCCGCCGCCGCCGCCAAGCCTGCCGTGCGCCAGCCCCGCGGGCGCGCCGTCCGCCGAGCCGCCCCCCGCGCCCTTGCCGCCGCCGGCCTCGGGGTCCTTCTTGTCGTCCTTGGCCTCAGGGCCGCCCCCGGCGGAGGGCAGCGCGCCGCCGGGCGAGCAGGCCGAGGCGCTGGAGCTGGGGCTGCCTGTCCTGGGCGTGAACGGCTGGCAGGTGGCGCTCGGCACCCGGAATCCCGACTTCTCCGCGGAAACGCCCCCGCCGCCGCCGCCCCCGCCGCCGCCGCCCCCCGGCTCCTTCTTATCCGAGCCGGGTTTGGAGTAAGGCTTGAAGCTCGACTTGTCCTCCACGCCGATGTCGCTCAGCTTCAGGGGGCCCGATTTGGTGTCCTTGTCGCCCCCGGCTCCGCTGCCTGCGCCACCCGCGCTGCCCCCGGTGGAGGCGACCGAGGAGAGTTTGGACGAGGGCGAAGGGTCGGGCTTGCCTATCTGCGAGCATGTCTGAGCCAGCAGGGCCAGGGGGCTCTTCTTAGCGTCCAGCTGCGGGGTGAGACGGGGTTTACCAGTGAGAGAAGGGAAAAGCCTCCAGAACCCCTGCTCTAGGGTTCCGAGGCCTCCACAACAGCCGCGAAAGGCAGCTCAACTTGGAGGCGCGATGCTAAGTGGCGCCCACTCCACAGCCACCCTCGGAAATTCTCTAGGATCTTTCCTGCATCTTTCAGGCTCTACTTAGATTTGGAAACAATCTCTCGCAAATGATTTGGTTCTCATCTCCACAGACCCAGAACTGTACCCTCTTCTCTTCATTACTTGAGCGCTCGGCGCCCCCGAGGCTGTGTAAATAGACTAGCTTCTGCAGAGCCGGGGGAAGCCGACTTAGGAACAGCGTACAGGCCCCTGTCCGCCCGGGGGCCGACAGGGGAGATCTGGGCACCCAGGCGCTCGAATAGGAAAAGGACAAGTTTGGGAGCCTTTGCTCCTTAGACATTTCACCCGATTCCATTTCGTTGTCCTTTTCCGACTAATGGTGCGGAAGCACTGTCTTTTCCTCCCATCCTGGAGCTGAATCACTCCGACCGCCCCCCCCCCCCATCCCAGCCCCTCGCCCCAGATCCCAGGGGGAGAAACCCCATGGAAGGCTGCCTGGTAGGGGGCCCAGCCTGACCCTGAGCGAGTCCTTACCTCGATGGGGCTGACGGGTGTGGAAGGCAGAGGCTGCAGATACTCTGGGTGCAAAATGTGGCCAGTCCGTGCGGTCAGCATCTTCAGCACCTTGATGGGCAGGCGGTTCGCCTGGCGCAGGGGGTCGGAGGGGGGCACGGCGTGCACGAAAGGCTTGGTGCTGCCGGCCGGGGACGAGCCTGGGCCGGGGCCGGAGCAGTTTCCAGAGAGCGCGCTGGTCCAGGGAGGGTCCGCGCCGCCGCCGCCGCCGCCGCCGCTGTGCTTACTGCTTCTTAGGGCAGAAAGCGAGGGCGCTGTGCTCATGACCCACCCGCGCGCATGGGAGCAGCGGGGGGAGGGCTCCGGGGCGCGCGGGGCGGGCTCGGGGCTGCGCGCTCGCCCGGGGAGCGGGAGCCGCTGGAGGAGGAGCTGGCGCGGCGGCGGGAGCCCCGCGCCTGCTCGGCGCCTGGAGCCAGAAGCCGATAATCCTGGGTGGCCCTCGGCTGAGCCGTGGCGGGCTGCGGGCGCTGGGCGGCGGCTGGGTGGCCGCGGGGGTCCCGCGCTGCGCGGTCGGCCGGGGCTGCGCCCTGCGCTGCGCTCTCCCGGCCCCAGCCGGCGCTGCGCTCTGCGAGGCGAGCTGCTGCCTGTCCAGCCCGGGCTCTGGGAGGAAACTCACTTCAAAAGCAGCTGCACCGAGGGGGAGATTAAAGCCTTTGCCGCCTTCCAATCAAATGGGAGCCCGAGGTGATTGGAGGGTCAAGGGGATGTGACGCGTCCCGCGCCGCCGTCGCCGCCGCCGCCGAGACTCTCAGAGCTGGTTTTAATGGGCAGTTCCCTCTTCGCCGCCCCTCGGCTTGTCCCCTCCCTCGGTTTCGCTACCCGGACGAGATGGACAGTTTATTCTACGTTTGCCATCTCCCGCCTTCCTTCTTTTTCCTCTTCGTCGTTCTTCCTTTTTCCCAGCTGGAAAACTGAAACCTTTGGGGGGAGGGAGTGCGAATGAGTTTACAGACTTCGGGAGGGTGTCGAGGAGAGATCCAGGCAGTAGCGTGGGTGCCGGCCGAACAGTCAACTCCGGGAATGCGCGAGGGTCGGCAGGGCAGAATTGTTTTTTCAGTAGTTGGTGTCTCCCGCGGCACGGCCGCCGGGTAAGGAGAGCCGGAGAGCCGACGTTGGAGGAAGTCTGCCCGCCCGCTTGGATTTCCGGAGGTTCAGCGGCAGAGAAACCAGAAGCTAGAAGGACAACGGAGGCGGTGGCTGCTCGCCCGGCGACGAGCGTTCGGCTCTCCGCCCTTCCCAGTCACGTGACACCCGAAGATGCTCAGATTGGGGCATGAGCGGCGGTCACATGTTTCTCCTGTTTCACACTCAGTCCTTCCCCCCCCCACCCCATTCTTGCTTTCCCCTTGCTACCCTCTCCCCTCAGCCCCCGTTTCTCTGGGCACCTCCACCCCTCCATCAATTGTCAATGTGCCTCGACCGCAATCAATCAGTTATTTGTCAGCTCTTGTCAATCTGCCCGTGATTTATGTCAGCTTTTGTTGCTGATTACAAGGCGGGTGAGACTTGAAGGGGAAAAGAGAGTGAGACAGAGGAAGGAAGAGACCGGGAAGAAACTGAAGGAGGGGGCCAGAGGAGCGGCCTCCGGGGATGTGTGTGTGTGTGTGTGTGTGTGTGTGTGTGTGTGTGTAGGGGTGTGAGAAAAAGAATGGAGGCGAGAGGAGAGGCGCCCACCGTCAGGAAATAGAGTAAAGTGCGCAGGTGCACTCAGGACGCCGACTCCCGCGCCCCGGCCCGGGGAGCGTTCCCTCCCTCCGGGTGTTGGAGAGAGAGACTCTTCCTCCACCCTTGGGTGCTTCGGTCCACCCGGGTCGCACAGTTTGGGCTGCCTGGTGCGCGGGAACGGCGGCGGCGCGCCCACCGCGGAGCTTTCCCGCCTCTCCGGGACAGTCCCCCCGGCGTGTAACTTGAAGACGTCCGGCTGCCGCCCTCCGCAGCGTCCCGACCCCGAGCTCGGGAGCTGGGAGCCACACGAGCAGCGTGGCCCGGGTCCCGGAGGCCTCTGGTGCGGAGCCTTCCTTAGTCCTGCCCGCAGCGCGAGCTGGAGCACTCCAGAGAAGAGGCCCGGCCGTGCGCGCAGGCCAACGGGCTCGCCCTCGCCTTCCCCGGCTCCCTCGCCACCACCCGGCAGCCCGGGGGCCGGGACTGCCCGGGGCGCGCCGGAGCGAAGGGGCGTCCGCACTGGACTGACCTGCGCGGGGAGGGGGAGGGAAGGAGCTGGAGAGGGAGGGGCGGCTGCGCGTGCGAACCGGCTCTTCCAGGGGAGCGGAGCGGGACTGTCGCGTTCCCCTCGATTTGCGCCGTCGCCCGGGCTGTTTGGGAGGCGAGGAGGGGCGCCGTGCGAGCCGCCTGGCGTCGGAGTGTGGGTGCACAGTGCGTTCACACTCCTGGACTTCCGCCCTCGGGTCACCTCCAGAAACTCGCTGAAAGTAGAAGGGGCGAGAGGAGGACACACCCCCTTGCCCGGAGGGACTTGGGGGGACTTTGAAATTCCCCTCCCCCCGCTTTTCCGCAGAGCTCTTTTGTTGTCAAATCCCTTTGATAAATGGTGGTGCCGGGAGCGCCCGGAGCTCGGAGCGGAGCTGCGCCCTGCGCGGGGCGGGGGCCGAGCCGGAGACCCGGTTCCGGCCACCGCGCGCCCGGAGCTGACCGGGTACGCTCCGGGGTCCTGTCGGGGACTTCCCTTCGGCTTGCATTCCTTTCCCGTTACCCTGGTCCTCCTTTCCCGTCTGTTTCTGTCTCCCACTCCGCTCGGGTGATGGGAAGTTTCTGGGGGTGGGGGTTAGTTTTACAATTTTCTCGTAGGTCTTCTTTCACGGAGTTTTGATTTTATTCCTTGATTCCTTGGGTTGGCAAAGTTAATGAGATGGTAACTCGATTAATGTTAATTTGGAGAGAAGAGGTGGTTTGTGCCGCTGCTGGTGTGTGTGTGTGTGTGTGCACGCGCGCGTGTGTCTGTGTAGAACACTGGCATTCAGGAAGGTTTGTGGTTCCCCTGAGACACTGGAGGAAGACAAGCCTGTGGGACCGTGGCAACATCCCACGGGGCGGTTGTGAAGGTGGCCCGACAAGTGTCCCAGCCGGACAGTTTCCCAGAATGGCAGCCCCAAACTCTCTCTGCCGGCCAGTGTGTCTGAGGCTGCTTGTGGCCTGCGGGTGTTCGTGTCACCCACTGTACGGCTGTGAAGGTGTCACCTCTGGCCAGCTACGGTGGTCCCAGAGCAGCAAGCCTCTCCGATAGGCCTGGACATTGAAAGCCAGCACCGTGGACAGAACTGTGGCTAGCGGGAGCTCAGGCCTGGGCTGTCCTTCTTCACCTCCGGGTTCAGTTTTCAGGTTCCCTGTGCCCCGTTTGCTCCAACTCCAGTAGTGTTCTCATTGCACAGTGCAGTTCAGGGGAGGCCACCCCCGCTCTCCAAGCCTGGTGGAATCGTGGAATGGCTCCTGCCCCAGAGTGACTGCAAGCGTTCATGGGTAGGCTCCCTGCTCCGCGAGCTCCCGCGGTCGGCCACCTTAAAGCCCAACTCTGAAGGTGGGAGCAGCGCACGGGGGCGCCTGGGGGTCTGGGTTCCACGGCTTTCGGGGGGAGGCACCAGCATTTTAGCCTGCGCGCCTCTCAGGGGAGGCCAAATCCCTGAAGCCCCTGCAAGCTACGGAGGGGGCGGTTATTAATTAGGCCAGG
Source organism: Pachyuromys duprasi (assembly GCA_028658305.1). Taxonomy (NCBI): domain Eukaryota; kingdom Metazoa; phylum Chordata; class Mammalia; order Rodentia; family Muridae; genus Pachyuromys; species Pachyuromys duprasi. The sequence continues at coordinate 88,347,352 of CM053766.1, forward strand.
CTAGGCCCAACGCCTCTGACCCGCGGACGTCCTGCGGATTTTATTTGCACACAATGGACGTAATTTGCTTTCTCAAAAAAAAAAAAAAAAGAAAGGTGGGCATGGCAGATATTTGAAGAGGAGGTGGAGGGGAGAAGGCGGAAGGGAAGAGAGCTGAGGAAAAAAGTTTGAAAATGCCTTGAACTATTCACTGTCGAGATGGCTAATCAGTATTGAGGCCGGAGGGCAGGCGGGCCGCCTTTCACCGCCGCTTCCCTTTCATCTCTGGCTCGGCGGAGGCGCTCAATTAAAAGCCTATCAGTTTGTAAGTAAATCAACGCCTATCAGAGTTGTCACATCAAACAAAACGATTATTATTGCAGCCCGCCTCCCCTATTAATCTCCCTCGAAGATAATCCGCCTGACAGGTCAGGCCCGGCGAGCTGGAAAGCCTGGCCCAGAGCGCCCTAAGAGTCCCGGACTGGCGCACCCCCCAGGGGGCTTTGCACCCGGGTTCTGTTCTGTCTAGCAACCCCCCTTGGAGGGGTGAGGGAAGGAGCAAGCTGAGGCCGCTGGACCCGGTCCCTGCCCATCAGACTATTAGGTCCGGGATTCCCGCGGCCACCGAGGTGTGGTCACATCCCAGCCTAACTGCTTTTCAAACCTGCAAGGCTTGGGGCAGGACATGTGGCCTGGCTTAGCCCTGGGACCTCGAAGTAGAATGCACTCTTCTAGGTTCGCCTCTTTGAATTTGCTGGTTTAAAAATTTCCACTCTCTCTTCTTTTTGTTTCCATTATAGTTTTTTTCTTTTCTTTTTGACTCTCTGAACCTTTCCCTCTTCATTTCCTCTCTCCTTTCCATTCTCCGATATGTTAGAGAATATTTCATATTGCCTTACCTACCCAATGTATAAACCTCTACAAGTCATGTTCTCTGTAGCAGGACATTCTCAGGGCCCGGGTTATTTCTCTCGCTGCAGGAGCGTATACAAGTCTAAAGATTTCCTGCAAAAATGCCTTCTGGTTTCTTCTTTAAGTAGGACTTTTAGAGAGAGGCTTTTCACTCCCTTCAGGGTTTTGTGTATTTGGGGACAGGGAGGTAATTTAGCCATGGCAGGATAGTTGAACACGTGGGCTGTTGCAAGCTCCTGTTTGGAGTTAGTATTTTGCCTTGGAGTTTCACAGTTCCAGCCTCACTGACCTGGGCGATGGCTTCTGTAGAGCTTCGAGACTATCTTCAGGCCCACAGGGCATTGGGATTCCAGCACTTAGCGTATGGAGTGCCTAGGATTTCGTAAGTAAATATACCCAGTTTACTGCTTCCACTGTCTCAAACTAGAGCCTGAAGGACTGGGAGGCATTTGGCTTCTGGACTCCTGAATTGTGACCTTTTTTCTTGGTGTCTCTGGCCTTCCGCTCTGCTAACGTCTTGGAATTGAGCACCACCCACCCTTTTCTATGTTATGCTCTTGTTCAAACTCAGACCCAAATGGCCATGCCTGAGCTGGACTAAGCCAGGATCGAAAGCTGGTCGAAGAGTCTGAGGAGAAAGGGTTGTTGGAGGGGCCCAGGGCCTGCTGGTTTGAATGCCAGCTCTCCTCTAAGGCACTGTTTGGGGTATTCATCCACAAGAACCCCAAAGGTTCTCTGCAGTTGAACTGAGCCTCTCCAAGAAGCAGCAGTTCTTTGGGATTGAAGGCACCAAGCAGTCTGAAATAGGTCTTGGCTGCTTTGGTGCTCTTGGCTGCAGGACTGGGGGTCTCCACAGAAGGCCCCCCAAAGTCCCTCAAATTGTCCTCACTCTCCAGTCTTGAAAAGAATTAATTCCTAAACTCAGAAATACTACAATACTATATATATATGAATGGCGCACTGGGCCTGGCTATCTGCCTGCCTCCTTTTCTTATGCATTTATTTATGTCACCTTCACTGCTCTGCAGATATCTAAAGAGCTATAGACAGTTGTAGGAAATAGTCACTGGGTGGGTATTTAGACGTAAGTTCTATCTTGGGCCCCGATAACACTCAAGCAAAGGATGTAAAAAAAATCACATGTAAAAACCCAACCCAACCCAACATTGCTTTAACATTTTTCCAACTTAATTATATTTTCACACATTTATAATTTAAGAATATATATTTTTTTTATCCTATAGGTCTCAATTTCCAGACGTGTTGTGTGTCCTTGAAGCCAGAAGCAACGGTGTTGGTGCTGAGCGCCACGATGTTTGTACAATTTTATATTCACATGTATAAAGCTTACACACGACTCCGTAATAAATTCAACCTTGTCACTTTTAGAATCGACAGGCTTTCTCTGGCCATCGCTGGTGCTACATCAAACCGAATAAGTCCAACCAGTAGGCATCCGATTGGAAATGGCTCCCGGCTGGCATGTACCGGTGTGCCTCAGCTCAGTCACAGGAGCGAGATGGCTCCCGGAGCCCAGGAGGCAGTGGGTCCAGCCCGCTGTTCCGTTGGCGCTCACGGGCCTCCTGGCCTCTCGCAGCCCTGCTGGGCCTAGTAGCCCCCACATCTGCTCAAGCTTCAGGGTTTCTTACAGGGCAGAGTCCGCCCCCAGCGAAAACTGAAAGCAAATTCCACCGCAGAGTCTGAACTTTGCTTCAAGCAAGTTTTCTCCAGAGAATAAGTGGAGGCTGAGTTAGTGTGAGCGCGACGAGAGAGGGTACTCGGGGTGACCTAACTTGGCCAGAGGCAAAGAGAAGGCATCCCTCCTTCCTTACTTCTGTTACTCCTCGGTGCCCCCTCCCACCCCCGGCCAGAGGATGTTCGGAGTTCTTCAAACTGCGGCAAACGCCTCGCGCGGGCTGCAGTGGTCCGAACCGGGTCGGGTGGGGAGGAAAAGTAGCTTCGGAAGAGCGGTACAAAGCCTTGCCCCGAATCGTCCGCCCGAAACAGCCTGAAAAGGCTTGAGCCCCGGCCACCTTCTGCAGGAGCAATGTTTAGAGCCCGTCTGCGTGGTCCCCTGCCTAGCTCTCTGCTCTAACTTCCAGCCAGAGTTTGGATGACCTGGGGCCACCTGCGCAGCAAGCGTCCCGGCCTCGGATGAGGGCGCACAGGGTCACTCCTGGATCGCCTCGGCCTGAGCCTCTGAAAGAGCTCGCTTCAGGAGGATGAATGTGTCGTTCCCACACGCACATGGTTGCTCAGACTCTTCTAGCCGGCCGATCCCCCCCCCTCCCCGAACTCGGGGCGCTTCCCTTTGAGGTCGATGGATTTGGAGTTCCAGCAAAGGTGTAAACTGCGCGCTTGGACTCCTGTGGGGGCGACTGCCAGTCTCTCCGCAGGGCCTGTCCCCGGGCCGGCCGTAGTGGGTGAGTGATGAGGGCAGAGAAGGGCGCCCATAAATCGCGAGTGTCAGGGCGAAAAACTCTCTTTATTGTCTGCATGATGGATGCGCCCGGGGACGAGACACCAAATACTTCGTATCGCCTTTAAATGGGAACACATTTTCCGCGGCCATAATTCATGTTTTTTAAATAGAAAGTTTGAAATGTTGCCTATATTTCACCGGCCCTGACATATTTATGAATCGCTCCTTGCATGCAAATATCATTATTTAAAGCGACCGAGAGCGCCCGGGGGAGGGGAGGAGGCTCGGCCCCCGGGGCATGGGAGTGTTAAACTGGGGACCTGAAAAGGGAAAGGGTCCATCTCCCCGGAGGGCAGATGATGGGGCGCCGGGAAAAACTGTGTGTAGAAGCTGAGCACGCCCTGGGGCATTGCTCCCACAGACGAGTTGCTAGGCCTCCTGGGGAAGTTGTCTCCTGGTCTGCGGGGGAACCAGAAGACAATTTGCATCCCTCTTTGAGGCAAGCATCCAACCTGAAGCCACATTTTCCAAGAAGGAAGTAAAAAAAAAAAGAGTTTAACAAACACAAGTAATAATAATAATAACCCAACATGTTTCGTGTTCTCTGCCACTACATCGATTTTATTGATTTTCATTCTGCGAACCTGGGAGTGTGCGCACCCGGGCGGGGTGGCTGTCAGTACCCAGTCACCGCGCAGAGTGACTGGGGGACAATTCTCGGGTGTCACCGCCTGATCCATCCCCACCTACGCAGCTCAACATCTCCCAGGCACAACGGAGACTGCGCAGGACACGGGGACACAAACACCAGGCCCCCAAGCTGGAGGGCTTCAGTCTCGCCCCTTCTGTCGGCCCAGCTCAAGCGCCACTCCTGGGCTGCGTGGTCCCTCGTCCCACCGCTGCAGGACCCAAACGGTCCCCTTCCTCTCTCCCAGTTCGTCTTGTCCGGGAGGCGCCTGCACCTGCGCCCTTACTTGCCCACAGTTTACCTGTGAGGTTCCCAGCGGCGCCAGCGGCCCCGCGGATAACTGAGGAAGGGTGGGGAGGGCGGGAAATTGGGAGAGACAGAGAGCAGCCAGGGTTGTCTCTCTCAAACTGAAGCTGGGCGCAGGTTTAAGCCGCTCTCGGAGGAATTGCGCGCAGCAGGGATCAGGCCCAAGGATGGGCGTGGGTGAACTGGGCTGCTGAAGAAGGGGCGGGCACAGCAGCACTTCCGCTGGGGTGGGGCTGAGGGCTGACGTGGGCCCCGCCTCCTGCCGCGTCAACCCGCCCCATATTCTTCAGTCTAGGTCCTGGGGTTCCCAGAGAGAGTTTTTCAGTCCCAGCCCAAGGCCTGGCGCCAAATCCTGATATCACCGGACGGCAGTGGCAGCTCCCTATTCCCATCTGCATTTATTTTCTTTTTTAATCGTGAGAACAGAAGGACCTACATATCAGGAGCCTAGGCCCCAGGTAGCACGTAAGATTTATTCAAACTTTGGTCCTTTGGTGGACTTATCTGGTCCAGAGGTCTTCAAGCTTTCTCAACCATACGTCCCTTGGAACAGGCGGGGATACAGTCGGTGCCTGCAGGGGCTCATCTTTCAGTAAGAACAACCTTTTTTTTTTTCATGTTCAGTATTTTTATTCAACTGCATGCCATTTAATAAACACACATCTCATTTAAAGGAAGTGACCATTCAGGTGTAATCAGTTAGCCAGATTACTTAGCTGGAGTACGCTGTGGGCGGGGGAACAAACTAAGATGGAAAACAAGGAACAAAATTCTAAGACTTTCTCATAGACTGTTTGGTGCCAATACTATGAAAATTTTTGTGTGTGAAATTAAGCCCTTAAGGCAACTCTCTGAGGTAGTTGCCATGAACTTCCGGTTTTATAGACAAATTGAGCAGGGAGAGGAGATAACAGCCTTGCCTTCGTCCCCACATCCATCTCTTCCAGTCCTGGGACAAGTCTTCTGAGGTCTGGGATGTTCCCTCTGTTAACTGCAGCTTGGAGTTGAGGCCAGTGCAGAGTCAGAACTGTATAGAGTGGTTGGGGTGGGGGGTGCGCTGGCATGGTCTCAGCTACCGGCCTCCAGGAAAAGCTGACCACTGGGCTTCCTGGGTTCTCCCCTGATGTCCCAACCAGGGAGGGTCAGAGAGCGCTTTCTGGGGGGAAAACGGCGGGGGGGGGGAGCAGTGGCTGGGGACACAGTTGATAGAGAGCTTGCCCGGGTGGCCTCAGTCCCCAGCACTATAGGGTCGAGCTCTATCCCTGTAATCACCTGGGGAGTAGAGGCAGTCTGCACTACACAGTGAGTTCCTGTTCCGCATGCGGACGACCCTGTACAAACAGCGACGAAACTAAGCAAAAATAACAATACCCCCAAACAACAACAATCACCCCCCCCAAAAAAAAGCTAAACTAAACCAAACGAAACCAAAAAACTGTATCTGAAAGCTGAGCACACCCTGGGGCTCGTTTCTCTTTTACTTAAAAAAAAAAAGAAAAAAGAAAAAAGAAAAAAAAGTGTGGGTATCAGCTCTTCTTAGCACCACAATGGGCCTGACCTGCCATTTCTGCAGATCTGTCTTCCCTGGTCTTTGCCTCTTCTCTCATCCTGGGCTCCCACTGTCCTCTTTACCTCTTAGCCCCCATTCTGGGCTCCCACTATCCTTGGCTTCCCTTTGATTGCTCAAATAGGCCAGGCTACTTCCCACCTCAAGGGCTTTGCTGATGCCCTTGGTCCTCCTCGTTTTCTGGCTCTTCCCTCCTTTTCCTTAGCACTTCAAGTACACACCACTCCATGCACATTCCCATCTCCTGGAACCTCTGCCATAACAGGGTGTTTTGTTGAGAGTTTGTCTTCTCCAGAAAATGGTAAACTCCAAGGGGTGGAAGCTGGAGCTCTTTCTTCCAAGGAATGAAGATAAATAAAAATAAAATCAACTGTGCGGAATGAATGGACACTTACATCTTAGGCTCACTGTACTTTGGGAGGGGCACCATTAAGTCTTCTCACATTCCAAGATTTTCTTGGTGTAGAGGGGGAAATAACGCAAATCCCATGAATAAATATGACTATGCTAAGTCTTTATATTGTAAATGGCAATGAAGTGGATGCTGGAAGATGTGGAAGAGGAGTCACGCCTTCCGTGGACTTTCAGAGTGGAAGATGTGCTGATTGACAGGATGCAGGAGGAAACATGCCCTCATGACCACTCCTCCCACTTCTGGCATGTGTTCACATCAAGGGTCTAAGGCTCCGCTGGAAAAGCTGCCTCAGCCCATCCTGGTGATCCCCTTCCTTTTGGCCCTCTTTACATATTATGGTAATCTCTATCAGTCCCTTGCTGCTTCCATGGTGGCTCATTATTCTGCATATCCTCAGACTGTCTCCCTTCTCATCTGCCTGTCACACTTTCCTGGTTAATTTTTCCCGACTGCATCATTCCCATGCTCAGAAACCTTCAGTAACTTCCCACTGTCCATGAATAGCACTTAACTCTTCAAAAAATGTGGTTTCTGGCTACTTATAAAGAGCCTTAAGTTGCACACCAAACTATGTATGTTCACACCAGCCAGGAAAATACTCAAAGATATAAAAGGAAAGGAAAAAAAAACAACAACAAAAGATCAGTCTACCCCCTATTTCCCACTTGGTCTCCTGAAGTAGGTACCCAGTGTTAGCTGGGTATATACTTTTCGGGGCG
>CM053766.1:88362057-88500947 GCA_028658305.1 Pachyuromys duprasi
ATCACCACATAAACATCTTTATATTTTTCTCTACAAAAGTGAACAGCCTTTGAACAAAACAATGGAAGTAATTCTTTGTCAACTCAAGAGCAAGAGAGTAACTTTGTCATTAAAATAAAATTTAAAATATTTTTCAGTATCCATGTGGTAATCTGAGCTACTCATATAGAATACAAGGAAGTAGGGCCTGGCCACACATAAGCATTTAGGGTCATCCCCGCATAAACAGACAAACATGGGCGGGGGCAGGGGGAGGCCTGGAGTGTCCTCTGTGGCTTGGAGAACATTGTTGTAGGTGTTGTCAGGGATTGCAGGAAGTCATCTTGTCAGTGTTCAGAGAGGACAAAACCCCCACAGCAATGTGACAGAAATAGAGACCAACCTAGGTTTGTGGTCTTGTGTCCCACAGTTGCAAGGGAAGGAATTTCAAACTCTAATAGGCACATGAGTAACTGCGGGGGTTTGTTAAAATGTAGATCTTTGAGGGGCCCTGAATTTCTGTAGTTTTCTGAAAACACTCTAGATGATCCAACCTCCAGTTTTGTCTCTCTACTCAAAGTCATCTCAAATATGTCAGGTCCAAAAATAACACTACGACTCCCCTCTCCGTGCCCAACAGTTGTTCGCCCCACACAGTGCGACAGCTCCGCCCTTCCGGACGTTTAGCCCCAAATCTTGGTGTCTTCTTTTATTCCTGGGTTTCTCATACTTTTTCTGTCTAAGCCATCAGCAGACTCGGATGATTTTGAAAGGTGTCCTGGTGATACACACTGTCCACAGGATTCCTGCTGTTCGGTCCCCTGTTTCTGTCCTCTCTCCCTCCGCGGTCATTTTTCAGTCCAGCAGCCAAAGCGAGCTTCAGAAAATGTGAGCGAGTTAGATCATGCTTGTCCGCTCTCAGCGTCCCCCAGCTCAGCTGAAACAGAAGCCCTAGTCCTAAGGTGTCTTTCTGGTCTTGTACCAGCAGTGTCCAGTGTACTCACCACGTGACTTCATTTACCACATGCCTCTCCCTTGCTTCCTGCAGTATTTGCTACAATCTCTCCTTCTCAGTGGCGCCTTCTCTGGCCATCTCATCTCATGAATCCCTGGCACTTTTGTCCCACACATGCTCTCCTATTATTACTCCTCACTACATGACACTGTACTTATTACTTACTGCCTCTGCCTCCCTGAGTGCTGGGATTACAGCTGAGCGTTCACTGCACCTGGCTTAAACATGTGTTCTTAAATCATCAGCCTCATGAATTCCTGGGTCCACAGGCACATGCCACTGAGCCCCGCTATTAAATATTTTTTGAATGAATGAATGGATTGAGTCTCTAGTACCTCACCATAAACTATAACATTTCTTGGTTCTAATTAAGTAGTGACATTCTAACATGTCCACATTCTATTCTGGATTCTAGAGGCCAGTTCAGGAACAGGGACAACCTTGGTGTGCCTAGGACTGGAATTCAGGGTTGAGAGGGTAGCCACTAGACAGAGAACAGGGACTTGTGGTTCATGCTCCTCTCCCATCCAAGTATGCCTGTGCTTTGTCTGAGAGTCTGTGGCCATGTGTAAGGACTGGCACATCAGTATTTCCCTTCCCTAGCAAAACTCAGGCTTTCCACAGGACTGCAGAAACTCTCTGTTGCCCTCCTTAGCTTCAGCTCTGGGGTCTCAGGCCTCAGCCCACCTATGCTTTGGAAGCAAGAAGCACATAAAAGCCTGGTGTAGTTTCTCTTCTTTTGCACAAGTTTCTCTTCTTTTTGGAAACTTTGTTTATTTCTCTGTGTATGTGTGTGTGTGTGTGTGTCACAGTACTTGGGAGAGTCATTTCTCTCATTCTACCATGTGGGTACCAGGGATTGAACTCTGGCCATCAGGTTTGGGAGCAGGTACCCCTACCCACTGAGCTATCTTGTCTCAGTCCCGGGCTTGTCTTCCTATTGGCTAGGGTGATGTTCGCTATTTGAAGTACCTCAGTTCCAGTGCATCACTGTAATTGTTAATATCTTCAACTTGACAAGCTCTAGAATTGCTAAGATGACAAGCCATCTTTGGGTCTGTGAGGAACTTTCTAGAAGGTTAATTGAAGTGGAGAGACTCACATGTGGATAGTACTAATCTACAGGTTGGGGTCCTGTACTTCATTTATGTCTTCCTGCTTCCTGACCATAGGTACAATGTGAGCAGCTGGCTCGTGCTCACATTGTACCTATCATAATTTCCCTGCCATGATGGACTGACTCCCCCCAAACTGTGAGCCAAGATACAGCTCCCCCCATTTTTGTCACAGCAATGATACAAGTAACTAACACACCACTCAAGTGTAAGTAGTGACAAGAGGTCAGGCACAGCTTTGTGCTTGCCAGCCCTTTTGTCTGGGAGACCCTTCTTCTAGGTCTTTCAGTAGCGGGCTCCTTGTCAAAGTTTTGACTCCAGCTAAATCATTTCTCCCTGGAAGAGACCTTTTCAGGACATCCTACCGCTACCCAAGGGCTGTGAAGTTTGTATATCACTAAAAACACTGTCAGAGACCATGAGTATAGCTCACGTCCTAGCCAGGTGTCACGGGAGAAAGGCTGGCTTTTAGAGCCATTCACACAGTGTTGCTCTCCACGGTGCTTCCATCTTCATAGCCAGTGTGTCTGAAGGGATGCACTTCACATACGTGATGTCATGTAATTAACCTACTTGGTACTCTATGGCACCCTGCCATAACTTAAGTCTCACAGGCACAGGCATTAAGGGTAATATCTGACTTGTTTTTGCTTGTACTTCAGGGTCCAGCTCATAATAAGCACTCCATGATATCTGCTAATATTTTTTTCTTTATTTTGGAGAGATAGGCATATTTACATCTTTCTTGGTGTTTGTCAGTTTTCTGAAACTGTAACAAATTCCAGAGATAACAACTTATAAAGATAAAAGGTTTATTTTGGCACCTGCTTTTAGAGGTTTCGATCCATGACTGATCAGCCTTTCGGCTTTTGCATCTGTGGTGATCATGGCTGGAGAACTTCCCATTAGGTTTCACCTCTTAAAGGTTCCACCATTGCCCAGTGGTAGTGGTGAACATCTTTAATCCCAGCACTCAGGAGTCAGGGGCAGGCAGATTTCTGAGTGAGAGGAGCCTGGTCTACAGAGTGAGGTCTAGGACAGTCAAGACAGAGAAACCCTGTCTCAGAAAAACAAAAACAAAACCAAAACCCCAACAAAAACAATAACAACAAAAGGTTCTACCATCTTCCAATCATGTCATGCTAGTTAGTTAGCCTTTAACATGTTCAACATGCAGGCCTTGCAGGGAACCCCAGATCCAACATGTAGCATAATTTTATTAATCAGAAGATCCTGGGCTGGGAATATGGCTCAGCTGGTAGAGTGCCTGTTTGGCATACAGCCCGAGTTTGCTCCTATACTAAATACAGAAGGGGCAGTGTTCATTCTGCTAAAATCCCAGGAGGATTAGGAACTTAAGGTCATCTTCAGCTACACAGCCAAGCTGGAAACCAGCTACAAAAACCCGTGTCTAAAAAAATACAAAACAACCCTCAAACAACAACAAGACTTCCCCAAACAACCCTCTACTCCCTACCTGTAAGGTTTGTTTGCCTTGAGGAAAGTTCAGCTGCATGTTTATCATAGGATCCCAGGTCCTTAGTGACAATGGTGACCGTCACACCCTGGCCATAGTGAGACCACCACAAGGCCAGACAAGACCCTCATTTGTCCTCAAACTATGGAGCTGGTGCCTTCAGGTCCAAGGGTAGGTTTTGTTGCTTCTACTCATAGCTTTATAGCCTGGAAGAGTAGGAAGAGACTTGGAATTAAAATCAGAAGATCCATCCAGAACTCTTGTGCATGCGTTCTTATTCTTGCCCTCCACATTTCTAAAATAATCCTTGTAAATTATTATGAAAATAAATCTCAGGGACAATTATTTTATTTCCAGGAATACATTTATCCACCATCATCTCTTTAGCGGCAGGACAAATAGGAGTACTGGGTAGTGAATACAATTTGCAACTAGGCAAGATAAGTAGAGAGAAAATGAATATGTATCCCTCAGAGCTCTAAAAGGAGAGGAAGAACATTAATAGCCATTTCCTTGCAGATAGAATTTCAAAAATGTTATTTCTGATCCATCAGTGTGGGGCTCTGGGTGGGGAAAACGGCTTCAAGATGATAAGAAGTGATTAGATGGTTCCTTCAGGTGCCCCTCCTGGCCTCCTCAGCCTGTTGTCAGTGGGATGCAGGAGGAGTCCTCTTTCTGAGTGAGGACTGGGTCAGCTGCACCTTTGCTGGTTATGCTGGGCAGGTCTCTTCTATTCTCCAGGCCAGCAGATCTCAACCCCTTTGGGAATCACATGTCAGACATCCTGCCTCTCAGACATTCACATTATGATTCACAACAGTAACTAAATTACAGTTACGAAGTAGCAATACAATGATTTTATGGTTGGGGGTCACTACAACATGTGGACCTGTATTAAATGGTCACAAAATCAGGAAGGTTGAGAAAGCTGTTCTAGGCTTTGGTTTCCTCAGAAGTGGTTGGAGTAGATGATTTAGCATCTCCCTATCTCCTTTCCTTCTCCCCCTTCCTTCCTCTCTCCCTCCCTCTCTCCCTTCCTTCCTTTTTCCCCCCAACCTTTTCTTCCTTTCAAATTTCTTTCCAAGAAAGTCTCACACTCTGGGTTACAATTCCCTGTGTAGCCCAGACTAGAAATTATGTCAATCCTCCTGACTCAGCCTCCCTAGCTGAATTCTGGAGTTATAGGTGTGAGCCACCAGGCACCCCTTTGGAGTATCTGATGTCCAAAGCAGTGAGGGAGAAGGGGATCTGCTAGCTGAACTTACCTTCAAGTTCTATCAATTTAACTGAGGGTCTGAGGAGTCCATCCTCAACTTTTAGACCATAGAACTTCTATAAGTCAAGTTGGGGTTCTGGGAAGGTACCCCCTCACTGGAAATAGACAGTTGAGCTGGATTTTCTTGTCTTCGTTCTCCTTTCCTCGCCTAAGGTCTTGTAGGAGCCTCTTTCTCTGGAGGCACTGATGATTCACCTCCTACATCAGAGTAGCCTGTAAGTTGCAGGCAATGGCGGGGACCAAGGTGTGACTCTCAGTGCTGTCCCAGGATCTGTCAGGATGCTGCAGAAAGAAGGACAGATAGAGCAGCACCAGTGGCCAAGTATTTTCTCCTGTTCCATCCATATCAATCTCCCTCTGTTTCTTATTCTTTCTAATTTTATTTTGAGACTGCGGTCTCACTATGTAGCCCTGGCTGGCCTGGAACTTTCTATGTGGACTAGGGTAGCCTCAAACTCACAGAGATCTGCCTCTCTTTACCTCCCTAGAGCTGGGATTAGATGTACATGGTGCCAGGTTTAGCTTCTTTCTGATTTTTAACTGTAGAAGTAGAACATTCATAGCCAACATAGAAGAAAGGGCAGAAGCCCTCTACCTTCACCTCTCCCAAGCTCCCTCCATGCTCTTTGTGTTTCAATAGGAAAACAACTACACAACAATTTTAAATTTTGAGATAGGCCATTACTGTGAGCTCCCCGATACTGCAAGCCTCTAGAGTGCTAAATTATAGACATATATTGAGTCTGGTTCCCACAAAGTTTCTTAAGAACCAGTTCAGCGGATAAATTGCCTGCTGAGCAAAGCCTGGTGACCTGAGTTTGCATTCCCAGCACCCACATAAAGCCAGTCTGGTTTGCCTGTGGATCTGTAAGCCCAGTGTTGGGACAAGGGACACACAGGTAGGTGGATCCCTGGAGCTCATCGATTAGCCAGCCCAGCTTAGTCTCCAGGTTCAGATGGCAATCCTGTCTTACAGAGAACAAGACACCAAAAGGGAACACCTTCTGTCAGTCTGTGCCCATTACATGCATGTACAGTTGCACGTACATGTGTGCACATCTACCTGTGTACATGGATGACACATGCACACCAAAACACACACACACACACACACACACACACACACACACACACACACACACACGAGCAACATCAACAACAAAAGCCCAAACCCACTGAAACCTAAAGAGAAGGTGAGTAGAGGCACTGAGGGAGAAGCATAGTAAATGTTGTAACAGTGCTGAACTAGCTTTTGTAGAAGGACTCCCCAAGACAGATATCTGATGGCACACGATATACACTGAGGGACACTGGAAGCTTTTGGGAGCATCTGCCACCTTCCATCCTCTGTTTTAGGTGCTTAGAAAAGGCAGTAAAATCACTTTAATCTTTTTTTCCAGTTTCTCTCCTCCCTTTCCCTCTCTTCCCCCTACCCCAGCTTGAAGAGGACAGAGGCAGCAACAAGGAGCATTTCACATGCACATGTCTAGTGTTTTTGAAAGCTGAAATCTCAGGGTAGAGAGCCTGAACTAGAGGCATGATGAATGGCTGCCCCACTTTCTTGAGGGCTGGAGACAATGGCAGGAGCTTCAGAATTGGCCCTGTCCTGCTCTGCTGCTAAGGCACACTGAAGATCTGAGGAATCAGTTCCTGTTTGGCTGGTCCTGGCTGACCCCAAAATCAACTCCCTTGACTGGAAATAAACAGGATCTTCCTTTGTGTCCCCAGGAATGCAATGGAGGAAGAACTCCAACGGAAAGGGTCTCTTTTGCCAAGGAATAGCAGCAAGGGTGGCAGTGGGAATACAATGCTTCTTCCCCTTCCTTCAGGGTGGCCAGGAAAGGTACCTTGTTGAGCTTTCTTACTCTCTCCCTGAGCCCCATTAGAGTGCTGGAATCACAGGTCCAGAGGTCCCAGCCATGTTTGGTTTGGACTTTCTGTTTTGTAGGGCTCATGAGTGCACTTACCCATACTGGGCCATGCATCTTCTTGGGGGTTCAGAAACCACAACCACAGTGACAGCATCTCTTCCTCCCCCCTCCCTCTCTCTCTTTCTCTTTGTGACAGCACCTCTTATTGATATGTGATTGTAGATGTCCCAGGCAAGCTGAACCATCTTTTCCTGAAGGATATATATCAGCTGACAATGTCCCCAGTGAGGTGGAGAAGGTGACTCTCATTGTAGTACAGGGTGATGAGAATCCAGAGGAACCCCAATACAAGCATGAGTTTACCTTTTCTCTCAGTATTCCTGGGGGCAGGGGTGGAGTTGCTCTATCCATAAGCCTCAACAGGACATCTCTTCCTTGTCTACTCTTATAAACTCCTTACATTTCAAGAATTGTTTGTGTAGGCCTCAAGCCAGCATTTCCCCTCACCCCTGCAAAAGGAAGGACCACTTTACTTAATTTCTCTTTTTATTTAATCAGAGGAAGGCAGAAGGATGTCTCCCTCTTCCTCTTTCTATCTTCTGTGGTTCAGGGAGATAGAATCTCTGTCCCTTCATCTTTTCCTAACCTCCCCTCACCTCCCTCCTCATCCTCCTGTCCCCCATTGTTCTTGAATTCTGCAGACCAACCCCTGGAAGCTGATGGGCAAAAGCAGGGGTAAGTACCCTTGTTTCATCTTGAGCCTTCTGACAACTACACCCAGGGAAACTGCTAACACTAGAATGTGAATGCTTGTGTACTCCTAAAGTTCATTCATATTTTCAGACCTTAACCCTTTGGTCTTTGGTACAGGGTACATCATGAGAATGGAACCCTTGTGATAAGAGATAGGATAAACATACTGAAATCTATACACTTAAAGAAGATAAACAAGAAAGAGGATCCTGGGTAAGATGATCAATCCTCACTTAGAAAGACAAATGGGATGGACATTGGATGTAGGAGAAAACAAGTAACAGGACAGGTGCCTACCACAGAGGGCCTCTGAAAGACTCTGCCTAGCAGTGTATCAAAGCAGATGTTAAGACTCATAACCAAACCTTTGGCAGAGTGCAGGGAATCATATGAAAGAAGGGGGAGTTAGTAAGACTGGAGAGGACAGGAGCTCCACAAGGACCAAATATATAAGGACACAGGGGTCTTATATGAGACTGTTTCTCCAACCAAGGACTATGCATGGATATAACCTAGAACCCCTGCTCGGATATAGCCCATGGTAGCTCAGTATCCAAGCGGGTACCCTAGTAAGGGGAACAGGAACTGTCTCTGACATGAACTCAGTGGCTGGCTCTTTGAGCCCCCCTAACCCGCACCCGGAGGGAGGAGCAGCCTTGCTAGGCCACAGAAGAGGACATTGCAGCCAGTCCTGAAGAGACCTGATAAACTAGGGTCAGATGGAAGTGAAGGAGGTCCTTCCCTATCAGTGGACTTGGAAAGGGGCTGGGAAGAGATGAGGGAGGGATGGTGGGACTGGGAGGGAATGAAGGAGGGATGGTGGGATTGGGAGGAAATGAGGGAGAGGGCTATGACTGGGATACAAAGTATATAACCTGTGATTAATATAAAAATAAAAAATTATAATAAACAAAGGAAAAAAAAAGATTAGTGCCTTTGGTGTACATCCTCGCCACTCCCCGCCTCCCCCGCCCTGCTGGCCCTTCCAGAGCACAGAGAGATGCAACTGTCTGTGACCATCTAATGGGCTCCCACCACACACACGGAACCTGCAGGCACCTGATCTCAGAATTCTCGGCCTCCAGAAATATGAGGAATAACTTGCCAGTTGTTAATTCACCATCTAGCTGCGGCAGTCTAAGATAATCACTCTGATCAAGAACTTTCTGTAGTTCCCTATAGTACACACTAAAACCTCCCTCAGATGGAGCTATCCTGAAGTTGATTTTGCAGTCTTCCCGTGATCCTTGCACACGCTGTCAAACTGGCTTTCTTGGTGTGCTCACTGAGTGGTGACAGGAGCCACTGGGGAGGCATTTCTTGGCAAAACTAAAAACTCCTTTAAGTCTAGGTGAGAATATGGAATGATGGGACTATAAAAAATAGATATTAGAAAAATCCCAAGACTTTTATTACATCTATCTGTCTATCTATCTATCTATCTATCTATCTATCTATCTATCTATCTATCTATCTATCATGTAACACATATGTATGAGGCCTTCCCTCCCTCCTTGATCCTAGGGATGGAACCTAGTGCCTTGCACAGGCTAGGCAAGCTCTTTGACAGTTGAGCTATACCTCCAGCCCTGAAAGAGATGTTGAAGATCACACTATATCCTGGACTATTAGGAACTAAATGGGAAACACTGGAAGATTTTGGGTTTTAAAATGATCCCCTGAGGTTCTGTGGAGGAGGGAACAGCACCGAGACAGTGTGTGTGAAGGGGAACAAGCCTTGTCCATTTTGGTGTTGGTGGTTAACAGTGTCTGCCTAACAGTCTTGCCTCAGAAGATGCAGCTGTGTGTGGGAGGGATCCTGTCTTTGCACAGGCTTCTTTGAATCACCTTCTGTTTAGGGTCCTTGTAGGCAGATTGAGGTGAGAGGTGGCAGGGAGGACAGAGTGTCACAACTACCGGGGGCTCTGAACCATTTCTTTTCTTTCAGGCAGGAAACCCAAGTGGACAATGGACCGGAGATGCTGTAGCCTGCACTGACTGGAGGAGGGAGTTGTCCTGAGGCACCAGGATTTGGGAGGCTCCCTTTCACCCTCTTCTCTCTGGAAAGTAGCTTTCTCCTTTTGCCTGTCACTTGCAGCATTTCCAGGAACCTCCTGAAGTAAAGATAGTCTGGATGCTTTTCCACAGTTCCACTTGGCTATGGCCACTCTTTCTACGGGACACATGCGAAAGAGCGGGGCAGGCAGGTTGGCTTCCTTGCCTGCCTAGAGATGTGCTAGCGGCAGGGCACAGAACAAAATTCTCGACCACCATCATTGCTGTCACCATCAGTGGCATAGCCAGGGGCTTCTAGGTGCTACTTAGACACGGGGACAATGACAACCAAAGCCCCGTGACCATTCTCTGGTGTGAAGGCGGCAGCACAATTAGTCGTGATGCTGAATGTGGTACTTGACCTGAGAGCAAGACGGGGACTCAGCCTTTCCTCCTCCAGATGCTGACGTCTATCTGTGCGGAGAGTAGCATGGGCAAGGCAGGATGGTGGCACAGGAAGTGATACTTCACAGTACAGGGCTTTGGCAGGCAGGGCATTTTGAATGAAAAGAAAGGGGGTGGACAGTGGTTCGGCTGGTAGAGGTGACCCCTGCCAACTCTGAGGACCCCTAGTTCTTCTGGACCTACATGGTAGAGGGAGAGAACCGACTCCTGAAAATTGTCCTCTGACCTCTTCATGTGTGAATATGTACAGATGTTACGGATGTGTACACAGACACACACACACACAGAATGTAATGATAATTAAAAAACAGAGGAGAAGGGCAGACCCCAGGGCAACTTCAGAAGTGCTCTCGTTCTGACTATCTCCTGCCTTCCTTTGTCTAGTACCCTTTCTCTAGAAATGAGTCACAGCAACCAATATTCTACTTCCCCAAGGCTGGCCCTAAGGATCAGAGCCCCTCTCCCCCTGAGCCACCTTTCAGGGTGGGAGCTGGTTGTCAAGAAATTCTCTGATAGGGAGTCACTAGACCCTGATCCCAGAGGAGTCCTGGAGGGAATGCTGCACAGGAGGTTGAGGCAGCTTTGCCCGGCTTCTCTTTGTAATCTGTTACACTCAACATTACATCCTTTGGTCCATCACATTCCTATTTGGCTGTCTTAGCTTCATTCAGTCTAAGATGTATCTTTGCAGACATGCACACACGTACACACAATTCTCTTCTCTGAATTGGGTCTCACAAATGCCTCTTCCCTTGGAGGAGGAGGAGAAGAGGAAGAAGAGGAGAGGAGGGGAGAGGGGGAGGGGGAGGGGGAGACCCTGAGATTTGAGACATTATCAATATTCCAGTCCCAAGGTTCATTACTGTCAACTTCTGGGGTTGTGGTGGTAGGCATCCTGAGGGTATGTGGAGAGAATAAGGGTTTTATGACGGGCTGGCACTTTAAGGGAAAATTCAACTTTCCCTTGGCTTCCCTCTAACAAACAAAAACTGCGTCCCACCAGGAGCCTCTTTCCCCACTTCTAAGCTGTGGTGGAGACTTTGGCTGAAGAGGCCCCTCCTTCCAGCAGTTGAGGGCAGTTATGTGACCTAGATTGTGAAATTCTGGGAAGGCCCAGTTCTGAGCCGGGAAGTAACCGCTCTGATGGCACTCCCATGATGGGAACCACCTTCACCCTGAAGCCCAGAGTCAGATGAATGAAATAAAGTTCTGGGCATTGGATTCTGGAGGGGGACCTCTTGGGGCACAGGGGCGGGGGAGGAACCGGGCAGGAACCTGGCAGGAGAGAGCAGCGGTCGCGTGGGTTTCCCACGTTGGAACACGGTGCAGCAGCTACCTGTAGCGAGCTGTCCGGCGGCGAGGTTCACGCGCACCGACCGCGTCCAGCCAACCGAGAGGCAGCGGCGCAGCCGCGCACTTCTCGCTGGGCTTCCGCCGGTCAGCTGACTGCCCAGTGCGGAACTGCACCGCCAGCCGGCCGCCGCGCTCAGTGCAGCCTGCCAGCCGGGGCCAGCCACCATGGCTGGGTTCGTGGTCAGTGGAACTCAAGTAAGTCGGTCCAAGCGAGCCCCATCTAGTCCCCGAGCCCAGCTGGGGTTGGAGGGACAGCGGGGCACGGGTCTCCAAAGGATAACAGGAGCGCCTTTGCCCTGGGAGGTCACATGTGCAGGTGGTATATGCCAAGTGCTCACCCCTGCTCCAGGTTGAAGAGGTCAGACCCTTCTTTTGATCCTGGCACACTCCCTAGAAATGTGGTAAGCAGCCCAGATTCCCCCTCTCTGCCTCTAGGGTCACACTGATCAACATTTGGGGACTAACTTCTTCATGAGTCCTAATGCTGGTGGCTCATCTCTTTCAGGGTCCTCCAAAAGTGTTTTCTTCTTTCACAATCCTGGTTTTAAAGGAACTTTTGGCATGTAAGAATGTTTTAATACGCAGCTGTTTGATACCAGGGCAACTGTGCAAATAAATGGTCTGATGCATTTACACGGAGGAAGGTGGCCCATGATAGCAAAGTGCACAGGGTCACCAAAGCCACACTGAAAAACAACGTCTTCTCTGGCCTGGTGCTGGTGGAGCTATGCCTTCAGAGGGCTCTTCTTTTCCAAGGCAGGTGAAGGCCCAGGGTCCTCCAGAGTTTTACTTGGTCTCTGGTTTCTTGAACAGGGTTCACTAGGACATGGCAACGCTGGATGGTAGACACTGAGCGGGACCTGCTTTCGGCCCTGTAGTAAGGTCTCTGGTGTTTAGAGAAAACTCCACTAGGCTGAAGCCCCTCTCTCCCCCCGCATCTGCCGAAAAATGAAGCTTTGCCTCTCCCTCTCAGGAAGCCAGCTCTCTCACTTTGCAGCGTTCTTCTCTACGCTAGGGAAACAGTTTCTTTTGAATGTTCTCCCTTTTAGCATCAGGGATAAGGGAATGGTTCCTCTTCAGACGCCTAAGAATTTTACGAGTCGGAAACATAAGGTATGCTAGCTGCATTCCTACTAAAATGCTGCATTTTTTTTTAAAGGAGTCTGGTACTTTTCTCAGCTGACTATCTTTATTGAGTGACTACTATGCACCAGGCTCCCTGCAGGTGTTATGGAAATGAGCTGAATCGCCCTCTCTCTGCTGCCCCTATTGACAGTTCTGTCTCCTAGGATTGCTGGCTCTGCCTGGAACCTTAGAGAGGCACACTCCAGAGTTCAAGCGTCCAGAGTTCAGGCATGACCCTGCCAGGCTGATGTCAGCCCATGCCGAAGGCCAAAAATGAGGATCTTATTCTGAGCCAGGGAAGGGGGCTTCTGGGAGTGAGTTTGACTGCCTAGAAAGAGGGGTGTGTGTGGGGGAGGGGGCCTGCCCCTTCATGTATCTGCCTAAAAAGCAGGGTTCCCTTCTGCATTTCCAGCCCCAGCGCTCTGTGCGTGTAATTTCTTCCAAGTTCCTGGAGAACTTGACATTGAAACTTCACAAGACTTCCTTTTTCTTATCTTGTCCTCTTCAAGACTTGATGTTTCCTGTACCACTAACGGAGCCTGCTTCACAGGGCTCAGGGCCATCTGCTGACTTGTGGGTAAGACGTTTTTTGGTCCTGCCCAGTATTTCAAGATCAACTACTGGGGAGGAGCTAGGAAGGCTGGGTGTGTGTGTGCCTGTGTGTGCCCTGGGTGTTACTATCTCCTTTGCTATACCATCTGGATGGTGAATGTGAGTGCCTGACTCTGGGGCTGGACTGTTTGCCGTCGTCACTTTATAACAGGACCCACGGTCAGAGGCGGGTATCTGTGAGTTCCAGGCCGGCCTGCTCTACAGAGTGCGTTCCAAGACATCCAGGGCTGTTACAGAGAAACTCTGCCTTAAAA
This sequence comes from Pachyuromys duprasi, assembly GCA_028658305.1. Lineage (NCBI taxonomy): Eukaryota > Metazoa > Chordata > Mammalia > Rodentia > Muridae > Pachyuromys > Pachyuromys duprasi. Next base: position 88,375,348 of record CM053766.1, read on the forward strand.
AAACAAAAAACAAAACCCCAAAAAACCAAAACGAAACAAAAATCCCAGTGAGAACTGACTCGCATAAGTTTTGCTTTGACCTCATGTGCACTCTCTCTCTCTCACGCACACACAAACAGCTTAAACAGTTTATTTTTATTTGTGTGCAGTTGTGTGTCTGTGTAACTAGTGTGTGTGGGCACCCAAGAAAGCCAGAATAGTGCATCATATATTGTGTTGGTTAGGTTTTTGTCAACTTGACACAATCTAGAGTCATCCAAGAAGGGGGACCCTCAACTGAGAAAATGTCCACATCAGACTGGCATGTAGGCAAGGCAATAACTGAGTTCCTCCTTGGGCTCTGCTTCGGTTCCTCTCTCAAGTTCTTGCCTTGCCTTTCCTCCTTGGACTGTGACCTGACATCTGCAATCCAAATAAATCCTTCCCTCCATCAGTTGCTTTTGGTTAGTGTTTTTTAGCAATATAAAGCAGACTAAGACATATTTCCTGGAGCTGGAGTTACAGGCAGTTGTGAGCCACCAGCTATGGGTGCTGGGAACAGAACTTGGGTCCTCTGGAAGAGCAGTAGGTATTCTTAGCTGCTGAGCCATTTCTCTAGCTCAGTCCACCCTGATTCGTCCTAAAGGGGTGGGGGAAAGGGGGAACCAACTGAGAAGCCCAGGGGCTTGATTATCATTTTCATTATAATGTAACTGAAATAGCTAAGTATAAAATTGGATGCAACTTTTTCAGTATTTAGAGAACATACATCCTAAATAAAGGGATGGTTTAAGTGCGAGGGAAAGAATTTGATAAAAATTAAAAACAATTTAAAGGAATGGTTGGTGATAATTGTTTGAAGCTACATTGCTGCTTCTTGGGCCGCCATGGGCCAGTGGCTGACAGGCAGGTGGGATGGTTGATGCTGCCCCATCACTTCTCTCTGTAAAATCTTTTTATTCATCATAGGCCTGACCTCATTTGGCTTTTCTTGGCTTGAATGCTTCATTTATATTCAACATTACATCTTCCCTTTTCCATTAGGGTATGACAGCTACAGTTTATGGCATGGATACAATTACAGACATGAATGCAAACTTGAAATCTGGGCACTGAAATCTTGGGCTCAAGAGATAATGAAAACAACCAATCCCCTCCATGGGGGTATTGGTCTGAAACAGCAGCTATTGATTGGGTGACCTCTGCAAAACAGAGACAGTGCTTTTCATGTGTCATTTTATTCCTGTTGTGTAAGTACAATGGGGATGAGACTGCCTGATCCCAAAGGCTGTTGTTTCCTGGAGATGCAACAGATAACTGGGCACTTGGCTGGCATTTATTAAATGTTACTGTGCTATCGTAACTGCTTTTGGTGGTAGTTGATGACAGTACTTGACTAGTTCAAGAGAGAGGAAGCAGAGGCCGGGAGTCACTCAGCTGGCAGAGTGCCTGCCTAGCGTGCCCAAGGCCCTGGCTTTGACCTGCAGCATAACCCAGGCAGGAGGAGCAGAAGCTGAAGGTTACCCTTGGCTACACAGTGAACTCTAGGCCATCCGGACACACATGTGGTTCTCTAAAGGAACAAAACAAAACAGTAAACAGGTTTCAGGACATTGTGATTTTTCCAAGGAAAGAGCAAGATACAACACTGGTGCTCAAAAGTGGACCCAGGGTGCGTCCGCTGGGACGGAGCTTCTGGCGAGTGCCGACTTGGTGTTAGATGGGGTTCCTAGATAATTTGCCCTCTCCGGTGACTGACAACATGTTCAGAAAGACCCTAGAAGCAACTTCCTGATGGTAAACAGACATTTGTGGCCACATGTGCTTTGGCCCCCCTCTGTAGTGTCTGCTCACAGGGACTGAGTATGTGCCTGGGTTGGGGATCTGCTTACACATTCACACTTCTTCCTCTGGTTTCTCTTTGGGTGGCTCTTTGACTTTATATTTTTTCTCACCTCTTCTCTCCTCCCCTGTCCCCTCTTCTATTCCTTTCACCTTTCTCCTTTCTCCTTGTCCTTTCATTTTGCATTTCCCCTTTCCCTGCTCTTCCTCCTTTCCTTTCCACTTTCCTGTTCCCCTTCTCCATCACTTTCTTTTCCCTTTCTCAGACAGGAACTTGTGTAACCCAGGCTATCCTCAAATTTACTATGTAGCTGAGGACGATCTTAAACTTCCAGTATCTTGCCTCCTCTACCTGCCACATGCTGGGATTACAGGCGTGCACCCCCATGCTCAGTGTGTGCAGGGTGACTGAACCCATGCACGTGAGGCATATGAGGCAAGCTCCAACCCTAACTTGATAAATTTTCGTTTGCCTGGTAATGATGTTTCTTCCTAAATAGTAAGGTAGGAGAGTTAAAAGCTTAAAATTTTGTCCTTAAACTTAGTCCAAACAGAGTAGTCGGTTAGATGCAGTGACTTCTTGTGGTGATGTTCTGACTCAAATGCCACTTAAGGTCCATTCATGTCTTCATCCGTTGTCCCTGTCTGCTGAAGAAGCTCACTGTTCTGCTCTGGCCTTTCAGGATGTCTGGGCCACTGTAGTCAGAAGCTGCCTGCTGTCACAAGGGATCTCCCTCCAGAAGCACATCCTCACCGAATTTCTCTGGTAGTTACTGGTTGCTGCGCTCTGTGGTGGCTGCTTCTGCTGAAACTTTGCCAGCCAGGTTGAGCCCTCCAGCCTGGTGAGGCTAACTGACACGCCTAAAAGCTGCCAGCTTACCACAGGGCTGAAAAAGCTGTGTGGCTTACAAATCTGCTCACATGCTAAATCTTGAAGCCTATGTCTTCACCTCTGGAGATTAAGAACAAATTGTAGTATGTTGGCATACTTTTAAATAATTGTTATTTACATTTTTAATATCTCTCTCTCTCCCTGCTCCACTTCAATCCCTTCCAACACCAAGTAGGAGAGAAAAAAGGGTTTATGGGAGAGTGGGCATGTTTGTCTTAGCTGCTTCCTGCTGGTTAGGGTTGTCAGGTTCTTTGGAGCCAGTCCAGTCCTCATTTCAGAAGATCTCCAACTTCTTGTCTCACTGCATCAACAGCAACAGGAGTTGCAGCGGGGAAGCAGCAGCAGCCTTGTTCTTTCTCAGAGCTTTTCCACCCTCTCTGGGCTCTGGCATGTATTTTCTCTCCAGAGTCCTCAGATTTAAAATATCTTCAGATGACAAAGAGCTCCTCTCAGAGCCCACGCGAGGCAAATCGTTTGCTGCTGTGGACTCTCTGAATCCGTCCCACATCCCAGATCTGGGATTAAAACAAAAGTATGTTTATATCTGCAGCAGTAGTAAGAAGTTTCCTGGTGTCCCAACAGTTATTTCACTAGAAGCAACTCCCTGACAGGAATACTGGTTTGGAAACCATCAGCATTTCTTAATCAAAAGCGCCCATACCTGCATGGGCATGAAAGCACTCTGTGGTCCCTACGTTGGGAAGTCTTTCCTCACAACTCAGAACTTACCTAGGCCACATCACTAAGAATCTATATTATGTTGAGAGAGCTGTGGAGTTCTTCCCTGTGTGGAAGTTGAGATTTGACCAGCTGGGTCCCCACTAGATCAAACTGTTGCTTAGTCAGTGAGGACAGGGCTCAGTGTCTCTTCTTAAGGCTAAGCTTCCCTGCTTTAGATGTCACAGAAATCTTATGTGTTGATGGGACAAAATAGTTTTGGCACATGCTGGGTGTTTGAGTGAGCCCCATGGACCTGGAGGGTTAATGAGAACTTACAGAACAAGATACAGATTGAAACGCAGCTCCCAGTGTCCACTGGGACCTTACAGCCTCAGTCTTTCCTGGGTGTATGATTTCCACCTCAGCATGAAAGCAGAACTTTCTTAATTACTCTAAATGCTGCAAAAAATGGATATTATTTTATTGGGCCATTAAGATCATTCAGTGGGAAAAAGCAGTTGTAACCGAGCCTGATTTTGATTCTGGGGACCTCCATGGTGGAACGAGAGAACTTCAAGTTACCTTTAGTTACCAAGTGTGTGCCATGGTGCACACACACACACACACACACACACACACACCACACGAGAGAGAGAGAGAGAGAGACAGACAGAGAGAGAGAGACAGAGAGACAGAGAGAGAGAGAGAGAGACAGACAGACACACACACACACAGAGAACAAATACCTGTTAAAAATGAAAACGTAAATTTTTGTTGAGGTCATCTATTTTTTTTTTTCTTTAGAGGTGTACTAACCAGGTCTGGCTGTGTGACTCAGGCTGGCTTTGAACATACTAAGTTGCCCAGGCAACTGCTTTGGCTCCCAAGTGCTGGGACCATCATCACCACTCAGTAGTTAGCTAATTTTTTTCCTGTCCCTTCTCTCACTTTTTCTCTTCCTGGAATGAGGTTACAAAGGAGAGTGAGTGGGAAGAGAGAATATGAGACTTTGTGTTGCCAGCAGTTTGTGATCAGTAGGAGTGAGCAATGACTTAAAAAGGGGTACTGTCATGCTTGAGACCTCATCTGATCATTCTGCACTGGTTATCTGCCATTCATAAGGCTCAGACTAATGTCTGAGGATGTCTTGTGACCACCACATAATTTTTTTTTTCCTTTTAAGAGACACAGTGCTCTGGGGATCTGTTGGTCATCCCAAGACATATTTGTCTGTTTACATAGAAGGTTTGTAGGGAGACAGGATTGTAAAATGAACTTTTATTCTCTTGAGGTAATTGTTGTCTCAGAAGTTGATCTACCTCTATCTGCTAACCTAGGCCTAATTCTGGAAGCTTCCAGCTTCCAACAATCTGGCCTAGGCCTAGAATGTTTTCAGCCTCTGAGAATTACTGCTCAATAAGATCACCCTTTCTTGTTCTTTCTGAGCTCAAAGCTGTCTGGTTCAACTCAGCTGTTCTGACTCAAACTTCTTTCCTAGTTAATTTATTCAGTCTGGTTTTTCTTTCAACCTCTGAATTGCTCTGCTTGGCCTCAAACTAACTTCAGCAGTCTTTTGTAATCTGGCTCTTTCTCATTCTCTGACTCTTCACCTGTGTCTAACTTGTTCTTTTCCTGCACCCTCTTTCTTTATTATCGTCCTGGTAAAACTTCCTCTTCTCTCTCCACATTGCCTATTAAGTTGTGTCCCTTTCCCTTCTCATGAGAGTTGGGTGTATCCCATCCTGTCAAGTCTTTCTCTGATCTGTCACTGTTTCTGCTACTCAATTAGACATCATTTTCAAACATGTTTCTACAAACTAACTTTACCTTCATTGCTTGGGATTAAAGGTGTATACCACCATGCCTGGACCTAAGCTTTTCTTTATCTGAAACTTGCTCCATACCAGGCTGGCTTTGAACTCCAATCTGCTTGCCTCTGTCTCCTGGATTAAAGGCCTGTTTGTATTCTACCTAGATCACACAGGTCTAGAAGATCTTTGGATGCAATCTCTTGCCAGAATAGCCATGTTCTGAATTAAAATTTCTCCACACAGGAGCAGTGTTATTACCACATGAAGGGCCCGAGTGTCTACCTGGGATTTGAAAACAGTGTAGTTCAGTAATGTTTTATGTCTGTGCACCTCTTGGTCATGCTTTTCTTCTTGCAGCTTGCTATCTGTAAAAACAGATTCTTTAACCTGGGTGGTTAGTTTAGGAAAAGGGCCCCTGAAAGTCTTCTCAAAAGTTCTAGGATCATTTTTTTTAGGCCTTTTAATATTTGGAAATATGCACAAGCTGCTTAAACAATTACATAAAATAATATAAAAATAAAAAGAATGCTGAAGGAGACCAAAGGCTTACAGAAAGCTTTCTGGACAGAGGGTACCTTTTGTACGCTGAGGACAATGCCATCAATATAGTCTTACCCCGCTGTGAACGCTATATAAAGTGCGGTAATGAGCAGAATGGCAAGATGTGATCCACAGGGACAATGGTGGCATGAATGTTATGGGGTGGACAATCACTGCATCGAAGGCCTGTGCCACAGGAGAGCACTCATGCCTGGACAGGTAAGTCTGGCCAAGAATCCAAGCTTGGTGAGAACCCCACACATGAACCTACTACTCTTCTTGCTTAATGGACATAGTATCAAATGGCTCTCCAAATTCACATCTCTACACACATAGGGCAGTGCAAACTCTCAGATGTCATCAGACAAGTTTCTTTGCATAGTTGAAGGCAGTTAATGAAGAAACTCATGGCTGTTCAAAGCCCAGAGAATAGCTGTCAGTGGAGGACTAAAATGGGACATCTCCATCATTCTTCCTCCTTCACCATCCCCCACCATCAGGGACCATCAAGGAAGTGGGGTTAGCAAGATTGTAAGAGCTAAAGAGGGGAGGACATGACAGGCTCATCATGTTCATGAACTTACAGCAGCTGTGTTTACCCTCACACGACAGGAACAAAATCAAGTTGGTCAACATTCCGTCATGGAGTGGGGAGCTCAGGAAGCAGCATCCTCAGTTGATGAGTGATAGGTAGTTGACAGCTTCTGGGGGAGAGAGCGTCAGTTTCTTTAAGTTGTGGTCCCTAATAGGTCACCCATGCTCCAGTGTGTTGGTTAACATAGAGTCAGCGGGTTATTAAAAAAAATGTGAGTCTGAGGACTAGGAGCTGGGGGTATACCTGGGAGGAGCTGGGGTGAATATGATAAAAACGCAATTGTATGAAATTCTCAAAAGATTCATTAAAAATTTTAAAACAAAAAGGGAGGTGAAGAGATCACTTGGCAGAAAAGAGTGCTTACTGCTCTTGCAGGAGTCCGGGGTTCAGTTCCTAGCACCACAAGGGGGCTGAAGGCTATCTATGACTCCAGTTCTAGGGTGCTGGCACTCTCTTCTGGCCTCCTTAGGCTCGAGGCATATATTCAGTACACATATACACATGCGGGATAAACATTCACACACATTAAACAAACAAATGGCCTCCTGCCAGAAGAACCTTAGAAACTCTGGCCACATGCCACCCTTTGCCACATGCCACCCTTTGCCTTGCCACCACTTTGTAGGGAGTCCAGTGGGCATTTTACGGGATGGGGTTGGTGGTCTGGGAGATTTCCATGCCCAGCCCTGCTTGTTGTAGCACCTTGGAGGTTCAAAGGCATAGAAGTGGACATGTCCAACCTGTGCCTTTAGGGCTGCAAGGTAGCACCAATAGCTATGAATGCAGTCCAACACAAAATTATGAGCTTGGTTTAAATGTGTTTTGAGTTTGTTTTCTAAAGTAACTGATTGCACAGTTGAGCATTAGCTTTATAGATTAGAATTTGTGGCAGGGTCAGAAGGTGGAAGAAACACTTTTCACTGTGGCTCTAGCGATTGCTTCTGAAGTTGGAGAAAATGTTGAGGCATGCTTGGTAGAGCACCCACCCTGGCTTCTGTGATGATGAGTATATTATGGGGTGGTCGGGAGAGGGAGGAGGAGAGCCAGATGGGCAGCTAGTAAGGGTGGCTGATGGTTGTAGTTATCTCCACATGCTCTCACACTGGCCTTCTTTATCCAATTTTAATGTAATTTCTATTGTGCCATAATATGTCCCCCACCAAGCTAACTGTGACAGAAAAGGAGAGCTGTTGGCAGAACCTCCCCCAAAGCTTGGGGGAAATAGGCACAGTGTAGCGTTTTTGTGTGGAGGAGCCAGACTTTAAAGTTGAGGAAGCAATTGTGGCATCAGTGACTCTGGGTTGTGAGCAGCTGGGTAACTTCCGTTTTGTTCCATTTAATCTGCAGGTGTCCTACATAGGCCAGCACTGCAGAGAGATTCCAGAGCACCTGGGCCGGGACTGTGGACATTTCGCAAAAAGGCTTGACTTGAGCTTCAACCTCTTGAGGTATGTAACCTTCGAGAGATGCAGGTCATTCCTGGGCCACCCAGTTCCCTCCAGGATCTTGGGCTGGCAGGTGCAAGTCACAGGTCCTAGCTCTTTGCACGGTCTTGAGAAACATGGAACCAAACATGGAGCCTGACCCTGCTACACACAAATTTGTTGGCTATAGTGAGTTCTGCCCACGAAGGTCAGAGTGAGTGAGCATGGCTTACCTCATGACTGTGGGACCGTATTCTGCTTTCTACTGTGGTCTTTTCTTTTTTCATGGACACATGAACACAAGTCTTATTCCTTCTGGGAAAGGAAAGAGATGGCGCCAGTGAGTATTTTAGGGTGGATAGCTTTGCTTTCTAAGGATGACTGTCTCTCACAAAGTATATAAATCATGGATAGGGTATATGCATGTTTGTTTTTCAGCTTTGGTGCTTTGGATATTCATGAGGATGCTCTCTCTCAAAGGACTCCAATTGGTGTGAAGTGTTTGGGAGGGGAGGGAATTCCTAGCAACTGTTTTAGGCTTGGCCAAAGCTAAGTGTGATCTTGTCTGGCAGTTCAGTGGAGAACAGCATTTCATTTCTTTCTAAAAGATTTTGAATTATGCTGGTGTGTGGGCTTAGCGAATGAAAGTCGGTGGCACTTGGACCGTAGGTGTTGGTGGGACAGGTGGGCAGGGGTCAGGGAGGTGGCTTTTGCTCTTGAGCTGGTTACACTTAGGCTGTCCTCTAAGTCTGCTCTTGAGTGTATCCTGCCCTCTGCTTGGGACCTGACCACCACTCCAGGACAGGCATGTTCCTGCTTCTAGGCCGTAGAGTCTTTGTCTTTTCCAAAGAGTGATGATATTTGAGAATGAAGAATCTGGAAGAAAATAGATAGAGCTCAGGGAACTGGCTCTCAGCAGGTAGAAGAAAATGGTAGTTTCAGTCTTAACTGAAATTCAGTCTTAATAGCATCATATGCCTAGGGTACAGCCCAGTCTACACAGACAGTCCCCAGAAAAGGGGTATCTTGAGGGTGGTAGGGGAGAATGTGTTCCTGTGTATGCATTTCCTGACTCCCAGTGGGTTCTTAGCCTTTGGACACATGTGGAAGCTTAAACACGGCAATGTCAACACAAAGGGTGGCTAAACATAATTGCTGCCTCTAGAGAAATCCAGGGTGCTTTGTGGTCCTACTCACAGAGAGAGGACAGAGTGTAAAACCTGGAGTGAACTGGGTCTAAGACATCGACCTTACATAGCTCTCTTGCCTCGGCGGGAGGCCTTTAGGAGCCTAGAGGTGGGTCTGAGAAAGCTTGGGCCCTGTGAAGGAGGGTGTTGGTAGGCACAGGTCATGGAAGTGGGAATTGTCGTGTGTGAGGAAACAACTGTTTGCCTGGGCCCTGCCTACCTGTAGCAGAGAGGATGCTGGGCCTGGGGAGGCATGGAGAGGCAGGGGGTGAGAAGGAGGTCTTGGCTCTGAGAGGCAAGACTGAGAAATATTCCATAGGACAGGATGTGCCCTAGATGTGGGAAAGTTTAGCGATAAGAGTATAGTAGACTTTGAGGAAAAGCAGTAAAAGCTGTCATTTCCTTTGTGGAGAGGAGAGAATTTTCTGTGATTTTCAGCTGACAGAGACCTGTTACCTGCTCAGAAGCCTGCTGTCATCTGTGTTACGCTCTGCGTGAACTCTATGCTGGCTGCGGCTGATTTGGGGCAGGGATGTAGGAAGGAGGGATGAGGTCAAAACATGGATAGAGTCAGTCCAAGGATTGGTTAAGTTGGAGAGAGTTATAGACCAAACAGGAGAGAAACTGGTAGCATATGAATTGGGTGTCTTGTGTTGAATCACCTTTGACCATCTTTACTTACCTGATTGGGGTGGGAGTGAAAATGGGTGACATTATTTCTTATGTGCTTACTCACGCACTAGTCTAGCTTCTCTTGTGTCACATAAAAATCTGAGGTGTTTTGGTTCCTAAACCACCTCTTCTTTAAAAAAATAAGACTGAGAGCAGGAGGATAGAGAAAAAGGAGGACTAAGAGGTTGCCAGGAAGACCTAAGTGTGCTTGGTTTCAGGAGTCAGTGCTGGTGAGAGGGCTCCCTCAGGAGGGGGCTTGCTTTGCAAGCCTGAGGATCTGAACGTGATCCCCAGAACCCATGTAGAAAGCCTGGAGTGGCGGTGCGCATCTGTAATTCCAGTGCTGGGGAAGCAGAGGCATAGGATTCCTGGGGCTTGCTGGCAGGATTGGGCAGCTCTAGGTTTCCGTGAGAGAACATATCTCAAGAATCAGGTGTGGGAGGGATGGTTGGTTGGAGGAGTATCCAGAAGTAATGGGGGAGGGAGTATGACCAAAATACATGTGTGCACGTATGAAACTCCCAAATAAAACATTAATTAAAAATATCTAAAATGCACAAAATGCCCAGACATAGCTGGGCCCAATCTTAGTACTTGGGAGGCTAGGCTGGAGAATTGCAAGTTTGAGGTCTGCCTGGGTTACAACATGAGTTCAAGGTCACCCTGAACTGCATTGTGAGATCCTGTCTCAAACAAAACAAAACAAAACAAAACAAAACAAAACAAAACAACACACACACACACACACACACACACAAGAAACCTTAAAAAATTCAAATGAAGTAGTGTGTTAAGTATTCTGTATTCAGTAGAAATTTCTCTGTAGGCACCCTCATGGTCCCCTGCTCTGCCATCTGTGAGCTCTCTTGCTTCTTGGCAGCTTGGCCCTCCTAGGCACCCTCTTTCCCCAAAGCCAAATAGTATTATTATGTGTTATAGTCATAGAACGCACTTGTGAGTATTTCAGAACAGTGAAACTGTTTCACTCCTGTAGGTTGCATGATCTATGTCTATGTGTTGGCCTACAATTTTCTGGGGGAAAGGGGTTCTGTTTATTTAATTTTTAATGGCCCAAAGCTTACATGTAACATTTAGAAACATCAAACAGGCAAACAATGGGGTGAAATTCTCCTCATCTCTGTCCGTTGGCCTCCCACTCCTGTTCTTCACTCTTAACTATCAATGTTTGTGCAGACTTCTACATCTCGAGATGTTCAATGGAGATACTAATGTGGATTTCTTGCTTTTCCCCTAGCTATACTGAGAGGCATTTGACAGCTAAAATTGTAATATACACTGCGATATGGCTACCCTACTCACACACATACACACACACACACACGCACACACACACACACAACCTCATATACTTTTTTTTGTGGTAAGAGCATTAAAGATCTACTGTTTTAGTACACATCAAGTACACAATCCAGCAACATTTACTCACCATGTAATACATTGGACAATGATTAGGTCTTGATTCATTTTGGGCTGATTTTTTTTTCCTTCTGTATGTGTTGTGAGTGAAGGATCTAGCTTCATTTCTTCATTAGTACTCACTCATGTTGCTGACTCCCTTTACTCTTCGGCTAATATCTCTCAATTTCCCTGCTCTCAGCCTAGCAACCACCGTTCTACTCTTTGCCTTTACGAGTTTGACCTCTCAGACCCCATGCGTGAACTCATGGAACATTTGTCCTTCACTGTGTCTCACAATGTCCTTCCGGTGCGCTCACAGTGTAGTAAATGTTTTGATTTTTAGAGATGAGTAATATTCTAATGAGTTTGCATTAGTAACACATCTTAAACCCCACTTAACTGTCAATGGTCAGTTGGTTTGTTCTGTAGCATGGCTGTTTTGAGTAGGGCCCTAAGTATGAGAGCGCAATGCCTCTTCAACACGCTGACTTCATTTCCTTTAGCTCTATACCCAGATGTGGGATTACATATCACTCAGTAGTTCCATTTGTAATTCTTTCGAGGAACCTTCATACCGTGGAAAACATACATCCCCACCAAGAGTGGACAAGTGTTGTCTGTGTTTCATTTCCTGCCCAGCACTTGTACTTAAGTCATTATGACGATAGCCATTCTAAAAGGTGAGTTATAAAATTACGCTGTGGTTTGTACTGGTATGGCCATGCTGGTTAGGGTATTAGTCAGGCCTCTCTAGAGGAACAGATCTGATAGGATAAATGGATATTAAAAAGGGCATTTTTAGGTTGACTCCCACGGTACAGTCTGGGTAGCCTCACAATGGCTGTCTTCATACTTGGTATCTCAGTCCATGTAGGTGATGTAGTTCCAACCCAGTATTGAAGGCTTTGAGGATTCCTGGAGAGCCACTGGTATTCAGTATGGGCTGGGAACCCAAAGAAGCTGGCTTCTGATACCAGCAAAGGGCTATTGCAGCAGCAGGAGGAGCAACCCGGTGCATGAACTCAACAGCAAGGTTAATGAACTTGACAGTAAGATGTGAAGGCAAGCAGGCAAAAAGCAAAGTTTTCCCCCTTGGACCTCCTTCTGTCTGGCCACTACCAAAAGGTATCATATTGAAGGCCCGGAGGATTCCTGAGAGCCGCTGGTCTTCAATATGGGCTGGGAACTAAAGAAGCTGGTTTTGGTGCCAGCAAGGGATATAGCAGCAGAGGGGTATTTTATTTAGTTTTGGTCTTCCCTGATCAAGAAAGTCCCCCACATTTATGTTCAGTGGTTGATCTCCTAGTTGACTCCAGACTCAGTCAGCTTGACAATCAAAATTAACCGTGGCAATTAAGTGATAGTAAAATTTATTTATTTGTATATCTACATGTCTTCTTTTGAGAAATGTCTATTCAGATCTGTTGCTTAATTTAAGGTAAGGCTATTTCTTTTGCAATTGAGTTGAGTTCCTTATATAAGTTTGATACAAATCTCATACTATATTTGTACTGTCATGAATTGGGTAAGTGTCCAGCCCCAGCCTATGACACTCTTGGGACATAGTAGAATGTTTGGGGGCAGGGGGGAACATTAGTGGGATCTAATGGGAGGTCTTAGGCTACCGGGGCTGTGAATGGACTCCTCTGCCGCACAGTTCTGCCATGACTTTCTGGAACCTGGAGGACTAGCTGGCCATGGAATAGAACCTCCAAGGCTTAATCCTTTCCACTTAAGCTGGTCATCTCAGTCATACTTCTACAAAGATGACTAATAGATGGCATACAAATATTTCTCTATTGCAAGAGCTACCTTTCCTTCCTAGTGCAAAAGATTGTAAAGTCTGATGATGGAATCTAGTTTGTCTGGTTTTCCTTTTGGTGGCGTTCCTTAAAACAACAATAACAGCAGCAACAACAACAAATCATTGCCCAAACAACACCAAGAAAGAGTTTCTTGGGCCAGTGAGTTGGCTCAGAGGGTAAAGGCTCTGCCCACCAAGCTTGATGACCTGAGTTTGACCCACAGGAGAAAGGGACAGAAGTGACTTCTCTAAGTTTCTCTCTGACCACTACACATGTGTTATAACACATGTTCATCCCTCCACATGCATACATTCGAAGAAACACTTGGACCCTGCTATTCCCCACTCTAGAAATGTCAGGGAAGCTTACGCCCTTGAAGTCTCACCGACATGGATGCTTAAGTAAGACTTGAAGCAGGACAACAACAATAGACATACTAACGTGGAATGAGGAAGCCCAGGAGGCCCCTAAGTCTGGACAAGGAACTCCAGGCAGATGAGTAATGCTGAGAGTCGGAGAACTAGTTTTCTGCAGGGAAGAGCTCAGTGACTGGTGATCTGGTACCAGATGGTCAGCTCTGAAAACATACATACAGTAAGTAACAGTATACAGACCGAGCACGTTGTAGCTAGGTATTTAGAAATATACACGCGTATACATACACACGTATGTAAAAATTAAAAAAAGACTACAGATTTGAGAGAGAGCAGAGGAAGGTAAATGGGAGGAATTAAAGAGAGTATAGGGAAGGGAGGAAATGATGTGATTATATTATAAATTCAAAGAATGGAAAAATTAAAAAAAAGAAATAATTGCTCCGTTTTATTTTAGTAGCTTTGCAGTTCCAGGCCTTATATTTAAGCCTTCATATTGAGAACTTTATTTCTTCTGGTGTGGTCTTGGTGCCTTTATTGAAGAACACTAAACCATGAATGGATGGGTCTATGTCTGTATGCTGGATTGTGCTCTGCTGTTCTATATGTTACTTTATGCTGGTACTGTATTTTTTTGGTTCTCCTATAGTGTATCTTGAAATTAGGTAGTTTGTTTGTCTCAACTTTTCCTCTTGTTGCTCAAGATCATGTTGGCTGTCTTTTGTGGTCATCTGGATTTTGTGAAAAATGTTGTGATTTTGGTAAGGATTTGCATTGTAAGTATAAAAGTCCCTTTAGCAATGCATCCAGTCCATAAACACAGACCATATGTCCATTTAATTGTATTGCCTTTAATTTCTTTCAGCAGTATTTTATAGTTTTTGGTGAATAGAGCTTGCACTTCTTTGGTTAAATTTATCAGTAAGTATTTTATTTTTTCCTTTGGCTCTTTCGGGACTGTCTGCTTGTTCTGGTTTGGATTGCTAGCAATGAAACTGACTTTCATATGTTGATTTTATGTCAGGTGACTTGTTTGAATTTGTTTTGATAGAATCTTTGTAGCTTCCATGTGATCATAACGTGTACAAGTGGATACAATTCACCTTCTTTTGGTTTAGAGCCTTGTTATTTCCTTTTCTCATCTAATTGCTCTAGTTAGGACTTCTACAAATATACTGAAGAAAGCTGACAAGGGTGGGTATCCTTGTCCTGAACGTGAGGAGAACCTCCCAGCTTGTCCCCATTCAGGGCCACGTTTTCTGGGGCCTGTCATACATAGACGTTCTATTTTTTCTCTTAAAATTATCTTAGTCACCAATAGATTCAGGTTTCAATGATGTGACATTCAGTAAAAAGTATAAGATTGTTTTTGGTCACCACATAAAAATCATGGATTCCTTGCAGCTCCTGAAAACTTAAACTCCCAGGTTCCAGGCTCAAGAAACCTGTATTTGCTACTGTTGTGCATCTAAAAGCATGCTAATTGCTTAACTATTATAGACCCTGCTTATCAGTTAGTGAATTATCACATCACTGGCTTGCGCTAGACATGTTCAAGCTCCTCACAGTGAACATTTCTATCAGAGGCAAATGTGTAGCTGGATAGGTTTTTCATTTCTTTAAAAATTTTTCGGCTCAATGGGTGAGTTTTTGTGTTATTTTATTATATCTTATTTTATTATTTCCCCTGAGAAGCTGGTTTGTTTTCTAATGTGTGGTAGAGAGGGGGTAGATCCAGATGGAAGGAGAGGTGGGGAGGACCGGGAAGGGGCAGAGGGAGGGAAAACCATAGTCAGGATATATTATGTAAGAAAAAAAAATCTATTTTCAATAAGAGTAAAAATAAGTCTCTCAAAAATAACATTTAAATTCTTTTACATGTATTTGGTGTGTGCAGGTACATTGTGTTTGTGTGTATATGTGTACACACGTGTGTGTTCATACATGAATGCACATGCCTACATCACAGCATGAAAGTGGAGTCAGAGGATAACTCTTCCACTGTGCGGGTCCTTGTGAATGAACTCAGGTTTTCAGAGGATAACTCTTCCACCGTGTGGGTCCTTGTGAATGAACTCAGGTTTTCAGACTTGGTGGCAATCACTTTTACCTGCTGATTGTTCAGAACTCAGAACAATCTCTCTGGGCTGGAGAGATGGTTCAGCAGTGAGAAGCATTTGCTACCCTTGCAGAGGTCCTGAACTTAGTCCTCAACATTTCACGTAGCTCACAATTGCCTCTAAATCCAGTTCCAGAGGATTTGATGCTGTCTTCTGGCTTCTGCAGGTACTTCTCTTCACATACATAATAAAAAAGAAACACAATTTTTTTTGTTTGTTTTCTGAGACAAAATCTTACTATGTAGCTCTGGCTGTCCTAGAACTTACTATGTAACTGGCCTTGAACTCACAGAGATCCACCTGCGTCTGCCTCCCGAGTGCTGGGATTATGCCTGGGTAAAAATAAACATAAATCTTAACTCAGATATGTGTAGTCATCATTCACTGCTTTAATCTATAGCTTTACAATTTTAGTTTCTTTTTGATGATGTTGTACATGTATATGGTCTGTTCTGGCATACTTACCACGCCGCCCTCTCTTGACCCCGTCAGCTCCCTCTTCTCAGCGAATCCCTCTCTCACTAGTATAGCTTTTTATTTGTGTGTTTTTGTTTTGTGATCCACTGAATTTGACCAGGGATGCCTACAAATGGGCATGGGTTATGAACTATTCACTGGGGCATGGTAGACTCACTAGTGGGTGCATCATTTAAGACGGGGCTCCCCCTCCCCCACTAACTTTCTAGGGAGGAGCCTATGTAAGGTCTTCATTATACTGAAGTACATCCTGTCTGCACCGGATTCACGGAGTGTTTCTTATCAAAGGGTATGGAATTTTGTTGAATGCTTTCTCCTGCACCTCAGAAAGCAAATTCAGCAGCACGTCAAAAGGATCATACACTATGGGACAGGATTGGTACAACATATACAAATCAATAATGTCGCAGCCCTCGCGAAAAGAACAAAATGGTCATGTTGGATGCAGGAAAAAGCATTCAACAAAATGTAAGTTTACCAGAGATACTGGCAATGTTTTTGTCCCACTGTCGTATAGGGGCAATCTGGCATTGTGAAATGCATTTGGAATGCTCCTTTCTCTTCGGTTATTTGAGGCAGCCTGAGGATTGGCATGAACTTTCTTCTCTTTGGTAGAATTCACTGGTGAATCTATGAGATCTTGTTTTTTTTTGTTGTTGTTGTTGGAGATTTTTGATGACTTAATTGCCTGCATTGTTATTGGTCTGTTCTAACGTATCTCCTTTCTGCTGGCCAGGTTTGGAATTGCCTCTTGCTAAGATGTTAAAAAGGAGGCCTTAATCTTTAGGCATGCATGTGAGACTATCCTGTATTGTTTTGTTATTCGTTCTCTGGCTCACACACTCATCATTGTGAGCCACTTTCAGAAAGGAGTTCTGTGAGCACTGGAGACCCAGCTTAGTGGCAGAGCACTTGGCCAGCATCTGTGAGACTCTGAGTTTAAAAGACCTGTGGGTGTGGTCTGCTAGTTATTGCCTGGCCTGCTGTCCCATCGCTGTATGTTCAAAAACTATTCCTTAAAAAATACATGTATGTATGCATGCACACTCACCTGCATACATACATATATGCATGCATGAATGCACATATACACACCACACACATAGAGTTCTGTTCACTTTCCTATGGGCACCTATTCATACTGGCAGAAAGATGATTGTGGATTTAAAGTTCTGAACTTTTGCTGGACAGTATGGTGTGTGTCCTTTCATTTCTATTACGGCTCATGGTCTTCTATCTTAACTGTTGTAAATCCATCTCCCTCTCATCTGAGCTGTCCAATAAATTGGTTAGTTCTTCCTGATAAAATTGTGGATTCAGGCTATTTTGTTTCAGTGAGTCTTTCTGGGGAGTAAAGTCATTGGAACCACTGCGTGTCTTACCAAGTGTTGGAAATGGAAGCAAGGGAAGAAACCCAAACACAATCTTTATTTCCCTTAAAAGGCCCAAAGGTCCCTGTCTTCTGCCTCTCCAGCCTGAGTCTGATTTTTCCTGTGATGCGTCGGAACCAGGTCAACTACAGGAATATGGCTCAGATGAGCTCTGGGGGCAAAATTTTCAGGGCCAGATCCTGTTGTCTACCTTGGAATGAAAGCACAGGATGTAGAGAGTTAATTGGCTAATAGCCAGGAGGAGTGGCATGTTTCACATTGAATTTACATGCTTTAACAATTACACGCTAACATCTGTATTTATATGAAGCACTTGAGATTATTTGTGAATTTTTTTCTTAAAGCCAGTAATAAACTCTGTAGAAATGCAGGCAGGCAGGGACAGATTTCCTCTCAGGTCACTGATGGTCTTATCTGTTATGTATTAGCATTGCATTATGGCTGTACGCCATTCCTTGTCTTTTCAAGGCCATTAAAATGATGCATATGTTCAGACTGTGTTGGAAACATTTGCTTAGTTTGGTAACTATTACATAATAATTAAAATAGTTTTACATTTTGTGTGTGTGTGTGTGTGTGCATGGTCAGATGACAACTTTCAGTAGCTCCTTCTCTCCTTCCACCAGGCAAGTTCTGAGGCTCAAACTCAGGTCATCATTCTTGGTGGTCACCACTTTTGCCCACTAAGCCCTCTAGTAGACCTGTACCTTAAATCGTTTCTTAATGTCGGGTAGTTAGGTTGCTTCTAAAGTTTTCCCATTATAAATAACTCAATTATGACATGTAATGTCCGCTGATGAGCACGCCTGTTGAGTCACTTTGGACAAATTTTCAGGGAAGGGCTTTGGAACAGATGCCAGGTCGCCCCCTGAGCTGCTTCTTGTTCTACTTTCACTTTTTAGGTTAGTGAGGAGAACCCCATGTCTTAGCCAGTTGGCTCCTGGATCTGTACAAGGCAAAGAACGCTTTTGAATGAGTTGTTCTAATATCAGTTCCCCTTTCTGACTGGGCAGGAAAGAGTCTCCCCTGTACCTTGTTCTGCTTCCCCAGAGGCCTGTACAGTTGCAGAGGGGGCCTGCTTAGCTTGTTGAACACAGCAGGCAAGAGCAGAGCTCCTGTGGTAAACAGTGACAAATACGCCCACGTCAATCTGCTAACGAAAGTGAGAGGGTTTAATTGATCTATGGCAACAGGAAGCTTATGTTTTAAAAATTAAATTATTTGCAGTCGCATCTTATTTAGCACCACTGATAAATGTGCAGGGTGGGAAATTGCTTAGAGGAAAATGTCTGCTGGGAAGTTGCAGGCTGCGCTCCTCCCTTCTGCTAGGAGGGAGTGGAAAGGACTGGAGGGGTTTGTGCAGCTCCAAGGAAGAGCCACTGAGTCTGCACTCTCCATCAGCCCAGCTACATGAAGTGAAATGGGCATCTGGCACATTCTCACAGCTTCTTCAGAGACAGATACACTACACTTCCCTTGTCCACGTGGCAAACAGTTGGGCAGAACTGAGCCACTTATGAATGGCTTTGGTGTTAGACCACTATGGCTTGAACTCCCATTCTGTTACTTACTCCGTGTTTCACTGGATTTGGCCTGTGTACAGTGCTAAGGTATGTATAACATGCCTGCTAAGTTGCTAGGTCTTCAATAAGGATGCTACCAAGGAGGCTCAGAGCCTGGATTCAACCCAGTGCATTCTCTGGTGGTCACTGGGCCTCTTGACAGCCCAGGAGGGTTTACTCTCTTTCAGCATCCTATGTTTGCATTTCTCTGTGTCCTTTTGCATGTCCACTGGGCAGAAATTCTAATAAAGCCAACACACTTCTCTCCTTTTATCATAAGTCTTAAATTTCAAACATAAATGAGTATACTGATAAATTTTGGACATAAACTTTAAATCAGGCAGAAATCTATGTTGTAAGACTTTGGGTCTAATTTTTCATTTCAGCATAACACATCCTAACTGTTACAAATAATGTAATTTTCCAATTGCTCCTAATAATTTACAGGATAAACCAATTCATGTCATGTATTTTGAATCCCTGCCCATTAGGAATAGGCCCTGGACAAGTTCTCCACCTATCCCCCACAGGAGATGTGACCATGGAGCATGCTCCTTGCCACTGGGTCTTGTTAAGTAGTGAAATCCAAGCGTCCAGGTCTTTCCTGAATCACGCAAAGACCCCGGATGGGGTGATGTTAGTGGCAAAGATGGGCTGTGACTTCTGTATAGTGGTGTCATTGATAAATATTTTATGATTCCTAAGAACCACAGTATTCATTGCTGGTGTGGTGGTGTATGCCTTCATTCCAGCATCCCGAATGCAGAGGCAGGCAGATCTTTGTGAGTTTGAGGCCAGCCTGATCTACAAAGTGAGTTCCAGGATATCCAGGCTCGATTACACAGAGAAACCCTATTTCAAAACAAAACAGACCAAAAACCAAAAGCAAAACAAACAAATAAAAACAAACAGAAAACCAACTCAAAGATTTTTGCATATATTGGAGCCAGCATCCCCTCTAAGCCAAACAATACGATTAAAAATAACAACAGAATACCAAAACTTTTTTGTTCTAAGAGTTTACTGACCACTCAAGTGTCCTCAGCAACCAAGCAAACACACAATTGAAAGGCAAAATGCACAGCCACCTGGCCGGTTATATATACCTTCGCTGTAAGATGCTGATTTCTGTACTTCCAACATTTTCTGGCATGATTCATAGAAACAGAAAACAGTTTGACCACATTAGTCTAGGAAGGGCACTCAGGGGCAGGTATCAGCCCATGGATGGTTGCCATGGTATTTTCTTCTTGTCACTCCCTCTTCAAGTCTTTACTTCCTGGCTTTCTGCCCACTGGGCACAGAATGTATGGTCTCAGAGGTCAGACTGAGTTGGGAAGTGATGGACAACCAGAGAGAATTGTGACAGGCTGCAGGTTATTTTTGATCTTTATCATCTCAGGAATGACCATACTCTGACTCACAGAAAGTGCTGTCCACCAGCTTTGCCTCAGTATTTCCTCTAGTGCCTGTCTCCAGAATTAAAAACTCCTGGAATTTTAAGCATCACCCTTTATCATCATCACTACGGTTTTTCTCCCCCTGGAAGCTGAGGCCTCAGTGCTCTACCTGTCTCTGGCCGCTGTCTGTTCAGAGAATGATTGTGGGCCATCACAGAGGCAGTGATTCTGTTTTTCACGGTATATCAGGGTGGCCTTGGTGCTTTGGGGGTGGGCAGGGTAGGAAGAACAGCCAGGGCCTTTAATTCTTTCCTACTTTTTTTTGTCACTGGGCTCTGGGTTCTCCACTGCAGAGTCCTGCTGCTGCAGGAGACAATTTGTTGCTGGTGCTGGAGCTGGACTTCTATTTTGTGCATGAGGCTGAGGATGGTAAATGCCTTGCTCAGTGTTTAACTGGGACAAAAAAGAACCATTCCTCTTCCCCTGCATGTGTGTCTCGCTGAGGACCTGTGGATGCTTTGGAGACAGTTTCTATAGAATGGTTCCCTAGATGACCTTCATGTTAAAACAAACTTGGCAGTAAATATTGAGAGGTGACTGGTCCCCTCTCCAAGGGAATCGAGGGATGGGGAGTTGAACCAATGACTTCAGCAATTATGTTTATTTTCTTATTAGCAGATAGCAGCTAACATTATGCTGGTCTTACTCCTTCCAAGGCTGGGCAGAACACTTCCCATATGTGTTCTCTATAGTCCTACATTCTCCAAATGAAAATATCAGAACCTACGTTTTACATGCAAAGTGACTGAGGCCCAGGGATGCCCAGATGTTTGCTCCAGACCACACTGATGTTAAAAAAAATGAGATCTGGGATTACATGTGCCAGATCTGACTTTAGATTCATAGTTATTCTAAATTGATATAAACTGGTACTATCTATCTATCTATCTGTCTGTCTGTCTGTCTTTTTTTCGAGACAGGGTTTCTCTGTGTAGCTTTGGCTGTCCTGTAGAGCAGGCTGGTCTTGAACTCACAGAGATCCACCTTCCTATGCCTCCCTGAGTGCTGGGATTATAGGAGTGTGCCACCGTGCCCGGCACTACCTACCTATTTTTGCATGAGGACACAGCAATGACTTCTAAACTTTTGCTTTCCTGTGAGAGCAAAAAAATATCTTTTTCCTGTTAAATCCCTACAAGCCAGTAGAAATAGCTGTGACAGGTCCCCAGCACACGCTTAAGGCCCCAGAGGCCTCAGGCAGGGTCACATGGTTGCCTGCTCGCTTGCTTTTCTCCTGCTTTTCTAAACCAGCTTCAGTTTAGTGCAGAGGTACCCCAGGAGGCCCAGGTGTGCTCAGAAGCAAGGGTTCCCAGAGGACCAACCCTGGGATGCATTTCTTCTCCCTTTAGGCTGTGCAGCTTGGCTCAAATCCAAGGTCATGGTCATGGGAATAATGACTCAGCCTTGCTGCTCCTGCCCTGGAATAGTGGACCTTGGTGCTTGAGTAAGAGAAAAAGACATGGTGTGTATGTATGTGTGGGTTCACTTGCACATGGACTCCACTCCCACCCACTCCCCATCTGAAAAGACCCTTTCGTCTCCCCAGGGACTGACTGTTGGTGATTTTAGCTGTTCCCTGTTCCTGAATGATGAAAGGGAGCCATTATCTTTTTCTTTGCTTGGGTGTCTGTGTTTAATTGTAGGAATATAATAACGACAAATTCTCCCTGGCTGAGACTTTTTATCCCAGCTGCTTTCTCTTTTCCTGTGGACCTTACCTCATCACTGCTGTAGCACAGGGTCACTTAGGGTTTAGCACGAGATACACACATACACACACACACACACACACAGATACACACACACCGTCAGGTTTTCTTTAGAGTTGAAAAAATGAAGTGACTCCTCCCCTTGACCCATCATTATGGAGATCAGCTGTGCCCCTCCCGTCTCCCCTAAGCTCCTCTCTTGACTTTACACAGAACCCCCGTGTCTTCATTCTCCAGGGTGTCTGCTTTTTCTCTGGTTATGCAGAAAGGAGAGATGGGCACAACACAGAAGACCAACAAAAGAGGTTTAGAAGAAAAAAAATCCCCAACCATTCTTGAGACAAAGCAAGACTTATTAAAAACAATTGGAAGGGAGAGCAAAGAGGGGGTTCTAGCCCCCCGCACAGCCATCTCCTGCTTCTAGAGAAGTGTGTTTAAGAAAATGCACCATTGTTAAAACTTTTTTTCCCCTTGATGGATTTATTTATAAGGTAGAGAAATATTTTCTTCATAATTGGGTAACTCTTAATAGTAGCAATTGCATATTTATCAGTGTGAGGGGCTGTTATTAATGTAACTGTCAGGCCCAAACACAGTTCTGCATTAAATCCATTTAGTATGTGCATTATTCGGGCTCGAATGTCACCAGGACATCAAAGCCCCGTAGGCATGGAGAGCTCAGTGCCCTGCTGTGGCTGCCGAACAGGCCCTTGATCAATAAATGTAACATGTTAATGCAGAGCAAATAGAATAAAAGATTTCTTTGACAGGACATGAAAAATCACCTTGTGGCAGCTGGCATGTGATGCGTTTCTGGGGGAGACACCAGCAAAGTTGATCTGACAAGTAAAGAGGGGAGATGATGGCTGGAAGGTGCTTTTGTTTCAAACTTCTTTCTTGACCTGTCAGGTTTTGAAGGCGCCTCAATGGCTCTTTTTTGTCATGTGAAAATTGTAGTCTTAGGTAGTTATGAAGCAGTTATCTCTTCTCAGATTGTGAATGCTGCTGTTTAATTGATTCACTTAGCATTTGAAACTGTCACGCATTAATAATTGCGAAATCCTGTAGATACTGCGCACGGAGTGTGTCACGCTTAAATGTGTAGTTATCAGAAAATTAATATCCTTAATGAACCAGTGCTTTCAAACTAACATCGCATGAAATCTCTTTTGCCCTTTCATTTGTGGGAGCCACATCCTCCGGTTTGCGGAGAATCACCTCTCGACAGTTTGCTTTCTTGATGCCCGACAAATGCCAGCTTTGCTGTGGGTACATCGCGTGCTCAATGACAATAAATATAGTAATTATACTGGAGTTAGTAATTAACATAATTGTAGTCAATTACGACAAATACAGTGCAGCGCTAAATAAATGAGAGGGGGAGAAATTAGCAAGCTAATTGATTTGTCTTTACTTGGCTTTCTATTATAACTGGCAGGGCTGTTTTTCTTGGGGTGGTGTGGAGAGGAGGGGAAAATCCCCCACAAGGATTGTTTACAAATAACTGATTTTGTTTTGAAGCCGCTTTGTCTTTTGACTTATTACACTTCACCCCTACTCTGCTTAGCAAGGAGAAAAGAAAGGGAAAAGAGAATTTAAATGCCAAGGGAACATTTTGCTAATTTAGCTACATTGAGCTGATCGCTGAGTCTAAGGCAAGACATGACTTACCTTTCCCTGCAGCGTGAGAAGCTACATTTTTTTTCTCTTTTCACCTATTGCTTTGGTAAAGGAAACTAATTTTGTGTGTGTGTGTCCTCAGACTGTACCAGCAGCTGTACCAGCAGCGTTGTGCATTGTGGGTTATACATTTGGGGAGGGATTGTATGTGTGTGCTGATTTGATCAATCTATACTGTTGGCTTGGGGGAAAAACAGACCCCTTTTGCTTGGTTCAGTCTTCCCCTCGGTCTTGGTTACCTTTTTCCTTAGTTAGCTATGGAAGTGATAGAAGAAAAGACTTGGCCAGGATTGTTGGAGAGGGCAGAGAGGGGCTCAGCCTGGGCCCCCTGCTCGTGTTTTCCTCTTTGTTCCACTTCAGGGTTGCTGGAAAGTTTGTGCTGGGGTCTCACTGCCCATTTATCTCAAGCTGGTTTATTCTGCGCGGCCGGGAGCCCTGCTTAATGGTGTTTATCGAGTGCCTCTGTTCTTTGTTCACCCTTCCGAATGTGACTGCTGTTCATACCACTCAGGGTTCACACTGCTCAGGGAGAAACCGTGCATGTTTGGAGACTCAGGGTCACATCACAGCCCTGTTTTTTCTCACAAGTTTTAGACACATTTTTTCCACCCTTTTGCCTCTTGTCACATGATGAGGGTTAGTAATCAGAACCTTTGCAGGATTACATGCTAAAAGTCTTGCCTCAGCTTACCTGAGAAAAATTGAATGCTTTTAGAATATGATTAAAAAAATTGGGAAAAAAAGCAGTTTCCATCTTATTTATTTACAATATTTCTCTGAAAAGTCAGTAGTCTGACAAAGCAGAGATTTGTTGGGGTTCTTCCTGAAGATTCTACTGGGGAGCTCTCCTAGTCAGACACAAAGGGAGTTCAGGGTGGAGTTTTTTTCACATCGCACAGTGCATGGAATAAAGCATGACCTGGCAGAGAGCTCACCTTTCCAGATGCCCTGAAAGGCTGTCATGTCCGTGAACACCAGTCTGCGCCCAGACACAGCTTGGTGTGGTTATCCTTCATGTGTGTTTCATGTGGAAATCAATTTCTGATATCAAATATTTATATGCAAGGAGTCATTTAAATTATTTACAGTATTCAGAGAAAATGGTTTCCCCCATGAGGCCTCAAATTATTTTAATAAATGTGTGGAACCTTTTTGAGGGGAAAATGTTTTGGTAATTGGGAGGGGTGTGAAAGAGACTTGGAACTTCAGCCTGACATAATTAGAGAGGGTCTAGAGAAAATGGGAAAAGTCATGCTGGCAGCTTTGTTTACCCAGAAGAGTTAAATCACGAAAGGGTGATACACCTGCTCTTCTGTGGAGGCCTGTGAAAAGCAGCAGGAGCGTGGGCACAGGGAGAAGGAGAATGAATGAATATTTGAAGAAAGCCGGCCTCTGACCAAACCGTGTTCCTGTGTCTTAACTTGGCTGCTGGTTTCTACAGTCTGTTCACTCTTGAATGACACTTAGTTATTTAGCAGAAACACCCAGGATGATGGCAGAGGAAGCCACTGCGTCTTTATTACTGCCGCATGAAAGCTGGGCTAATTAGAGATAGCTTTATTTGGCTCCCTGGTTGCTTAAGAAATAATAGCACAAGGGATCATTTTGATTTTGATGCGTTCTTTTAAAATAAAAGACGGTGTGCAAAAGTTCCATCACCTCCTCCTCAAGATCCTGTTTTCTCTTCTACATACACCCTTTCTTAGAGGCTAAAGCCCCAGAGTTGTGAAAGTTTTGCTTTTTAGAAGTCCTAATTTTTGTTTTTGGTGTTGTTTGATTTATTTTATTTTATTTATTTTCTTCTTTTATCATTTGTTAGGCACTGTCTCTGTGGCTGAATCCTTACAGAATGTGTCTGTGGGGCCGATGGTATGGTGGGCAAGGGAATGGGCAGATGGAAACCTTACTGTCTCTTGCCTTCTGAGAAGCTATGTGGGTATGCACCTGCCCACTGGCATGCTAGTCTTTGAGGGGACTATGTTAGAGTTTATTCCAGTGTTATGTCCTTCAGAGTATCTTGATTGTCCCCTCTAAATGCATCAGCCCGCCTCCTAAAAGCAAAAGGTGGCCCAGGAGTCAGGGAAGGGACGTGGGAGGCAGATGTCTGCCTCTGTGCTGACAGCTGAACAGAAAGTCCTGGCTGGCTCACTGTTGTGAATACTTCTCAAATACCTGAGCTGGATCAACATCACAGAAAACTGGCTGTCCTGCCCACTGCAAGTGGAAATAGCAAACCATTATCCTGACTTCCATTGCTGGAGCTGGGCTTTAGGGAAGAAGATTCAGCCTCTCATGGGTTTAGAGAAATGGAGCCTGGCTCCCCAAAGTCACTGTCTACTTTCCTCCTCTGGGGAACACTGGACTTACCCCAGCCCATGGCATGCAGCTTTAGAAGAGTGGCTAGAGAGATGAATTCAACTGTATAGTTTAAAGTTTGTTTTATCGTTTTTCTTTCTAGCAGGAGGTGGAAGTCAGCCTGGGACCTGCTAATGTTTAGAGGCTGCCAGCGGGGTTACGTTGTTCTTTCTAGCTGCCATGGCCATTTGCATCCCTCTATGCAAGAGCCTGTGGCTAGGCTTTCTCCAAGACCTTGGTTTATGCAGCCTTGACAACAGATACAATACTTGATGAAGTACCTGTGGGCACTGCTCAGGATATCATGACTTCTTCAGAGCTCTCTGTCCTCAGAGGCTGGGGGGGGGACCTCTGTGCTTTTCCGCATGCTCGTTATCCATACCTAGAGACTATTGGAGACTCTCAGACAGCAGAAGAGAGGGATCTCACGAAGGCTCTGGTACAGGGTTTCTGGGCAGCTGCAACTTACAGATGGGGTGTTTTCTCCTCTCAAAGCTTGAATGTTCAATGTGGAGATAAGATGATTCAAGTGGAATGAATAAAGGCAACTTAAGTAATGGCTATGTTCTTCCCCAGGGAACTTGGAAAACCTTAGAATTTCCTCTGTTGATGTCACCAGTTTGTTGTCACTGAGTTAATAAACAGAATCGAGGGGCTGCAAGTCAGGCATGGTGCCAGGAAGGCAGGAAGAACCTGAATGAACCAAGTGAGCCCCAGGAGGCACCCACATGAGTGTCCTGAGGTACACACAGGATTATCCAGCCCAGGTAAATGATATGGCATCAAGTAGATAATGGTGCCCAGAATGTCCTCAGAAGGGTGGACTCTGGCAAGGGGAACTTCACAAAGTGATGGAATCTTTGTTAAATCAGGAGGAACAACAGGATTGGCCTGTTGGGTCAAGATTTGTGGGTCAAGGAAGTGGTTTGTATAACATCAGGGCTTTGGGTCCTTCTTTGGTGGGATGGTAAGACCCTGAGCTTCGTGCTTTCAGGGGTTGGTTAGAGTCCTGGAAGAGCCAACTGGAGAGCAGCGTACACATCTCTCTGCATGGGAAGACATATCTCCCATTCTGTGCAGAGTGGGGGTGGTTGTGGTATGTAGAAGCTGGCAGTGTTAGACTCTTGGGGAGGCTAGTCAGGTAAGGAAGGACTAGGGGAGATACAGGTTCTCCTTCTAAAGCGATCATTGTGGAGTTACAGGCGTGAGGTGGGGGAGAAGACACCACAAGCTGAAGGGCAGCCCGTTCGCAGGCTGAGCAAGGACTGAGCATCCACCCTGACATGCATACACGGCAATTATGCTGTTAGGGGGTCACAGCTAATGGAGTTATTCTATAACCTGAGCCACAGCGTGCAAGGCCTCTTTGTACCCTGCGATGTCCTGTGGGCTGGCCCTGTGCTCCCGCAGAAGGGGAGAAACTCGACTTTCAGAAATTATGTTCCTTATCCTTATCCTCCAGCCTGCTTAAGGCTGCCAGTCTCCTCTGGGGAAGTTTTCACCTCAATGGTTCTGCCCATGGCCTGCGGCTCCTGTAAGGATTTCATCATTTATTGAAATACAAGCTTTTCAGGATCGGGTAGCAACTTCTTTTTCCCTAGGTAGTGTTGTGCTCATGATAGTTTGGAACACACAGTCTTCTGAAAATTTATTTGACTAAGGAGATTTTACCGTACTTTAGAAGTAACATGTCATTCATCCATTGGCCACCCCTGACTACTTTCTTTATTTTTATGGAGAGTAAGAGCCATGACTTCACAGTTGAGACATGGGTGAAAATGGGCAGTGGTCAAATGACTTTCCCACGAGCATATGGCTGGCCAGTGGAAATGCAGCTTTGCCCAACAGCTGAGTTGGCTACACAGCTACCCTGCTACACAGACTCAACTTGACTGCCCCTTCTTGTCTTCAAGCTCCTTTGCTGGCAAACGTGTAGTTTGGTGACACATAGAGGAGAATCCAGTCTTCTAAGACTTTGAAAAGGAGACCCCACTCCTATTCCACAAAGGCTGTTGTTTTGTTTTCTTTCAAAACCCTTATGTTTGACTTTGTCGTCCCCCACCCCGCCCCCGCCAAGAGGCAATAAAAAGTCTAGGCTATGAGTGCTAGAATACCTCAGAGAGATAGCAGGAGGTTAGGTTCCAGACTGCTGCAATAAAGTGAATGTTGCAATAAAGTGATTACAAAAAGTTTTTGATGTCCCAGTGCATATAAAAGTTATGTTTACACTGCGCTGTAGTTTGTTAAGTGTGTAACAGCGTCATGTCTAAGAAAGCATGCACCTTAATTAAGAAATATTTTAGTGCTAAAAATGCTAAGGGTTATCTGAGCGGGTAAAACCTGGTGCTGACGGGCTTCTGTGATATGAGGTGTAATAAGGTGAAGCTTGGTGAAGTGAGGTATTCTTGATTTTAAAAGTGCCTAGAATACAGTTGGGTTACTTTCCTTGTCTTACTTCTTTATGGACCTCCGGTACCTTTTCTGGCTCTGTCTCTGGTATGTATTGGTTCTGTTCTTGATTGTGTTCATCTGGACAACTCTTAAGAGCCCAAGTCTCAGTTGTCTTAGAGTTGTTCATCCGCTGGCTCACTGCTCAGGGTTACTTTTGGTTGCACAGGTGGATTGATGCTGGTAAGTCTCCAAGCTGTAGTGACCTCAAGGCACTCCTGACTGTGGTTTTGCTTTTAAGTGAGAACCTGAACTCTTGCTAGCTTATAGTTGGGAGTTACCGTCAGAGACCAGGAAGCCAGGGGCTCTCAAGCTGGGGGATGGGATGGTGAAAGAGCAAGGAGGCTATGGGAGAAGACATTATAGGGCATTCTTCTGTATCCATGACACATTCTCTGTGTGCTGCTGAAGAAGCCAGGTAATCCTCACTCATTTTCCAGGTGGGGATAGTGGTGCTGGTCCGTCAGGGTCATGAAGATCAAATGTGAAGTGTGAGTTTTAGACTCACAGAAGATGTGAGGGGAGCACATATCCCCAGAGTACTTTTGTCACTTTTGATTCTTTTGTTTGGGAGCAGAATTATCTTTAGGGTTGTGTGGCATTGAAAGGTTTGCAAAAGCAGGGCTCGGATTGTAAAGCATTGGGTCTGAATGCCCAGGTTTTGGGGATACAGCTCAGTGGTAGCATGCTTGTCTAGCATGGATGAGGCCTTTGATTTGATCCGCCACAGTTTAAAACCAGACTGAATGGCCACACTTCCCTTGGGCAAGGACAACAGAGAGAACTTTGCCCAATTTAATTTTGTTTTAAGGGGAGGGGAGTAGGGTTGGAAGGAAGCAAATCTTCATTAGAGTACAGTAAGCATAATTATTATTAGTCTCCATGGAATATTGAGTAGGGCTGTGCACGGTGGGGCACACCTGCAATCCTAGCACTCTCAGTGTGAGGCAGGAAGTTCTTGTGTTGAAAGTCAACTTGGGATACGTAGTGAGACCCTGTTGCAGCCCTCCAAAGGAATATTAAGTGTTAAATAGGATATAGTAAGACGTTAAGAAAGCCAAACGCCAGAGTAAAATTCCATTTTATTTAATGAATTCCTGTGACTTATTGTTTGTAGGAGATGGGAAAGAAAGTGTTCCCCCAGCCCAAGCTAGGAGGAAGTAGCTCAGATATGCAGAGTGGTGACAACCCATGGTCCCAGTAGCTCAGGAGACTGAGAGGGAAAGACCACATGAACCCAGGAGTTCAAGACAAGCCTTCACAATGCAGTGAGGCTCCCATCCTTCCAGAAAACAAAGGCAGCCGGTTCTCCCTCTTGCCCTATGGGAAAGCTGGTCCTGAAGCTCAGCTACAGTCCATGCGTGGGGCTGTGGGTAGGAGCCGTGGGTGAGAAAAGTCCTCCCCAGTCTAAGTTCATAGCTACATGTAGATTTAAAGAAACTATAAACATCACAATGTTTATTTTATACAAATATGAAAATTCAGAAAAAATACACAGGAAATTAAAAACCCACAGTCTTATTACAGAATAAGAATCTACTCACACTTGACTATATATAAAGTTTTACAAAAGTGGGATTAGATCATTGACAAGGTCTTGCAGCCTAAATTTTCTTTTCTTTTCATTTTTTTTTTTTTTTGGTTCCACGTGGGAGGTGTATTAAGGGAAGAGGTCACAGAGACCGTCTCTGGGTAGCGCAAGAGAACCTAAATTTTCTTTTAATGTTTTATAAAGTTTGCTTTTCGTGTATTCTTTTTACTGACAACATAATTTTCTTTTCATATAACTGTGCTAGTTTCAGTTATTATTAGTTATCTTATTGTTTGCTATATATACATTGTTTGATATATGTGTATTTTATTACTTTTTGGCTTGGTAAGAAATTCTCTGAGGGCCTTCAAGATAGCTCAGCAGATAAAGGTGCTGGCCAACAAGCCTGATCATGAGTTTGATCCCTGTACTTGAGTTGTGAAGGAGAGAACCAACTTGGTTCTCTGACCTCCAAAACTGCAACATGGCACATGCATAAGTGTACACACCTCCATGCATACGCACGCACACACAGTAGGAGGTGATTTGTTAAAGAGTGAGATCACTGAACTAATCATTATTAAAACAAAGCTTCCATGCAGCCCTGTAGGGAAATAAATCTATTTTCTTACTATATATCACTAGGTTTATGGCTGAGGCCCTTGTAAGTGAAAAGCACACAAATTTATGTAATATACAGAATATAATTTTATTTTTTAATAATTTATTTTATTTCACGTGCATTTCTGTCTTTGCCTGCTTGTATGTTTGTGTGAGGGAATCAAGTCTTAGAGTTATAGACAGTTGTGATCTGCCATGTGGGTGCTGGGAATTGAACCCTGGTCCTCTGGAAGAGCATTCAGTGCTCTTAACCTCTGAGCTATCTCTTCAGTGCTGAATATAATTTTATTATGTTAATGTAAGTACACAACAAGGAGACGCTTGGAATTGAAAACATAAAGAGGCAGGAAACACTGTGTACATTTTTGCTAAAGTTGATGGGAAAATGGATAGTTGTGGGAAACTGTGATCATGAACCTGGCAGAGGACTTAGTAAAGTCTATGCAGAGCAGGTTCTTCTGTGTCTAGTATCTTTGCTTTTTTTTTCTTTTATCTTTTTGAGACAGGGTCTCACTATTTAGCCCTGGGTGTCCTAGAACTCACTAAGTAGACCAGGATGACCGTGAACTCCTAGAGATCCACCTGCCTCTGCCTCCCAAGTGCTGGGATTAAAGGTGTGCACCAGCACTCTGGCTTGTGTCAGGTATTTTTAAAAAATCTTTTAAATTACAATTTATTTAATTTCATTTTCTGTGCCATAGTGTGAAGGTGTCGGATCCCTTGGAATTGCTGTTACAGACAGTTGTGAGCTGCCATCTGGGTGCTGGGAATTGAACCATGGTCATTTGGAAGAGCAGACAGTGCTCTAAACCACTGAGCCATTTCTCCAGCCCCGTGTCGGGTATCTGCAGCAATCAGGATGCTCCTTTTCTTCCACGTGTAGAGGAAGTGAGTGGTTCTCAAGTGAGGACCTGGAGATCTGCTTCAGGTAGCAAGAACCAGGGAAGCTGAGCTGGATCTTCTTGATTTTGCTGTCTGACCATCTATCGAGAGGCTGTATTTTAGACCAGGGTGTTCTTCACCCCCTTTCTCACTACCCTCCTGTCTCTCTTACAGAGTGTCCAGGATTTGGAGTTTTCTCTTACTACTGGAGGTGGAGAGGGATTGCTATATGGAGCTTCCATGGGCTCCATCGCTATGAACATCTTGGCCTAAGTCTGTCTCCGTGTCTTCTTTATTTTCTCAGTGTTTGTATGCAGTCAGCTCAACGCCTTGCAGAGGGGAGCACTGCTTGCTGGAGGCCTCGCTCTCTTCTCTGTCCACGCGGCGCCATTGGCTACTTCTGGGATAGGAAGCTCCTGAGGGGCTTTCTGTGCAGGCTTTTGCCAGAAAGGGTATGGGGTAGGGCCCTGCAAGGCTTCCAGACCGGCTAGTGGGGGAAAGCAAGGCACCCAAACCATTTTCAGCTCTGTGTGTGCAGATCCAACGTTTTAAGCATACCTACATTTACCTGCACCAGCGAGGCAATCGTTTTGCATTTTAATGACAAATCAAGTACGCTAACTTGCATTTGAAACGAAAGTGCCTTAAATGTCTCTGGCTGTCAGAATGAGATGTTAGGAGCTTGATGAAAAGCGAACAAAGAAGACAAAGTATGAAGCCTGGATACAGTGCGAAATGAAATAAAACCTTGTATGGCCTGTCAGGAGTGTCAGTTGATATTCATATCTAAAGCACATTATAGCATTACTTTGCAGCTCACAGCTTACTCATCTGTCTTGTTTAATTCATCACATTTCGAGCCCACATCTTTTAAGTCTCGTGTGTCAACAATGGAAGAAATCTGTTAATTGACAAATGAGTGTCACAAATGTGAATTGGTGCCTTTACATCAGCGGCAGGTGTAGTCTCTTTTGTTTTTTGTTGGATCTATTATTGGCATAAGCCAGTGTAAGACATCTGTCTTTGTCGGAATGAGAAATGACAGGCCTTCTCGGCTGTCATTGTCTTAGCGCGTGCTCATTCTGTGAGATACTGTATAAAGATAAAATGTCAGTTAAAAGAATATGAAAAACTATCTGGAGGAAGTCCTTAAATTACTCAGAAAGGGGATCCGGGAATTGGGGCTGGAATTGAAATCTGAGTGTTTCACTTTGCATCTATCACACCTATTTAAAAATAATATTTCCTGAGTAACAGGATGAAGTGATCAAGCATTTAGGGAAACGTTATGTTGTGCTGGTATAATTAGCTTGATGAGGTTAGGAGAAAACTCTTCCTCCACAAGTCAGGAATTTATTTATTATAAGGTCACCTCTCCAACAAGCACAGAATTGCCTCAATACAAACACTCCAGGTAGGATCCTGGACACTGATTTGCATGGATTTTGAGCTATTGAAATTGTTCTGCTCCAATTTCTTTTTCAGTTATCTTCCTATCTCAGACTGATCAGAGGCATAATGGGATGGAAAGCACAGTTGTAGAGTGATGAGACAGTGAGCAGGCAGAGACCTGTGTGTGTTGTCAAGGTCCTGGCATGCTGGGAGATGCGCTCAGGTCTGGACACCTGAGGCTCTGTGGATGGCCCACATGAGCGCTGCTGAGAGGAGGTAGCAGGTCTGGTGATGGGAAACCATTCTTGTACTTCTTCTCTTTGTACTGCAGCAGAATCTGAATAGCCTGGATATCAGAGATGGTGAGGACAAGGGGACTTCAGTGAGGCATATCCTGGTCAAGGATGGGCAGACTGTAAGGAGGGCTGCCCAAACCTGAGCGTGTCCTCAGGTCGCCCATACTGTGTGTCAGATGGAGTTGGTCTGGGGTTAGCTGGGACCCTCTGCTTGTCTCACAGGTTCTTCCTTAGTGTTTACCAGCTGCTCAGCAGACCTTCAAGAATCAGTATTGAATGCCCCCTCCCCACAGGCAGTGAGGTACTCCCTAGACAGGACAGGGTTCTGAGAAAGGGGAAGTGTGGACTGGACTGTTCCAGATGGCTTCAACATCAAGAAATTATTGTGGGTGGAGTAGATCCCTAACAAGGTCTGTAATCCTGCTGGAACTTGGTGAGTCCTGGGAGAACCTTTCCCAGGAAGGGAAAGGATGTGGGGCCTCAAGGCCAGGCTTTCCTGTCCCTTTCCTTCTCACTGCAGCTAGTCGTGACTCAGTACAGAGCTTACCTCTCTCAAGTCATGAGAGTTCACAATGAGTTAGGGGGGGTGATTGGGAGGATAAAGCTGGTATTTTTCTTGGGAAACTTTGGAAAGCCGGTTTTCTTTCTGCACTGTTCCCTCCCTCCCCTAACTGTCCCCTGCTTCCCCTGCAGAGTCTATGTGTGGCAGACATTTTCTGGCTGACCCTTAATGCTCTGTTTTGGAGGAGATTTTTTAAATTTGCTTTTTAAATTAAAACAAGGCTTACCTGATGCTGGTAAGGCAGGCCAGAGAGAAACAGCCCCTCTAAAAGAGTGTTCATAAGCTGAACCAAAAGCTCCTTTCTTCATAAACCAGGCCGCTTTTTGCCACATTGAGAGGGGGCTGTTTTGTTTCATTGGAAGCCATACTTCAGAGAAGCAGGGTACCAGAGCACAGAGAGTAGGGATGTGTGGGTGCACACATCTCCTAGTCACCTTCTAAAAATGGGCAAGGCATGCACGTCTACCTTGTGTTTATCTACACACACATCTGTGTGCACAGACACAGGCCAGACCCGAGCGCAGGCGCCCTTTGCCGAGCATGCTGAAGGGTATCAGAAGACCATTTCCCGGGTGCTCTTTCTGTTTCTTCACTGCCAGCTGTCACAGAGAGTCTGACACAAGACATACAATTTATTGGGGAGTGTTTAGAAACCTGTCGGTGGTAACGACTGTAGCTCTGATTTCAATTAACACCCACTAAATTTAGGTGAACTCAGCACATGTGTGGACCTGTTGAATGCGCTTTGCATCACATTGCAAAAAAAATCCGTAGTGGTCATATTTTAGAAAAAAAAATGGCAGTATATAGCTAAGTGGTTTTTCTGTCTTTTCCTCGACCTGGCATGCCGTGGTGGATCCTCTGGGAAATGCAGGCTTTGAGTGTCTGGTTTGGGTGTTTGTAAAACAGCCTCTCAATTGCAGAGAGCGCAGCTAAAGTTTTAGCGTCCAATCTGGCTTACTGAAATACTACCTTGCAGTTCATAATTCACCATTTCTCACGCCATGCTCACCCCCTTTCCTGGCTATTTGGGTGAAAACAGCTGGGGAAGGGCCGCATTTTATGATTAAGGCACTAAAAGATTAGCTGTAGGCGCTGCCCCATCTCTGGGGCCATGGAACTCTGGTTGCTGACAGCATATCTGTTTTGAATCGGACTCAGATTAAAGTGAGTGAAAATCATTTGGGGGCTGAGGGCTCGAAAGGTCACACATGTAATGAATTGTGGGTGCTTGCCTGGCTTCCCAGGCGAGAACCGTAAGCAATTATTAAATGCCATTGTGCGTCAGGAAGGGTTGGTTGGTGGTGACTTTGAAGCCTTCCAGAAGGGAGCCTGGGAGATTGCAAGAAGTGGTAATGAGGCCTTCACTGGGAGGGACGGTGGGGGTGCTGCAGCTCCATTTGGGGAGGAACCTTTTATTCCTCTCTCATCTTTGGTTTCCTCCTGTCTGTCCCAATGGAGGAAGCAGTTGTGCAGGGATGGGTTTGGGGGTGGGGGTGGGGTTGATGGTTCCTTTCTCCTTTATCTGGGTGAATCTGTTCAGTGGCTTTCTGCTGTGGGGGCAGGTGGTTTTGCCCCAGCCTTGAGCTGTTCTGCAAACATCAACACACACATTTTTCAACTATTTCTGAGGCCATCTGAACTTACCCTGGCCATCTGGGCAGCAGTGAGGGACCGATAAACATCTGAAGGTCATTCTCTCTTGCAGGTAAAGAGCTGTAGTGGCCTTGGTTGAATAAGGCTGTGTCCACTTTCTGTCCCCTCTTGTTTTTCCTCTCAGGTAGGGTGGGCCTGTGCTGTGAAAAGCTTCCAGAAAATTTTATCAGAGAAAGGAGCCACTCTCCCACTGAATGACTCCTTTGTTCCGCTTAGAAGCCACTCTCTCAGGACTCCCCTGATTTCGCTTGTGAAAAACCTTGACATAAATCTCAGACAACTAAAGGAGGGGTAAGAGGCTGTAGACTTAAATGGCTCCCTTTAGTTGGTTACTGTGTTTGTTCTTCTGGTACCTGGATCAGTTTACTCACTGGTTACTAAATACTTGCTGTGTGCCAAGTGAGGGGCCTGGCAGAGATGATACAACAATAGCTCACTTCCCAAGAGAGGTCCCCATGTGGGAACAGGTGACAACCCAGGGAAAGGATGGAGTGCTTCCTGGAGTTTAACCTGGAAAGAGGATCAGGGGAGGCAAGTTGGGGGAGTGAGACTGAGCCTGTAGGCTGAAAGGAAGCCAGAGCAATGGTGGAGAGGGGTGAGAAAGCCAGAACCAGGCTTGGCCTGGTGGGTAACCTTTCTACTGGTCATGTCTTTGACCTCTCCACAGCCTTTCTTTTCAGTGTTTTGAGACGCAGTCTCATGTAGCAAAGGCTATTCTGAAGTTTGCTATGTAGCTGAGCCTGACCTCGAATGCTCTGTTCTTCAGCCTCTACCTCCAAAATGCTGGGATTACAGATGTACACTACTATACCTGGTGCCTCATTTGTCTTTTGGACCCTAGCACTCTCTGGCTTGTCCAGTAACACACGCAGTGTCTGAGTGTCTTGGTTATTGTTTCGGATCCTCAAGGTGGTCCATAGTAGTCTTATGCTTTCTTTAGTTTCTATTCATCTCATCTCTTTATTCTTCTACGTTTCCTTTATAAGTTTCTCCCATCAGTCAGGTCAGGGTCAGTCAGGGTGATGAAGAAGAGAGAGGGAACAGAGGACACCAGACACCAGCTGATCCCTGACAGGTATATAATCTTATAGATGTCCTGTAGGCATGCTTGTGAGTGGCAGACATCAAAATTGCAAGCTCTTCATCTACCCTAGTTCCTTATTGCTGTTACCTTACTGTCCTCTTCACTCCTTACTGAGGACCCTCTACTCATTCAGGCTTGGTGCAAATGGCTGATAAAGAAGTAAAAGTAACAGTCAGGAACATCTCCAAGCTTCTGGTGACAATCCTGCTCTGAATGCTTAAATATCAGGCATCTCGGGCCCAGCGAAAGGACTTGTTTTTAGGGGAGAGGTGGGAGGAGACTTCGGGCACCCGTTATCACCTCAAAAGTCTTCACATATATGCTGGTCACTCTCCGTCATTTGGAAGATCCTTTGTTTTCTGTTGTCTAGAGTTAACCAGACTTTCTTTTTGGGCCTGTGGATGGAAAGTGGGGAAGACTATTGGCTGGGAGGACGAGTTTAGAAAGACGGGCAGTTAGGAGTGTAGCTGTTTTTTATGTTTTCACTGCTATCTGGCCACTGAATGTTGGGGACATAGCCTGTTGTGAATACCCTCTGTTGATAGCGTTCTTTCTGGAAAAGGTCCTTCCAGAATATAGCATCCCCCCCCCCCAAAGGACACCTAGTAGGACTAGACAAAACCCTCAGCTAGCTGGTTGTTCCTCTCAGTCATAGCCCTGCAAGTTCTTGTGGGTTGGAGTTGCTTTAGGATTTTCTTTTTGGTCCATTGAACTTAGAATGAAAGGAAACTTTTTTTTTTCTCTGTTATGATAGGTTTTTGCAGAAAGCCTTTGTGGGAATGTTGGACACAGGGTTTGGTGTGTGTGGGGAGGGTAGGGTAGGAAGAATGAATACTAAGTCCCAAAGAGGATGGTGTGGGTTGGGTAGGTAGGGGCTTGTCTGCATTATTGGTCCATGGCGCCCATCCAGCCTGTGGCCTCTCTCACACAAAGCCATCGTTCTGATTAATGGCATCCGTGTCTTGGAGGCATGGATTGTATTAGACCTTGTTTAACAGTTCTCGCTGTACATCCACTTCCCCTGGAAGTGCACCAAAATAGGATGAGAGAAAAAAGGGAGCAAGAGAAAGAGGCTACATTTGGACAGGGTAGAAAGGAAAGCTTTTTATCATAACCGCTTTCTGCGACTTTCTGCAGTCCTCGAGGCTTTATCGCCACAGGCTCCTATGGGAGAGCCAGGGGGAAAGTGAAGACAGACATCTTGGGAAAGAAGATGGGTTTCCCTGCCAAAACTGGGAGATGGTGCTGGCTCTCTGGGCTCTTTAGAAACTCTAAGAAATCTGCTGACATTTTAAAGGAGAAGAAAAGGGTGGGGGGAGGTAGAGATGATTTATGATGACATCACATGTTGCCCAAGCAGATCCTGTGAGAGGAAAATGGCTTTTATAGAGAGCATGTTGCAATAAAGAAGCAGTGAGTCACTGGGGGAGCATCATCGATTGAAATGACTTTAGTTATCTGCTTTATCTACTGCCTCCCCAGACCCAACCAGAGACCTTGGCAGCCTCCAGGGACTTGCTGCACAGAGCCTAGAGTTTCAGCCCAGCCTGAACCAGAGCCTGCTTTTTTGCCCCTTCTGTTCAACTTCTTCCTGATGATATTGGTTTCATCTGGTGTTGCTCCTAGCTTCCTGTCATGTGCAGGTATTTTACAGCCTGTACATGCACACACAGGTGTAGGTTCATGTTGGGGATGGGTTTGCATCAGGAGATGGGCGGTAGAGGAGCGGGTGGTGAGAGGAGGCAGAAGTGTCTTTGCCTGCCTTAGAGCTGAGGAACAATGCTGGACTTATGCGGAAGGATGGGGCACTGCTACCATGCTTGTGTTGTGAAGACTGTATAGGTTGACATGGCTGATGGCAGCAAGAGACATGCTAAGGTGTGTGCTGTACTAACCGTTCTCAGGGCACTAACACCAAGCCATGGTGACAGAACAGGCCTGGAGGCTTGTTCCCAAGAGCTCTGCCTTCCTGGTTCTCTCCTTTTGCATGACATGCTCTTCTGTCTTTCTCAAGACTTCAGTGTCTTCTTGGTTTTTTTCCTCTGTCATCATCGTCTGAAGACAGGGTCTGAAAACTTTCCAGATGAAGACTAAGTTGACAGAATGGTTTCTTGATTTACTGGTATGTGTTTGCATATCACTATATCACTGAGGGTCAAAGCATGCTGCTAGAGGGCAAAAGTGCTTCCAGAGAAGTTCTGGCCATTAGGAGGGGGGACATGGGTGCCCCATAGAGAATGGAATCAGTTTGAGGGACAGGCAGATAGTTGTGCAACTGTGCTGGGATGTATCTTTTCTTCTCTTGGTTTGCATGGCTTGGATCTCACCCCGCGGAGGTCTACTCTGTAGGCACCCTGGGATCTGAGCAGTACCACTGATATTTCCCTAGAACCATCAGGTCCCCAGAGGACATAAGCTTTGGCATACTTGAGAAGTTTTGGAGTCATGAGAAGGGCTGGTATATCCAGAGTCATGGTTAGGATATACTTAGACCTTGACTTTGGGGGACCAGGACAGGTATCGTCAAGCTTTTCTGTACTCTGGAAGGATCCAGTCCAGATCAGAGAAGGCTTGATTCATCATCCTGACCCAGCATGTCCATGGTATGGAGCTTCTGTGGTCCCCACTTACGGGCCTAGAGGCTCATCCCTGGACGCTGTGCTTTGAACAGAGAGGTTGGCTTTGTCTTGGAGCCTATCATGTTTATGTTCTTGGTGTCTGCCGGGCACAGGTATCTCTTTTTACTCTTTTAAATGACCATGGGCAATGGTGCTGGCAAGTCACCCATAGTCACATCATTCCAGTTCTCTCTCTTGAGTCCTGATGCAGCAGCCAGGAAGTCACAGTCCCTGTGTTCAGGACGCTTATCTTCTGGGTCCAAATTCAGATTTAATCTTTTTAAAAGGTCCTAATTCTGTCCAAAAAGTTATGCTTCTCAAACTGTATATATCCTGGTTGCTGGGGAGTTCAGCTTCAGCCAAGAGGCAGGCTGTGTGAACTGTCACCAGCGAGGCAAGGTCTGTCCTTCACTGTGGGGGACGAGGTAAGCCACGCTAGAGCCTCACAGTGCCTGACTTGCAGAGTCAGCATCAGAACCTGGCTTGGTTTGTTCTAAGTCTCTTGCTCCCTCTACCCAACCAAGCTCTTGTTCAGCTAATGGTACCCATATTGTTTTGAGTTCTGCTGTTTTTCACTTAACATGTCAAAAGCATTTTTCCGTGTTTCTATAGTGTTCACGATAATCTTTTTAAATGACTACACGATTTTTCTCCCTGTGCTGATGTACTCTAAATATAAACCAGTCCCCGAAATATTGAATGTTTATTTCTCATTTCTTTGATGTTGGAAATTGAGTGGAGAGTTCCAAGTTCCCTTTATGTACCCCCAAAGAAGCAATTAGCCCAGCGCAGATGGAGCCTTGTGGGGGGCTCCAGGTTGTGCATGGATCCCTATGTTAGGAAGGTTTATGGGAGGGGAGAGTGTCTCATTGTCCTTGACTCTTGTTTTTTATTCAAGCCAGACTTTGTTGCTGGGTCCTTGACCCTCTTTCCTCAGAGAGAACCCAACTCATCTGACATCTGGTTCCTTCTGTCCCACCTATTTGCCCACCTTATTCTCCAGTCCTGAGTCCATTCTCTGCCTGGAATGTCCCTTGCTTTTCTTTCTTCTAGTTTCTCTCTGCCAAATCTGCCTTACCTTTAAAACCCCATCCCAACAGCTTGGCCAATGTCAGTTTCTTCCTTGTGCCAGACTGCCTGAAACTGCCCCAGTTAAGACTCACAGAAACTTCCTATGCTGATAAGGAAATTTTTATGGCTCCAAACTGAGTAAGGAAAGAAGCAAAGGGGCCCTCATCATGTTCCAGGCTGTCTTCCACTCTACCCTTGTTTAGTTCTTAGGACCCTTTGTTTGTGGTGCAATTCATGTCCTTTCCCTCACAGCGAAGTAATTTGCACAAAGTTGTCAAAGCCCAGGCAGGGGTCATGTAAGTGACAGTGCTCTCAAGTGGCAGGGCCCATTTCTTGAACTTCCCATCCATCCATTTCCTTTATGTTTGGTGTCCAGTGTCTGGTGCAAGACACAGAATAGATGCTCATTAAGAGCTTTCCAAGTTGTGCATTGGACGTGTTTCTTCACGGGGGTAAGAATTCCACTGGTGCATTGCTGAATCAGGAGGGAAAAATGTAGTCAGCCCTGCATGCAGCCTGTGCTTTTCATTCCAAATGCTGATCTCTGCAGTTTAGCAGGGGTCAGGCAATGACAAGAGACAGAGAGGAGGAAAAACATCTTGAAGCTGCCTTCTGCTCCAAGCTAGAGTAAAGCCCCACATCTGTTCCTTGTCTTCACTCTCTAGTTTCTCTCTTCCGCTGGGGTCCTAACAGCAGGCAGGATGAAGATATGGCCAGATATGAGAGGGAGGTAATCTGCCCTTAGCGGCTCCAGGCGCAGGAGCTGAGGCTTGAGGCTGAGGTTGGAAGGAGCATCTTGGGCTTGTTTAGGTTAAGTGTGCCCAGGACAAGGTTTGGCCTCTGCAACCTTGAATTGTGCATCCCTATTATTTGTGCTGGATGGAGACAGCTGTTTTCCCTAGCAGACTTTTTTCAGGAAGCTTCCGGAAGCTATGGAGGCTTGACAAGAGATGTGAGACTGGATGTAAAGCACAGTGGGGACCCACTCAGAGGTTAGCGGAAGCTTTATGCGGAGGCCAGCAGCGTACATTGTGATAGAGTTAGGTTGAGAGTCTCAGAAGTCACCCGAGCTGTGCGGTGGTAGAGGGGATGGATGACAACAGGGGTAGGCATTTTACAGAGAGCTGTTAGTGAACGTTACACAAGCAAACACGTTTGGAAATGCTGTTTCCAAAGTTCAATGCTTCCTCAGTTTCAGAACTCCTCAGAGCCCCACAGTGACATTACCAGGCAGGCCAGATTTGGAGAGGAGTTGTGGATACGCGCCTGCAGGGTGGTCTCTTGGCACAGAAACTTAGGCAAGGTCCTTGGATTCAAATCTGAGCTTTATGCACATTTCTCGATACAAGGTTGGAAAAGCCGCCTGACATTTCTTTGGCTTAGTTTTCCATGTTATGGGATGCTGGCTCAGAGGATAAACTGAGGTGTGACTCTTGTAGGCTGCTCATGTGGTGTCTAGCTTATGGTAACTGTTTAGTATGTGGTAGTGGGGTTTCCATTTGTGTCCTCATGATCTGGGCCACCATCGCAACAATAACCATGGAGACCTTGCCCTCAAACACTGGTTTTCTGTATCCTCCTTATATCAGTGTTGTCATCTGGGAGTTAGCTGGAAATGCAAACTCTTGGGCTGTTTGTTGCCCTATTGAGTTTCAGATTCAGTAGTGCCCGGATGTCCAAGAGTCCCAGTCTCCACAGACACCACTGTTCCTTGTAATATTGGAGCACATATTTGTATCACATGCTACTTATCCAGCCACACTGCCACTTCTCATGCATGTTGGATGCTTCCCTAGCTAGGACCCCTTTGAAGGCATGTGTGGTGAGCTTATGGCTGGATGAGGCTTGGGGCCCCGTAAGCCAGTCTTGCTTGAGTTCATGTTGTCGTCTTGGCCACTGCAACAAAAATATCCTAGGCTAGGCGCCTTCCAGACTTTATTCTCACCAATCTGGAGACTGAAAACTCTAAAATCAAAATGACACAGATAATATCTGATGAGGGCCCACTTCTTAGGTAGCTGTCTTCTTACCCTCACCTGGTAGAAGAGGCAAGGGTAGGTCCCAGCTCTTACGAGGGTGCTAACACATCTATGAGGTTTCACTTCCCTATGGGACAATGACAGGAGTAAAAATTGTCCCTCATATATTTGTTATTGTTACAACAACAGTGACAAACAGCAGCAGCAGCAGCAGCACTAAAAACAGCTAACTCTCTTGAAATTCTTTAAATGTCTCCTGGGTGTATCAGAGCACTTTACTGTTCCCTGGCCATAGCTCTCAATTTCCTTCTGTGGGTCCTAGTTTCTTCCTTCTGTGTTTTCTGTGAGGTTCTTCTCACTGACAGCCATCTGGGGGTCATTATGAGTGGGGAGGTGCTTTGGAAGGACAGTCAGAGCTATTGAGGGGAGCCATTGCCTCGGAGAAGAGAAGGCCTGGTTGGATGCAATGGCATAGCAGGTGAAGCCAAAGTAGGCCTCTCAGCCTTGAGAGCAGTAAAGGGCTGTTCCTGAGAGATAACTGGATCACCACGTTCGTGTCTTAGTCAAGAAAAGAAGTCCTTTCAATGAGGAAACCCTCAAGAGCCATTGGAGCCCAATGTCTCAGCTAATTCATGGTTTGCTATCTAGGCTCCTTTGAAGTACAAAGGGTCCAAAATATAAACCTTTCTCCTCACAATAGAATCCACTCTTGTTATTGAAATCCTTGGATTTTACATGATAATACTCACCCATCAGGCTTGGAGAGAAATGGAACTTTTCTCTGTCAGTGTACTTGTGATACTCTTGCTGGCTGAAAATTAGCCCTAATCAGGAGGTGTCATCCAGCTCCTTGCCCAGTGAACGATGAAGCACAAACTAAAATGACTAATTAACTTCCCCCTCAAAGGCAGTGCTTTTCAATGGTTTTATCCTGAAAGAAGGAGTGGGTGTTAAAAGTAATTTTTGGATGTTTTTCTGAGGTGGTCTAAGATCACATTTGAGGAAGAGCCTCCCACCGCCTTCCTCCCAATACAGTTGACTCCTGCTTGAACTTGGATGCAACCATCTGGACATTCCCACACCTTCCCAGGAATCTCTGCTCTGACCTATTAAAGCGGCTCTCAGGAGTTGTCCGGGGCAGGGGCCGGCTCCCTAGGTTGAGAGTGAGGCATGTGGTTCAAGCCTCTTGGATTTCTGTGTGAAGACCAACATGCCATTGTTAAACTGGCTGCAATGGCATCATATGTGGCTAATTAATTAATAATAATAGCATTACTGCTTCTCAATATGGGTCTCGGACGGGAACACCAATGCTTGAATGGACCCACGCATGGCCAGGGAATGAAGTATGATCAGCTCTCTGGAGACAGCGCAGGGGTGGACTCCCACTCCAGTTATGTGCAGACTCAGCCCTCCACTTCCTCTCCAAATTTGTTCTTGTCTCTGTTATCTGAGCTAATGGTGTCCCCATCCTCCCCACGTCCTGAGCTCCAGTCTAAGTTCATACCCTTAGGTGTTGCTCTCCACTTCCACCCCTGAGTCTTCCTCTACCCACTGCCGACAGAGCAGTTGGTGAGAGCCAAGGTCAGATCCAAGTTGCTCCCCTGCTTAGAGTGCCTGTAGAATCTGGGTCAACATCCGGGCCATGTAGGGACTTTCTAGTTTAGCTCAAGTTTTCTTTGTCTCTAGCCAGGAGGACTGACAATCTTGTGCGGTTTCCTTTCTGACACAGTGTCTCATATAGCTCATGCTGGCCTTAAACTTGCTACATAGTACACAATGACTTGGAATTTCTGATCTTCCGGCCTCTATCTCCTAGATGCTGGGATTTCAGATATGTGCCATTGTAACTGGTTTATGCGATGCTCAGATCAAAGCCAGGGCCCTGTGCATGCTAAGCAAGCTCTTTACCAGATGAGCTCCGTCCCCAGCCTATTCTCCTGCGCTTTTCTAGCCCTTGGTCTTTGTTTATATATTCCTTTGCAGTAGTTTGCCAGGAATACAAAGTGCCACAGACAGGGTGGTTTGGAAACAATAGATACTCACATTCTTGAACTCCTGTAGGCTCAGCATACAGAGTGTAGGCTAGGCCGCGCTCTCAGAGCCTCTCCTTGGCTTGCATGTGGCCATCTTCCTGAGTCCTCATGTATGTTTTCCCTTGTGTGTTTGCCTGTGTTCGAAGAAACTCTTCTTATGAGGCCAGCAGTCATGTTAAACCAGAGCCAACCCTAATGTCCTCATTTTAGCTTAACTGCCTTTTAAAACGACCCGTTTGTGAGTGCAGTCCTACTAGAAATCCTGATGGTAAAGCATACTTTTTTGGGAGGGGATATATAGAATACAATTAAACCTGTAATACTTGTCTTCTAGGAAAAAGTCCTATTTCTACGTCTGCTTGTCATATGTGTAGGTTCAGGGCCTGCTCCAAGCGACTGTCTTTCCATTGCTAACATTCTCCCTACTCTGGTGCAGGACTTCCTGGCAGCCCTAAGTCCCAGCACTGCCACATCAGCCACACACACCCTCGAGGGCAGTGGCATTTGACAGTGGTGTAGAGGTCAAGTTTCGCCTTCTACCTACGGGGGACTGGAGGCCCATGCAGCTCCTGGGGCCTTGCTATTCCCACTGCCCACAGCCCTTCCTGCTCAGGCATCACTCAGAGTGTACCATGCCTGATCACCTGTATAATTCATGAGGGACGCCTTGTGTCGCCCAGCCTGCTGCTCATTTGCAAGAATTATAGGCTTTGACAGGGCTGGCTGTGGGGCAGTCCTCCTTGTCATGGCTGCAGTAATTACTATTCCTTTTCTAATTACTTGTCTTATCCACATGGCCCCTTTCAGCTGCCACAGAGAAGGCCTCCTATCCTCTCACACATAGGAAG
Organism: Pachyuromys duprasi; assembly: GCA_028658305.1. Lineage (NCBI taxonomy): Eukaryota > Metazoa > Chordata > Mammalia > Rodentia > Muridae > Pachyuromys > Pachyuromys duprasi. Next base: position 88,420,326 of record CM053766.1, read on the forward strand.
CCAGGTCACCACCACCACTACAGCCCCAAGGTGCAGTCTGTGCGGAGGCTGCCTTTCCCTCACAGCCTGTTGTCCTCCACTTAATTTCCTCATTCTCTGGTATCTGAGCCACATTCTATTTAAGAAAAATGAATGATAACCCCCTGATATTTTTAGATCACTGCCCTCAATATCAGAGGCTGGGGGGAGGGGGAGGGGGTCACCCAGCGTGTATGCAATGGCTGCCGCTCTGTGCTGCTGGCTGTGTTCACCTTGGGCGAAGGCAGCTCTCTCCCAACATCCTAACCTGCTTCAAGTCAGGTGGAGACAAATAGCAAGGGGAACATCATATTTAAGAGTCTGAATGTGCTGAGTGGATGCTTTGGAAACTAACCTCAGGCAAAGGTCCTTGGTTCAGGCTTGGTGACTGATGTAGCATTGTCCGCTGTTAATAACTAGGAGATGGAAGACCCAACGAGGCCATATTTTTGCCTGTCAACAGGGAATCTCCAATTCTTCAGCGTCTCAGTTTTCAGCAGTTGATTTTGCCTGTGTTCTCCTCTGGGGCTGCTCTGCCTGTCCCCAATCGGAGGACTGCGTTTAACTGACTGAGTTAGGAAGGCACCTATTTCAACATAAGTGAAGTTGACTGATTTTTAATGAAATCCTACCCATTATGAAGGATATTGGCATATACTTCAGGTTTTATTTAAGTGTAGTCTGTCCCCTTGAAACAAAATGGCAATGGGTAAAAATCTCTGTAAGATCATTTTTTTTCTCCAAAAAGTATATAATAGGTTTTAGTGGAAATTATTACTTTACCTGTGTGCATCTTTGTATGAAGCATGCTGTCACCAGGTAGCCAGTGACAGATGTGGTACCCTATGACCTGAGACTTCCTTCTGGTGTTGTACTTCTTCTTGACTGCCAGACTGCCAGCTTCTCTCTCCGCAGGATGTGTGCTATGTACCCTTTGCAGGCACTACAGGGCTCTTTTATTTGTACCCACATTCCTCCTTGCCCTGTGGCTTTATTTCATTTCTCTTTGGGTCTATGTCTTTAGGGACCTTCTTCAAGGCCAGGTCATTTCTGATTTACTTCAGCCCAGGACTCCATATTTTAATAAGCTTATATATGGGTTTATATTTTAGTTGGGGTTTGTAGGATGGGGTAGGGCAGGAAGGTATAACCAATCAAAGAATGGAGTTGTGTCAACTAGGGGGAAGCTGACTGTTCTCAGGACAGCTAAAATGTTGACCTACCCTGGGGAGGAGTGAAGGGCATTAGGAAGGTACCTCCAAGAATTTAATTCACTTAACTCGCTCACTCACTCACTCACTCATTCATTCATTCATTAATACACACCCACGCACCCACCCACCCATCTATCCATCCATCCATTCATCCATCCATCCATCCATCCATCCATCCATCCATCCATCCATCCATCCATCCATCCATCCATCCACTTTTGGAGCCATTGTACATAACCCATAGCTGCTGTGCAGATTGCTGGATTTGGGATGAGGGTGGGGTAAAGTAGCTAGGATCCCTTCCCTCCAGAGCCTTTGTTTCAATGAGGACAGACATCCAGGTAAAATGCTGGAAGTAGAAGAGAATTTTAGGCAGAGGGAAGAAAGCAAACATTATCCTCATCTTAGCGTGAAGCTTATAAAAGGAATTCAGAGCATAGGGGCTTGTGGATCTACTTTAGGGATTTAGAACTTTGTCCTGAGCTCAAGGCTTGCCAGGATACTTTAAACAGGAGATTGACATGGTCATGATGTTTTAAGATCACTTTATCTCTTGTGGAGATAGTGGGGCAGGGGTTCAGGGAGGAGCAGATCCTGGTCGCAGAGGTCTCTAGATATGATGTGGAGGCTTTACCGGGGCAGTGTGCTGTAAAGGGACAGTAGATGCATTGGAACAGTATTTTAGGGCATTTTGATGGGATTGATATTAGAGCTGAGGCATGGGTGGGAATAGGGCAGGTTCTGGGTTTCTTTGGTAAAACAACTGGACGAATGATTATGGCTGTCTCTGAGATGGGAAGCGGTGGAGGAACAGGCCTTCCAGGATAGAGGGATGACAGGTAGATGAACTGGAGACACACTGAGTTTGAAATGCCTTTGAGGCATCCAGGAGGACATGTCCAGGAGGTAGCTGGGCACAGAGCTAACTCTATTGTTGAGAGAAGAGCAGCCTTCCCTCAGAAGCATGGGGCAGTACAGTACTAAGGGCCTTGTTACTGAAAATGAGGAGGCATGAATAATTTGCTTTGAGGGAGGTTTAGGGTAATAAGAGATTGTAGGCCAGATGTAAGAAATTCTGGAATTAATTGAGAAGAAGCAGCTAGGGAGGGTTGGTGGAGGGACAACAGGAGAGTTACAGCTTGCCAAAATCTGAGGAAAGAGATCAGTTTAATGGGGGAGGAAATACTAGGATGGTTTAAGTGTTTATCCCAAAGTTTTGGATACGGCAATGAGAAGGTGGGTGATGACCTTGGTGGAAAGGGTTGCATGGAACCGTGTGCTTTTCAACATATATTGAATCTCTGGAAGATTTTTCTTTTCTCTTCCCTATCAATGGCTGCACTGGTCCAAGATACTGTCACCTCTTCCTGGAATGGGTGGTGAAATGTGCATTTTGGTCTATGCAGTTCTCTGGAAGACTTTCCATCTTTATCAGTGGCTATCATAGTCTAAGACACCATCATCTCTTGCCTAGACTTCTGTAGTAGCCCTGTTATTAGCTCATCCATATGTCTTGTGATGAGGCAAACCCCACCCACGTCTTCCTTGTATTGCATCTTATAATAGCTTTCTGATGTGATGAAGGCAGACTTCTTCATGTTGAGCATGGGGCTTTGCTTGGTATTTTCTCTGGCCTTGTATTATCTTCTGCCTCTTCCCCTCTCCCTACCTCTCTGCCCTGCTATAATCATTTCTGAATGCTTTAGACCAGTCTTGTCACTTTTGGTCTTGCAACTTTGCCCGTGTTGTTTCTCAGGCTCTTTGAAGTCCCTAGTCTACTGGATTTTATTTTTACTAATCTTTCACATGTCAGTTCTAGCTGCAGGTTTATAGGGACAGCATTTTCTGATCTCCCCTCCATAGTCAGATCTCTTTGCTCATAGAACATCACCTGTCTCTTCTTGATGGCTGTGGCTAGTCATGTTGTGGTCTTCCTTGTGTTCTCTACCTTCATCTGTGCCTTTTGCCATGTGGCTGCACAATCTTCTTTTGTAATGAGTTTTTCTGACCCACTGATATGGAATAGCCACATGGTATGCCCAGATCAGTGAAATGTAGGAAGAGGTAGGACAGAGTCAGCTCTGAACCTATCCCTTAGGGGACAGGGCTGATTCCATGCACCTCTCTTGAGCGTCTGTCATTGTCTGGCTTCACCATGAACTCAAGTGAAACAGCCTGCATCTAGGCCTGTTGTCTGTACTTTGGGTTCCGCCTAGTCCAGGAATGCTGCTGCATGTGTGAGAATAAATATTTCTTTATTTCATTGTTATTTAAAATATTTACATTTATCTGTGTGAATTTATTTGTCTGCGTGAGTTTATGTGCACTGCTTGTGTGCAGGTGTTCACAGAGGCCTCAAAGTGTCAGACAATCATGGAACTGGGGTGATACGGTTGTGAGCCACTTGCTGTAGGTAGTGCATACTGAACCCAGGTTCTCTGAAAGAGCAGTAAATGCTGTTAACACTGACCCGTCTTCCCAGCCTTATGATTACGACGACCTTGAATCACTCAATTTTGATGTAATTTGTTAGGCAGACTCTTGGAAACAGCAGACACACTGGCCACCACAGTTGCAGCTTTATATCTATTTGTTATTTATTTCTGATTTCCTACTCATATACCCAGTTCAGTGAGAGTATTTGTCATTGTTATTATTTTTGTGTGGTGTCTCATGTATCCCAAAACAGCCTTGAACTTGCTATATAGCTAAGGATGATCTTGACTTGTTGCTCATTCTGCCTTCACCTCCTAAGTGCTGTGATTGCAGGCATGTTCCACCATTCCTGGTTTATGTAGCGATGGGGACTGAATCCAGGGCTTTCTTTGTGCCGGGCAAATACTCTACCCACTGAGCTACATCGCAGTACCAAGGATGCTTTTTGAGTCTTTACTATGTGCTGTATTTCTAAGAGCCCTGTACACTTGCCTGACACATGGTAGGCATGCCACTCCATATTTGTGAGTGATTGAGTAACCTCTGCGTTTCAACTCAGCGATGTTGGAAATGCCCCTACTCTTCCAGGATCACTATAGGCATTTACTAGTATTGCCTCAGTGTTGAAGGTGTCAGGATACCAATTCATTCAATACAAATCTTCACTAATTAGAAAGAAATACGTTTGAGAAGTAGCTTTTCTGTGACATATAAAGAAAAGGTCATAAGATGTTGGTTTGTGCTGAAAGGTTATAGAATGGGGTGGATTGTGGGGAAAAGACCTCATTGGCAATTGCTTTTATTAAGTTTTCTCATGTGTATATTTGTGTGTGTATGTAAATGTGTTTTCATATGTGTGGGAACACATATATGTGCAGGTGTATACTCGTATATGTGGAGGTCTGAAATTGATGTCCTTAATTGCTCTCTAGTTTATTGATTTGGGCAGAGTAGTCTCACTGAACCTGAACTTGCCAGTTCCTCACCCTGGGGACCTTGTCTCTACCTCTTGAGTGATGGGATGCATTCCTGGTTTTCATGTGGGTTCTGGGGACCCAAAACTCTGGTCCTCATGTTTGAATGGCAAGTACTTTATTCACCAAGCTATCACTCTATTTCTATCTGTATGTAGGCAAGTGTGTGTGATTTTGCTTACTTTTACTGTGGCAAATGTGTATGAGGGTACACACATGCCATCTAACACATGTGGAGGTAGAGGACAAGTCTGATATTCAGGCAGGGTCTCTTGTCAGTTGCTATTGCATATGCTAGGCTAGCTAGTGCATCAGTTCATGAGGAGTCTTTTGTCTCTGCCTCATCTTAATCTCAGGAGGACAGGACTATACACTCGTACTACTGAGCCCGCCATTACGTGGGTGTTGGGGGATCAGCATTCAGGTCCATACACTTACACAGAAAGTGCTTTACTTACTGGGCCACCTCTCCACTGCCCCACCCAAAATCTCAGAGCAAGAGGGATGCTATTCAGGTCCTCAGTTAATAATCTCCTTATCTGCTTAGATGCATCTGACATTCATTATTTCCCACTAATAATAAGACATATATTTTCATAGACCATTGCTTTATTAAAAACAGAGATCAGACATTTCAGATCTGCTTTGGATTTCAGAGTAAATTTTGGCCAATTTGACAAAAACATTCATGAAATTTGATATTTCATTCTTACATGGACTCCCCCTCCACACACGTCTTCTAGAAGTGAACACAGAGCTTGGTGGCTGAGAGGCCACACCCTGCTTTTCACTGCTTCCATGACCATGGCATGTGATTGAACATTCTGGGTGTTACTCTCTATATTTAGAGAGTAGAATTCTTATCTCGGTGTGAGGATCCTGACAAAAGCTTTGCAAAGCGAACTGTAGTTAACAAAGATTATTGATTGCTAAATGTTAATCATTTCCATTTTCTTCCAAAATACTTGAGAAGTTTTATTGAAATGGTAAAATGCAGAGAAGCCAGCTTGTCATTTTGAAGTAAAATAGACACCTTCTAGAACTTTCCTCGCGCCATACTGTTCTTGCCACTGTTAAACAAACCGGGTTCCAGATGCCAGACAGCAAAGGCATCTGGCTCTGCGCACTTGCCTTGTGATTCTAACCCCACCTCTCATCACAGTTCTTGATGTTTTACCGTTTCAACCATGGGTAGCAGCGTTTAAGCTGATTAACACCTGTCAGAATTGGATTTATTTCTTCATATTTGGAACAAAGATGTTAATTTTTAAACTGGCAACCTTGATATCTTTTTCCTAAAAGTTTATTTTTTTTATATTTGTGGTTTTTCTTTTAGGGTATATAATTGTGTTACCTGCAAACGTTATTTTCCCTTTTCCTAACCTTCATGTTTCTTATTTCTTTACCTTCTTTGGTTTCTTTGGTGGATGGATTGTGTATGTGTCTCTCTGTGTGTGATATACTTATTTTTACTGTGTTCTCTTTGCAAATTAGGAACTTTAGATATTTTTGGAGAGAAGCATTTGGTTCCCCCCATTTCACCCACTAATGTGATAAACTATGTTAGTTTTTAATATTGAGCTACTTACAAATCCTGCATTTAAAAGGCCATGTGCAGTGTCTTAAGAGCCTGACTGAGGCTGGAAGCCAGGGTTTCTGCACTTTTGTGAAGTAGGATATCACCTCTGTTCAATGTGTTGCCTAGGTCCTGTTTGCTAATATTTTGTTTGGGTTTTGATGCGTGTAATTGGCTGGAGTTTTCATTTACTTGCTCTTTTTGTCCATGTTTGTTTTCTGTATCTTCATAGATAGATATTTGTCTGTCAAATTTATACATTGAAGGGCTAACTCCCAAGGTAACTGTAGTGGTCTAAATGACTTTTAAGAATGAAATTAAGGTTAAATTAAGTTGAGAGGACCAGTGGGGTCAATGTCCTTGTAAGAAAGAGGCCCCAGAGAGTCCTTGCTCTCTCTTGTGCAAAGAATCTAAGAACCAACCCTGTCTTTTCATGTGGGACACAGCAAGAAGACAGTTATCCAAAAGCCAGGAGAAAAACAGTGCTCATGTTAATCTGAGCCTTCAAAGCTGGGACAATAAATTTTTCTCATGCAGGTAACCTAGCCATAACATTTTGTTAAGGCTGCCTGAGCAGACCAATACAATGTTCCATGCACACTTGTTGAACTTAGAGCAGTTTGATTTATGTCCCACACCCCAACTTTGCCATGGTGCTAACATGGTATGTACTGCAATAGAAACTACACTTTGGATTTTGATTTAGAACCTTTGGTGTGACACTGTCTCATGATGCTGACTCTGCAGTAGCACCAAGAAGTCACACGGGCACAGGGGAACCAACTGTCGAGCACAGGAGATTTCCAAAGTAGGGTGTTTAGTGGCCTAGGCAGATTTGGTGCTTTTCCAGGTCCTGGTGTTGTCAGCTTAGTGAGTCACCAGGTGAACTGCTTTAGAAGCCAGAGAGCTCTGCACTTACTTGTCAAGGTATTCCAAGTTCTGGGTCAAAGAGTGAAGACACCTTTCATTCTGTATTTCTTGAAGCCATAAGCAGTGTTTTTCTGTTGAACACACAGGCCTGGCTTCTCTTTAACCCCTGATAATTTTATGTCTTCTACAACACATAATTTCTTTCAATTTTAATATTCTCAGTTTCTATAGGCTCTCAAATGTGCTAGAATAAGGTCGAACAAAACCATTTTCTGGGATGCTGGAAAATGGCTCAGTGGTTAAGAGCACTTGCTACTTTTCCAGAGGGCCTGAGTTTGGTTCCCAGCATCTACACATGTCTCTGTGGGTACCTTTTACACATACCTATAAACAGAAAATAAAAATAAGTCTTTAAAAGTTACGATTATTCCATTTCTGAATTCTGTTTTTGTGATTATATTTACGTTTTTATTTGTGTGTGTTTCATGATAGGGTCTTACTTTGTAATACAGGCTGCCTTGAAACTTACTTTACAGCCAAACTCAGACTGGCTTGGAACTCACAGTAAATCTCCTGCCTCAGCCTCCCAAGTGCAGGTATTGCAGATGTGAGCCACAATCCCTGCTTCCATGTGTATTTTTGTTTGCTTGGCTCTTCCTGGCCTTCTCTTTGATTCTGGCTCAGTGGCTGATGACTGTCTCAGGAACTCCTGGATGCTCAGGGCTAGTCCCCTCTGAGTACTGTTCATCTCTGCACCTCTTCTCCTCTCCTTATGTCCACTCCATGCCTTCAGCTACGTGTCTAATTTAAATACTTCATCCATTCTTGCTTATCACTGTACAGACTTGAACTTGTGGCTTTCCCTTTGAGCACTGCTTTCTGTGTCCTGGAGACTTTAATGTATCATGTCTGCCTGTTGTTTTTCTAGATCTTTTGGGATTTTGAGTTTGGTTTTCTCTTTCTTTACAGTTGTCAAAGGGAGGGTTTAAAATTTTGTGCAAAGTGAGATCAAAAAATGGAAGCTGAGCTATCGCCAGTCTTTTAGAGGGTTAGGTAAGCTCATGACCTTGTTCATGGCCTGACTTTTGTCAAACACACACTTTAAAGTTTGGGTCTCTTTCCTAGCACTCAGGGAGGCAGAGTCAGGCAGATTGCTGTGAGTTTGAGCCAGCCTGGACTACAAAGCATATCCAGGACAGCCAAGGCTATACAGAGAAACCATATCTTGAAAAAAAAAAGTCTCGTTTTTCAGCTATTGCGCTCAAAGTCAGATTATCTATGAACTGTCATTAGACTTCTTGCAGACCTTATTTTTTTAAGTTTTAAAAACTTTATAATTAAAAAACTTTATAATTATTGTGGGTATGCATACACGACTACACTGGCATGCATATGGAAGTCAGAGGACAGATCTGTGGATTGCTTCTCTCTTTACATTTTTACATGGGTTCTGGGGAACAAGCAGCGGCCACCAGGCTTCGAAGCAAATGCTTTTACCCACTGAGCCCTCTTGCCATCTGTAGCCCTTACTTTTGACTCACTAACTTAACATGGCATGAAGTACACAGAGCCACTGTCATTCATTATTATGCTAAGAACATCAGAGATTACACAGACGATAGAGATCCATCCTGGATTTATCAAGGAGGCAATTTGACCTTGCTCCAGCAGGGCTGGGAGACAGGAGTTGAAAGACCAGACAGAGCATCTGGAGCTCCGATAATGAAGGAAAACTATACGCAGGATTTTGAAGAAGGTAGGAGTTTGGAGGTCAGGAGTCAGTAGTACTGGGGCATTCTGAGCTAGGGGGCTGTATGCAGAGCTGGGCTTTGAGTGGGTCTGGCGTGGAGAGAAGGCACATAGCCTGCTTTCCAGACATAGCTCTGCAAGTCTCCATAGCTCTGAGTCAGGGTTTGGGAGTGTCCCGGGACTAGCCCTGTCCTCTCAGTTGGCTGCATGAGCATCCTTGCAGGGTCGTCACCAGCCCACCAGTCACCAGCCCACCTAGCAGCAGCAGAGGATAGCACGTCTGTCTCAATGCCACGCAGCTGGAGGGCTCTCAGCTCCGCACTTTTACCGGAGAGTTGAAATTGGCACCCATCTCCATTTGATAGCACTAGGTCAGTGTTTGAACATTAATCAGGGAGACAGAGGCATTTCTGCAAAAGAATTACAGTGTCTGATACACACTTGCTATATGGAGCTGCTTCATCAAGTGACCCCCAGTAAATTACCAAATATTTAATGTGGCTGATAAATCAAACAATGTGCTGTCAGTAGGAAGCCCAGGTATTTAAATAATTAAGGAGTTCTTTCTAGAGCCTCTTCACATGGTGATATTCTAGACTTCAAATCAGTTTTTCTCATCCCACCTCCACGTAATATATAGTTATTTCAAATCAGCTTTACTTATTGGGCTCTTTTTAGTAATGCAGCTATGTCAGCAGAAACTGTGTGGACCAGCAAATGGTGAGTGATGGGCTCATGTCAGAAGAGAGCTTGAGAGGTGCTTTCTGCTGTGAGATGGATGAGTCTGGAGCCAGAGCTTGAAGCTCCCTGAGTGTAATAGTTTCAGAGAAAAGGTATGTCTGAAAGAGGGGTGAGTGCCCCATCGCTCAAAAGCTAAGATTTTACACACGCGTGCCAGGCATTGCCTGTGCCGTGGGAGCCTGCTCAGGCTGTGGGGAGAAGGTGCAGCTCTTTAATGGAATCTGAGCTGTGCTTTCTTTTTAGCCACTCCTGGCCTCTTGCAGCTGGGACTGGGTGCTTACGGCAGCACGGCAGAAGACACCGAAGCAACTGGAATCATCGTAGTAGGCTCATGCAGTGATGCCCATGATGGTCCTTGAGCCAGCATTGTCCCCTGTGAGGGCTCTCAGCAGCCAAGCACATAGTGTCTGTCAGTTGCATGAGCTTGGAAGAGTTGGGACAGGGTCTGAAAAGGCAGCTTTTGGTAGCTGGGTGGTCACTGCTCAGTGCAAGCTCCAAGGACAGCCACCTGGAGAGGATTGGTGGGGATAGGGTATGGGCATGCTGGTTTAGATCACTTCTGGTTTGAGCTGCGAGATTGTGCTGAGTTTGATACAAACCAGTTTCTCTGTTGGCAAGCACATGATATATGAGGTGGCTGAGCTCATGTGTCAGTTGGTCTGATACCTCTCTGGACCTTGAGTGTTGCAAGCGGCTTTGAGGGGAGAAACCTGACTTGTGGTGTGCAATGGGGCGCCTGAGCTTGGGCAGCTGGGGCTGCTGCACCGTGTATGCTCTGGCCCTGTTTTATTGCTGCATCTTGTCTCTCAGTGGAGGTTCTTTAGAGGCTGCTCAACAAAGCTCCACTGTCAGCTAAAAGGCTTTTAGGACTTCATAATCACGACTCAGTATCTTTTACTTTTTCTTGAGAGAAAGGGAGAGAGGGGAGAGAGAGAGAAAAGGAACTTTTTCCTTTCTCTTTCCCTTTCCCACCTTTTTTTGAAATCGTTAGCCTTCATGTGAAGTGAAAGGGACTTCAAAACATTGGAAGAAAATAGCTTGGGAAGCTCAGGGTGTGCTTGGCTCCGGGTAGGTCTGAAGGCTTGATAAAGAGGCATCTTTTGCACTGACAGGTGTTTGTGTGCCAGTTGGTGAAGGCTTTTGATGACAAAGCCACTTAGTTTTCTACAGCTCTCCCTTCCCTTTGTGCGGAGGAGTTAGAAAAACTCTAATAAAGTAACTAAATAACAGGGTCGAAAAGTTGGCATTGCTGTTTTCTGTTTCTTCCCTCTTTCCTGCCTGTTGGGTTCTCTCTCTGTGTGTGTATGTGTATGTGTGTTTTGAGACCAGAGGTTAGCCTTAGGAGTCCTTCCTCAAATGTCATCTCCCTCGTTTCTTTGACACACTGAGATCCAGGGCTTGCCAGTTAGTCTAGACTGGCTGAACATTAAATACGGATCCCAGAGACCCGCTGTCTCCCATCTCCAGGGCTGGGATTCTAAGAGCGTACCGTCACACTGAGCTTTCTGTGTGGCTGCTGGGCCTCCAGATCAGGTCCTCATGCTTGTGACACAAACACTTTGCCCATGGAGCCATCTCTCCAGGATCCTGCCCATTAGATTTTGAGACTCACCTGGCCAGGCATTAAGTAAGTCGGTGGCAGGGGTGAGGTGACCAGGGTTTTTCAACTCTCCCTGTGGTTTTGGGATGTATTGCTGTTTAAATGCCTAGATCTAGCAGCCAAATTTTCTTCTGGACAAACAGAAATTTCGGTGGGTGGTGGAACATTGGATGAAAGGACATGTAGAATGAAGCGGCTGGGGAGGGGGCCTCTTCCCCAATGCTGAAGGCCAGCTTCTTTGTTCCCTGGAACCATTCACAAGGCCCCAGCCTCAATTCCCAGCACTGCCAAGTGTAAGGTAACTAAGCAAGTTGCTATCTAAAAGGCTGATATGGAAACTCATGCACTGGGCTCCATAACTTGGTGTATAGAAATATCCATCTTTTTATTTTATGGGAATAATAATAATAAAATTAGAAGAAAATTCAGGGTTTTCTGATAATGGTCCCACTAGTTGGCTTTTGCAACTGTCTGGGAAAGTTGCGGCTCTGAGCTGCAGCTGTTTGAGGTAACAAAACATTAAGATTTGTATAAGAGAGGAAACAGGGCTCAGTGTGTGCCTTGTACTTTTTAAATAGCTGACAGGTAGGTTTGTATAGCATGTGCACCTGAAGTGGCTTCTAAGCACCTCAACTCTTGCCTTCTTAAATTTTAAGGTAAGAGGAAGTCTCCCAACTTACACCCCATGATTCTCATCTCCATCCCTGAGCCCCACCAAGAATTGTTAGCTCAACTGGGGCCACCATTTGTGTTTCAAGGGACCTGAGCTCATCGACATTGTATTGAAAAGGGTACTTGTATAAAAGCTGGGCATGGTAGTGTGCACTTGTAATCCACGTGCTGGGGAGGCAGACACAGGCGGGTCTTTGAGCCAGTGTAGCTTATCCTATTTGGCCAGTGAGAGACCCTGACTCAAAAGGAAAAAAGATGGATGACGAAAGAGGAAAGACCTCTGAGACTATCTTCTAGTCTTCATGTGTACAAGCATATATATGTGTCTACATGCTTAGCACAGCTGCACCTGTATATGTGAACACACTCATATACACACTAGAAGAGGGGAGGGATCCTCATGGGCTCATGGGGAAGCAAGAAAAAAAATGCAAGAATCTGGGTGGTGATGGCGGTGGTGAATGCCTTTAATCCCAGCACTTGGGAGGCAGAGGCAGGCAGATCTCTGAGTTTGAGGCCAGCCTGGTCTACAGAGTGGATTCAGGACAGCCAGGGCTACACAGAGAAACCCTGTTTAAAAAAAAACCAAAAAAAAAATGCACACGCTATCCTGGTACTGAGAGCACAGTCATCGGCAAATGGATATGACAGATGATCAGAATTATAGCAATTTTTATTTGCTTTTACCATGTGCCAGGTACCGGTGCTAAATACTTAATAAGAGTTCTCATCTAACACTCACAACAATCCAGTGGGATATTACTAGCAACAGTGGTGGTAGAGGCAAGTAATAATAATTACAGCAATTACTGTGCCTGCTCTTCCTGGAGCATCTCATTTGCATCTCACAGCGATCCAACGAGCAGAGAACCATCACTCATCTCCCCACTTGATAGAGGAAGAAACAGAGGTTTAGAGATGTTACAGAACTTGTGTAAGGAGCTGGAAAGTGAGTCAGTCATCCGATCAGAGGCTGGGCTCCTGTCTGCCTTTGCGATCACACGTAACGAGCTAAGCGCGGGAATTCCATAGCGGGCCCTTTGTAAGTGCGTGAAATGAGAACTGTGGGTAGAGAGGTGTGCACACTTTAGCCATGCTTTATGCTTACGGTGTCAGTTGCCGAGTTCCTACTTTGTGGGTAAGCCTCTGGCTGTTAGTGCTAGAATGTGGAATGTCTTTTTAAAATGTTTATTTCATATTTAATTTTAATATCTTTTGAGACAGGCCTGTAGCCCCAACTGGACTCAAAGTCATTATGTAGCTGAGGATGACCTTGAACTTTAATCCTCCCGCCTCCACTCCCAAAGTGCTAGGGTTATAGGTGCCGTGCTAGGGATGGAACACAGGATGTTACGCATACCAGGCAAGCACTCAGCACAGCTGACTTGCCTCTACAACTCACTACATCAGCTTCATTATCTGGGGTCAAGCACTATGAACTCACTGAGTGTCATTCTTTCTCCTTCTTCTTCTTCTTCTTCTTCTTCTTCCTCTTCTTCTTCTTCTCTTCCTTCTTCTTCTGGTTCATTTTCTTTATTGCAATTTATTCACTTTGTATCCCAGCTGTAGCCCCCTCCCTCATCCCACCTCATCCCATCCTTCCCTCTTCTCCTCCTATGCCCCTCCCCTAGTCCACTGATAGGGGAGGTCCTCCTCCCCTTCTATCTGACCCTAGCCTATCAGGTACTGAGTGTCATTCTAAGTAGAGTCACTTTGGCATGGTCAGAGTAATTAGATGGTTTGAGAATGGTAAGACCAAATGAGCACGTGGGGATGGGCAATTATCCCCTCATTTTAGAGAGAAAGCACTCAGGCCCTCCAGGGAGACCTGGAATCTTGGTTGGAGGCCCTTGGTTGGTGGTGCGTGGGATGGAACTAGATTTTGGACACCTTTCTACTGATCTGGTGAGGTTTTTTTTCCCCCCTTTGTGACCCCACTATTCAACAACTAACCTGTGAGGCCAAAAAGAAATTAGGTTTTTTTGAATATACACTTATTTATTTAGTGTGTATGTGTGTGTGCGTCTATCTATCTATCTATCTATCTATCTATCTATCTATCTATCTATCTATCTATCTATCTATCTATCTATCTATCTTTCTATCTATGCATATGGAGGCCAGAGGATTTTTTTCTCCCTTTTCACCATGTGGGTTCTGGGGATTAAACCTGGATTGTCAAATCTGGCAACAAGTGCCCTTACCCCCTGAGCCATCTTGCCATCCTGACACCGGGTGTTAGTTGTGTAGTTAAGAGCGGTCCTGCCCTCCTCAGTCTCCATGGATGTTATGGCTGGTCTGTAGCTGACTGTGCTATAGTCATACTAAACTCCTGTAGGTTTAGTTTCCACACCAGTCGGGGAAGTGATGTCTTCCGTCAGATTCTTTGTGTCAGGAACACAGTATTGTTTCTTTGTTCTAACACAAAGAATATTTTTGTTGACTTTTTGGCCCTTGATGGTTAAGGAATTAAACTGACTTATCACATATTGCTAGGAGGTGAGGGGAAGCTGGGTTATGGATAGAAGCGTGTTTTCTTTGAGCTTTGAGAGTTTTATTTCCTGACTCGGAAGAGTCACTGTTTTTGTCATAGGCTCGTTTGTTTGTAGCTTCTCCCCTTACGTCCAGTGTGTTGCGATAGTTCTCAACGTCTTAAGATGTTTGTGATTAAGTTTCATATTGCAAGGGAATTCTTTGTCACCTAGACGCCCAGAATTGAATTTGCCTGAATTAATTATGTCTTCTACACTGTCCCCATGGGCAGGGTTGTGAGGGGAGATGCTCTTTCCTGATGTTGTATAGAAAATCAATCCTGGCCCCTGGCACTGGCTACTTGCGGCAGTGGGGTAGGTACTTGGGTACTTGTCAACCTCTGGATGGTCTTCAGTTCCCATTGTTCTTGGGCCTTTGTTCTGCACTCCTGCTGCTGGACTGGGCTAAGCAATCACCCAAGCCAGGGGACATGCCCGTTGTGATGGATACAAAGACTCTTCCATAAAGAACGGGTCCCAGGTTGAATGTTAAAGACCCTGCCACTGGCTTTTCGTGCATAGCTTGTATTGTTTATAGAGTGTTTGCTACCAGAAACACAGGCACTTGCCCTTTGGCCCAAATAACAGCATGTGGGCAGATGTAGGGCCTGGGTCTGGGCTGGTTTGGAAGATCTCTGGTGTAGGTTCATTGCCTGTGTCCCAGAACACTATTCTCTATTGTGATTTTAAGATAAGAAACTCTTTCGCCCCCTAAAACCTCCATAAAACACACCTGAGAGACTAAGGCGCATGAGAGCAATCTACACCAAGCATGTGAGCCTAGATAAATATCCTTACTATGTAAATAGTTATTCCAAAATATGGGCACCATCGTCCTGTTGGGACTGCCTCCATTTTTAGTGCCTTGGGAGCATACCCTCAAGATAAAACTGAGCATGCCAGCAGGGCACAGCACACAGCAGCAGTTAGAAATGTTAATCTATGTGCCCTCTGTCAGGAGGCCTACAAGGCATTCCTCCCCTGCCATGTGACCACGATGCCTTCGGCTTTGCCGTTCCAGCCAACTGACCCTGCTACTGAACATTTAATAGGGATAAATTCACATGTGAATTCATAATCCCTCATCTAGGCTAAGAGCGCTGGGTAACAAGCTTGTAACAAAGCAAAGCCTGCATCGTGTCCTGACACTCTGACCCCACCTTCCACCCCTCTTCCAACACCTCCCGGGCTGATGCCTGCAGGCATCTGCCCCTCACACAGACCTTGCCTGCCCGCACTATATTGAATGCAGTGTGATCCATGTTTTAAATAAGTAGTTCCCAGTTACTGCCAGTGGACACATTGAGCCGTGTAAGGAAGACTGGTGTGTGAGACAAGGGAGTATGACAAGAGAAAACAAGCATCGGTTCTTCTGTTGTCCCTTCACTTTGAGCCTTATTCTCTTTTATGTAGTGTGACTTTGCCTATGAATCCACCAGCAAAGCCACAGTCTAAGTTTTGAAGATTAAGCATCGCAATTTGCTTTCTCTCTAATGCTTTTACTACGTTCCCCTCTCTCTCTTCCCCTTGGTGTAGGTTGCAGTTAACATTATCTACATATGTCTATAAATACTGAAAATATTTTTGATACAATGTGCATTTAATCAACTTTTTGTTACCGTTACACCATGTGTGGAGGGAAATAGTTTCTGTCTTAATGTTCTATTGAAGTGCCTTCGGAGTGATGATATCATAATCACTTTAATACATTTAAAAGCTTCAAGGCTTAGCATTTATTGAACAAAGCTCATTGAAGGAATATAACGGATGTCTTGAGGCTTTCCGCTGCTGTGAAAAAGGACAGTATTGTTCATGGCCTCTGTAAAAGAAAATCTGAATTTTTATTTTACTTTGCGCCACATTGCAATTATATTTCAAAAGCTCTTCAAGCGAGTCTAACAAAGGGGCTGTTTTTATGAATTGTTATAATTGCAGATTTTAAGGCCGACTGCTGCGGAGTTTAACATTAATAATGGACAGCAATTTAAAACTTTATCACTAAAATCCGCCCTTTGAGAATGGAAAAGATGACTCCCCATGCCCGCTTGTCTTTGGACAAATCCTCCCAAACTGGGAAGTGAGTGGGAAACTTTTTTATTCCTAAGAATCAAATGGGTTATGTTCTTTTTCTGGAGGGGGGAGGCACATTTCCTTGGAAACTTGGAGAAGGGAGAGAGAAGCAGGATGGTCAAATTTGCATGAGGAAGATGACTTGAGTGAAGCCACAGGCTCCCCTATCCACCCATGAATCTTTGTGGATTGAAGAGGCTTCTGCTCAGAGGGTGCTGGAACTCACACAGAGGCAGGCTCCAGAGCCACAGTCTGAAGCTTTACAGACAGGATGGGCTGTGGCTTAGAGTGGACACTGCCCTTCACAGAGGATGGGAATACCCGTGTCAGGCAGCTCGCAACTGCTAGCTGCTGACTTTAGGCTCCAAGGCGACTCCTGACACCCTCTTCTGGACTCCACAAACACCTGCACTCACTCGCGCCCCCCTCACCCCATGCACACATGCGTATAATGAAAATTAAAATCTCAAAAATGTATGCATATGCCCTTGCAGAGGACCCTGGTTCAGCCTCGGCACCCATAGTTGGCAGCTCAAAAGTACCAGTAACTCCAGCTCCAGGGTGATCTGACACCTCTTGCCTCTGAGAATACCTGCTTGTGTGTGTGTGTGTATGTATGTGTGCACTGACATATAGAAAGACACATATACATATAATTTTTAAAAAGTAAACATAGATCTTAGAAATAAATAGCCATTTCTGCAGTTGAGATGGCCAGGTCATGACTTTTGAGCCTGGCATCTCCCAGAACGAGGGCCTCACCTCCACTTTTACTTTACCACGACTGCATAACCCACATGTATCTGCCTGGTCTTGTACTGCATTTCAAGAAAGCATCTTTATCCTCTTCAGAGATCGCCAGGGAGAAAAGTGCCTGGGAAGACAGTCACTGTTTCCTATTTCTTATCCCCAGGGTCTCATTAGCCAGCTCTTGGTCTTTCGAGAACCTGACTGGATTGCTTGAAGTGTCCTTGTGTAAAGCCTTCAAGTCCCTGAAATTTCCTTCAGGGAGAGTAGGCATTGCCGAGTTCACTCACCTTGGAGTGGGGATGTCTGAGGCCTAACTAATGACGAAAACACGTTTCTTTCTGGATGTAATGCTCCAAGTGGGTGGGTTTGACTGCGTGGTTTGGAGAGGATGGCTTTTTACTGCTCCTTGGAAACAGGGAGGTATGGGACTATTCTAGGAACCAACTGAGAGAATTTAGATTTTGACTGTCCTTCAAAGGCATGTGTCCTGGAAGCTTCCATCTGTGGCTCTCTTGAGGGTAGAGGAACTGTTAAGAGGTAGGGCCTAGTAGGAGGAAGTTAGGTCTTTGGCATTGTGTCTTTTACTGGGCTGTGAAGGACTCTGGCCACACTTTTACTAGCTCAGCTTCCCAAGTTCTAGAATTATAGACATGTGTCACCATGCTTAGTTTTAACATTTATTCTGTCCTTTGCAAGAATGGAGTTTTCCAAATCAGAAACGGCCATTTAATCCAGTGAGTCTGCCAACCTTCAATCCTAAGTGCAGTCACTAATGACTGGAATGCTTCTCTTTCTGGGTGACTTTGAGTCTTTTCAGGGCCCGTGGAACCAACAGGATTTAACAAAGCTCTGAGAGTCATGATAGTGGGGTAGCTGGAGTCTTGCTTAGAAAAGTTGTGAAGAAAATGAATGTTGGAGACTTGTATGATATGGCTTTGGAGGGATAATTTGAGATTTGGATTTTTTTAAACCTATATAACAATAAAGACCAATATAAAGCTATAATAATGGAAGATGAAATTAGTGAAAACTGTCCAGTGTATAGTAGCAAAATTACAGTTATAAAGTAGCAACGAAATAATTTTATGGTTGGGGGTCACCACAACGTGAGGAACTATTTTAAAGGGTCGCAGCATTAGGAAGGCTGAGAACTACTTCTTTAAAAGGTTCATATGCATGATATTTTCTGGAGCTCAGTATTGAGTGGTTTGTTTATAGTCTATGTGTATTGTGTGTTGTCCTCCTGTAGGTCTGGGTAGCACATGTATGCTTGCAGAGGCCAGGAAGACGGTGCTGGTTCTCTAGGAACTGTAGTTACAGATGACTGTGAACCACCACGCAGGCGCCGGGTGTGGGGGATGGGAATTGAACCTGGGTGCTCCGGAGGAGCAGCCTGTGCTTTGAACTGCTGAACTGTCTCTCCAACTTATTTATTTCCGTATTTGTTTGTTTGCTTTCTTGTGGAATGCACAATCCCTGCTGCATGTACCTTTTTTGGTGTGTGGGTGTTGATAAGTGTAAGCAGCTGTAGAATTCAACAGATTTCCTTCTGCTCCTTCCCAGCTAGGCTTCCTCCTCCTGCAACCACAGCTCCATTTGGACAGTTTCAGGATTTTATTTACTGTGTGTCTTTGGGTACGTGTTTTTCATCGGTGCGAGTTTCTCCTCACCTCTGGCTTGTTTCTCCTTTCTGTTGAGTTTTTCCAGTAATGTGTGCACCTTTATTTGTTCCTTTCCAATGGAGTCTCGCTGAGATTCTAGATTTTGGTTGTTAGGTTGCTGTGTGCACCGCACACAAGCGTTCATGAATATATTTGCACTTCTCTTGAGTAAGTGGGAGTTTCTGACTTACTTGTGCATTTTGTTTTAGGAGCATTTGCCAGGTCTTTCCCCAGAGTAACCTTTCCTTTTTCTGTCTAGCAGTTGGGGATGAGAGTCCTGCTTGGTCTAGATCCTCACCAACATCTGGTGGTGTCAGTCTTTTTAATCATGACCATTGCTTGTGGGTGTGAGTTTGCCTATAGCCTGGGGCTCCAATGTGGCTTTCCCAGAGTGCTTAAGTTCACAGAGTTCAGTGACATCATCTGCATTCTTGGGGAGCGTTTGAGTCGCTAGTGAAATGTTATGGGGCTATAAAGCTTTCTGCCACTTCTTCAAGTCCTGCAGCGCACCAGAACATGTGAGAGCACACTGGCTCTGACACTTTGTGGTGATGTGATGACACCATGGGTGCTAGGGGCTGACAGCTGTCAAGGTGGGTGCTCAAGTCCTTGCTGAGTCGTATGTGTGTGAGTGTGCGCACACTCATGCATGCACACCACATGCACGTGTGCTTGCATGCACATGCATACAGTGGTCTCCCTGGCACTCTCAGACCTGGGTGAGTCAGCAGCTGAGTTTCATATCCAGCCTCGTGTCACCACATTATCAGAGATGTGAGGAAACTGGATGGAGTTCAGAGAAGAGCACCAAGTACGATTAAAGGGCTTGGAGGGATTAAGGGATTGATTTATGAGGAAAGATGAAAAGAACTTAATGGGTGCTGCTTGGCTAAGTGGGTACATGATAACAGCCTGCAAATATCTGAAGGGGATAAACACCGGAGAGGGAGAGGAATTAGCACAGGGTGAGGAAACTGATCCAAGAATAATGGAGGAATTAGCAGGAGGGAAATGGTGTAGCCCAGCGTTAGCAAGGGTGTGGTTCCTGTGAGGCTTCTTCCTTGTGAGCGGCCTGGGGAAGATACTTGTAAGCACCACGGAGGTGCTGTGGGCTCTCCGTCTGTAGCAGGAGGGTAGGGGGAACATGGCTGAGTGCCAGTGGGTGTGAACCTGGGAGGGGGTTGCTGATATGTTGGGCCCGGTTGGCACTTGGAGGTGAGAAAGATGTATGCTAAGGGATCTAGATTTTTCCTCCAACCTTCCCTCCTACTGACATGAGGAACTGGCAGGTTCAGTTTGCTTGTGTTTTTGCTTCCCACCTTGCTCGAGCAGTGTCTTCTCTATTTCACTTGTTTTGGCTTCCCAGTCATCTTCGGTCACATCCCCAACCCCCTCCTTTCTAGCAGGGAGCTCTCCATGACCTGACCACTGAATCTCTCTCTCACAGCCCGCACATTTTTCAGAGCTGTAGACTTGGGAATGCGGTGTGTGGACTGAGAAGAGGGTGTAGACGGAAACTGCGTGGAGGGAGAGTCTGGCTCCATTCCCCCACGACGTTGTAGAGAGATGACCGTACTTTGCTTTACAGAGCCACGTTTAAGGTTACATGAAATAACATGTTCACAGCATTTAGTAGAGTATCTGGTAAAGAAGAAATGCTGCTGTGATTGAAGCTACAGTTAGGACAACTCGGACTATCACAATCCTGGAACTGAGATCTGGAGGAAGGCCCTCCTGAGCAGGACTCAGCATGGAAGTCACCCATGACACAGCATGTGGTGTGTTTCCTGTGCTCTTAACAGCTTTGGGGGCAGTGTGGGAGGAGTTAAGCTCCCTGCTGGAGAAGATGGTAGAGGGTAGCAGTGCTTCTCTCCTGAGGTACCAGAGACAGTCTTTGAAAGCACTCGGACCTACGTTTGATGCTGCGAACCTCAGGGAACAAGCCAGTTGTGGGGGTGCACAGTAGTGAGCAGGGCCATAAGACTTTTTGGTTTAATGATGTGTTATCTTAAGATAAGTCCAGGCTGAGTGGCTTATGAGCATGTTAAAGACTGCACACTATCCTGACTGGCCCTCCTTGGCCCCTCAGCAGAGTCTAACAGTGATTTCTAGGCCTCTGTGGGACACAGTCAGACTTGGGCCCTCCATGACAGCAGCTGCTGTTCCAATGACAGCGAAAGCGAACTGTGGGTTCACCTTTGCTAAATGTGTTATATGGACCAGCTAATCACAGCCCCAGGGCATAGTCACAAGCCGTATGGGGTCACTGTCCTTCCACTACCTATGAGAAAACCAAGGCTGGGAGGTGGAGCCCGAGTTTCATAGCGGATAAGACAGAGGGTCTCCATGAGTTCCTTCAGTTCTTCTGAGTCAGCTTTAAGAGGAAGTAACAGTTGATGTTTGGGATACTCTGGGCACGGCTCTGTTTGCTTGGGTTGCCTCTCCCACGTGCAGAAATGAGATTACCCCAGGCCCCAGCAGGCAGAGTTTCTCATTGCTTCGGTTTTTCTGTGTCAGGGCCTAGACTTTCAGATGGCAGGTGCCCACCCATCTGGACCCTTCTCTAAAAACACAGCTGATGTGTGCCTTCTGGGGTAGGGAGGGGCTTCAGACATTCACACAGCTCTGGGTACTGTTCTGTTAAAAATTACTTTTTAAAATTCTTTTCTACATATCAGCCCAGCAGGAGTCAGTCTGCAGCTTAGTCTTTTTAGAACATTCCATAATGATCTGGAAGAAATGGAACAATTCATCCTTTGAAACAAGCCTTTTTAATTGGTGGTCTCAGACAAGGGAGCCAGTGGCAGCTTGTCCCATTGATTTGGAATTCCTGTTTATCCCTACTTACTTTCCCTCTTGGCAAATGTGTGTGGTTTTTTTCTTTTCTTTTCTTATCAGTCACTGGGCTAATAATTCCATAAAAGGATTGGGCTCTCCATGTTCGGTTTATTCCAAGAAAGGCCAGAAGCAATATGGACATGAGATGGGCAGGTCATAGCTCAGCCTATGTGTGGATGTCTGCCCATGACCTTTCCACACTGAGTGCTTTCTTGGTGAGATTTCCTTCCTTTTTTTTTTTTTTAACTGCAGGCTTGATTCTCCAGATGGAGAGACTACACACCCGATGTCAGCACTAACCACGAGGGCAGTCTACTGTAGAAAGAAGGGCACCCAAACCAGGGCTCCATGCAGCTGCTGGTGGGATCTGAATGTCTCCTCAGATTAACTCTTTGAATTACAGATCCCAGGTCTCCTGAGCCCGCTTGCTGCTGTCTCAGGGCTAACTACAGAGCAAGTTGGCTAACGAGTGTGGTGTTTCTGTGGCTCTTCTCTCCTCCTAGTCCTTTCCTTCTTCCAGCGGATGGGAGCAGATGCTTTCTACTGCCTTAGCCCAGACATCATGCACCATTCCTGTTTCCACTAGAAAAAGTCAGTTATATGGCCTGAAATGTTGGGGGTAGGAAAGTCACTTGCTTGTCCGGAAAGTTGAGCGGGACTCAAAGGTGGGTCCCCATGTGTCTGCGACACTCCCTGTGGGAGCTGTATCTCACCAGCATGGTGTGCTCTTGGTCTAGGGGACAAGTTAGATCCTTCATTGCATTTGCAACTCATATTTTAAGCTAATATGACTTGTGTTCAGGGGCCAGTGTAAAGGGCCCCAGTTTATTCTTCTGCACAATAACAAAGCCATGGTGTTTCTTTAGGAAGAACTGGGTGCAGGGACCTTCCTGGGAGAATGGCTGCTGTCAAGTTTAGTTCCCACCTGGTCCTGGAATAGATGGCTGTGAGAGCTACTTGGTACAAGTGCTGGCCTAATTTTCCTTCTCTTGTTTCTTCTCAGGACAACTCTGTTGATCAGAATCTATCCCCCACCCCTAACCCAGATCTTTCAGTTAAATTCTACCTCTTCTTATTCTAACTGGTACAGGTTTATCTCTTTTCAGTCTTAGAGACCCCACACTAAAGCCACCTTCTCTTTCCCACGAGGCTTCCATGCCCCTATGCATCCCACATCATCCGTGGCCAGTTTTGACCTCTAGCGTACAGATGACATGTTCACACATCACCACATCCTGTGCAGCTACACGCACACACAAGAACATGCCCCTTTCCTCTCTGAAGTACAGAGGTCAAGAGGAAAGGGAATTCGCGTTGAAGGTGTTTGCCCACTGTTTGTTCACAGTCACCACTCGGTTTGCTGTTCTTTAAAACACAAGTTGGCCCTTAAGCGGAAAGCTGGCTGCCTTTTAGGGAGACTGTCAGAAGCCAGGACATGTTATCTGTGACATTCTCAGCACTGAGTCTGCTCACACTGGTGGTGGTGATGGCTGAATGTGCTATGTGTAACTGGAGGAGTGGTAGAGGGGAAGGACACAAATATGACATCGGGATATAAATGACACCAGGCGCGTGGATACAGGTATTTGGGGAACATTGTCGCCGTGGCAGCTGTAAGGCTCAGCCTTGTTGCTTCTGATTGTTTGGAAGTTTGGTGTGTCCTTTTGCTCCTCCCATTAATGAAATACTAGTGTTATAAACTGACTTTTGCTTTCTCAGGGGCCACCATCTCTTGGTCACCTTGCTATCTGGGCTGAGAGTGGGCTTGTTGGTGTGTCAACTTCCTGTTTGCCTCGTAGTGACTTCATATCAGGTTCCTGGCAGTGACACCCAGTTCTGGGATTGCTTTTCCCGTCAAAGGTGGCCCACTAGAATGCATACAGCCACAGCTGTGTGGTTGGGAAGTTGTCTCTGTGGGGAAGACAGTGGAGGGATGGAGCGGAGTACTCAACGGTTAGCCATATGGGCTTTTGCTTCGCTGTAGAGGTCAGCAGTCTGGGACAGAAACCAGCGAGGGAAAGGACATTAATGAGGTAAAGGGTGTCCATTCATTCAGTCTGGGCTAGTTTGTGTATGAGTCACGTATGTATTGCCCATCTCTGTGAGCCATTGTTCGAGGTACTGTAGATTGCGTAGTAAGGAGTGTTGTGCCTAGCATCACTGAGCCTCCAGACCACAGGCTGCTGCTAGTTAAATAAATGTCCAGCTCAACCTTAGATTCATTAGCTTGATAGAAAAGTAGGCAGTTGGCTAATGAATAAATAAATATTCCGAGTCAGTATAATGTGTGTCGTTAGGAGCAGGGAAAGAAGCAAGGGGTCCTCGGGTCGCTTTTCCTGTTGCTATGATAAGACACTCTGACTAAAGTGACTCACTGAAGAAAGGATTTGTTTTGGCTCACTAAGGGCACTCCATCATGGCAAGGAAGATATGGAGTCTTCACGTGGACGCCATCTTCTCTGGAGAAGCAGATTCTTTTGTTCAGCTAGCTTTCTCCTTTTCGATATAGCCGCCTACATTCAGGGTGGATCTTCCATGAATCGAATGTAGATATTCCTTTACAGACATCTCTCACAAGCATGCTCATGAATAATTCTATACCAAAACCTGAAAGACAAATAGGACTTAACTCATAACAATGGAAGGAAAAACAGTCTAGGCAATAGGGACAACATGTGCAAAGGTCTTGGGGTGGGAGAAAACATGGTAGGAATCAAAGATCATTACAGGGTTTGTATAGTGTGCTGAAGGGGTTGCAGGTACAGTCAGGCTTTGTTGAACCTTCCATGATGTGTTAAAGATTTTTATTGTTACCTTAAGAACAGTGGGAAATACCTGGGCATTTTGCCATTGTGCCCTTCAGACACAACCAGATCTGACCTAGAAAAAGTCTGGCTACTATAAATAATAGATCAAAGGAGGTCAGGGATAGTCACATGCTTGGCTACTACAGAGAAACGGAACAGGAAGGAAAAGACTATTTAATATCAGATGAGTTTGGTGTGAGTTTATGGAAAGGGGAGAAGGAAGGAGCCCAGGATGACACCATGTGGCTTGAAAAGTGGGTGAATGGAGTCTGGTTTAGTTTTTGTTCAGGCTTGGATATTAAACAAGACTCAAAAATGGCTAATGGAGGTCATGGGTGGCTGCCTCCATCATGGCCAAGGAAAACCACCCTGGGGCTGCTGGGTTCTTCTGAGCAGCCTTCTCTTTTCTCGGCTTGGCCATCTCTAGACCATTACTCTTACTAGCTTGGCTATAGCTAGCTCACCGCTGCATTCACATTAGAGATTCTTCTCTTCAGAGCCACCATCTCTCCTGTCTGCCATAGCTGTGGGTAGCTTTCACTCTTTAGCGCAGGCTTTAGACGGAAGCAGAACCAGGTGGCAGGAGAGCAGTGGTGAGTGTGAGCTCCCACGTCCGTGTGGTTGGGGATGCCCTCAGCTTCTGCATCCTGGGTGAACTCCTTTGACTTCTCTCAGTGGCTCCTTTATTCTACCACTTCACTATGCCGCATCACTGCTGCCACTCATATCCTTGCTGCCAGAGATGCCCTTCTCTTTCCTCATCCACATCCTGTATTGGGGATGTGCTTTCTTCATCAGGGGCTCATGTGCTGAGATCTGTGTCCAGGATGCATGAGGTTACAAGGTGGTGGGGGACCTTTAAGAGGTGGAGGCTAGGGTTGAGGAGATGGATCAGTGGGTAAATTCTTGCCATGCAAGTGTAAGTTTGTCAGTTTAGGCCCCTAGGACGCATGTAAAGGCTGCACATGGTATTCTGTAATCCCTGCACTCTTAGAGTGAGATGGGAGGTGAGAACAGAATGAATCTGGGAACAGCCATCCTGAGTGAGGAAACCCAGACCCAGAAATACAAACATCTCCTGATTTCTCTTATATTTAAGCTTTAGATATGTGTTTTACTTGGAGTAGACTTTTTTTTTTCTTTATAAAGTAGTCTGCTTCAGGCATTTTGTTATAGTTACAGAAAGTAGATTAATTCATTTGCTTTAAGAAACTAGCTGAATCTTATACTTCCCATAAAACTGTTTGATCCTTCCTACTCTACTCCAGCTTCCCCTCTGGGTGACTTTTGTCACTCATTGTTTACCACACTGTATAATGATAATAGTTTTAACACTGATGACTTCACTTTTCTGTTTAACACTCATGCTGAATTATTTGACTTTCCAAACCAGGTCTCAGTTCAGTTAGCATGGCTAACAATAATCTAGTATGGGTAAGGCACATTTCTCTCCCCCAGCCCCCCTTGTATAATGCCTCACGCACAGACACAGTGCCCCTAAGACTTCTTGTTTTTCACAGCCAGAGAAATCTCAGTGAACTTAGTGATCGGGTGACCCTTGAGGCTTTTTGGAGTCATTTCCAGAGCAGAAGGCAATGAAGTAAATGTGAGTAGACTCAGCCAAGAGCAGCCTCAGTTTCTTCATACCCTGGCTGTACTCCCTGTGTCCACAGATGTTGCCTGCGCTGCGTCTGTGATTACAGTATCAGTATAGCGCAGATATCAGCATGGAAATGGGGACGGGAAAGACTCAGGATGATGGCCAGCCATATCTTTGGTGCTTTAGAGCCTTTTCTGAGAGACCTACGAGCTGCTGCAAGAGAAAACCAGGAAGTACCCCATCTACTTGGTAATAAGCCAACTGTGCCCTCCAGCGGAGTTGGCTGTCACCTCTGTGGAGACATGGACCATGCTTTAAGTGTCTTGTGTATCTCTGGCACAGTTCAGCTCCATATTGGTCTCTTGACTGGTTCCTTGTGCCTTTGATATGTTACTTCAGTGACTGCTTGCCGCATCTCTCCCCATGGAACTGTAGCTTCCTGGAGGTCATAGAGTATGTCATAGAGTATGTGCTGTCTGTTTCCTGGCAGGGTGGTGTGTGAGCTTCCCTGGGAGACAGTGAAAGTGTTTTGGAAATCTGAGCTGGTGGGTGATGGCAGCGGTGGGTGACAGCAGCTCGCTGTTCCTCCAGGGAGCCCTTCCTGGCCCTGGTGTGCAGCTGTGATGGGGTGCTGTATAAGCTGAGGATGTGGGTGGGTCTAGCCTGTTTTCCCAAACCTATATGCCCACTCAGGTGCAAAGGGTAGTGTTTGCTCAGCTGTGTGCAAGACTGGTGTGCTGCTCTTGTTCCCCAGCCTGGTGACATCTGATGCACAGGGGACAGCTCTGCCGTGGGTAAATGGTGCATTGTTAGTTTTTTTTTTTTCTGTACACATAACCATCATAACAGGGTGACGCTGCTTACAGGCCCTTGGCTGGTTGTGATTTTGACAAGATGGTAGCCTAGCCTGTTTGGAGGAGACCTTACTAGTCAAGGATACCCCACTGATGGCAGGAGCTCGTAAAGGGGTGACATCAAGCTCCGTGGCACTTTTTGTCCTGTCATACCACAGAGGTTTCTCTAAATGACGTGTTTGCTGAGCTCCTGAGGTGCCAGTGAGGCCTACAGGAAGGGAACAGGAGAAGGGGCCTCTGAAAAACCCAGCGAGGTTTTTCACTTAAGAGGTCATGCTGAAGTCACCCAGAGGGGACCCCACTTGGGTAAATAAGCAAGGGGGTGAAAGGTTGAGAAACATGGAATGTGTTTCCTACTGGCTGTACTGTTTCTGGGCTAGCTCCTAGCCATCAGTTCTCTGCGCCCCACCCCACCCTTTTTAATGACTTATTTGTACTGGAAAGCAAGCTATTAATCACAAACAAAATAGCTATGCAACTTGCAAACACACAGAGCCGTTCTAGGGACTGTGGAAAAGCCAAACCCTTGGCAGAGATCTTGAAAACCGCCCTCCTTTTATATGTATTTGAGAAATGCCACCATTTCTCCTCAGGCACTGAAGGTTCCCTTTAATTAGCAGTGAAGTTCCCATTTTGCCTTTCTTCCCGAGGCATCTATAAAGCAGCGGCCTAGTAAAAGGCAGGTACACAGCTCTCAATTGAGCCCTATTGATGTGCTAGTATAGTTTTAATTGTGTTGAGATTTCCTTGCCAAAGTGACACATGCAGAGGCATTTAAAAAAACGTATAGGTTCGTAACTCTTTTCCTGTCTCCGGCTCGTGAATTATGAATGTGTCTTCCGCTGCCTAGTCGGTTCTTCCGAATCTGTAAAATTATTTTAATAACCTGTGTGGGGGTAATGTTAATCTGTTTGCACAGTAGTGTGAATTTATTAGCATTCCTACCCCACTTCAGGGAGCTAACTTGGCCCTTTTGATGCAAGCCCTGGGTTGCAAGATGAGGCAAATTATTGTATATTCTTCTCTCTCTCTCTCTCTCTCATATTTCCTTTCCTCTCCCTTCCTTCTCCATTTCACCAATAGCAATCATTCTATTCCACAGAGTACGTGATAAATCAGCTGCGGAGGGCTGAGATTTGCCATAACATGACATGACCTATCAGCCTGTCAGGTCTGGGTTGACTCGTAGTCTTTTGGGCTGTGTATTTCTTCAAAGTCCAGGGCCAGTTTCTTCGTCAGCTCTAACTAATTTCAGAGCAGAGGGGAAACTTGACTGGAGTGCTGTTTGGGATCTGCTTTTTAATCCTGGTCTGTTTAATGTTTGCTTTTGACAGTCTGGGCCAGACATCATTTTAATGGTATGTGTGGTGATAAAGCCAATAAACTGTCAAGATGATTGATAATCTAAGCATTATAGCAATATGACTTTCCTGTTCTCCTCTGTGCTTTAGACGATGGCTTCCAAATTGAATTCCTACAGAGTGTGTTGTGTGTGCCTGGTGCAGGCTTCTTAGAAGCCTTTGAAGGAGGTAGCTGTGCCCAACAGCAGACTTTTAGCCCTCAATTACCCATACGAATAGATTTGCATATGTGTTGGTACCCTCTAATTTGGGAAACATCAAGAATTTATGGCTCTGCCCTCGTACCAGTCCCCCAGCAATTTATAGGCACCGGCGCAACTTTTTATTATGTCTTTATGGTGTTTTTTCACCTGGCATGCATCTTGGATTCCATGTGTTTGACTCTGTTATCTGTGGTTGAAAGACACCCCCGATAACGCAGTCCGCCGTAGTAGAGGCAGGCTTCTGGGCTGCTCCCTTCTGCTCTTTGTTGCTTTTTATTTTTTCCCCTTTGATTTAGCAGACATTTTAAAGCATCTGGCCTTCATCTCATTAATCAGACATGACCAGGTGTTTGAGAGCAGCGACAGCGGGAGTGCTCAGCCATTCTTTGTTGGCCCTTGTGGGCCACCATTGCTAGGCTGGTACCTCCTCTCTTCGTGGCCCAGTGTTGCTTGGAAACAAAAAAAAAATCACAAGGTCAGAGATGTTGGTGTGTGTGTGTGTAATATACTTATGCAATTTTTTTTAAATCAGAAGAGCATAAGCAAATATCATATTTAACATTTTTTATTTGTTTTTCAAAACACCATATAGTCCTGACTGTCCTGGAACTTGCTCTGTAGTCAGCCTGGCCTCAAATTCATTGTGATCTACCTACTTCTGCCTTCCGAGCACTGGGATTAAAGGTATATGCCACCACTGCCCAGCTTTTACACTCTTATCTTGACTTAAGAGATTCTTCTGTTTTGTGCCCACACAGGTGTGTGGAGCGGGGTGTGAATTTTATTTAGTGTCTACTGTTCAGATTGTGTCTAGGAAGAACACTGATAGGCTGGTTCTCTGAGAATCATAGGTTATTAGTAACCCAATCAGCATCTCTGATATCTGTTGGCATGGTGATTTCTGTGCGTTTCTTTCAGGTCTTGTGTGCGTTACAGATGGCAGTGAGTTGCAGGGAGGTGGCATGTCTTGACTGCTGGCAGATTTGGGATTAGTCATACCCGTGCGTCTTTATTCAAAGCCAGCCATCCTTTCAATTTATTTTCTTCTTGTTAGCTAATAGTCATTTTCCTTTTGATCAGGGGACACTGAGAAAGTCATTTCAGTTTTCTGGCTTCAGTTTTTCATCTGACTGAAGGAATTGCATTTTCTAGCTTTTAACACACACACACACACAGTCTGCACACATGCTTATGGGTGTTTTTGAGTGGGTAGCCTGCCCATGTGTGGAGGTCAGTATTGCATGTCAGGTATCTTTCTATGTTACTTTCTAACTCTCAGTGAACCTGAGGCTTGTTGATTTGTCTAGACTGTCTGGTAGAGAGCCCTTGGAATTCTTGTTTTCCCTCTTCCCACTCACGTTCTGTAAAACCAGGCTTTCACGTGGATGCTGGGGCTTGAACTCTGATGCTTATGCTTTTCCAGCCAGTACCGTATCCCCTGAGCCATCTCCTCAGCCCCTTAACTAGTGTTTCATCACTTTGCCTTTACAGGGCCCACAACCCATCTAGAGGCCAGCCTGTTAGAATCACAGGGGAGATTGGCCACTGGCTCCCCAACTGTGTGACTCTGTAGATCATTTGCCATCTGACTCTGGTCTTTCCTCTGCAACATGGAGACAAGGTTGTCCTGAGTTCAACTGAGAAATAAAAGCACCTGGCAGTATACCCAGCATAGAAGATACATTTAATAAATATTTGTGTGACAGGATATTAATTTCAGATTGTCACTGCACTTAAAAAAAGTGTTCATGTTTTAAACATGCAATTCTTTGGATCCCTTGTTTGCCTGCCCCCTTTCCACGTGCTCACTCGCTAGAGTATGCGATGTTTACTTTGTTCAATAAAGGATGATGGGCAGAAAACATAGAACATGAGAGGCCAGTCTTGAGTATTGAACTTCAAAGGTATAAGCTCTAGTGAGGGGGAAAAGATTTAGAAGGAAGTACAGTGGTGGGAGAACTAATTGCCCCTAAATCATAGGCAAAGATGTCTCGAGACCAGGAGTCAGCCAGGGGTGGGCAGAGGCATCAATGCTCGTGAGAGGCTAGTAGAGGTCCATGTGTCTTTCATACTGCACACTGTGGTTTGGGGTAAAACTCAGCTCTGTCAGGCTGTGTGCTGAGCGTGGAGGAAAGTGCTGTGAAATGCTGACTTCCGGATATAACACGGCTGTTACAGTCACGGACACATAGCATCTGTGGTGGTCTGTGCAAGACCTACACACACACACACACATACACACACACACACACACATGCACGCGCACTTGCAAAGCTTGAACGTAGAGCAGGACTAGTTGAAAAGAAGAAGAGGGTCAGCAGGAGTGGAAGTAGGTAGGAGAAGGTACTGGTAGGTGAATATGACCATGAGATGTCATCTATATATGTTTATGAAATGATCAAATATAAAGATTGAAGAAAAAAAAGAAAGAATTCAGGAAGAAGGTAAGTTATCCAAGATATCCAAACACAGGAGGGTATGGTAGAGGCTTCTGGGAGGAAGACAGGGTTGGGCTAGGTTCTAAAGGGAACTGAGGATTTGGCTAGATGATGTTCACCAGCTTTAAGTTGAGCTCCCCAGAGCCTATAGATTAGTCCATCTAAATTATGAACCTGGCTTTGATTGGCCAACTGAATAGATGGTGGTATATGATAGTGTTTGCAAAGCTAGAGAAAGAAGAGGCAGGGATGCTGGGCACAGAGACAGAGGAAATCAGTGGGTAGAGAGGAGCATCCCTGGGAGGCTGAAAGAGTCCCTGAAGCTGGAGGTGGGTCCTCTTTTTTATTTTAATCTATCTATCTATCTATCTATCTATCTATCTATCTATCTATCTATCTATCTATCTATCTATCCTACCTACCTACCTACTACCTTCCTACCTACCTATCTCAGGATTCCCACTTCACTTCTCAAGAACTGGTGCTTGGTAGACTGTTTCATCAGGGATTCTATGAGGGATGGGAAGGGCAGTTCCTTATCAGTTTCCAGCTCTTACCTGTCATAAGCAGAGCCTGTGCACTCCGAAGGCAGGACCTCCTATGTTTATTTGCATATGCAGTGTGATTCTGCCCCCCCTTCCCCAGGAGGACAGCTACTGTCCATACATATGAATTCCTACTGTCCCTCAGAATTTGAGAGAAAACCCATAGTTCACATCATTTGACCCAGGAACCTGAAGAGAACATTTCATCCATGCTAGGTGGCTCAAGGTATTCAGACGACTGTCCTTTTCTTTGAGACCCTTACTGCTTGGTATTCTGCCTTTTTGAGCAGTTCAGTGGTAGAACTCATGCTTAGCATGCCTGCGCGTGAGTCTTAGCACCAAACAAGGATAGCAAAATAAACCCACTAACAGGACCCACTAGGTCAACAGTGGGTCGCAGCCTCTCTGGGAGTCACATATCTGCTATCCTGTATGGCAGATGTTTACATCATGATTCATAACAATAGAAAAACTACAGTTTTGAATTAGCAACGAAATAATTTTATGGTTGAGGTCACTACAACATGAGGAACTGTATTAAAGCTGCTCAGCATTAGGAAAGTTGAGAACTACCTCACTGGGTCATGTGCACCCCACAGGAGAGGATTGGATCTTGTGGTTTGTTAGCTGAGAAAGACCTGGAATTTCATGGCAAATCCTAGACTCTTCCTCCTGATGCTTTCACTCCTACAAGCTGCTCAGCAATTCCGTTCCTCCCGCAGGCACTGAGTCCTGTCTGCTGTAGGATTAGGAAGCTGGTGCTGTCTCACAGCTTGTGGGGTTCTGATGCACATCATTGTTTGCAGTAGGTTTACTTAGCAAAGAAACCACTTCTGTCTCATCCCTTCCATGTCCATCTGGTGGGTCAGTGTATCAGCACTATTGACTCAACAGAATAGTAGCCACAGAGTGACAACCTGTACTTGTCACTGTCCAACCGACTCCAGCATGGCCAGTGTGCCATGCTGGCTGCCTCTGTAGATGGGTGCAAAGCCCAGGCCCTTGTAATGATGCAGAGGGGAAAGGGTGGACGTTTTGGCTTATGATATGTAAACATGTTTTAATCCCAGGTGTGGGGTATGGGACTGATTGAGATTGTCCTCAGCAGCAAAACCACTTGCCTCATGTCTCTGAGAGGGACTCTTTGCCAGTTGCAAGTAGTTTAAATCGGAGGACTCTGGAGAGGGAATAAATACCAAAGAATGTTGAGTGGCTCCAAGGAAGAAGAGTGCTCCTGGTGCTTCCTCCTGCTGCTTCTGGCTGCTGTTGATGCAGTGTGATAAGAAGAAGTTGGAGATACCCTGAAACGAGGATTGGACTTGCCCCAAGGAAACCGGATGACCCTAAACAGTTGGAAGTAGCTTAAGAAAACTGTGCCTCTTTTCCCCACTAACCTTTTTTTCTCTCTTACCTGGTATTGGAGTGTTGGAAGGAATTGAGGTGGAGAACAGAGAAAGAGAGGCATTAAGAAACCTAAATAAAATAGTTTTAAAAAGGGCGTAACAGGAAAGGCCCCAAGATGCATAGCTCCTGGTTTCCTTTCCTTGATTTCACTTGAGCCATTATTCTTTCCTGCCACAGCTGACAGAAGGTAGCTCTGTGTAGAGTATTACTTTGACCATTTTGCTCCAGGAAAGCATTAGTAATTTATAAATAAAATACACATAAAATAGGAGACATCAAATATAGGTTTATTGACAACAAAGGCGCTATTAATGCTGAAACTGGCTGGTTTGAAATCGAGTTAGTTTCGTTGCTGATTTATGTGCTGTTTGTTTTTAGGAGGGCTTGCGAGTGGGGCATGCTGGCACTTGGGAGTTAGCAGCTGAGCAGCTAGACAGAGCTGTTTTGGGTCTGAGTTCTGGAGTGAAGTGAGAGGAGGAAGAAATAGGAAAAAGAAGGATGAGGGAGGAAGGGGAAAGA
Source organism: Pachyuromys duprasi (assembly GCA_028658305.1). Taxonomy (NCBI): domain Eukaryota; kingdom Metazoa; phylum Chordata; class Mammalia; order Rodentia; family Muridae; genus Pachyuromys; species Pachyuromys duprasi. Next base: position 88,453,757 of record CM053766.1, read on the forward strand.
AGCAGAGGAGGAAGAAGGGGAAAAGAGAAGTAGAGGAGGAGGAAGGAGAGAGAAGAAGATGGAGGGGAAGGCAGGCCCTCAGCAGCAGCAGGAAGGATGAGCTTCTCTCTGAGCTTGATGGCTGTGTATTTAAGCAAGAGCATGTTGCCAGGAAATTGAGAAAGTAAGTGTGTGTGTGCTTTATGTCAAGCATAGCTCATTTGAAGTATACCTGTGTGGACATGAGGGCTTGCAGAAAACCATTATTTATTTCTCTTGAATCTGTCCTACTTGTTAAACAAAATTTGACAGATGGTTTGCAGCAAGAGTAATGAGGCCATTATATTGCCAAGTTTTATCTGGAGCCTATCAGTTGTTGTGTGGGAAAGGGGGTTGTCTTTATTTGGGGGAAGCCTCATTCCCTCCCTGTGGAGAGAAGCAAATTCATTTAGTTGGAAAATTAGGAAAATTAAAAGTTCATTTTCTGAGCCTTACCACAAGGTGTAGTTGGTTATTAAAAACCTTTCACCAGGCCCGTCTGACTGGAAGGCACCATGCAATGCTCTGCGACAGATGTGAATGGTTTTGCATGTTTTTGTTTGTTTGCCTGCTCTACGGTGAGAAACTTCAGAGTTGGGTTTTGCTTCCCTACCTAGGTCCCCTTACATATATTATTGCCGCCCTACATCTCCCATATGCACGCCTTCTTATCTGCACAGACATCACATTTTGGGGGCCTGGGGAGATGGCTCAGTATGCAAAACACTTGTTACAAACAGGAGAGGGCTAGTTTGAATCTCCAGAACCCTCACATCTACGAGTCTCAGGGTACCTGCAAAAGATGGGGTGGAGATGATAGACTCCCTAGAAGCTCCTAGGCCAGCTAACCTGCCATACTTGATGACAAGAGAACCTGGAAGGCAAGGACAGACACTTAGGTTGTCCACTGACCTCCTCACAAGGTGTGTGTAGTTAAGCACATGACTATACTCAACCCCCCCAACATACACGTGCATACATCTCTCTCTCACTCCTTTAAAAAGAGCATGTTTTTACTTGAAGTCACAAATGCCACCCACCATCTTCTCAGAGTATTCTCTTGCATGCCACAGACTGGCTAGTAGATTGCAGGAATACTGGGTATCTTATGTATGCCCTCATGTTAGTGTCATTGCTGCTAGAATAAATTACCACACACCCAGTGGCTCACAACAACAATTCTGGAAGTCAGAGGTCTGAAGCTGGTCAGTGGGGTAATATCAACGTGCCAACAAGGACAAACTGTGAGCCCTCATAAGCTCTACAGCAGTAGTTCTCAACCTGTGGATTGTGACCCCTTGAGGGGTTGAATGACCCTTTCGTAGGAATTGTATATCGGATATCCTGCATATCAAATATTTATACTGTAATTCTTTTTTTTTTAATTTTTTTATTTTTTGTTATCAATCACAGGTCAGGTACTTTGCATCCCATGCCCAGCCCGCCCACTCCCTCCCACCCTCCCCCACCCTCCCTCATCTCCTCCCCGCCCACTCCAAGTCCACCAGGGGGGGAGGACCTCCTCCCCTTCCATCCAACCCCAGCTCATCCTGACTCCTCAGGGCTGGCTACAATGTCGTCCACTGGGATCCAGCCATTGTGTCACTCCCCGGCTTGTATGGGGAGGGATACTGTAATTCTTAACTGTAGTAAATTTACAGTTATGAAGCAACAAAAATAATTTTATGGTTGGGGTCACCACAACATGAGGAACTGTATTAAAGGATCACAGCATTAGGAAGTTTAAGAACCATTGCTCCAACAGAACCAAAAAAACTGGGCACAGGGATCTTTTTTGAAACTGATACTCCAACCAAGTACCATGCATGGAGATAACCTAGAACCCCTGCACCGAGGTAGCTCATGGCAGTTCAGTGTCCAAGTGGGTTCCATAGTAATGGAAACAGGGATTGCTTCTGACATGAACAGAGAAAGGTGAATACATTTAAAAAACAAAACAAAACAAATAAAACATTGCTCCAGCAGAAGATCTGTTTCTTTGCCTTGGTTGGCTTTTAGAAACAATCATATTCCTTAGTTCTTAATCTTGAATTTCTCCAACATTTGTTTCCATTTCTACACTTCCTTCTCTGACTCTCCTCTTTCTGCCTCCATTTCATAAGGGCTTTGGGATTTCCTAGATGATTTGTGATAATCTCTGCATCTCAGGATCCTTAATTTCCTTGAATTAGCAGCATCCTGTGTGTCTGTTAGGTACAGAGCCATGGGGTCCAGGGCTTAGAATGAGGTCATTATTCTGATTATAGAGATTGGGAGGACTTGTGGTTATTTATTATTTATTTGTTTATTTATTTATTGAGACATGGTTTCTCTGTGTCATCTTGGCTGTCCTGGTACTCACTCTGTAGACCAGGCTGGCCTCGAACTCAGAGATCCACCTGCCTCTGCCTCCTGAGTTCTGGGATTAAAGGTGTGCATCATTATGCCCAGCTAGGACTCATGATTATAATGATATAGGTCTCTTGGTATTTTCCTCAGAACATTCTCAAAATTCTGGATTGGTTATTGTTGGAATCAGTGATTCTCTGTGTGTGTGTATGTGTGCCTGTGTATGTTACTTTATTTAGAACATAACTTTTGCAGCCTACCTTCATTCTAGTTTATGGTGAATTGATTAAAAGCTGATAACGTATCAGATGCAAGTGTTCTTGGTTTCTAAGATACTGTTCTATCACTTTTTTTTTTTTACATTGCTTTACTTTAAACAGAAAAAAACACACCCAACATGACCCATGCCAGGTATGATGGTACAGGCTTGTAATCTTTTTTCCCATTTTTTTAATTTTAATTTTTATTAATTACAATTTATTAACTTTGTATCCCCCCTGTAGGTCCCTTCCTCCTCCCTTCCCAATCCTGCCCTCCCTCCCCCTTCTTCACCCCTGCCCCTCCCCAAGTCCACTGATAGGGGAGGTCTTCCTCCCCTTCTTTCTGATCCTAGTCTTATCAGGTCTCATCAGGACTGGTTGCATTGTCTTCCTCTGTGGCCTGGTAAGGCTGCTCCCCCCCTCAGGGGGAGGTGTTCAAAGAGCAGGCCAATCAGTTCATGTCAGAGACAGTCCCTGTTCCCATTACTATGGAACCCACTTGGACACTGAACTGCCATGGAACCCTCCTCCACTGCTGGTGGGAATGTAAACTTGTACAACCACTCTGGAAATCAGTCTGGCGCTTTCTCAGACAATTAGGAATAGTACTTCCTCAAGATCCAACTATACCACTCCTAGGCATATATCCAAAAGATGCTCAAGTATACAAGGACTTTTGCTCAACCATGTTTGTAGCAGCTTTATCTGTAATAGCCATAAGCTGGAAGCAACCCAGATGCCCCTCAACTGAGGAATGGATACAGAAATTGTGGTACAGCTACACAATAGGGTTGTAATCTTGGCACTTTAAAAGTTGAAGAAGAAGAATCACAAGATTAAGGTTGTGCAGAGTCCCAGAGCAAGAGCCTGACTCAAAAATCTTAATGCCAGGGAGGTAGCTTAGAGGCAGAGCATTTGCATATAGTTTGTTTCCCACATTACAAATGAAATAATTAAACAACCTATAAAACCCCCAAATGAGCTGTTTCTGTTATGGGAAAGACCTAAGTCCTCATTTGGAGAGGCTGTTCTGATGTTTCTTATAGTGTCTGTTCTAGATCTACATGAGAACACTGGGGATGTGGCTCAGTGGTATAGTTCTTGCCTAGCTAGCATCTTTGAGGCCCTGGATCCAATTCCTAGGACTGCCATACACAAATATTTGTGGGTCCTGTCATAGCTACCATTCTATTGTTGTGAAGAGACACCATGACCAAGACGACTATTATAAGAAAAAATATTTAATTGGGGTTTTGATTATAGTGTCAGAGGTTTAGTCCATTATCATCATGGTGGGGATCAGGGGATCATGGTGGTGGCATGCAGGCAGGTGCTAGAGTAGTAGCTGAGAGCCACATCGTGATCTGTAGGCAGACAGACAGAGAGAGAGAGAGAGAGAGACAGAGAGACAGAGAGACAGAGAGACAGAGAGACAGAGAGACAGAGAGACAGAGACAGATAGACAGACAGGCAGACAGAGATGCACAGAGAGAGACAAAGTCAGAGAGAGATAGACTCCAGGTTTGGCATAGGCTTTCGAAGGCCCAAAGCTCACTCCCAGTGACACATTTCTTCTAACAAGGCCACACTTTCTAAACCTTCTAATCTCTTCAAAGAGTTCTATTTCTTGGTGACTAAGCATTCACATATATGAGCCTATGGGGGGCCGTTCTTATTCAAACCACTATAGGTCTAGAGTAGGTAGGCCTAGCAGGGTCCTGGAAAGGTGTCTTGACCTCTGTGATGACATTAGGATTTCTATTCTTGGTAGCACACAAAGACATAGGTTATCCGTCATCTGGTGAATAAGTAAAGACAATGTGGAATGGGTTGTGTCTGAAATGCTCAGGAAATATTTTGTACTTCAGATTGTGGAGTATTTGCATATGCATAATGAACTGTATTTGGAGGTAGGATTTACATCTTAAATTTTGTTTCCTGCATATCATATGAACACAGCCTAAAAATCATTATATATTATATGTTATGTATTTTGAATATGCCTTTATTTTAACTATGACCCATCATGAAGCCAGGTGTGGAAATCTCTTCTTGCATCATGTTGGCTCCCAGAGTGCTTCAGATGTCCAGATAGGGACACACAACCTAAATACTTGCTAATGAGAACCGAGGGCTGGCTCTGGAGCCGACTATGCACTGCTCTGTGCATATACTTGCAGTTGTGATGGTGCATGCCGACACAATCTCGAATTGCCCTGGAGACAAATCTCTGGGCATGTCCGTGAGGGAGTTTCTAGATTAAGGCTAACTGAGGTGGGAAAATGCCCCCTGAGTGTGGGCAGTGGCATTCCATGGTGGGGGGGAGGGTGTCCCAGGCTGCGTAAAAAGCGGAAGATAGCTAAGTGAACACTCCTCCCTCTCTGCATCCTGGGTGCACACATGATGTGACCATCTGACTTCTGTCCCTGCCCATGAGCCTCCCTTGCCACGATGAACGTGTTCCCAGAAAGTGTAAGCCCAAAGGAATCTTTCCTTCTTAACACTGGTTTGGTCAGGCATTTTGTCACAACAAGAACTCCAATATGGAACCTCAACCTTTATTACAAACTGTGAAATCACTACAACTGTTCCCTCCTAAAGGAAGGAACACTGAAGTGGGGCCTAGCCAGTCAGGTAAGGGCCCACCACTGAGAGTTGCAAGTTGCCTTCAGAGTCTAAGGTTAGATAGTTTGGCTGGGGAGGACTTAGAGAAGATCTGGTGTGGGGACCTCAAATGCAAAAGCCCTGTACAGAGAATGTGAAAGAACAAGGCAGTTTTGTATAGAACAACGGGGGTGGGGGAGTGTGGGGGGTGGAGAAGGTTGTGGGTTCAAAAGCAAAACAGCAATACAAAACACCCCTCCTCCCACATACACTAAACATAAAAAAGTGCTGTGACATCCAAGTCAAGATGCGGGTGGGGTGCTGGAAGTTTCTCCAGTGACATGGTCCTTCCTAATATGTGAGGCCCTGGATTCAGTCCCCATACCATAGAAAACAAAAGCAAAACAAACAAAACCACCAAAAGACTTCTGGGGATATTGGCATGGCCCATGGTGGAAACTTCTAATTTAGTTCAGCCTTCTTATTTAATTAATTTATTTTTTATCTGAGACAAGTTTTCACTGTGTAACCAGAACTAGCAACAGTCCTCTGGACTCAGCCTTCCAAGTACTGGGATTATAGTATGAACCATTATGCCTGGCAACATTCTTATTTTATGTTTTTTTTTTATTATTTTTTTATGAGACAAGGTCTCATTCCATATCCTAGTTTGCTCTTATGGTGATTTTCCTGCCTCAGCCTCCTGAGTTCCGGGGCTATAGGCATGAGCCACCATGGTGGGCAGTCTCCTCATTTTGAATAGAAAGAAACCAAGACACAAAGGGCTTGAAGCAAATTGTTCTGGCCCTCACCTTGTGAATGGCCAAGGAGATCAAGTGACATGAGTCCCAAGTAGCAGGCCCTCCTTCATTGTAAACCTTCCTTGGTGTTGTGGATGGGGCCAGAGTCAGACCCAATGTGTCAAGACTGAGCAAAGAGGAATTATTTACTAAACAAGAGCTGAATTGAACTCAACCTTTTATATTTTTTAAGGGATGTATGAGAAAGGCGGGGATGAAAACAAGCATTCTGGAAAATCAGGACTCAGACAAGCTGCTCGCCATTGCAGGAGCTGGTTCTGGGCAGAGTGCTGTGCCTGGCAGAGAGAGCCATCAAAAGTCTATGAGAAGATCTGGATCTGGCCCTGGCTTTGCCTCTGCTTGGCAGTGCAGCCTTTGGCAGCCATTGTCCCTCTTGAACTCACTTCAGTTTCCCTGCTTGTAACCTGGAGCTTGTATGCTTACGCTCCTCCCTCACAAGGTGCTGGGAGTGAAATGGGGACTTTGAGGAACACGGTTTCACTGTGGAGTGTGTCTGTATATAAGCAGTTGCTTACTGTCTTTGGGCAGAGATCCCGTGAGAGCCGGGTGCTGAAGCATGTGTGTACATGTGTTCTATTGACAAAGCCTGTGTCACCTTGAGGACATCTTGTTTCAAGTCTTCCCATAATTACATGGTACTGTATGTGGGGGTTGGTGCTATGCGTGTTGGACACCTAATAATTACAGAAGGAGTAAGAGCTCTGGTATGATGGGAGCCCAGTTCTCTTGCCCAGGGGCCTCCGTGTGATCTGCTGTCATGTTGTTTTTTCACTTAGACGAAGCAGGAAGGCTTGGCTATATCAACTGAAAGCCTGCATTAGCTTGGAACTGCACGAACCAGGTATGGGGACCTGCCTCCAAGCCTGATTGTGGCAGGGAATAACGGAAGTGACCATGTAATTTGTTGTCCAAATTGAACATGTCTGAAAATGAAAAAAGGAAGAGGGAGTTGAAATAAATATGCTGGGTGTAACCTGAGGTTGTCATGTGGCTGTGCTAGTAATAACATCTGGACAGCTGTGTCCAGCTTCAGCTCAAAACAGGCTGTGTGATGGGCACCGTTAGCCTCTAGCTCTGTATTCCTAAGGGAGGCTGAGGGTGCCGGGTGGCATGTTGTACCACTTTGTCAAGGACTTTTCTGAACTCCTGAGCTTTGACTAATTTCCTCTACTGTTTTTCTCTTCAGGACCCTTCTATCCGCCATTTGCTGAAGCTCCTTCCCCATTACTATTTGGTTAACTGGCAGCCTTCACCCCAGCTGATAATTTGCATATAAAATAAGCTTCTGAAAACACAGAGCTGGAAGGCTGGAGAGATATCTCAGTCGGTGAAGTGCTGGCCCCAAAACTGTGAGGACTTGAGTTTGGATCCCCAGCATGCTTGTAAAAGCGGGACTGGGAGGACAAAGGATGGTAGATTCCAGAGCTTGCTGGCCACCCAGCTTAGCCAATGAGCTCCAGCTTCAGCGAGAGAGCCTTCTCAAGAGATGACCTGGAAAACATACAGGACAACACTGGAGTTGACCTTTGGCCTCTACAAGCATCCATGTATGTTTGTGTACAAGCACATCACACACATATAGAGGGAAGGAGGGAGAGAGGGAGAGAGGAGGAAGAGAGGAGGGAACAAGAGAGAGGGGAGGAAGGAGGAAGAGGGAGGAGGGAGCAAGAACAAGTGAGCGAGGGAGACAGAGAGAGAGGAGTTGGAACACTTTTTTTTTACCATAGTAATTATTATTTTTTAATTTTTCAATATTTATTTATTTTAATTTTTATTATATATATTCTTTTAATTTTTATTTTTATTAATTATAATTTATTCACATTGTACCCCACCCATAGCCTCTCCCTCCTCCCCTGCCAACCCCATTCTTCCTCCCCCTTCTCCAGCCATGCCCCTCCTCCAGTCCACTGATAGGGGAGGTCTTCCTCCCCTTCCTTCTGATCCTAGTTTATCAGGTCTCATCAGGAGTGGCTGCATTGTCTTCCTCTTTGTCCTGGTAATGCTGCTCCCCCCTCACGGGGAGGTGATCAAAGGAGTTGGAACACTTAAGGGCCAGCAGTCTGGAGCAGTGTGTTGGCCTACAGTGTGGAGATAACATGACCAGCTTTATGACTTTGCTGTTCAGAGTCAACAAAACAGTTTATATGAAAATGACTCACAACTAATGAAGGGTTAATATAGAAATAGATGCTTATTCATAAGATTATAGAGGCATCTTAGACAAAACAACCTGAATGACACATTCACAATGAAGAAGTTGCTAGCCTTGGGGAGAGACATTTTGGGAGACTGATCTTTTTTGACAGTCCTTCAACTTGAATCTTTTTGGCAAGTTATTCATTTAAAGAGTTGATTTTGGGGTAGAGTGGACTGAAGATGGCAGACATACTTAAGTTTGAATCTTTTCTCTGCTCAATTTAAGTGACCTTGAGCAAGATTTCGACTTGTGAGTCTTGGGTTGCTATTCTCTAGAGTGGGCATCAGTGTTTGAAAGAGTATTTACGAAACTCCACAGTGCCTGACATACACAGGACATGGAAACGTTGGGCCTTCCTTTCTTTTATGTTCTTCTGCCAAGGTCTTATAGTCAGAAAATAGTAAGTCAGTGGCCTTTTAAGGAGCCATTTGTGTAGATGGCTTCTCCTACAGAACTTGAGGCCCTGTGGTCTACACATAGAATATAAAGTTTGTTCTGAGGGATTTAGAATGGAGAACTTAGGATTTCAAACACAGAAGATGAGTAAACTAGACATTGGACATAGTGGTACATGCCTATAGTTCTGGAACCCAGGAGGCTCAGGAAGGAGTTTGAAGTCAGCCTGTGCTATATCGCAAGTGCCAAGCTGCCATCTGTACCTTGGGTTGGCTTTGGATTCACTGGGTAGCCCCAGCTGGCTTCAAATTCACAGCAATCTCCTGCTTCAGCCTTCTGAGTAGTGGGGTTACAGGCATGGACACTGTTTGTGTGTAGCTGGGATTTTGGTGATAACTCCATTTTCTTGAGTCCACTGGCAAGTCTTCAGACCAAGCAGAGACTGAGGCTAGGAACTATCCACACGGATTCTCTCATCTCTCATTTAGTTGAGAAAGGAAGAACATTTTAGGCCATGGGTGGCACCCAGTTACTAATCTACTCCCTAAAAGTAGAGGTCCTCAGAAGGATAAGCCTTCTTAAAGGACTGTGTGGTTTTTGAGGATCCTTCATACAGAGATTTGGGTGAGAGTGGGTCTTGGAATGTCATGCTCACAACCTGAAATTTTGCAGATGATCAGAGTGTTCAGCTATCATAGGCTGGCCCCTTGATCTAGAGATGAAGATGAAAATGGTCAAATGGTTAGGATTGACTCTGGCATGGATGGTTCCTGACGGGTCGATTGACTTAAGAGGTCACATTTACTTGGTGAGAACGGGATTAATGTAATCGCATTTTGAAGCCTTTATAAAAGAGTAAATTGGCCCTTTGCCATGTGACCCCAGACCACTTTTCCCTCTGTAATATAAGTTACTGTAAACTTGCCCAGCTGGTCTCCCAATCTTGGCTTAAATGTATTTGTGTTTTCTTGTGTTTATCACATTCTTGACCCAACTTGCTAGAATAATCTTCGCTTTTAGGGTCTGTCTTACCCAGCTGTGTTTATTCCAAAGCTTTTTATAATTTCCAAAGCTATAGTCATTTCTTTTGATGTTCATGTCATGTACTGCCTGAAAGTTTCTGACCACAACTACTAAGTACACAGTGCAGTTGTCTTTTCTTTTTTATGCTACTGTATACAATATGTCAAATGCTACTCTATATCATATGTGTATAAGCATGAATTTTAAATCCTAACTTAATACTATACTCCTTGATGGTAGGGTCTTTCTTTCCTGTGCTTTTTTATTTTTTATCCCCACTATGAAATATTGGTTGATTTCATATTTTAAATAGTATGCACAGACCCTGAGGTAGGGGTGGCAGGAGAGTTCATGAACCTCTGTTGTCTTGAAGCTCTGGAGTGAATAAATTACAAGGTGAGTAGCATCATTTGATGGAAATTATAAGAATAGAGCATGGCATAGGGGCTGGGGGGGGGCGGCTCAGTATCTAGGAAAAGTAGTTGGATTTGGTTCCCAGCACTAACATGGCACCTCATAACTGCCTGTAACCTCAGCTCTGAGGGATACAAGGACTCTCTCCTCCATAGGTACCCATGCTCATATACATATATTTATGAATAGACATGCATATCTATAATTAAAATAAAGTAAATGTTTAAAAAACTTTTGGGGGGGCTAATAACATGATTCTGAGTATTTATCCCTGCTTTTTACATTTCCTCAATTTTCAGCAGTGAACATATGCTTCTTTTTGTTTGTTTGTTTGTTTGTTTGAAAAATATCAATGAAAAGTGTCTTGACTGATGGGAAAGACGCATGAGAATTCCTGGTCTGTCTCATAGAGTTACTCATCACAGCTTTCCTTAGGGAGGAGGAATCTCTTAACAGCACTGCAGTATCACAGGGATTCAGTGTCAGGAATGGCCAGAGCATCTTGGGTCAGTTGCCAAGTGACAGGATGTCTTCGAGTTCTTCCCAGAATGCAGGGACCTGTGTTTTGCACTGCTGACCCCAGTGTTGACTCATCTCTGGTGGTGTGTAGCCGTGAAAGGCGCTCCCCCGTTCCCACCCTGGTCACTGTGCCACATTGTGTACTTAGCGTCTTTAGAGCCATGCCTCATAAATCAGCCCGCCTTCCTTCTCTGAGGTGGGAACATCTTCCTGCATTCCCTCACACAGACCCTTGGTTTCAGGTAACAATCCACTGAGTCTGGGAAGCACCAGAAGGCCAGGGACCCCTCATCTATATTTCTGAGCACTTTTCTGATATGGAACCTAAGGATGGACTTTAGGGATTGATTCTAGAGGACAGGGTCTCAGGAAGTATCATGCCCTCATTTCTGGCCTGTAAGCCCTTTGTGTCCTTTGGTCTTAATTGCCTTACCATGGGTGAACACTGGGCATTTTGAGATAAATAGTTCAATATTCACAGTCTCTGGCAGATTCTATCAAATGAGATGGAGCTAGAGCATGCTCATACCTTGTTTTTGGTCATCCAGTAGTCATGAAAGCAAGGCATTCTCTCTGCATTATACTGAGAGGACTGAAGCTTAGCAAGCTCCTGTTTTCCTTGGGCATGGCCATGAGTGCCTATGTGTGTTGGTCTTGGGATCATAGGGAAAGACAGGATTCCTTCTGGCTATAAGTTCATGGAGCTTGTTTATGGGACAAACACACACATCTGCAGGAAGACATCACACCACAAGTAAAGTTCTGGGGGTGGGATGGGGTGGGGAAGAGGTACAGGGGGCAGAGACCATAGAGAGCCAGGAAAACTTGTTGTCATTGGACTTTAGTCCTAAAGGAGAAACAGTTATATCCAAGAGAGTGATACAGCTCAACAGGTGTGACAATGCAAGCTAAAGTTTCTCTTCTCCTTTCACATACTCATAGTAAAGATGCCTTCTTGGCAGTGTGAACATGCCTAAGGGTCACAATCGCTAGACTCACCACAATCCCAGCAAGTCCTCATCATTGCTATATAGTGCGAGTTGAGTGAGTGGCTCTGAAACTGGTCCCCAGCACCACTGGGGTAAAGGAAAAGTCGTTGTTGAACTGTTTTCTGTGGCTTTAAATCCAGAACTCTTCACTGTGTAGGATTCTGTGGTTTTCTGAGAGTCCCAGAGTCACCATTCACAGAGCCAGCTTTAATGTACATTTGAAAACCAGGACATACAGTACCTGTCCTTAGAGGACACAAAGTTCAGTGAGGCCAACTGGACTTGACCTTGGAAAAGGACCAGTGAGTGGCACAAGGCAGTACTTTCCATTTTCCAAAAGAGAATAAATGTCCCCTTTGTGTCCTTGAAGTAGCAGCTGGTCAAGTCATTGTCCCCATTATCTTCTTTAGTATCTCTGACTTGTTTGGCTTCCTAACAGAGGCTAGACACTTGAGCCAGATCCTGTAGGAAGGGTGACAAGATGTTCTTGGTGACCTGATTCCATCACAGCAGAGGCTTTGCCTCCCTTATTTTCTTCTGTGAAGAACACTGCAGTCTTTGTTCTACCCTCTGAGTCTTTGGAGCTGGGTCCTCAGATGTAGGTTTTGAGCATGGGTCCCTGATGCACTAAGGTCAGAGGTGCAGATTTGCGGTTGGTGCTCTCTCTGTGTCTCTGACCGTGAGTGTGGTGGTTGGCCCGGATGTGCTCTTGGTTTGCTTTGTTCTATATACAGCTCAGCTCTAGGCACTTAGGAACTCTAGAGGAGATGCTGTAATTTCCCTCCTAGAGCTCACTGTCTTAGGAGGCACACAGGCCACTAGGACTCCTACCCAATCCATAGTCAGGGCTGCTGGTGACACCTCACCACTTAGCAAGAAGAAAAGAAGAGCACTTGGTTAGCAATTTTAAAAGTATAGACTCACAGTAAGATTTTATGGAAATAGAAACACCACCTGTAGGCAATGTAGGAAACTCTGTGTCCTTTCAATTGCTGAAAAAGGGTTAGCCAAAGAATGGTGGGGGTTCAATGAGCTCTCCCTGCCTCCCAAGCCCACTGGGAGAGTAGGGTGCAATTAGGGGTAAGGGTGGAGAAGTAGTCAGTAGGGCATAATGAAAGTAATGATCAATTACTTCCTCAGAGGACATGGCATTTGGAGTGGACAAAAGATTGTCATAGAATAAAAGGACAAATGCTATAATAAAGCATATTTCTGATAAAAAATTGGGATTCTTCTTTTAAAAAATTATTATTTCTGTATGAGTGTCTGCCTTTATGTATGTATGTGCATCACATGTGTGAATAGTACCCTTCACTATTTGGGTTTCTAAACTTCGTGTTTTTTTCTAAAATTATAGGATAAGGAACACTCTGGAGTATATTTTAATAAATTTATTATCAATTTATATTAATGTTAATAAATTTTATAATATTAATAAATTTAGTACTATATTTAATAGAGGTCAAAAGAGGTTAGAGACAGTTGTAAACTGCCTGTGGGTGCTCTGAATCTAGGTCCACTGGAAGAACAGCAAGTGCTCTTAATCACTGAGCCACCTCTCCAGCCTCTAAAATTAGGATTCTTTATTTTGCATGGATAGATAGTCCGACTTAAACTGGATTTAAGAATTCAGAAACTGGAATGATGTTCTGAGGACTCCCTTGCCCTGTTTAGCATCAGAGGCAACCCTAAAGTAACTGATACAGTAACCAACACAGCGAGTATGATGCGTGGGTTTTTCCAGAGTACATGGTATATGAGGGTGAGCATTTGAAGTGGCTCTCATGGGAAGTACTTATAATGCAAACCCAGGTCACTAGCTGACTTTGGATATTGCTGTGTGAACAGTGAGGCCATTAGTAGCCCATGGGGCCTCCTGAGTCCTACTGCCATGTAGTATATTAAAACAGTGAAAAAAAGCTGAATTGAATGACATTTAAGATGGTCTCCAGCCACCCCAGCTCTTGAAAAATTTATTTGCTTTCCTTGCAGTGTTGTGGATGTATATTTTTGGCAGGGAGGAATTCTGGGTTTACGAGTAAGAGTGGAAGATGACAGGGACTTCTGATCTTTAGGTTTTTAAGTCAAGAACTGCTCTCCAAAATGCGTGTTAGCACGTGGCGGGCAAGCTGACGCTGAGCCCAGCATCGGGTCACGTACTAAGACCGGAATAGCGTCTGAATTACCATGTATCTGTCTTTCTTTTCCCAACTCGTGATGGCTGATGGACAAAAAGATGCTCGTAAAACCTTCGCGCTGAGCACAGAGCAGCTGAATAATTCAAGCTTGACTTCATTTATTTATTTAGGGATTTTTGAATCTGAAAATAGGGTTCTTAAGGAAGTGTGCTGATGTGTTTTCCCCTCCCTCTTTAAGCAGGTTAGGCATTTAGGTAATGGAGAGGGGGGCAGGTCAGATTTGACGGAAAGTTGTGTTAACATGAGGTTAAAATACACTCCAGAGTGTTTCTTTTCCTATAAACTTCAGAAAAACAGAAACCCAAATAAGTAATGTGTTTTTGTCTACCATGTGTGGACCTGGGCAAGTGTATGGGAGAAAATGCCATCTAATTTTGTTACAGAATCATTACTCTTCTTGACAAACAAAAAACCCCCAAACAACCCCCTCAAACAAAAAGCAACAAACAACAACAAAACAAAGCAAACAAAACCCAAAAACAACTTTCTTTTTTTAAATTAGAGATTTATTGTCAGGTAACTAAAATGTTTATTTCCTTGTTGCGTGTATGAATGGCATGTGTGGAAAACGTGCCTCTGTGTCTGTGTAAGGCCGGACAACTTTGTGGAGTTGTTCTCTTTTTCTACCTTTAAGTGAGTTCTGGGGATCAAACTCAGATTGATTAGATTGGCTTTGGTGGTGTCCTAGTTTTCATTAACTGTCAATAGGACACAGCCTAGGATGACCTAAAAGGAGGAATCCCAGTGGAGTACTTGACACCTTCAGGTTGGTCTGTGGACATATCTGTGAGGGATTGTCTTAATTGTTAATTGATGGGAAGGGCCAGCCTGTAGGCAGCAGCCTCCTGAGCAGGTAGTTATGGACTATATAAAGAATCTAGCTGGGCACAAACCTGAGCAAGCTCCAAGCAAGCCAGCAAACAGAGGGCCTGCATGGTTTTTGCTTCAACTTTCTATCCCAACTTCCCTTGATGAAGGACTGTGACCTGGAAGTGGAAGCCAAACAGATCCTTTTATTCTCACAAGTTACTTTTGCTCAGAGCATTTTCTCACAGCAAATAAAAGGAAACTAGCATACAGAGCAAGTGATTTTTACCTGCAGAATCATCTTGCCAGTCCCTGTCATGTAATTGTTTGATGTTGTTCCTTTCTTTGACCTAATTTTAGTGTGCTTTCCACATCACTGTTGAACAGTCTCACAAGGATTTTACTTGATACTTTAGCAGCCATAAGTATTCAGAAAAGCTTAATGTTTTTGTTTGTTTGTTGATTTTTGTTGTTGTTGTTTTTAATGTAGGGTCTCATGCAGTCCAGGCTGGCCTCAGACTCATTCTGTAGCCAAGGATAACCTTGAACTTCTTATCATCCTACCTTTACTGCCCAGGTGCTGAGATCACAGTGTGAGCTACCATACCTTGTTTTTGTGCTGGCAGAGCTTTGTGCACTTCGCAAACACTACCAAATGACCAACTTCCATAGGACCTCTTCTATTTTATTCTTTTTTTTTTAAATTTTTGAAACAAAATTTCCCAAGGTACCAAGGCATTTACTAAGGCATTCAAATCCTCCTGTCTCTGCTTCCCTTCCCAACTTTTGGAGTCTGAGGCACATACACTGGCTAAGTCTTTCCTATTCTCTTTTCCTTCTTAGATTTCCTGTTCACATTTTTGTCTTTCCTTTAGATGCCTTCATTCTTTTCCCCAGTGTTTTGTTTTGTTTCATTTTGTTTTGTTTCGGTATGTATGTGTGGGGGGAAGTGCATTGTCCACAGTATATTATTGATTTGTTATTCAGATTGTGGATCTGTGAAAGGCAAAACCTTAAATTCAGTGTCTTAAGTCACTGAAGAGATACCATGACCAAGACAACTCTTACAAAAGAAAGCATTTAATTGGGTGCTTACTTATGGTTTCAGAGTCTTAGTCCATTATCATCATGAGAGGAAGCATGTCCGAACGCATGGAGTGGTGCTGGAGAAGTTACAGCCTGATCCATAAGGGACGAGGAGAGAGACAGAAAGAGACAGAGAAAAAGACACAAAGAGAGACTGGTCCTGGCACGGGCTTTTGAAACCTTAAAGTACATCCCCAGTAACACACTTCCTCCAACAAAGACACACTTCCTTCTAAACCTTCTAATCCTTTCAAGGAATTCCACTAATGCTTAGTTGAGTAAGCATTCAAATAGGTGAGCCTACAGGGCCATTCTTATTCAAACCACCACATTCAGATTTTTTTTTTCCTTTTTCCTTTTCCCAACTCAGTTTCATTTTTGTTCCTAGTGAATTTTTAGGGGTGAAGATGAGCTAAGTTATGCAAATAAACCAGACCAAAAAACCTTTAGTTTATTTTTTGAGGAAGTTGAAATAATGCTTGAAGTTGATCATTCAAGGCCTTTCCTAGAACTTCTGCTGTATCTGTGGTCCAGTCTATAGTGTTCAGTTCAAGTGTGCTTCCTTGTGGTTCTTTCGATATAACATTTGAAAAATTTAAAGTTTCTATTCTTTCTTTCATGGGGCATATGTATGTGTGTGTTAACATATAAAATAATGGGTTACATGATGATAAGTTCAAACACATATCATTCCTTGGCCATACTCACCTTCCCCTGCCCTCTCCCATCTGTGTTGTAGCATTTTTTTTTTCAAATATGGAAGGGACTTTGTGTTCAAATTTTACTTGACATTTACCTCCAAAATCTTGACTACAGAACAGAAAATGCAATTAAAAGCACTGAAGTAAGCTGAGTTGCTTGGGAGCATTTGCATGTGTGACTGTGTGGCACTGTATCTTGGGTCCTGGGAGTCACAAGTCCATTGTCAGGCATCCGTGTTTCTTATAACCCCCACTTCCTTTTCTTTGCCACAGTGGCTTGTGCTTTGTATATGTTCCTCTTGCCTGTCTCTTACTCCTGCTCTAGATTGCCCCTTGGTTGAGAACATTTTCTATCCTTTAGCAGTCCAGGCTCTGTTCTTTGAAAGCCCTAACCTTCTTGTGTCCTACTGGTTCTCAGATAGTTCTCATGTGCCTTCCTGGGGTTGGTTTTGCCCTCTTCCCTCTGTTCTCTTTGTGCCAAGGTTTGGCAGTAATCTCACCTGTTTGAGGGGTGTGTTTGTGTTCCTGCTTTGCCATCCTCTGAAGTGAAAAAATGGCAGGGATAGCAGGGCTGTTGAGACCAATGAAACCTTAAGCTTTGCCAGCCCATTGGATGTAAATCAGGTCCAACGTTATGCCAAAGAGGGAGCTGCCACCTGATTTGCTCAGTTATCCCTTCCTTTCCCAGAAGTCCCTGGAGTCTCTGGGTTGCTCAGCAAGTATAACAGAGCATACTAACTGAACTTTGCTCTCACTGGTGAAGAAATGGCCAGACATACAGAGGGAGACAGTAGTCTGGTTAAGGCTGTACAGCCTTCTGAGACCAAGGCTTGCTCTCTTGCTTTGTCCTATCCCACCGCACACAGTAGGTGCTGGAAAGCCAGGCATAATTATGAGGGGCTGACAATTCCTTAGTGGGTCTCCTATTTGCAATGAAAAAAAAAGAAAGCTGCATGGTATTCTTTGTCAAAACAACAACAACAAAACCTTTACACTTGAATTGTTAATGTCATTGGGATGATAGATAGGATGCCATGGTTACTGGCTACAAAGGTAGAGTACCTCAGATGGGCTCTGGTACTTTTCCTTGGCTTTGACATATAATTTGGGACAGAGGACTGGGCCTACACATCATTCCAGCCAGCAGGTTCTAGGGAGAGGCTGGCAGAGGGACTCTTGTTTTGTTCCCTAAGCTGGGATTTGATCTTCACACCTTCAGGGTGAAAGGCTAATACTTTAATTTGCCTGTTTAATAAACATCCCCAGGCAATGATGACCTTCTTGTATCCTCCTGTGATACATGTTCTACAGGACCCACAGCTCCCCAGTGTGGCTTGGAGTTCAGTGCCTGGGTCTGCCCACATCAGCGTAGACTCAGCAGGATGCCAGCCCCATGTGAGATGTTAGTGGGCCTTGCTGTATGCTGGTGAGTGAAGGCCTCCTAGAGCATTTTCTTGCAAATGGATTTTTTTTCTTTTAAATGAAAAAAAATACTTTTATGGGTTTGAAACTAAAATCCGCCCCCCCCAAAGGATGTGTGTCTCATTGTGTGAGATATCCTTTCTGTACTTTTCCCATTCCCCAATGGTCTTTATTTTTCTGGGGTCAGTTAGTTTCTTTTTTCAGCCAAGCATGGAAAGTAGAGATGGAGACACATGAGAGAACCACACTGAAGGATTTTTTTGTTTTATGTAAATAGAGATTGATGGAACATTTTACACAGAGTACAGGCTTTTTGACAAAAAGTATTGATGGCTGCTTTCAGTAAGTGTTACTTGAGATGACAGAATGTTGCGTTTTAAGATGAATTACGGGAGAAACTCCCTCTTTGGGAATGTCATACATTTTATTTCATCTCTTGTTTTATGAGAGAATGACTGAAGTCATGAATACCGTAGATGGAACCATTTCCTTGGCACATTGTAAGTCCCGCTTTGGTGCACTCCTATTTTAAATACAAAGTTATGGGGGAAATATTTATACTGGCAAATGATACTGATAAAAATGTCTGATTTTTTCAGGAGCAGAACTCAGCAACTTCCCATGTGGCTTCCTGGTGGGCGGTGGTGGGGGCCTGATTTGTGGGAAGCCAGGGAAAGTGGTCAGGGATGAGGATGTACTCTTCAGAAAGATTACAGAGATTTGGCTTAGTTCAGTGGTCAATGGTGATCTTGCCCCTCTGGCTATTTCCATTTCAAATAAATGCGCCATTTGCATGCATCTTTGCAGAGTTATTTGGTCTTGATGCAAGGGCTGTTAGAAGTGAAGATGTGTGCTGAATTTGGCTCTGGGCCTTAATTTTCTTTATTAATTTCAGGATAATTAGCTTAATGGCATCTACTGTCTTAATGGGTTTTAATATGGTCACAGTATACTTATTGAACACCTGCAATCTTTCCCAGGAACTGGGCAGATGGCACTGATTTTCCTGTAGCTTCCATCCTAGTGAGAAAGGCGCATGGGGTGGAGGACAGACAATACAATTTCAGGTAGTCATACAGGCTGTGAGGAAAATTAAGCAAAGCCTAAGCATCAGAGTCTCAGAGAAGCTGCTGTGAGAGTGACTTTAGATGGAGATTGTCATGGTACACTACTCTGAGAATAAGCTGTTCATCAGAGAGCTGAAAGTGAGATGCTTGAGCTGCACAAAGGTTTGGGAATTCAGTAGAAGGAGCCCAAGTGCACAGAGCAAGCACAATGGCCCCGGAACCAGAATGGGCTTGGCATGTTGCAGGATCTGCAGAAAGGCTAGCATTGGAGCCATGAGGGGAGGATATCAAGTTTGGGGTGGGTGGTATGAGCAGCCGATAGGAGGGCACCTACATGACAAATATGGCTCAGGGATTTGTCTCATGTGTGGTCATAGGAGTCTTGTTTGCTTATTCTGTCTTTCATCTACCTAGCACCAAGGCAAATTGACATTCACATTTTTCCCCTTGCTGGCTCCTGTAGAAACATCTTTTTCTCTTCCTAGCCTTCCTGTGCCACTATCTGCTGGATACTGAGACTGGGAATCAAATACTTCTGCTCCCTTCAGAATGACTCCCCAGTGCAGTTTTCATGTGCTGTCAATATCCCTCCTTATGTTTCCCTACACTCTTGTAATTAGCAGTATACCAGATTGTCTTTTTGGATGGAAGCAGATATTACTAATATTTTATCTCATTGTGTTTAGTACAGGTCTTGGAATGCAACACAGTTTTAATATATTTGTTGGTTAAATAAGCGAGTTGAGGGCCTGGGGAGATGGCTCAGAGGTTAAGAGCACTGTCTGCTCTTCCAGAGGTTTTGAGTTCAATTCCCAGCAACCACATGGTGCCTCACAACCATCTATACTAGAATCTGATGCCCTCTTCTGTCATGCAAGTGATCTACAGATAGAACACAGTTATATGTAAAATAAATAAAGAATTTAAAAAGTAAACGAGTTGCTTTTCCTCCCTGGCTGCTCATTCTGGATTCTAGAAACTAGGGTGAAAGTAAAATCAATCAACTCGTTTTTATAGAATGCACTTTAAAACCAACTTAAAAAAATAGATGATAATTTTGGATTTACTTTAAGCGGTTTAGAAGAGTTTTGGTTAACAGTTGGTCTAAATGGTTGCTGCAGGAATGGGAAGGATTCCTGAAGCCTCAATAGCCCAGGCTTGGCTCCCTTCAAGCCCAGGGCACTGTGAATGCCACAGTCCAGCTGGGGGGCGAGCCTGGATCTTTCCTGTTTGTGAGCCTTTGTCCCAGGGCCTTACCAGGAACCTTGTCCCCTATAAATTTGGAGCTGATTTAGAAGTAGGTAGCTGATTCTCTCCCCACTGAATTGATGTGCTGTTCAGCCTGAGCTCAAATATGAAATATATTAAAAGCAAACTAAAAACAGGTCAGTGTTTCGCCTCTAATGCTATGGGGATATTTGCTTTTAAATCATCTTTTAGTACATCACAAATCTCCCCAATGATGCTCTCCCCCTTTCGCCCCATCTCGCTTTAGCAGAGACTTTTCTTCTTCTTTTTTTTTTCTAGTGCAAAAGGCTGTTTCTTAAGTCCTGATTTATTCTGAAATTTACATGGAGAAAATGGCTCCAGATCCCACACAAGTGAAACTTTATTTTTTAATCTGGGCCACAGTAGGGAGCCCTGAGAAATGCATTTTCCTCCGGGGTCGGAGGAGGAATACATAGTGTTTGTTT
Source organism: Pachyuromys duprasi (assembly GCA_028658305.1). Lineage (NCBI taxonomy): Eukaryota > Metazoa > Chordata > Mammalia > Rodentia > Muridae > Pachyuromys > Pachyuromys duprasi. The sequence continues at coordinate 88,474,325 of CM053766.1, forward strand.
AAAGCATCAGGTATTGAGAAATGCAACAACAGGGTGAAAAGTTTGACCTCAACTGCCAGATCCGATCTGCTAGGGGGTAATTGAGTTGCCATGTTTTCTCCCTCCTCAGTTTAAATCAAGTTTTGCTATAGCCCATTTAAGTGTCAAATTGGTAGCTAAACTTGACAACTTCAGGGTGCAGACTTGCTTTTGATCAGAATTTACATGCAAATCATTTTTTGCCTTGAACTGTCAGCTCCTGTTTCTGATACTCTGAGGGGGACATTTCTGTCCCCAGCTTCCCTTTCTCCCCACCCCCACCCCCAGCCAAAGGGGATATTGGCTAATGTTATTAATCAGCATGTGGAAGAAAAATTATCTTGATAAATATGGTGGTTAAACTATATTTTCCCTTTTGTGTGTCAGTTGTTGTGGCCGGACACTTAATCTCCCTTTACCTAGAAGGAAATCAAACAATTATCCAACACTTGATGTCAAAAGGAAGCCTAGTGAATGGAGGTGGAGGGTCACCAGTGTGTTGGGGAACAGACTTAAGCCACCAAATCCTGACAAAGGGTGCTGACAGTCTGCATTTTCTTGGGCATTAAACAAAGTCTTTGGTAAGTTTAAAGAATCTTTCCTTGCATGACTAAACTCATTGAGAGGGTTAGAGAGAAAGATGCCTCAGAAGTCTTAAGCCTGAACTTTTTTTTTTTTTTTTTTGGTTTTGCCCTAAACCCCCAGGGACCCTTAGAAACACTTGAGCATGTGTCGCTCCATCGTTCAGTCAGACAAAGGGGTGTTTGCACTTGCAGAGAGTTAATAACGACAGTAGCAAGTCTTTCTGGTTTCTAGTCACTCTGTCTCAGCATTCTCCATCATCTACCTTCCTGAATCATTTAATTGTGATTCACACCCGTCTGCTTCAGTTCCTCTAGACAGCTGGGCTCCAGGAAGAAAAAAAAAAGGCAAGGACTCAAACAAACAACAACAGCAAAATCCATAGAATGACAAACTTAGCAAAAAGAACTTTCCTGACTATACCATGGACGAAGGGAGCTGACTGTGAGCACTGAGAATTATCTGCTGCAGAGCCAGAATGTTGAGTGTAATAACAGGAGATTTTTGTTTCTAGTTGGCCTGAAATTCTGTTCCATCAGTGCCCCCCCCCCTCCATGGGGTGAGAACATCAAACATGTTTTCTTGCCAAGATGATAGCCAGCATTGTGTCAGGTGGGAGACACATGTAAGCCTGACTTGAGAAGTCAAAAATATTTCAAGATTGGATTGGTGTGATCGGACATGGCCCCATTGCAGGTCCTTCTGGAACCTCCTGGGCCAGACCCTCCCAGGCTCTGTCCAGCACTGCCTGCCTTGTGCACTGTGAAATTTTAATTGAATTGTTAATGACACTGAGGAGTGACACAACACATGAGGAACTTCCAAGAATCAGTCAGGAGGAGCGCTTTTTCTCACTGTTACAAAACAGAAGACACTGGGAAATTGACAAGTCCAAGTGGTGAGGCCAGGGTCGTAATTGATAGCAGGCTGTTCGAAGCCAAGGCCCTTCGCTGGTAATTGCAAGCAGAGGCGCCTCTCTGATCTCACCAGAGGTGCTGGCCATGCCAGAGCGACCCGGCTTTGACGGATGGCCTTCCCAAGGTAATGACTTCGGCATGTTCTCCCTCTCACACGAGGCTGTGTTTCTCCCACTGGAGAAAATGAGCCGAGCATTTTGCTGTCCGTTAAACAGGCCCCTGTTAAAATAACTCTATTCTATTATATAAGCCCAATAGTGCCAGGGGCTAAATTTATATGGTTATAAACAAGAGATATTACTTTGGAATACCACAATACTGTGTTTTGCTCTTTCTTGAGGATTTCAAATGGTGTTTTCAAAATAATGGATTTTACTTCATGAAGAAAAGAATGAGGGGTGTGTAGGAGGAGGAAAGCAGGAACTCATTTTTGAACCAAACCTTCATCCTAGTTTGAAATTCCTCTGTGTGCTTCCCTAATTCAGTTGCCCAGTATTTATTTGTATTTGTGTTTGTTTTGCTGGCTGCATTTGACTCTCTTTGGGAGCATCAGAAATATTATTTACTCCAGGACCCTGAAATAAGATAGATGTTTTATTTCATGGTTTTTACGCTTCTCAAAGGCTTCGTTTTTACTCCCCTCCCCTTTCGATTTTTTTTGGACATTGATGTATTTCAGAACTTTTATGTGGCTTTCCCTCCTTCCCTCCCTCCACCTCTGCTCCCTTCCCCCATCTCTCTTCCTGGAATGTAATTTTGTCTGTGAAATATGACGGTAAGCTCAAGTGTCCCCGATGATCTATAGTGCTTCTGGATTTTCACTCTGTTGGTGACAGAAACTGACTAATTCTGATGTAGGGACCCTGGGTGCCTCTGCCCACTGTGGCTGGTGCTTTCTGGTATGTTTAAAGTTTGGGTCTCTCATAACACAGTTTCACACCAAGAGCCAACCTCAAAAGAAAGCCAAGGAGTTTCCTAAAAACCTTGGAATCTTAATTTTCAGGTTCTCTGTGAGTGTGTGTTTGCACACTCATAGATGGATAAGCTTTGATAGACAACCTGAGAAGCTGGGTTCAGATTCTTTTATCAGGGGATAGCTACAGAAAAGATTTGGCTGTGATTATTTTAACTTTATCTCCACCTTTCAAAGCTTATTATTGTTGACTGGTAATATACTTGTACTCTTTCTTTTTTGTGTGTATTTATGTATGCACGTCTGTATGATTCACGTGTGTGTGTGTGAGTGTGTGTATGAGTGTGTGTGTGTGTGCAGGTGGAAGCCAGAGGCTGATGTCTGGTATCTTCTTTGGTTGCTTCTCTATGTTATTTTTAAGACAGAGGCTCTCACTGAATCCAGAGCACTCCCATTCGGCTCACCTGGCTGGTGAACAGCCACAGGGATCTGTCTGTCTCTGCCTCATCAGTGCTGATTACAGATGTGTGTAGCTGTGTACTGCTGTGCTGTCTTCTTACCAAGGGTTCTGGGTTCCAACTTAGCTTCTCATGCTTGCTTGAGAAGCACTTCACTGACCATCTTCCCTGCCCCTAAAGTTTGTTTTATTTTACAAAAATGGAGGCTTAAAAGAGGGTTTCTGGCCATTTCACAACATGACTACAAACAGACTGTGTATTTGTAGGTAAAACAGTGAGAGAGAGCCCAAGCATTAGTTCTCCTAGGAAATAACTGCAGATGCTGACTTGGAGATGCAGGATGTGAAGATGTTTTATGGCTTATGATTTGCAAAGGAAAGAATGCCTCCTTATGTTGTCTCAGTAGAAAAAGGGTTAGTTGCCCTGAATCTAATCAGAGTAGCCACACAAGTGTCTGAACTCTTCCTCTTTCCCTGTCACGTGCAGTGATCTTTTCCTGTGGGCTTGCTGATAAGTCAGGTACATTAAAGCAGGGATACACTGCAGAATTATTATTTTATCAATTATTAATTAATTCAGTTATTTGTATCCACATTTGTCCTTACCTCTTATGTTGGCACTAGCTGGATGTTTTTCCCCATCTGTCTATTTTTCCTGTGTTGTCAGGGTGCATGGATTTACAGCAGAGGTTCTCAGTGAAGAGGGATGGTCTCCTCACCACCTGGAGACATTTCCTTCATTATAACCTGGGACAGGGCAGCTGCTACTGGCACCTAGTGGGTAGAGGCTAAGAATGGTGTATTTCATCTTATAGTCTACGGCATGGCCCCTGTGACATTGATCATGTCCATATGTCAATATTTTGTTTTACACAATGACATGTCAAAAATGCAGTCTCAGAAAATGTTCATGAGTAAAGTCTCAGCACGTGTAACCGAGAGCTCAGAGTTGGCATGGGAACCGTGGACAGGAAAGGATGTGAAAAGTGTGTGGCTTCCTTGTCATGAATGCAGGCTTTCAACACACACACACACACACACACACACATACACACACACTTTCAGATGTGGCATGCTATGTGACTTTGGGGGTTCTGCTTAACTGAGAAGCCTCCGTTTTCTTCTCTGCGAAGCAGCACAGGTGGCAATACCAATCTCATAAGACAGAGACCAAAGTATATTCATTTATATAAATAAAATAAAATAATTAAAAAGACAACGCCAACAATACTGGCACATGCTAGAACTTAATGAATGAGAAATGGTTGTGGCTGCAAGGGTGGAGACATAGGAACCTCTGAGACAAATAGGCTTACTAAAGCCTCCTCACAGGCGAGAAAGCAGAGCCAGAGACCTCAAGTGAGGTTAGCTTGCAAGAAGCAAAGCTGAGATTAGGACTCAGGTCTCCCTGTTCTAAGCCCTCTGTTCCTCACAGTAGAGTCAGCCTTCAACCCAGTCCAGTGGGAAGGCAAAGATGAACATGTCTGAAACGGGGAAGGATTTGGTCACAAAATTCTAATCTGAGAGCTGCAGATTCCGGAAGGGCTAGTGTGGGAGGACCATGGAGTTCATGGGCATTCTCTCGCCAGCCGTGCACAGGCTGTGGGGAAGGAGAGGGCTGAGGGCTCAGAGGAAGCTTTGGGCTGGAGCTGTGTGTGAGTTTGAGATGCATTATCTCAAGCTAGAAGCTGGAATCGTTCGTGGAGTTTCTTTAAAGACTCTAGACATGTGGAGAAGGAATGAGAGAACATTTATTGAGTGCTGACCAGTGTTGGGCACAGTGCCAGGTGATTCCACACATGTTTTCAGGTTTTAGTGGTGTTTCTGAGCTTTGGCAGTTTAGGCTTCTTCATCTGTAAGGTAGTGGGGGAGAGAATTGAGGGATGTAGCTTAGCATGCACCGCTGCATTCACAGGCTGTAGTTTAAACATCTGAAATTCTGTTTAGAATAATTTTTAATTTAATTTGATTTTTTTCTCTAAAGAGGCTTGTACAAAAGACCCCATGCATGCTGGTCAAGTGCTCTAGCACTGAGCTACACCCTGCCCCCATGTTTGAAGTATTTATTCATATATTCATACATTCATTTATTGTTTTGGACTGTATTACTATGTAGCCCAGGCTGACCTCAGACTCAGAATCTTCATTCCTCTGCCCCCGAGAGCTAAGATTACAGGTGTGTGCCACCATAACCAACTCAAAGACTACTTAATAGCAGGAAGAATCCATACGTTATTTTTAAGTTAGAAAACAAGTAGGTTGCGAAGTAGTTGACACATGTGCAGTGGACAAACTTATATAGGAAAAGGGATAGGTGACTCAGTGTCGGAATATCGTTAGGCTATTTCTAGTGTTTGAGTCTGTGATTCTACAAGTTTCTATTTTAAAAGTAATTATAATGAAAGTTGTTTTTGTGAATGATCTGATTGACATGATCAGTACATATTTATTAATAAATGCTCATGATCAGGAAATACATAGTTAGGCCTGAGCAATGTAAGGATGGAGGTTCTTCCCTCAGGAAACCACTATTTTATATTAGTCTTGGAGAGAAAACATATACTCATGGAGAGCTGATTAACAATAATGATCATTACTGTAATTATTATACTGTTACATGGCTGTGAGGTTATGAGAGAGAATCTCTGATATATATATATATATACATATTATAAACAAACATACAGGAATCTCTGGAATACATATTATATAACATATATATTATAATATAGAACATATATGTATGTGTATATAATATACAGGATTTGTGTGATGAATTACATCACTGAACCTCCTCAACAGATATTTCTTGGTACTTAGATAAATATTCCCATTTCACAGATGGAAGAGTTTAGGTTTAGAGAAGTTGGGAAGTGACAGAGCCAGGCTCCACTGCAGAGTTAATACCTTTAACCACCATTTAATACTGTCTGCCAGAGGACCCTATGTGGCTGGTAAAGCCCCCAGCCCCTAGCACATGAAGGCTGCAAGAGATATTTGTTGAAAAGGAGTAGATCATTTCAACCCATTCAAGAGGAGTCAGAAGAAGGGCCAGGACTCTTATTCTATCCTCAGCGTGGTTAAAAACAAATGAGGTTATCACCAAGTTCACGCAGGATATAATATCAGGCTGGAAACAAGAAGGTACAAAACTGCTACCACATGGACCACTTCTGGGGCTCCATCATACATGAAGAGGGAGGAGGTCAGACATAAGTTAGAGAATGTCTTGGGAAGCTGGTTTTCTTTGCTCATCTCTGGTCAGTGCTCTCTCTGGTTAACCTTTTAGCCCTGGCTTAGGTAGCTGTGGCTCTCACAGATCACACCTCTCCTTGACCTCACTGAATCATCCAGTTCACAGGGACTACAGTGCCCACACCATGGCCCAAACCACAGTGACCACAGAAAGTACTGTGGAATGAGTGTATGCTTTGTCTTTATCAGGAGTGTCTCCTGGAACTTCCTGATTGCACCAATAGCTCACCACCCCTTCGGAGTTCCAGACTAAATACCAGTGCTCAAGCCACATGTGTTTATAGTATATAATAAATCTCCATTTGCCATAATGGTTTAAATTTAAAAGAAAAAGAAAGACAAACTGTTACGTTAAGAAAAAAAATTGGGGGGCTGTTATAAATTAACTCTATTTGAGTTTCAGGTCAAGCCCAATTTATTAGGGGGGATAAAAAAATAAAGAACCCCGGTGTGTGATCACAGTTGTGATTCATCCCTACTTTGAGTGGGCCCTCCTTTGGACCTTCGCTTGAACCGCAGCTGGCTTGGTTTATGTAAGACCTGCTGGGAGGGAGCTGAGGTTGTAATGAAAAACAGTTATTCTTTCAAATTATTCACAAGAAGAGGGCTCATTTTTATCAAGTGCTCTCCTAATTTGATTGTAAGGCTTTGGTGTTTATTTTTTCTACATTAATCATGCCGTACCTTTGAGGAAAAGTGCAAAGTGGTAGAAGACAGAATTTAAAAAGAAAAAAAGGTTCAAAGGACAAATGTTTTCCTAGAGGTGGCCTGTAGGAGCCCTTAGTGGATAATTAGAAAGTTATTTTGGGCTTGGTAGCAAAACCATGAACTTTTCCAGAAGCTCTTCTTCAGAGCAGCGTGACATTTAATATTTTTGAAGATTAACCTTTAGCAATGAAAAGACTGTCCAGTACTGCCCTGTCGTAGCTGGAACTAGGCAGGCACTGGCAGCCAGAGTGTCTGCCTCTGCGGCAAGGTCTTCCTGTGTCCTAGATCTTCCCCCATCCCTTCAAGATTGTGGACTTCCTGAAGTCCCTTGGTGGGCCAGGGACTCAACGATCTAGCTCCAGCTTGTCTCCAGATTAGATTCCTTCTGACCCAGACAGCCTGTGTTATCTGAGAGACAAGGATGGCAGGCGGATCCTGTTCTAAACAGAGGATCCTAGAACTTCCGTCTGAACAGTCTTTGTCTTAGAGAGGACATTGCAGACCAAGATGGGTAGTGGTCCATTACTCATGAAGCAGTGGATTTAAACACACCTTCGTGCGTTGAAATCTGTAATAGTTCTTACTTCCTTAACTCTTGGCCTAGAGAAAGAGACCATTGTAAGTGTCGGAAGTAAAATGTCCCTTGGTGACTAGGAGTTGAGTGGCATTCCATTTGCTGTTCCAGGAGATGTTTAGCAGCTCAAAATGTCTTATGTAGGAAGGTAAGTCAAGGCTTTTGCTGATCCCACTACAAAAGACTTGTTTATTATTATTATTAATTGTTACAACAGTCTCCTCTCGTAGGTGATAACATTTTAATTATTAATCATTTATTCATTTCATGTGCGTGCGTGCGTGCATGTGTGTGCGTGCGAGCGTGTGTGTGTGTGTGTCCCACAGCTTGCATGCGAAGGTCAGAGGACCTCTCCAGGAAGTCAATTTTCTCCTTCTGCCATGTGGGGTCTGAAGATCAAACTCAGGTCATCAGTTTTGGCAGTAAGCACCTTCATTGCATGGACCATCTCACCCACACTGTTTTTATTTTGAAAGTCATGTTTAGTGAGGTATAATTTATGTTCCTTCTCCACTGGAGTTTCCTTCTCCAGTGAGCAATTTGATGAGTTTTAACAGATGCAGGTGGTCATACAGTAACCAGATGTATTTGTGTGTATCATGTGTGTGACTAGTGCCCCCGGAACTGGGTAATGGATAGTTATGAGCTGCTGCGTAGGTGCTGGGAACCGAACGCAGGTTCTCTGCAAGGACAGCCAGTGCTCTTAACCTCTAAGTCCTTCTTTCCAGGCGCTATTCTCTTTTTTTTCTTCTTTATTGATGGATAATTTTTCATTGCACAAACAACAAAAAATAAAATCAAAACAAATAAGAAATTAAAAAAAATTCTACCTGAGTGTGGTGGGCACAGTTGTAATCCAAGCGTTTGGGAGGCAGAGGCAGGTGGATCTCTGTGAGTTCGAGACCAGCCTGGTCTCCAAAGTGGGTTCAGGACAGCCAAGACTATACAGAGAAACCCTGTTACAAAAACAAAAAGAAAAAAACAAAAACAAAAAGGAACAACAACAACCTAATCAAAACACAAACAAAAAAAGAAATAAAAGATTCCAAAAAAGAAACAAAACTCTCTCTCTCTCTCTCTCTCTCTCTCTCTCTCTCTCTCTCTCACACACACACACACACACACACACACACACACACACACACCAAACCTTGGAGTTCATTTGATCTCTTCAGACATTTTTTTTCCTGTTTTTTGTTCTATTACTTTTTTTTCATTCATATATATGGTTTACTATTTTATTTCATTTTGTAGCTCTTGGATTTTCTTTGTTTAATTTTCTCCTTTGTTCCTAGTTTGGGTCATTTCCATTTAGCCACCTTCAGGTATATAAATCCCTCACTCTGTCCTTTAGTTTTCTGTTAAGCCTCGTGTTTGAAGGAATTCTTGTCTCATGTTATTGTACTTATCTGTCTTCTGACAGAAGAAACATTTTCTCTTAGAATTCAGAAGGCTATGACAGGAGGACCACCATGAGGTCAGCTTGGCCTAAACGGTAAGATTTTTCTTTAGGAAAAGATGGGAAGTTTCAGCAGAGAAACAGTGGCGATTGTAGGTCTGAAAACTAAATTGTACAATAACAACAACAAATTCACTGAATCAGCCTATGGTATGTTGGAGATGACAGAGTGAGTAAGAGGAGTTAGTTTCATTCCTGTGGGCTGAGAGAAACAACAATAATATAAACAGAAGCATGGGGAGGAGCTGGGGTGGGGTAGGGCTTTCAGGAGCGCTTCTGTGTTGAACGCTGGAGGTCCATAAAGAGAGATGCCTGAATGGAGGAAGGACTGAAGAAATAATGGTTCATAATGCCTCAAACTTGGAAAATTACACACATTTATTGATTCAAAATTCAATGACCATGAAAGCAGGATTAATTTAAAGAAAATGACAGGCTGGGGATATAAGGTGGTGGTCTAGCAGGCAGAGGGCTCTGGCCTCAATCTCCAGAACACACACACACACACAATGGGGGAATCAGAGATGGGTGGAGAAACTGAGTTTGTGTTCTGCGGAGATAGCTCAGTAGAGCACCTGTTGACCAGCATGAAACCTTCTATTTATCCCTAGCACCCATGTAAAAAGCTAGGTATGTTGCATGCTTATAATCCCAGATCTGGGAAAGTGGATCTAGGAGCATCCCTGAGGCTTATTGAGGTCAGCCACCATAGCTGGAAAAGAAAAAAAAAAGTCCCAGGTTCCCATTGAGATCCCATGTCAAAAGCAGGGTGGTCAGCTCCTGAGGATGACCCCTAGCCTCAACATGCATGTGCACACATGTATGCCCCAACACACAAAAGAAAGAAAACTGCACCTAGGCACAGCTTAGCTAAATTTCTAAAATACAAAAGGAAGAAAAAAAATGCTGAAACACCTAAAGGGGAAAGCATGCATTGCTTACAGAGAATCAGTCTAGATACTGAAGGTCTCCTCTGAAACCTTCAAGGCCAGGAGGTAGTGGGACAGCATCTCGATAAGGCTTATAGGAAAACTCATACCCAAGCCAGCTCCATGTGAATCCAGAACTATGTATCAGGCAAAAGCAACCTTCATGAATAAAGGTGAAATAAAGACATTTCCTCACAGGGAAAAAAAAACGGAGATAATTAATCACTAGCAGTTCTGCATGCCAAGTTAGTGTGGAGAAAGGTCTTTAGGCTGAAGAATGGGAAGTCACCCTCAGAAGCAATGAACAACATCTGATGGCAGAATTATATAGGTAAATATGACTTTCCTAATATCTCCAAGACATTATCTATTTAACTATTTAACTGTGACATACATAGAGAGCATATGCATATGGTACATGACAAATATATTATAAAGGCTGGGGGGTATGGAGTAACAGAGTATTTGTTACACTCTTTTATTTTTATTTTGTTGATGTTCCTTCTACATGGGGTGGTACATTAACTTTAAGCAAATTAGTCTGTGATTGTCTATTGTGAACCCAAGAGTCCCTAAAACTCGACATAAAAAAATGCAGCTTAAAAAAAAGCCAACAGATAATTTAAAATGAAATCTTAAGAACATTCTACCCAATTTCTTCAAAAGGAAGTGAGAGAAGAGGGCAAAGGAATACAGACTATAATGGGCAAACAGAAGATGGAAAGTGTCCGACTATAGCCACAGTAATCATTACATTAAGCAATAACAGGCTGGACATGTAATTGAAATGGACCAGGAAAGCCTGGCCATGTGGTTCTCATGGATGCCCTTGGTGGCTTTGGAAGTGTCTTGGGATCCCAGGTACAATGGGGATGCATGTGCTTGACCTGTAAGATTGGTATGTTGGGCAAGATGAAGAAAAGGGAAGTGTGGGACAGACATGAGGTGTGGCTTCTAGTGAGTTCAGGGTGTCTGGCCTCCATTTCATTTGGCCTAAGTTGGAGCTGAGTCAGGCAGGCATCTGGTACTGAGAACCAGGGAGAGGCTGGAAGGAGGTGAGGGCAAGATGTCTTTTTCCTGCTTTGCCTGGCTGTCTCTCTCACCTGTAAGCAAGTGGTTCCTGTTTTCACTAAAACCCCTTTATCCCCGCTTTCAAAGCTGTGCACTGTGGAGAACTGTGCACTGATTTGTTAAGCTTCTCTCCCTTCCAGCTGGGACCCCAAGAGGTTTCCAGGGAGGTGTTTAGCTGTGCCTTTTCAGAATGATGCTTTAGAAGGCCTAGCCTGCATGACTTTGCTAAGAGGCATCTAAAAATCCTGCAGGACACTCCTAGGCCAACAGGGGGCAGCCAGACAAATGTTAGGTGGTGTCTGATGAATGAGGGCCGTGCAAGGAGGGGGTGTCACTCATGTTCCCAGGCTGCTCTTCCCCAGGAAGGACTGGGAAACACCATCATCCAACTTGGAGAAAAAATAAATTAGATGATAGACAGGAGGGTGATTTCTCCTTTCTCCCTCCTGATTTGTCTGGCCTCTGCCCAAAGGCTTTCAAAGCCCCTGTCTGAAAATTAGGCTGAGTGAAGCAATTGGAGCTTAGGCATGACCAAGAGGGTGTTGGCATTGTGACAGAGGATACTATTTGTAGCTACTGCACCTGGAGCGAAAAAAAAAATCTTTCTTTGTTTCTGTACAGGTTTGCGATGGGTAGCGTAAAGGAAGCCAGCAATGCGTTCATTGACTCAAGTCCTGCATTTGGTGACTGCATTGTCTTCAGCACATATCTCTTCCTGCCTTTGATCTTTGCATATGTGCATGTGTGTGTTTTCATGCATGGTTGTGTGTGTGCACGTGTGCATATCTACATATGCATGCACGAGCCTCTGGAAGCCATAGGATAGCCTTGGCTGTCGTCCCTCAGGCAACGTCCATCTTCTCTGTTGAGATAAAGTCTCTTGTTGACCGGGAGCTCACCACATGGGCTAACCTGGCTGGCCGGCACATCCCCGGAATCTGACCATCTTCAGGTCCCATTCAGAGCATGCTCCATCATGTCCAGCATTTTGGGGAGTTCTGGAGATGAACTCGGGTCCTCATGCTTCGTGACAAGCACTTTACCAGCAAAGCCAGACAGCTTCCTACCCCAGCTAGCTCTCTTTTGAAAGGAGATGAACTAGGATTTCCAAATGGACATCTGATTTCCAGGGAAAGCCACAGATTGTCTTGGGCTCTTGTAAATCGATGAGTTATTTGGATACCTGTGGAGGGTTTGCATCTGCAAGCTTTACAGGTTGGGGATCTATGTGTGCTTTTGCTAAGCTTTCTAGGCTGGCCTTTTGCTGATCTGTAAGGGCTTTCAATATTGTTGAGCTCTGGGATTGCATGAGTTTACAAAAACACTTCATACCAAGTTGTTTCCCTGGGGACTTTGGCTGAGAATACCTGTGAGAGTCTACTCTCTGCTTCTTAACTGGATGCTGGTCAGGAGGGCATGTTGGTTAATCATTTACTTGTTTTTGTTGGCATATCCAGGGGCATTGCCAAAGGCAAAATCTGTCAGCAAAGGGCAAGTACTAATCAGATAGGCATGGAGAAACTAGCTGGCAAGTTGTGCACCTTGGGTATGGGTAAGTGCATTGTAGGAGTAGCGCAGGGGTCTAAAAGTATCTTAGCATGGGACAATTGGGAGTGAGTGGGTGACACAGAAGCCAAATAGGGTCACAAAGAGGTATGCTCATTTTCTCTGCTGATTAACTTTATTTTGAAACTCTACACTTTAAACTTTAAATCTCTGGGGTCAATTAGGATGAATGACAGAGGAGCTGGAATCCTGTACCAAATTCCCTTATCAAACTAACTGGTGTTCTTAGGATGGGTGTCTAGGACAGAGGGCTTTAAAAAATGAGAATAGTTTCTTTCCCACTTTGATTCTTACTTTCCATGTACTCAAATCTATATAGTCTGGCCCATTGATCATTTCTCTCCATTACCAAACTTAGGAAGGGTCATTTCCACCTACTGCCTCCACGTGTCCCTTAAGCTCCCTCACTCCTGGCACTGTGTGGTAGTTTATCCATAGCAGCTCCTTATTGCTTGGGAGCCTTTAAGGTGGAATTGTGGACCTTGTCCTAGACAGACCATCTGAGCAGGAATCCTCTCTTTGAATGGATGCTCAAGTGATTTATGGCACTTTATTGAAGGCCTCACATGTCTTTGCAAGCAGGCTTTGACTTTTCTTGCATAGATTTATCTGAATCTCATTTATACCTTGCTGGTCAGTCCCCACCCCTGCTGGCTAAGTGTCTTTCTTCTTTTCCTCTTACCAGCTATAGAATACTGAAATTGTCACCGTTGTCTTCAGTCTTCCCCCTCCCTTCCCAATGTTCCACAATTCTTGTTAGCGTCTGGACTGCTCCACATTGCCCTAAGCTCTGGGATCTCCAATCTTCTGTCCAAACCACTGTTTCTGTTCTACTTCCCAGGACCTCCATCCTTCTGGTGTTTCTTACTGAATGACAAGCTGCTATCGTTGACTCCTCCCCTGCTTCCTTCTCTGTCTAATCAGCCACCAGATCCCATCTCACTATTGTCTTATGTTCTCATTTACTATACCATGGTATTTTACCCCCTTTCCTGGAACAGATATTTATAACTGTATCCACTATCTGTCCCTGTGTCTCTAGTCCTCCACTGTTGTTTTTCTTTCGTGTTCCCATCACATCCTTCCTCTGTTTCAAGACACTCCTTGTTTCTCCGTGTCAGGAGATAAATCTATTCTCAGGGCTTCAAGGCTACTCTTATTCAAGTTCCAGTCCCTGCCTTTAGCCATCAACATGCTATTCCCCTCAGTGATCTTTGCTTAGTCAAACTCAAGGCTTCTTCTTGTCTAGTTGTCCTCTACTAACTAAAGGTGCCCTTTGGAATCTAGAATGAGAGTCTAATCCAGGCTGTTACAAGGATGGATGGTGAAGCAGGCATTTTTATGAGCTAGTGTGGGTTCTTGTAGATAGGCCAGTCCTTGGTTTTTTATGTTTTTTTTCCCTGTCATTGACTGAATTTTATTCAAGTTTCTTTTTTCATCACTGAGACAGAATATTAGACAGACGCATGCATAGTCCCAGGCATTTTGTCCATATACGAGTCTTTGATCCTGTCTGAAATGTCAGGAACAGCCTTTATTTCTGTTAGCAGTCCTAGATAGTCCTTGATCCTGCCCTTATTTCTATCAGCATTCTGTTCTAAATTCCCACCAGAATGACCTTCTTACCTATACTTCTGGTATTTTAGGACTTCTCTAGCCCATAAGTCCAAATTCTTCTGCCTGTTTGTTGCAGATCAGTTCCTGAGGCCTACAAACCACATGACCTATAGTTTGGCAGACCAGGAAGTAGAGAGCTGGCTAGAAGTGGAACAAGGCCATAAACCTCAAGGATGACCCTAAGTAGCCTGTGCCAGCTAGCTATGCTCTGTGTCTTCAAGGCTTCACAGACCCACAAGATAGTATGACTAAGTCTTCAAACTCATGAGCCTATAGGGGACATTCCACATTTAGGAAATAACATTAGGACAATAGCTCTGTTAAACAAAATAAGACAAAACAAAATAAAAACAAAAAAAAACATTTAAAGTTCAGAAAAGCACTCAGTATTATTTGTATCAAACAAATCAAATAAAAGTACATACACGGAATTAGTCATTTTCTTGTGGTTGCCCATAGACCATGGTTTGTTACCTGATTCTTGGCAAAAATTCCTCACTTATGGACTAAGGTGAAGACATGTGTTAGCTTTTGTTGTCAACCTGACACAAACCTAGGGTCACCTAGGGAAAGGAAATATCAATAAAGAATTGCCTCAATAAGATTGGCTGTGGCATGTCTATGGGGAGTTTTCTTGATTGCTGATTGATATAAGAAGACCCCGCCCACTGCAGGCAGTGCCCTCCCTAGGCAGGTGGGCCTGGGCTTGTATATGAAAGGTAGCTGAATGTGAACAAGGGAGCAAGCCTGTAAGCAGAATTCCTCCATGGTCTCTCCTTCAGCTTCTGCCTCTAGATTCCTGAAGCTCTGCCTTCCCTAGACTTACCTCAATGATGAACTGTTACCTGGAAATGTAATGTGAAATAAATCCTTTCCTTTCCAAGTTGCTTTTGGCCATGGTATTTATCATAGTACCCAGAAAGCAAATTAAAACAGCATGTATACTTATGTGAGACAGAATTTAGAAGGACAGAAGATTCAGTTATGAATGATGAATTTTCATTGTAAGGCTCACATTATTTTTATCAGTTAGATTCTGTTGGCAAAGTTAGAAGAGGTAATGTTTAGGTACATGTTACTTGAATCCAAGCTTCTAGCTGATTGTGAGTTACCAGAACACAGGTGACTCTAGGAGAGAAAGGCTTTTATTTTTATTTGGCAACAAAACACGTGGAACTTGAGGGCTTAGTGCAGTGTTGAATTCTGTAGATTCAGTGACAGAACCACATTGTCTTGAGAGAGGAGGAAGGCCATACTTAGAATCCTGTGTTTTACTCTGGGCCCTAGGTCCTAAGCTGGAAGTAAAGAATATTTTTAGGAGGAGCATGGCAAGAGTCACTGGCCAGGGTGTGATTGAGATGGAGACCCCAGCAATGTTTGCCAAGGGCCTTTAAGATCTAGATTCACCTATTTGCTGTCTCATAGAGAGGAATTCTTGTCTCACTGTAGTTTCATTGAAGGCATTTCGCAATGCTTTGCTCAGAGAATGTGTTAATAAATGCTGTTGAGTGATTGTTAGTATAATGTTTAGTTTTGCCTCCTGGTTCAGAACATAATTTCCTTGAGGGCATATTCCGCAGACTCTGATTACTTGTTATGTCTCCTCAGCATCTTGCACAGGGCTAGGTTTTCAGTGGGTACTTAGTAAATACAGGTTAAGTTCATAAAATTAAACGTTGGGAGGAGTCCATTGGACACCTCATACTTACTCTGCAGATGCCCCTTTCTTGTTGAATGAAAACTAGAGAACCTTGTGGTGAGACTGAACCCTGGACGGGGGAATTCAGCAGCCTGAGGCTTTAGGTCGGCCTCTTCCACTAGTAGCTTGCATCAGGAAAGTGAGAACATACATCCAGGAGCTGAGGGTGAGGAAGATGTGGGATGGAACACGTCAGGAGTGTTGAAATTTAAGGTCTCTGAATGCAGCAGCTGAGCTCTCCCAGCTTTTCAGTGTTAGCTATGGTTGTTAAATGCTTGAAAATGACACAATTAAGAGCCGTAATCACTTGCATGTTTAAGTTCCTTTCAGTTGGCACACAGGCAGGAGGACTTCCATAGTTCGCTTCCTGGGAGATTGGAGCCCGAGACCCAATAACTCACTTGTGTCTGTACAGCTGTTATGTGCTATTCACTGGCAGGTGTGACTGATTCCATGGCTGACATTACCTCTGAGATGAATGTGGACTTCTAAAGCTCTTGTTCATGGGTGTCTGAGAGAAAGCATTGTTGGGAGGGTGCTGAGCCCCTCTTTGTTGTTACTGGTGGAGCTGAAGCCACTTGAGCGACTTGGATTAATGTTGGCACTCTTTCCCCAGGGCACATCTGTTCTCCACGGGGCCTCTCCTGGCATATGCCCACAATTCTTGGTGCTCTTTTTCTGTATTGTCTTGGCTCTCTGCAGTGGGCAGGCAGGCTCTGAAAGCACGTTTGTCTGAAATGTGCCAAAGTAGCCATGGTGAGAGGTGAAGGCTAAAAACATAAGGGCAGGAGCGGATATGCTGCCATGTCAGAAGAAAACACTGGGTTTTCTAGACAAGAAAGAAATGGCTGCTACGTTTAAAAATATCTGGTATTACTAGTTAATCTACTTTAAGAGTTAAAATGTCTTTTACCACTTAATTATGTTTATCTTTGTTCTTTAGAAGAGAGAATAAGATAGGAAAAAACCTCACATATTTTATTAGTGTGCCTATTTGGTTTATTTTCCCCTGTCAGTTTAGCATGAATAGTAATAAAGACTCAAATATAAAATTTTCATACATTTACAGTGGTATAAAAGACATGGAGTGTAAGTCCTTAAAACATTTTCCATTTTAATTTCAGTTAGCAGACACTTCACATTAAGCTATTATTTACCTAGCTGAAAGGAGGGGGAAGGGGATCCAAGTTAGTGGCGTGCCAGAACACAAGTCCCACCATTGTTCTCACCATCTGAGCCCAGCCAAAAGGATCTGGCTTAGCACAGATGAGATCAAGTTGACATGAAGGGATGATCAGAGGCCACTGAGATGAGACCAATCAGCTAGTCTGAGAAGCCTCATGCTTTTGTCTTTAGAGCTTGGATCTCTTTTGTCGTTGGTAATGTTTTTTTTTGTGAAGATACGGCTGATGTTCCTTATGCTGGTGGAGAGAGCCTTCATGCTTAGTTCAAAGTGAATAGATATCCCACCAGAGAGGTCTGTTTAGTTTTGGACCATATGCAGAATAACCTGAGGTGACAGGAGTGAAGGAGAGAGAAGGCAGAGGTGCCCCCCTTTGACGCTATAGTATGAAATTCTGGTTTCCTGGCTTGTCTTGTGTTGTTTGTGTATGTGTGTGTTGCTGAGAATGGTATCCCAACACTCAGGCATGGTAGACACATGCTGAACTACATCCTTAGCCCTTCTTGAGTTACTTTTAAAATGGATAGAATTTTTGAAAAATAGTTTATTCATTTACTTATTGTATGTGCATGTGTGTGTGCCATGCTGTGTGTGTGTGTGTGTGTGTGTAAGTCAGAGGACAACTTACAAGAGTCGCTTCTCTCCTTCCAGCTTGTGGTCTCAGGGACTGAACACAGGTCATGGGGTTTAGTTTCAAACACCTTTACCCTCTGAGCTAACTCACCAGTCCAGTATTTCTTGAATTGATATCGATTGGGTAAGATATAATAGGAAGATCAAGGAGTAGAGAAACATGAGTATGCTTGTTTGCTACATCTAAGTAATGGGAGGAGAAGCTACAGACCCAATGTCTTTATCTCACCTATGCTAACTACATCCAATGGTGGGTGTTTTAATCTTAGGACACCTAGTGGGATGTAAAATTAGGTCCTGTGGCTTACTACCCAGGCTGAAGACTGCTGAATGGGCAGATCTGTACCCTGTTCCTAGGGCAATGTGTTCATAGCCACATTTAGGATCTTCCTCTTGTCTCATTGCCAACCCCAGTGTCACTAACTTGTATGAAGTCTCATTTGCAAAATGTGGGATACATATTAAATACTCTCCAAGAAGTCTCCTTTGGCTCTTACATTCCATTGTCATAACTTCAATTTCTCCTTCTAGAAATGAAAGCATTTAATTTCATTCAGCCATTCATTTCCTCAACCTCCCTGTGATCTGATAATGTTGAAATAATTTGGAAATGCTAATTAGGAAAATGTGTGTGTCTTTGACATTTCAGCTAATGTGGAAGTGGCTATATAGCAGAGAGAGAGAGAGATGGAGAGGGAGAGAGGGAGGGAGAGAGGAGGAGAGGAGATAAAGAGAGGGGAAGGAGAGGAGAGAAGAGAAAGACAGAGAAAGCGAGCGAGAGAGAGAGAGACATAAGCACAGAGACTGACTATTGCACAGAAGGCTCACTCAGGGATTACCTTGCAAGCAACTGGATGTTGCTGCCATTGTTTACTTACTGTATTAGTGAGATAGAGCTAGAGATCGGTTAACATGCTGTGGACTTTATTTGAAGCAGCTGAACTTGTGCAGAGCATTACACTAACATAAGGTAAAACATCCCCCAGTGTTAACAGTCTGCCACACTGTGGAGAGATGACGCTGTGGTCACGCAGTCACCACTGTGTTGCAAGTGTTGAGGCAGATGTCAAGTGGAGGCAAATTCTACTTGTGATCTTTCCAGTAAACATTCTTTCTTGCTTGGTGCAAAAGCTGTGATTTTTGTCTGAGTGTCTCCCTCTCTCTCCATATCACATAGTTTTGGGGGTTCTGTCTGCACTGCTCTAAGACCAGTGTTAAGGTCCTGTTCCCTCATCTGTGACTGGCTAGACATGGCCTATGGCCTTGGGCCAGTGAGCACAAGGGGAAACAAGACAAAGGGAATCAGAGCAAAGTTGCTTTGCTCTTAAGAAGAGGTACAGGTAAGAGATGGCAGCCTACAGAGATCATGCAAAATCATAAAACTTGGCTTTCATTCTCCTGCTCTGATTTCCAAACCTCTTCACCCATATGATCAAAATAACCACTATGGCTTAGGTAGATAGTCATTTGCAGATGTGAGTGTGAAACTCTCAAGATGTAACATCATTATTATTTTTAATACTTCCTATTTAGATTTAACAACATGCAGCACAGTATGTCTATCCCTACCTGGCATAATTTCCTGCTTTATTTTTCTTCACTTTTTACCTGATTATATATAACAAAATGTGGGCCTTGTTTTACTCCTTCCTTCATCCTCAGCAAATAAAACACGTTCTAGTATGGAAGAGAGGACATACTAGGTATTGATTGATTGACTGTTCTATCAATTGAGTTGATTTATTGTTTCTTCAGTTCATTATTTCTAGATTCATTTTCTGCTGAAAACACTGTTAGTTTTGTAGGCCTTTGAAAAGTGGCTCATAGAAGATTTTTTTCTCATTTTATCTGGATGTAGTTTAACTTTGTACTTACTGCTGAGGAATAAGTATAGTTTAGCTGGGTATAAAATTGTATCTGCTAGACTACCCCACAGCTCCAGGATTTTGATGATTTTTATTTTGTTTTGCCCTGGACTGTGTCCCTTTCCACCTTCCCCATTCCTAAGTAGAAGTTTTAACTCCTGTGACTATATTTAGAGAGAGGACTTTTGAGAGGCAGAATCTTTAGGAAGTGATTGAGGTTAAATGATGCTGTGGGAATGGGGTTCAAATTCAGCAAGACTGGTGTTCTTATAAGAAGTGAAAATACCAGAGAACTGTTAATTTCTCTGAAAACATATTGAAGGAAACATGAAGACAGTGTAAGAAGGCAGCTACCTATAATCTTGGAAAACAGCCTCACTAGAAACAGAATCTGCTAGAATCTTCACTGTCAGTTTCAGTCTCTAGAATTGTAAGTAAAAAATGTATACAGCCCTTAAAATTATAACATTATATCAATGAATGTATTTATTTTATTTAAAATCTTTAGGATTCAGCAATTTCAGAACTATATATTTACTTCCCCCCCCCCCCAGTTCTGGAAAACCCTCAGTTATTTTATTTTTTATTCTTTTCCTTTCTTCATTTTTTTCTAGAATTTTTATTAAGTTGTATCATGAGTCTCATTCTGCCCTTTTTGTCATATATCTTTTATTTCATACAACCTGTATTTTCTCATTTACCTTGTAGTTCACAAATCCTCTTTTTGCTTGTGTCTAATATTCTGTTGAGCCATCAAATGTTTTTGTTTTTCTTTTTTTGTCTGCCTAGATCATGGAGATTCTCCACCTCTTTTCCACTAGTTGTTTCTAAGTTTCAGGTCTTATATTAAGGCATCTACTCCATTTTGAGCTGATTTTGGTACAAAGAAGGAGGGATCTAGTTTCTGTCTTCTACATGTAGTTGTCCAGTTCTACACACACCGCTTGCTAAAATGGCTGTTCTGCCTCCAAAGTGCATTTTTGATACATTCACCAAAAATCAGATAACTGTTGTTATGTGGGTTTATTTTTGGATCCTCAGTACATTCCATTTGTATACATGTTTGTTTTTGTGCCAGTGCTATACTCATATAGTTATGTTGACCTTGTAGTATAATTTGAAAATTGAATATTATAAGACTCCTAGCATTGCTATTTTCATTCAAGATTTCTTGAGCTATTCATGATCTTTTGTATTTCCATATGAATTACAGAATTGCTTTTCTTCAAGGAATGAACTTGAGATTTTGATGGGATTGCTTCCAATTTATTGTTTGCTTTTGGTTAATTTAGACATTTTAACAATATTAATTCTGAACGTGAACTTAGAAGAAGATACTTCCATCTTCTAGATTCTTCCTCACCCCCCACCCCATTGTTTCATAGTTTCACTGGTGGGGGTCTTTAGTCTCAA
This sequence comes from Pachyuromys duprasi, assembly GCA_028658305.1. Classification (NCBI taxonomy): domain Eukaryota; kingdom Metazoa; phylum Chordata; class Mammalia; order Rodentia; family Muridae; genus Pachyuromys; species Pachyuromys duprasi. The sequence continues at coordinate 88,495,184 of CM053766.1, forward strand.
TGGCCAAATTCATTCCTAGGTGGTGTGTGTGTGTGTGTGTGTGTGTGTGAGTGTATGTGTGTTGTTTTGTTCTGTGGTAAATGGGATTGCCTTTCTGACTTCTTAATGAGTTCATTAAAGACGCTCTAATATTTGAAAGTTGATTTTGTGTCCTGCTATTTGACTACATTTACTACATCTAAAAGTCTTTTATAGAGATTCTAAGATCTAAGTATAGGATTATACCATTTGCAAATAGATATAATTTGACTTCTTCACTTTTTGTTTATATAGCTTAATTCTTTCCCATGCCTTGTTTCTTCAGTTAAAAGTCTAAGATCTGTACTGAAGTTGATTACAATGGACATCCTTATCTCATTTATGATTATATGACATACTTCTGGCTTTTCCCTAACTACTATGGTATTGAGAATGAGTATGTCAGATAGTTTTCAGTGTGTTCAAGTGTGATTCATTTAGACTTAGTTTCTTCAGGACTTTTTATCATGAATGGAAGTTCAATTTTGTCCAGTGATTTCTTTCTATAACTACTGAGATAATATGTGATTTTTTGTCTTTTAGTCTACTAAAATGCTGTATTACATTCATTTCGTTTGCCTCACTGAATCCTTGAAATGAAATCAACCTAATATTGGTGTGTAATCTTTTTAATTTATTGTTCAATTTACTTTTTAGGTATTTTAGAAGGGTTTTTTTAATTTTACTTTTACTTATGTGTATAAGAGTGTCTATATGAAGATTTGTACAAGTGAACATAGTATCTACAGAGGCCAGAAGGGGATGTCAGGTCCCCTAGAGAAGGAGTTACAGGTGTTTGTGAGCTGCCTGCTGGTGGAGCTAGGAACTGAACTTAGGCCCTCTGCAAGAGTTGTACATGATCTTAACTGCTGAGCCATCTCTCTAGCTTGCAGCTTGTAAGTATTTTAGTGAGGCTTCTGGTACCTATGGTCATCAAGAATATTGGAATGAATTTGGGAGTGTTCTTGCCTTTCCATTTTGTGGAGTAATTTGAGGAGCCTTAGCATTAGCTCTTCTCTGAGGTTTTGGCAAAATTCACTAGTGAATCTGTCTAGTCCTGGGCTTTTGATGAGCATCTTTTATTATTGCTTTAATCTCATTGTTGATTACTGGTTTGTTAAAGGTATTTATATTTTCTTGGTTGAATTTTGATAAACTATATATGTTTAGAAGTGCATCCAGTTCTAGGTTTCAATTTATTAGAGTATATGTTCTCAAAATAATTCTTAGTGATCCTTTGGATTTCTGTGTTACCTTTCATAAAATTCCCTGTTCCATCTTAAGCCTGTTTACTTGGATCTTCTCTTTTTGGCTAATTTGCTAAGGACCAGTTCTGTCTTATTTCTTCTTTGTGTTGTTATTTTAGACTTTATTGTATTACTTTCAGCATTCATTTTTGTTATTTCTTTTCTTCTGCTGTTTTATTTTTTTCTTCTGCTGTTTTTATGTTGGCTTGTTCTTTTGAAAAACCTTGAAATATATATTATTATATATCATCAGAATATATATACATGTATATTGAGTTCTCAGCTCTATGAAGCACAATCAGATTTTAACTAAGATATTTTAATGTAGGTTTCAGCACAAGGGCTAAGAAAAAGAGGTGCTTAGAATAAAGTTAGACACACCTGTGAACGTGGGTGAAGCATGAAACAGAGTTGAAGTTTGATAAAGTTATTTTAATTCAGGCTTAAGTACAAGGGCTAAAAGGAAGAGGTGCTCAGAAGGAAGTAAGACACACCTATAAGCATGGGTGTGAACTTCTCCAAAAGGAATCATGGCAGGAAACACATAAACAAGTGTGGGTTCTGGTTCCTCAAGGAAGAGTTTCCCTATTGGATACTTTGATGTAGGCGTTCGTGCTTGCAGAATTGTTTTTTTTTTTTCTTTTTCAAAACAACCTTTTGTTGCTGTTAATTTAAAATTATGGTCTAATAATTTTTAATATTAGCCCTATAATTATTACATGTAGTAGTATGTCTAACCTGCTATCACAATCGATAAAAGTCACAGACACCTGATAGATTTTCTAACAGCCCTGGGACAGGGCATACATTAACCCTCTAAACTACCTCCCAGCCCTATCCTGTGCTACCTCCCATTTATAGTTCCATAAATACTTGCTTATTCTTCATCTGGGCTGTTTCCTCCATCTGTGCCTGCCATGTGCTTCTGTTCATGCTCACTCCTGGCAGCTCTCTCCTTTCTTCCTCTCCCTTTTCTGGTATCTCTCCCACGATTCTCTCCTGTCCCCAAATCCCAGGTTTTTACTTAGCCAATTAGGAAGTTTTACTTAGCCAATTAGGAGGCAAGGTAACGCAAACATCATTTTGGGGTGTGTGAGGGATTGTTTGCTGCAAAGCAAAATAGTTTTGTTGGGTATTATAGCATAGGTTGGCAGTTGCTTTCTTTTAGGGTTTGAAATATATAACTTTAATATCTCTTGTACATGTGCATTTTTCTCAAGAAATTCAGATAGGATTGCCTTCATAGGCAAACTCTTGATACCTTTTGCTCTCAACTTTCAATATGCTTTCTTTGTTTTGTACTCTTGGTATTTTAACTATAGTATGACATGATGAATTGCTTTTCTTTTCATGTCTGTTTGACAGTCTACATGTCTCATATACCTTGTTACCCATAACTTTCTCATTTTTTTGGGGGGGGAGAGGTTCTTTTATTATCTTACTAAATAAGTTTCCTATACCTTAGTCTCTATTTTAGCATCTTTCTACACTAAAAGTATGTGTATTTTTTTTTCTTGTGGTACTAGGGATCAAACCCAGGACCTTGAACATGCTAAGCAAGTATTCTGACACTGAGCTGCATCTCTAACTCTTAGATCAGGTCACTTAATCCAATCCTAGAAGTCATGCCTATTGAGTTCATAATTTTTATTTTCTAATAAGTGAATGTTCTAGTTAATAAGTTTATCATTAGGACTTGTAATGGCCTCTTTATTATGTTCTAGTGAGGTTCTAGTGCTGGTGAGCTTTCTTCTGAGTCTCTTTTTATTTTTTATTTTTATTTACAGTTTATTCACTTTGTATCCCAGCTGTAACCTCCTTCCCCATCCCCTCCCAATCCCAGTCTCCCTCCCTCTTCTTCCTATGTCCCTCCCCAAGTCCAATGATAGGGGAGGTCCTCCTCCCCTTCCCTCTGACACTAGTCTATCAGGTCTCATCAGGACTGGCTTCAGTGTCTTCTTCTGTGGACTGGTAAGGCTGCTCCCCCAACAGGTGGAGGTGATCAAAGAGCCAGCCCATGAGTTCATATCAGAGACAGTCTCTGTTCCTATTACTGGGGATCCTTCTTGGACACTGAGCTGCCATGGGCTACAACTGTGCAGGGGTTCTAGGTTATCTCCATGCATGGTCCTTGTTTGGAGTATCACTCTCAGGAAAGACCCCTGTGCCTAGATTTTTTGGTTCTGTTGCTCTCCTTGTGGAGTTCCTGTCCCCTCCAGGTCTTTCTGTCTCCCCCTTCTTCAATAAGATTCCCTGCACTCTGCCCAAAGTTTGGCTATGAGTCTGAGCCTCTGCTTTGATACACTGCTGGGTAGAGTCTTTCAGAGGCCCTTCGTGGTGGGCTTCTGTCCTGTTCCCTGTTTTCTTCCTCTTCCGATGTTCATCCCGTTTGCCTTTCTGAATGAAGATTGAGCATCTTACCTAGGGTCCTCCTTCTTGATTAGCTTCCTTAGGTATACAGATTTTATTATAATTATCCTATATTATATGTCTAATATCCACTTATAAGTGAGCATATACTATGTGTGTCTTTCTGCTTCTGGAATACCTCACTCAGGATGATCTTTTCTAGATCCCACCATTTGCCTGCAAATTTCATGATTTCCTTGTTTTTAATTGCTGAGTAGTATTCCATTGTGCAAATGTACCACAATTTCTATATTCATTCCTCAACTAAGGAACATCTGGGTTGTTTTTAGCTTCTGGCTATTACAAATAATGCTGCTATGAACATGGTTGAGCAAAAATCCTTGTTTTATACTTGAACATCTTTTGGATATATACCTAGGAGTGGTATAGCTGTATCTTGAGGTAGAACTATTCCTAATTGTCTGAGAAAGTGCCAGATTGATTTCTAAAGTGGTTGTACAAGTTTACATTCCCACCAGCAATGGAGGAGTGTTTCTCTTTCTCCACAACCTCTCCAGCATGTTTTGTCACTTGAGTTTTTGATCTTAGCCATTCTGATGGGTGTAAGGTGAAATCTCAGGGTCGTTTTGATTTGCATTTCCCTGCCTGATGGGTAAGGATGTTGAACATTTCTTTAAGTGTTTCTCTGCCATTTGATGTTCCTCTATTGAGAATTCTGTTTCGCTCTGTACCCCATTTTTTAATTGGATTACCTGGTTTGTTGCTATTTAACTTCTAAAGTTCTTTATATATTCTGGCTATTTGCCTTTTGTCAGATATAGGGTTGATGAAGATCCTTTCCCAATCTGTAGGCTGTCGTTTTTTTCTGATGACAGTATCCTTTGCTTTACAGAAGCTTTTCAGTTCTATGAGGTCCCATTTATTGATTGTTGATCTTAGTGCCTGTGCTGTTCCTGTTCTGTTCAGGAAGTTGTCTCCTGTGCCAATGAGTTCAAGGCTCTTCCCCACTTTTCCTTCTAACAGGTTTAGTGTGTCTGTTTTTATATTGAGGTCTTTGATCCACTTGGACTTAATTTTGTGCAGGGGGATAAGTACGGACTTTTTGCATTTTTCTACGTGTAGACATCCAGTTAGACCAGCACCATTTGTTGAAGATGCTATCTTCTTTCCATTGTATAGTTTTGGCATCTTTGTCAAAAATCAAGTGTCCATAAGTTTGTTTCCTCTGAGTTTTTAAGTTAGTGTGTGTTTCATTTGCAATATTAAAAAATCTCTCTTCATCAAGGGATTTATATCTCATGCTTTATCTTGTGTTGTCTTCCTAAATTCTATTATTTTTCTTAATTCACTTTAAACTTATTGATTAAAAAATAGTTCTTTTGGATTATTTATCTTTAATTTTATCTACTTCAGTATTCTTGGAGTTGCTTTCTAGAGAACTACGAATTGTGTGTGTGTGTGGGTGTATTACATGCACATGTGCCCACAAGTGTGCAGACAAAGCTGGAAGTCGATGTTGGGTTGCTCTCCACCTTGTTTTCTGAGACAGGGTCTCTCACTAATCTTTGAGCTCACCATTTCAGCTAGAATAGTTAGCTGGTGACCCCCTGAGATCTTCCTGTCTCTTCCTCTTGATCCAGTTCTGGGCTTTTGGACAAAAATGGTCACACCAGGTTTTTATACAGGTTCTGGAGACCTGAACCTCTGTTTTTTTTTTGTATTTTTATATATTCATTTTTATTAATTATAGTTTATTCACTTTGTATCCCCCCTGTAGCTCCCTCCCTCCTCCCCTCCTAATCTCATCCTCCCTCCCCTTTCTCCACTCATGCCCCTCCCCAAGTCCACTGATAGGGGAGGTCTTCCTCTCCTTCCTATCAGGTCTCATCAGGAGTGGCTACATTGTCTTCCTCTGTGGCCTGGTAAGGCTGCTCCCCCTCAGGGGGAGGTGATCAAAGAGCAGGCCAATCAGTTCATGTCACAGACAGTCCCTGTTCCCATTACTATGGAGACCACTTGGACACTGAACTGCCATGGGCTACATCTGTGCAGGGGTTCTAGGTTATCTCCATGAATGGTCCTTGGTTGGAGTATCAATCTCAGAAAAGACCTCTGTGCCCTGTTGTTGT
>CM053766.1:88501047-88601674 GCA_028658305.1 Pachyuromys duprasi
TGTTTTGTTTGTTTTTTTTTTTTTTTTTTGGTTCTGTTGCTCTCCTTGTGGAACTCCTGTCCTTTCCAGGTCTTTCTATCTCTCCCTTCTTTCATAAGATTCCCTGTACTCTGACCAAAGTTTGGCTATGGATCTCAGCATCTGCTTTGATACCCTGCAGGCTGAACCTCCCGTTTATACAGCAAGCATTTTACCTACTGAGGCATTCCCCAGCCTGAAAACTGGATTATGATGATTGGATGACTGATCCGTGTCCTTTTTATATATTGTTTTCTTCTCCTTCTCTCCCCCTCTTTCTTCTTTCCCCTGCTTTTTCTCCTTTATAGGGATTCGTGTTTCTCAAAGGAGCAAGCTTCCATGTAGCCTTTCCAAGATGGTTTTTCAGTCTAGCACCTATCTTTTTTTATCACAAAACACAGAGAAAGTCACAAATGCTAGGACCCCTGAAGCTTCCAGGTTAGCTACACTGAGGCTGCCTTTCTGTGTTGCATGCATTTCTGCAACTCTCTTTACTTCCTTTGGTGACTTCTTGCTTCTTCCACATTGATGGGCCATAGTGGGCTTTGTATTTACTCTTTCTTGCTCTCTAGACTTAAAACGTATATCTATGCATCTCTTGTATTCATTTGTCCATTATTAATCCAGTGCATCCTCCCTATCACCTACTTTGCTGAGACCCTGCTTTCTTGCTGTTTTGATTTTGAGAAGCTGGAAGATGCTTATTACTTTGAATCTTAGCCTGTGGCTCTTCTACCAGCTTTTCAGCCACAAGTTTCTTTTTCTCCAGAGTCATCACCTGGTGCCTGGGTTATGAAAGACGACTATTAAAAAAACAGATTTCAAAGGTAAAACACCATTTTTATGTTATTTCTTAGCATGAATTTCAAATACCATAATGCCACAGTCATCACTAAATGAGGCTTTGAGCTGTTGTTTCAGCCAGAGCCTCTAGAAGTTGCTTGATTTTTTTCTTATTTCTCCAATCTGGTAGATAACTCCTTGTCATTTCTTCCCACTTGAAGCCCTAAGATGTCCAGGTTAACACAGCACTCAAAATTCTAGTCCTCTGTCTTAGAAAGACTCAGAGCTACACGCGGTGTCCCTCCAAGAGATTATGCTACCAGGCAGCTGGCTGGTATGAAGTCAGATTCTCATGTGAACTCTCATAAACTAGGCTTTGATTTTAGCTTCTTAAAATTTTAAGTTGGAACTCTTTCTCTTTTCTTTTAAGCTGTGCTGTGTATTACATTTTTAGGAGAATGCAGTGTGGTAGCCAAGTCGAGTAGATCTGTTTACATCTTCTGTGTCTCTGGAGCTGCACTGAAATTGAATCATCAGAGAGTAAAGACAGAAAAACTGATAAGATCACAACAGTCTGTGGGTTCCCCCTGTGTTAATGCTCATGCCCACACACCAGGTCTATGGTTGCTCTGTACCTCTCTCTCCATTAAGTCTAGTGAAATCATTCTAGCTCTGACCTTTGTAAATACAGATTGTTGCCAGACTGGGGACTACTGCCAGTCACTCATGTTTAAATCTACATGCCGCCTCAACATGACTTGTCTTCACTGGGTACCATTCTGCCTCTTCCTTGTCCATCCCCTGTAGCAGGCTCTTCTTCCTCACTGTTTCCTTGGTGTTAATATTGACTAAAGTCCTTGGCTTGCCACTCATTCTACATTTGTACTCAGTAAGCTCATTCACTGTTGCGTTTCAGGTATTACTATGCACTAGGGAACCATTTCTACTTTTGTCACGATTTCTTCTCAGGTATTTAAACATAGACACTCAGTTATGTTCTCAGGGTGTTATAGTTAACACCTCCAGGGCTGAGCTCACCTCTATTCTTTCTCTTCACCACTGGCCTTAGCCTTTTCTTACATCTTCTCTTGAGCTACTGTCCTGAATGCACAATTTTCTACCAACTCCCAATTATCCTTCTCCAGTCTTACACTATGGCACAGTAGTCGCTGACCCCAACTTCCTGTCTCAGCACATGAATTGCTGTGTTCATATACCCAAAGGCACCTCCCTGTGTCTTGCTCCATTCAGTTCCATTTCCCACATCCTTCCTTGTTGATCAGCACCTGCTCAGCATTCAAGTCATTGTCTGTCCTCTGTTGAATGGTGTCTCGTTCTTCACATGGTCCTCAAGGACTTCAGTGATCTGTTCTCTTTTATGCCTTTCCTCAGATTATACTCTTTGGTAATATGGGGCTGCTGGAGTTCCTTTTGTCATAGCACCGCATCTCCACACCAGACCTGATTGCCTTGGTGCCTTTATCCATGAGGTCCCCTCTTCTTGGGAGCTGTATATATCTTCACTTGACTTCACTGGCCAGCTCCTCACCCTGTATGGTATGTGCTCTATGTAGCCTTAGTCAGTTTGCTATCACTATAGCAATGCCTGTGGTAATTAACTTGCAAAGGAAGACATATACATTGACTCATAGCTGCAGAGAGTCTAGCCCGTGATCACTTGACTCCTTTGTTTTAGATCTGTGGTGAGGCAGCATACCACAGGGAGATTTTATAGTGGAGTAGAATGGTATACCACATGGCATGCCTGGAGCATAGAGGAAGAGAGCATGGTCCCACAGTATTCTTATTATATGGTTTCAGTGACCTAAATACTTCTCAGTAGGTTCTACTTCTTAAGGGTTCTTCCATTTTGCAATAAAAACAACCAAACAAAACAACCAACCAACCAAACAAAAAACACCTGAGCCTGTGGGAAACAGTCAGGATCCAAACTATAACACTTACTCCAAGAATCATTTACTGATACCTCATCATCTAACTACACACTGTGAAAATGGTCTCCGTGTTACTTAACAGTGCTTTCAGTAGTCATATTCTATTGCTGTGAAGAATACCATAGTCACGGCGACTCATATAAAAAGAAGGCATTTACTTGGGGCTTGTTTATAGTTTTAGGGATTTAGTCCATTGTCATCACGGAGGAATCATGGTAGTACTCAGGCAGACATGGTGGGGGAGAAGTAGCTGAGCAGTCCACATCTGGATCCACAGGTAGCAGGAAAAGAGAGATAGGAAGAAAGAGAGAGACAGAGACAGAGACAGAGACAGATAGATAGACAGAGACAGACAGACATTGGGCCCTTGAAACCCCAAAGCCCACTCACAGTGATAAACTTCCTTCAAGAAGGCCATACATCTACTCCAACAAGACCACACTTCTTAATCCTTTCAAATAGTATCACTCTCCTTGAACCTATGGGGACCAATCTTATTCAAAACACCACAGTTATCTTCATGTATGTTTGTCATCCTACTCCCATCTTTACATTACATTTCCATAAACTATTGTGAGCACTCCCAAGAAGGGAGTCTTCCTTTCTTCAGTTTTTATGTTGAGCACATAGCCCAGAAGGTAATGGCTTTTCCCAGAGATGTGTGGATGGGAGGGTGAGTGAGTAAATGAATAGATTGTTGAGAGAATGGAGGGTGTTTGAGGCCGGAGAGGTCCAGGTAACTTCTTGAAGAAGCAGCGTGTGGTCTTGGCTGTGAAAGACTTGGTGTGAGCATGGTAGCAGGCAGTGTACAGGAGAAGTGCACCGCCTGTGTTTTGCTTCTCTTTATTTTTTCTTGTGCTGAGGGAGTGAGGGCAGTGCTTTGCAAGGCACTGACTGGTCACAGTAGCAGGTGACTAATGGCTTAACAGCATTCTGACAGTCCCTGCTGTCAGGTGATAATGAGATTAGTGCCTTTTGATTCCATTATTAACAAGTAGCCAAAGATCCATTTGGACATGTCAGGAGCTAATGATAGACGTTAAAGGTCCCTCTAACTTTGGGCCAGCAGTTCAGGTACTTGATACTCTGACTAATAATTGAGGGCTTTCTTCCACCCTGTAAAGAGTTTAAAATGGACACTTTTAATATGCTTGAAAAAATGTACAATCCTGTGTTTTCCTCTTTATTAATCATCACAAAATGAACACATATACATAGTCCATGTCAGATCAGGGTATAGAATATTATTGACACCCTGAACTATGAGTCTCCTCATATGTCTTGGTAACTGTCCAGGGTAGCTGGTCATTGTCTTGATCTCTAACAGTGGAAGTGGATTGAGCCTCTTTTCAAACTTCAGAGACATGAAACCAAATACTCTGTTAATTTAACATATAGTCACCTCATCCACTCAGCATCATGTAGATTTGTCTACAGTTCATACATCGTCATTTATGACTCCATGGATAAAGGAGCTTTAAGAAGTAAGCTTACTAGTGTTGGTTACTTTGGTTGTTTCCACTTTGGTCCAATATTTATTTATTTTTGTTTTTTCTAGTATTGTAAAAATATTTAGCAAATATTTAGCAATGCTTGATTTGAATCACTTAATCTGAAGTTTTAGAGGATTTATTTCTTTTAATTTTACGTGTATGAATGTTTGGTTGTATGTATGTATGTGTGCTGCATGCATTCCTGGTGCTTATGAAGGCCAGAAAAAGGTATTAGATCCCCTGAAACTAGATGGAGATGGTTATGAGCCACCAGGTGGGTTTTTGGAAATCAAACTTGGGTCCTCTGTAAGAGTAGCAAGTGCCTTTAACTGCCGAGCCATCTCTCCGGCCTCCTGTCTCCGCCTCCTCTTCTTCCTCCTTCTTCTCCTCACCTTCTTCTTTTTTAGGTGTAAAATATGCTTTTGTTAACTTTAGGTATATTGCTGTATGATAGATCTTAAGAAGTTGTTTATTTTGTTCCACAGAAGACTCAAGTGTACTGATAGAAATTACCCATTTCTTCTTTCCCTCAGCTCTTAGCAGTTACTCATTTACCCTTTGATTTTAGGAACTTGGTGTTTTAGATGCCGCACATAAATGGAATCTTGCTGTTTGTCTCTGGTTTGTCTCCTTAAGTGTGATGTCCTCAAGGCTTATCTGTGCAGAACTTCTTTTAAAGGTGAATTTATTTTACAGTATGTATATACACCACAATTCATTAATCCATTCCTCTTTTGATGGACACTTAAGTGGTTTCCACCTCTTAAATATTGTGAGTAGAGCTACAATGACACGAGAGTGCTAACATTACTTCAGAATGCAAGTTCCATTATTTTGTATAAAGACCCCAAAATTGAATAGGTGGATAATGTGGTGTTTTTATTTTTAATTTATTGAGGAACCTCCATTCTGTTTCTCATATAAGCCACATAATATGATACCCTTACTATCAATGTGCCAGAATTTCCGATGCCCTGTATTCTCAGCAACACTTGTTCTGTTTGTGTTGTTGTTAAAAATAGTCATCCCAGCATGTGTGAAAATACAAGTTCTGATTTGCTTTTCCTTGATGATTTGTGACATTAGAACACTTGTTTACACTGGTGTCCTACTTAGGGTTTCTGTTGCTGTGATAAAATACCATGACCAACAGCAAGTTGGGGAGGGAAGGCTTTATTTGGCTTACACTTCCACATAGATATTCCTCGTTGAAGGAGTCAGGTCAGGAACTCAGTCAGGGCAGGAACCTGGAGGCAGGAGCTGATGCAGAGGCTGTGAAGGGGTACTGCTTACTGGTTTGTTGATCCTGGCTTGCTCAGATTGCTGTCTTATAGAATCCAGACTGTTGGCCCAGGGTTGGCCCCACCCACAATGGGAGGACCCTCCTGCGCCCCAATCAATCACTAATTAAGAAAATGCCCTACAGCTGGTTCTCTTATGGAGGCATTTTCTCAATTGAGGTTCTGTGGTCCTTTCAGGTAACTCAAGTTGACAGAAAACTAGCCACCACTATTAGTCATTTATGTGACTTCTTTGTTGAAAACTTGGAGTCCCGGGCACATTTTGTAAATGGACTATTAAGACATTATTTTTAAAATTTAAAGCTATTTGGATTATAGGAGTCCCTTACGTATCTATTGGAGATTAATCTTTTATCATATTATATATGATTTGCAAGTGTTTTCTCTTATTCTATGGTCTACCTTTTCACTCTGTTTTATTTTCTGTGCTGAAGCTTTGTGGCTTTCTGTAGTGCTATTTATTTATTTTTTCAGTAAGCCTTTCCAACCATGTTTTCTTCAAGGAATCTTATAGACCAGTGATTATATATTCAAGAATTTAATATACTCTGAGTTGATTTTTATGTATGGTGTGAGATGATAAAATGCACTTTGATTAAATAGCATTTCTTTAGAGCCCTCTGTGGTTTGGTGAGACTTACCATAGCTGAAGCCTTTGGTGACAAACTGGTCCAGTCTTGAATCAAGGAGGGATCTGGGATTCGTAACTCGAATGAACGAACTGGGACCCAAACATATTGTGCAGGGTGGAGAGCAGCAGGACTTTACTCTAGTAGGAGAGGTTGCTGGCCACTATGGACAGCTAAGCTTCTGCCAAGTGTCTATTTACACTTGGTCTAAATAGCCATAGTTGGGAGTGTGATCAATGGGCTCCAGTGTATCAGTCTTATACCTTATCTGGGCAGTGGACAGAGCCAGAAATCTTTGGTGAAGCCCAGTGCACAACCCGTTTCTGGCATAACTCTTAAAATCTTGTTTTCTCCCCAGCATCTTTCACACAACTGAATACTAGTTAGGGAGGAATGGTAATGGGTCCCTGCCTATGTGTACTTAGTGAAAGTACACACTGTTTTCCTTTGATCTTTTTCTTCTTTTTACTGATAACCTCAAGCTAGTACCACTTGCTGGGCTGGCCACCTGCTGTGAGCACAGCAAGCTCTGAGGGAAGGTAGCTAGGAAGAGAGAGGGAGCTGTGGGCTAGCTGGGCTGTGGAACAGAGAGCCTTCGGCTGGGGCTGGGACAGGGAGCTGAGCCTTGGGGCAACGGGAGAAAAGTACAGAGAGGAGCTGGCTCGCACACTACCAGGCCGTCTGGGATATGAGGATAGGCCAAAGGAAGGAGCAGGCCATGGGGGCTTTTGCTCCTTGTATGTTGTATGTGTTTAGGCTGGTGTGCACCTCAGCATAAGGCTAAGGTATATAGAAACATCCCACTCTGCTATGTTCCTGTCTGGCCCAGAAGAGGCTCGCCTCATTCAGGACTTTCTGTTTCCAAGATCCGTGGATCTGATCCAATTGTATTTTCTTTGACTTTTAAAATCTTCTAACATTCTGTGTATGCAGGGTTATCGTTTTTCAAAATGGCTTTCAAGTTTTAAGTAAGTAATATCCCCATGTGATTCAAAAATTAAGAGTGATGCATGGAAGAGCATGGAGGGCTGAGTTAGAAAGATCTTGAGAGGAAGTCAAGCTGGCCTGCATAGGGAGTCCAAGGCCAACTTGCGTAAATAGCAAGACCTTTGTTTCAAAAAATCAAAATACCAGGGGAAAAAAGATGAAAGATTATGAAAAGTTTTTCTTTTATCCTCTTTCTTGCCTTCTTGAGTTTCCATAGCAACCCCCAAAGGTAACAATTACTGGTTTCTTGTTCAGGTTTTTCAGTTTCTGAAATACTGTATGCATAAGCAAAGTTGACTATATAATTAAAAATTATAGTAAAGCTACACAAATTGAGTATTTAAAATGCATTAAGCAGATTGGATATATTAGATATAAATATGTAATTAAACTATGTATAGTATGTTGAAGCAAAATTGTATATTATTATATGTATAAAATTATACAAATAATAACATCCAATTCTATATTTAACAGGCATCTGTATTCAATTTTCTGTTTGTGTGAAAGATAATATCTTTTCATACTACTTTGCTGTTTTTTTTTTATGGAACAAAAATATCCTTCCCTTTTAGTACAAAGAGTGCTTTCTCATTAATTTTTTATAGGCATATGGTTCCATTGTATGGATGCATCATGATTTGTTTATTTAGTCCCCATCAATGGCCATGTGTGTCTTTTCCTTCCTTTTATTATGACAGAGCTGCAACAAATGATCTTAAACTGTCATCTTCGGATATTTGCAAGTATCTCTGTAGAGCCAATAAATCCCCAGAAGCAGAGTTATGGGATCAAAGGGCCTATGCATTTGTAATTTTGACAGACATTAGCAAATTGTACTCCTCAGGAGCTGAACTAATGTATACTCTCACGAGCAATATTAGGGGCATGCCTGTTTTCACACAGCCTCACCAACAGAGTATGTTATTAAACTTTGGGATTTTTGCCAGTATGGTAGGTTAAAAAAGGGTTTCTTAGTGTTTTTATTTCCATTTCTCTTATTATAAATGAGGTGAAGCATGCTATTATGTATTTAGTAGGCACTTGTGTTACATTTCTTATGAATTGCATGGTTGTGCCCTTTGCCCATTTTCCCACTGGGTCTCTGTCTTTTTAAAAAACATTTCGGTGCCTAGTGAGATGGCTCAGTGGTTCTTGTTATTGTAGGGGACTTGAGTTCGGTTTATACACCCATGCTAGGCAGCTCTTAACTCTAGCTTGAGGCAATCTGGCACCCTCTTCTGGCCTTGGAGGGCACCTGCGTTCACCTGACATATACTGAAATCAAAAAATAAAAAGTAAAAAATATATATAATTTAAAAAGTAATATCAGCTCTGACATGAACTGATTGGCCTGCTCTTTGAGCACCTCCCTCTGAGAGGGAAGCAGCCTTACCAGGGCACAGAGGAAGACTATGCAGCCAGTCCTGATGAGACCTGATAGGCTAGGATCAGATGGAAGGGGAGGAGGACCTCCCCTATCAGTGGACTGGGGGAGGGGCATGGCTGGAGAAGAGGGAGGGAGGGTGGGATTGGGAGGGGAGAAGGGAGGGAGCTACAGGTGGGATACAAAGTGAATAAAACTGTAATTAATACAAAGAAAAGAGAAAAAAAAGTAGTATCAGGATTCAGTGTGTCCCTGTTTGTGTCTGTCAGAGGGTGTGTACCAAGCCAAGGGTTTCTACTCCTCCACTTAGTTCTTTTATTTTTGTCATGAGCAGCTCTCTTCATCTTTGTACTTTAAACAAATTGGACTGAAGCTTCCAAGTCTCATGTCACTTACAGGCCGCAACTTTCCCTACAAGTACTTGGAGAAGTTAGTTTGAAAGCTGTCCCATCTTTCGAGATTCCACACAGTCCTTCTCATTGAGACTCTTCATTTGTGCTTAAAACCACCATTGGGTCTGACAGAGGTCTCACCTTATGTTCATAATGATATTTTGTCTGGAACTGTGGAGTAATTTTTAAGTGACTGCTGGAGACACTGCTTTGAGCAAGCAGGCCTACCTTCTGGTATGGGAGACAGCTAATAAGCATAGCTGGGAATTCCTAAATGATAGAGTGTCAGGAGAGGTGATTATCTGAGCGACTTGAGATGGCATGTGAGGGGGTCTTTTCTCAGAGGAAGCCATGAATGTAAATAACAAGCCAAGAGAGGGAGAAAACACACACACACACACACACACACACACACACACCAGGCAGAAACCCAAAAGTAGCAGAGAGCAGTGGGCAGAGCTGGAAAGACCTTGGTTCTGAAGGGTAAAAATGCAATGGAGGAGCAGCCCCAGCATGACAGTGACTGGGCCGGTCGGGCGTACGGGTAGTGTTGAAGTTGAGTGACAGTTATTGGAGTTACCTTTCTCCTCTGTTTATGTGCTTTTGTCATCTCCCTAGTCTCATTTTAGAGCGCCGATACGAGTCAAAACCCATATGTTGTTCAAAGTGATAATAAAGTCTTCAGAGCCTCATTTCCTGTTCAGATAGGGACATCCAAAGTATAGGCTTTCCTCTTCCACAGCTGCCACTAGGGACCACAAGGCTATCAGTGCATCGAGACAGTGGAGGTGGGGCTGAGCGGAGAGGATCTGCCTCCTTTGATATTAATTCACCTGTAATGGGTATACAAATGGGGAGGAAAAGCATGAAAAAAGTATTGGAGCAGCTGTTCAATAGTCAGAAATAATGGTTTCCTCTCGGAGCACTGCTCCTGACAGGGCAGGCCTCCCAGGCTCCATCTCGGCCTACCTGCTCCTGAGGCTCAGTAAAATGGCTGTCAATCTACTTTAAGCGAGGACAATTGAGGATGGTTTTTCAGTGTTATTGCTGGCTTAGTTATGTCAAGCGATTTCTTCAAGAGTAATAATAGGTGCTGTCTTCAGAAATAGTTTAGTCACAAATGCCTGGTTCTTAAAGCTGATTCGCTTCCCACCTGTCCCTTCCCTTCAGTCTCCTCTCCTACCCCTGGAATCTGTTTTCTTCTAAAAATTTCTTCAGAGGGATGCTGAGCAAGCTGCATTTCATTTCTGATTTCCTTCTCATCATCTTTTCCACCCCATCCCCTTGGAACCAGCCATGCCAAAGCCTGTATCAAGCAGGCCAAGCCAGTTCTGTGGAGCACATTGTAAAAGAGCTGAATGATGTCATAGGAAAGCAGTTGACCCTGGGGGGCAACTGGGACATTAATAAAACAACCCCTTCCTTCTCCCTACCCCCCCTCCCAATGTTGGCTACTTTATTTCCTAACTGGTCTCTACTAACCAAATGTTAACACATATGCCTGATTGTTAACCTCCTCTGGGCACCAAACTTGTTTTTGTTTTTGTTTTTGTTTTTTTTTTTTTTTGGTTTTTTTTTCCTTCTTGAGTGCAGTAAGTGATTATCCAACTCACGCTGCTCTGGAAAAGAGGTTTTGTTTTAATAAGCAGTTTGCAGTTTGGCACACAATGCTGAGGAAAGCAACATTATCTCCAGCAGTAAACTCTGCAGTCATTGCAAAGCTTGACAAGAAAATGATTGAGTCTGTTTGTTATACCTTTGTGGGGCTGCCACTGCTGCGGCTGATGGAAATGTTGCTGTTTATTCAGCAATGCAATAACACTTGCTGTAATTTATGGATGCACATTCCCCAGATTACTAAAGGTAATATTGTTGACTAAAGGAAAGTATACGAATGGATAGTTTCAGTTGTTGGGATCCTTATAAAAGTGATTGACTGTTCACTTTGCACAGGAAAGAATTTGCACGGGATTCACCCTCCCCCCCTAACAATTACAGATTTTCTTTCCTCTGACAGTTACAAATAACATGGCCTGTCCTAAGAGGTAAAAATTTACTGAGTCCATGGAAGTTCAAGCCAGAGGCTGCGTGGATATTATTTCCCATCCCGCTCTCTTGTCTTGCCCTTGCTGAGTGCCAGACAAAGCAAGCCTGGACTGTCTGGCACCAGAGAAGTGCCTGATGGCTTTAGACACATGGCTTTTCTTGCAGATGATGCTGAGGAGGCCATGAGTTGAGTTTCAGCCTTACTGGGTGACTCATGGTGTGTTTTTCTTGTGTGATCTGAGATGATTGGAAAGCATCTTCTGACAAATTTTTCTATAGGGAATAGTGGATAAGAGGGATTCTTCTGTCCTAGGAAACATAGGTTGAGTTCCACTGCCAGCAGAAGACCAGCCTTTCTTCTCTCTGTGTTTGTTGGAGAACTGGGGATGTCTCATATTGGCTGGGGCACACATTTTGAGGGACTACTATGAAATGCACCTTAGGAATCTGGGAGGGCATCACCCCAAATGAAAGGGCCCAGCTCCAGAGCCCAGAGGATCATAGGAATTCTAGAGGTTTAGCTCTTTTATCAGTGATGGCAGTTGTGGCTTTATGCTAGGATACAAGACAATACCACTTTTGGTTTGAGGCAGGCAACATTTGGAAGTCTCACACTTAGTCTTTATTGAGGTAATGAAACAAGTCTTGGTAAGAAGGGACCAATACATGAGAGAGCTTTGTTCTTTCTTCTTTCTTCTTGGGAAACAAGTAACTATCACACACAAAAATATGGATGAAAACCACTCATGTGTTTTACAGATAACAGTTTTTGCAAATTATTTTTCAGAGAAGACTTGGTGGATGTAAGACCACTGAGCAGTGCTGTACTTGATAATGCCTTTGTTGACCTCAAAGTTCTCCATTTGATGATTTATGATCATAGTAGGGTGGAGCTGAACATATGTGAGATGGCATTTGTTGAATCTTGGTGATTGATTGACATTAGTTAGCTAAAATAGAATTTTTTGTAGGACAGCTGTACGCTGTTGAAAAGAGAAAAATTAACTTAGGAACAATCTAGTGAAAACGAGTGGATATTGGGTCAAACATGACATTTAGCTGAACATCTTGGTTTTTGCTATCTATGCCTCATTTTTATCATATGTTCATGTTATATTGATCAAAACTGACAAGGAAAGTTGGCTTACTTAAGGTAAATATTACTTACATCAGTTTTGTAGGTTATTGCTAGTTTTTCTTTCAGGGCATTCTAAAGATTGACCACACATGTGTTTCTATTCATGCAAGACCAATTATTTTGTTACATGAAAACTCGTTTAATTTTGGCTTCTTCATGTGAAATACAAACCCTTTAAAATTTTGAAACACCTGTGAAGTTTAAACTTACTTTTATTTACTCACGACCCATAGTCAAACAGCTGGTCTTAGACAAATAATTACAAAAGGGAGACTCACTGATCATGCTTTCCTTCGGTGGCTGAAGTTTGGTTGGCTCATGTCAGTCTTGACATTAACCAATTTGAGAAAGTTAATGACAAGAATATTGCAAGGTGAATCTCAGCTCATATCATTTAGATAATTAAAATCACAGTTACATTTCAAAGTTCAGTTGATGTTGACAGTGGCCTTTCTAGCAACCATGACATCATTTCTTTGGCTCTCAAATTACCTCATTATATGAGTTTGGGCCAGAGTATTATTTCTTTATGTATGAAGTGAACATTCTCACATTAGTGTCTATATTTTATATATGAAATATATTATATATATTATATATTTTTCTTTCCTTATCATCCATATATTCATAGTGCTTCTGGTAAACGGTGTTTAGATAATACAAGTGATATGTTTTCAAATGAATACCTATTTTCTGGTACATAATAGGTTTCATTCATTATGTACTAATGAAGAAGCAAATTGAAGAGTAAAGAAATTTGTTTGAAAAATTAGATAGGCGAAGAAATTGAATCCATCCACAAAGATGTCTAATCTGCATATTTTAACCAAATAGGTCATGCCATGTTGAGAGATTGTACCCTTCTGGTCTCCCTCCCCAGCCTTCTACTGCGTTTGAATCTTGTACTCTACGGGAGAGAAATAATTACAGTTAGCTGCTATATCCTCATGGTCCACATATATAATCCAACCAACTAGGGATTGAAAATAATGCAGAGAAAATTACAGATGTACTGAATATAAAAAAGTCTTTCCTTGTCATGATTCCCTTAGCAATGTGCTATCAAAGATATTTGTGTATTATTCCTTGTATTGGGTTTTAAGAGGCTGAGGTCACATGGCAGTTTGGCACTGTTTTCTAAAAGGGACTTGAGTATTTGTGGATATCCATGTCTTAGAGCATGACTTGGGATGCCTAGAGGCAAATGTGAGTCCATATGTCCATCTATGAGTTTATGTGGAGGGTTTACAGGAGAAAATGCACATATGATAAGTGGTACTACCCACTCTCCACACACAAGTGAAAATTCTAGAAGGCTTTCAACGATAGAGATTTTAAAAATCCTACCTCTCCTCCTTCTTCTTAAGTAAATTGTTCTTTCATGTTCTTAAGCTGTGTGTGTGTTGGGTATTCCTGTATGTATACAGATTTGTATGTGAATGCATGTATGTGTACATGTATGTCTTTGTGCAAGTTGAGGCCTGAGGTAGATATCAGGACTTTTTCTCAATTGCCCTTCTAGCTTATTCTTTGAGGCAAGGTTTCTCTATCAACCTGGAACTCACTGATTTGGTCACTCTAGGTGCCTTCTTTGCTCTAAGATCCCACCTCTACCTTCTGAGGCTGGAATTACAGGTGGGTCACTATGACTTCCTGGCATATTCAGGTTCTGGAAATCCAAATTCAGATCTTCTTGTTTGTGTGCTAAGTGCTTTTAGTCGGGGAACCCTCTCCATAGGTCCTCTTGTATTTCACTCTCTCCCTTCTTTGAATCCTTTGTTCGGTATTTTGGTCTGTGTTTTTTCTTCAGTGTTCCACCTGGTTATAAAACCTAAGATCAATCCCTCTCCTGCAGTTGCTTTTTCATCTTAAGGATACTACAATATAGTAATATGCTGAGCTGCTGATTTGAATAGAAGGGGCATTTGGGGAAAGTTTACCTTGATACAGTTGGAAGGAACGTGAATGTGGGGCTGCAAAAATATGAAGGCTTTTGTTTGGGAGGCATATTGGCCAGTGGCTAGGACCCTGAGTCCTGGTCCCTCACTGCCTAGTGCCCCTCACCCTGGCAGCAGACCTGGCCCCAGGTGAGCCAGGCGGGTACTATGAGACACAGTCCTGCAATCTGGGATATTGTTTAAATACCGTAAAAAGCTTCTGTCATTTACTCCTTCTGTGTACCAGGGAGAAAAATGGTGTGGTAATCCTGGCCTAGCAGGTGGCATGACTTTCTTATCAGTAGAAAATGAAATTGTGTGGCTGTTTTTTCCCTCCCCCTCCCGATCCCGTTCATTCTTTTTAATCTTTAAATAAGACGATTGGTAGCCTGTTGGCAAGAAAATGGGCCCTGAATTTTTATTCAAAGTTATACAAGGATGATAGTTGGAATTTTTGGCAGGAGGCACGCCATTGCTTTTCAGAAAGTGCCGTCTAGGGAAGCTTTTCCTGAATTACCTGCTGGGCCTGGGCGCTTTTATGTTGTTGTTGTGACAGGTAGATTTATAAGGCTTGAAATTTGTACAAATCAGTTGTCATTCAGTGCGAGCTGTCAATGTGTCAAGCTGTCAGCCTGCTGCGAGGGGACGCCTGAGGGGGAGTACAAGGGGGCAACCACGGAGAAAGGAAATGAGTTCAAACAGGCCTGAAACGGAGCTCAGTTCTCGGGCTTGCTGCCCCTGTAGAGCCCGCATTGATTTTTCTTGATGCTGAGCCACAGCAAACCTTAAATGACACGTTGTTAGCAATCTCGAGTTGCTGTTTATTGTCTTTTAAATGGCAGCCAATCATGCAGAAGAGAATACTGTGTGCGTTTTCCACTCGCGCATGTTTAGCAGCATCCTGTTCATGTCACTTTTCTGGCCTGGCTGGTTTCAACCAAGGGGCCCGCTGCTTCGCTGATGAGTCCAACTTCTGGAGCATTTTGCAAACGCAGCGTGAGAGGGAGTTGTGCTCCTCTCTCCCTGGGCTGCGGAGCACTAATAAACACGGTATTAAAGGCACAGAGTTGACACCGCTGTTTAGCTCACAAAAAAGAGCTGTTTCCCGCGCCCAGCTTTAGCATCTTTACTCAGACCGAAGGCCCCTTGCAAGACACAGGGATTCCAGGTACGGTTCCAAATGACGTAGTCTGTTTTCTGAATAGAGCCAGCCATGATATTGAACTTAAATCGATTAGCAAAGGAACAGTAAAAATGTATCTTTGAGACACTTTAGAGCTCAGGCTGGCTTTGAGGTCACCTGGTAGCTGACCTTAAACGCTTGCTGCTTCATGCCTCTCCTTCCTGAGTTTTGGGCTACTAGCTGCCCAAACATGTACCCAGTTTATGAAGTACAATGGGTCACACCCAGGGTTTTAGTGCATACTAGTTTAGCATTGTACTAATAGCTACGTCCTCAGCTCAGAAAAAAAAAATTAACTCCCAACAAGCACCAGCAAAATGCTTGGTTGTTGTTTAGAAATGAGCCAGCGAGTTTTCCCAGTTTGTCTGA
This sequence comes from Pachyuromys duprasi, assembly GCA_028658305.1. NCBI lineage: Eukaryota > Metazoa > Chordata > Mammalia > Rodentia > Muridae > Pachyuromys > Pachyuromys duprasi. The sequence goes on from CM053766.1 coordinate 88,516,666, forward strand.
AAGCATCCTCGTTCTCAGAGTCTATTAAGTATGTGGTATGGCTTTCGTTTTCCCTTCTAGTGCTCAGGCCCTGGGGGTGGTTCTAGTACAGCCCTCCATCCTCCTCCTCCTGCCGTTCTTAAATTTACCCAGTATATGGAGAAATTCAGACCTTTTGTTAAGAAGTTGTTAGAGAGGGAAAAAAAAATCATATTTCTGAAAGATAGAATCATAGGCACAAAGGGCCCAACTTTCTCATTGTGTGGCATTTAGCAAAGAGGCCTGGCTTTTGTCCAGATGTGTAAGCCTGTTCACCTCTGGACAGTGTCCTGGCTTTAATCAGCCATAATGACCTGGGCCTGTGTCCCGAGTGCCCTGTGCATCAGGTGGTATAGAGGCAGTGGGCATGGGGGCGCAGGGAGAGTAGCGGGGGCTAAAGAGGGGAACCTCAAAGAGGATATTTGAGAAATGCTCTGTACCAAGGAGTTAAAAAAAAACTAATCAAAGATTTCCATCTAGCCATTACTGGCTGGCATGCATGGCCTGTGAGCCTGAGCTGAAAAGTCTGCAGAGTCTCCTGGCGCTACAGAGTTTGTCTTGTAAAAGTGCAGCTGTCCAAAACATGACAGCTACAGCATTAGCAGGGCCATTAAGAGGTGTAGAACATTTCCAGGGAAATGATTTGAAAAATGACAATGCTGGCTCCTGTGCGATATTAATTATACCCTGTACCCGTGGCAAATAAGCTAAAATAGTTGGCAAGAAAGACAAAGTGAGGTGTCCTGCTTCTGACCGTCACTCTCGTCACACAGTCACCAGCCGGGCAGAGCCTGGTGGGCCGCAGGTAATTGTAGAGGTGAGAGGACATGCTCAGGACCATCTGTCAGGTTGCGTGTGAAGGGCAGTCTCAGGGTGGGCTCGGCTTATGGGAGCCGAGGTGTGAGTGGGGATAGTCACAGAGGGTGAAGGCGGGGCCTGTGATGGAATGCTCCTCGAATATTCTGTGGTGGTGGTGGTAATTGTGGGTTTCTGCACTGCCCAGTGTGGGAGTCACCAGACCTAAGCAGCGATGGAACACACAAGCCACTGTGGCTGAGGAAGTGTGTTTAAAATGTCATTTAACTTTAATTAAGCTGTAAATAGCTACAGAGAGCTAGCAAACGGAACGATGCAGGACCTTAGAGAGTGGCTGCTCCAATGAGGCAGGGTTTAGAGGAGGGGGTGATTATTAATGGTAAGATCAGAGTCAGGATTCTACGGTGGAAAATAACATGTCTTTCTCATCTCTCCTCTGTTTCCTCCAGCGTGAGTCCATTTTACAGGTGGGGATCTGAGGCACAGGACTATCACATGGATCAACTTCATGTCACAGAACAAGTGAGGCAATAGGTGTGCTGTTTCCAGTTTCATAGGCCCTTCCCCGGGAGCTGCACCCCGTCAACGGACACCCAGAAGGTTACTATTCTTTTCGGATCATCAGGAGCTTGGGCTACTTGGTCTGTGTTTCTTCAGGCTCTAGAACCTTCTTTAACAGCATTCTTAATCTTAACATTCACTAGTCTATATGAGGGGTGCCAACTCTGAGACTCTTAGAAGGGAGCTCCTATGTTCCTTTTGTTGGCCAGAACTTTTCAGGAATGCCATCTGCCGGTTGGTCCCATCCTGGGGAGTGCCCTCCCTTAAACCTGTCCACCCTGTACTTCTGGATCATGCTTTTGACCTTTAGGCCAGATGCATTCTCTTCCTTCTCCTTTCCCTGCTAATCCTGTAAGCTAAATGACCCTGTGTAAACAAGCCTTGGAGGCTCCTGACTGTGAAAGATGGGCTGCTGGCTTTTGTAGAGGAAGAAAATAGACCTGGGAAGGAAGAGGTCATGAGCAGGTCAAAGTGCCAGAAGAAAATGCTGGAAGGACTCCAGTTTCCTCTTTTGGAAGTGTGTCAGGGATGTGGGCTGTGCTTCTCGGGATACGTAGGTGTCTATGTGCCACACATGCAGCCACCTTTCTGTTTTAACCAGAATCCCCTCAGATGACTTATGAAATAAAAAACACACTTAGAAAAAAAAAGCCCCGGTGAAGGTCAGCCCAGACCTTTTGAAGAAATGTTGAAATATGGCTGGGCTGTTATCTGCTAATCCCCCAAGTGTGCACAACTCAAGAAACAGCATTCAGTGTTAAATCTCCAAGTGCAAAGAAAATGTCTTGAAATTACAGTGTTTGGTAAATTAGAGACTTGCTGGCAGTTCCCCCTTCCAGGGCTGAGGCCCAGCCGCCTTCACTCTTCCTTGTTTACCTTAAAACGCACTTTACTGCCTGTGGTGTCTCTGTTAACCTCCGGAACCCTTGTGATTTCATTCATGTGATTTGTTATTGAATGACCTTTTGAGGATTTTACAAAACATGACCTTTTCTTGTCAAACATTCAAGGGTCTGTAAAGTGAAGCTGTCAAGGGGACTCTGTGTGTTTGCTAATTATAACTAATATGTTTCCCCACACCCTTGGAAATGCAAATCACTTATTTGTCCCATGAATGGCTGCACTTTCTTGCCTGTTGGTTTGAGAGCCTGGGAGCCTCTCAAAGGGGGCTGTTTTGGCCTGGGAATCCCTTCCCCTCTTCTGAAGGTCCTAAGGGAAAAGGGAATGCTGATTCTGTTGTAAGTTAATTTGACCCCTTGGGAACAACAATGGAAGATGCCACAGGCCGAGATGATGGTGGAGGAGAAGGACAGAGTTCAGAACAATCCACTTCTTGAGAAAGTAATGGGATAGCGGCAATGTTGGAATGTTCTGTGCTGTTCTGATACTTAGCCCAGGGGAAAGAACGTTTTGTTTGTAGGTGGAAACAAAGGCACTGTTGAGGGAATTTCTGCCTAGGACAGTAGGACTACAAGGAAAGGAGCATTATGACTCATTTTCCTTTCCTTGATGTTGATAGTTAAAAATGGAGTTATAGCTTCTGTCAAACTGACAGATATCAAATGTCACCAAGAGCTCTGTCTGCTCTGCTCAGTGTTTTCCATGAGTTAGCGCATTTGCTCAGTGCTATGATCCAGGTGTTATAATTATCATTGTCGGTGTACAATGGCAAAACAGAGCTTCAGGAAAAGTAACTTGGACAGGATCTGTTGGCAAAGTCAAGATTTGACCCATGGTCTTTCAGAGTAGGGTATGTTAGACTGTCTCCTACGAAGTATGAGCTTTGAATTGATAGTGCAGCTAACCTACCTTCCTTTGAAACTTTCTTTTCCCTATCACAAAGATGTTCTGTGACTTCTCTTGTACTCCAGAGTGCTATCTACTGATAGCTTTTCTAAATCCCAGTTTGGGAACTCAGGGCCAGTTCAGATCACAGAAGAGGTGAGAAGTACTTTACAGACTCTTATAAAATATGTCCAGTTGAATTTCTGATTAGTGGGAAACTACAATCTTTGAGCATTCCAAACGACACATGGTTACTGTCATTGATGATTTGAGGCTAAGGGGGAGGGATTTTGATCTTGAGTGACTAAGCAATGACCATTTGCCTCTAAGCTTCGTTTGTTTAAAGGGAAAGGGTGGATGCCATATGGACTGAATAAACCTCCTATTTTCAGAGCTTGGAGAAATTCCATTTGAACTGTGTAAATTGCTGGAAGATAGCATTTTGTTTTGGTTCCCTTCCACTCAAGGTAGGGCTGTGCCTTCAAGAGGTCGACCAGCCATAAAGTTAGTGCATGTTGGACTGGCTCCCCAGGGGCTAATACAGAACCTCCTTTATAAGATTCAAATGCTTGGCCCTGCTCCGTTGTTGTTCCCCCAGTCATTTGGAAAACTCTATTTATCTAGGTAGGGGGATTATTGGGCTTTCCCAGCTTCCAAGTATAACTCCTAGGAGATGTCTTTGAAATGACTTTCATGTGTTTTCCTTCCTCATTCTGTTGATGGACATAGATGCACAAGGTAATTTGTGTCTTTGGAACAATGGAAATTTTTGAAGCGTTGGCTCATTGTTTGGAGAGGGTCATTACAACTTTATGTACTAAAAAAAAGTTCAGACTGAGGATAGAAAAATATATTTCACTTCTTTTATGAGTCTGCTCTCAAGAGCCAAGCAATTTGTTATAAAAGAACATAAGAAATATTGAGAATGAGAAAAGTTATTCGTTTTATAAAGCCGTGTCCCTCTTCATACTTCTTTTTTTCCCACTGTACCCCTTGACTGCTCCATAAATGACCCTCCATGTGAGAGAAGCTGTCCACCCTCCTACTTCAGATATATTGAAGATGTTTATGACAGGTAGTTAGATTTCAACTATATAGTAACCCAGCTTCCCGCTAAGGAGGACCCTTACATCTTAGTGCCTAATGGCAATGGTTTATGCATTTCAGGATCATGCCATTCTGTATATAGTCAGCCTGACCTTAAAGTTTTTTAAAAGTCACCATTTCATAAAGCAGATTTCAAGTGAAGAGGGAAATAATGAAAATTTCATCTTGGCAGCAAGTCAAGTTTAGGGTCTGTTTCATGATTAAGAATGTACTTTTAAAATGAATCCTGTCAGTGACAGTTAGTGGGCCACCTATAAACTTTGTCTGCATCTTTATGTTAAGAGAAAGAAAAGAAAACTCTCCCAAATATTTTTAAATTAATCTCAGTCATAAAGTAATTCCAGGAGACTGAAAGTGACGGGTATTGTGAATTTATAAGCAAGAATAGACATCAGGTCTTTGAGAGAATAATTATGAGTTTGATGATTCTTAATATATAAGGGAAATATTTGAGAATCTTTTAAAAAGAATAGATGTTTGTTTTAAGAAAAAAAGCATTGAACATTTAAATTTACATTTGGTTTCAGAAATTCATAGATGCCACTTCATGTTGTCCTGGCTAACCCAGGTTAGTTCCCTTACATTAAAGGTCTCCCTTGGCACCATCAGAGAGTTAGTGCTTGACTGAGGAGGCAATTTAGTCACTGACTTGTGTATTTAGTTTTTAAAAATTATGTAAAATTTGCTTTACTGATCATGAAATTATTGGCTCTTGTCCACAGTACTGTATCATTTGTATCAGGTTGATGAGAACAGCCTGGGATCTTGATATGCACAGTTGGTATAGTAGAAATCCATGAATGTCTGTGAGCAGGGCTCAGTTGGTAACATGCTTTCTGTGCAAACATGAAGACATGAGTGTGAATTCACAGCACCCATCTAAAAGGCTGGGCACAGTGGCACATGACTGTAAACACCGTGCTGTGGGCGTGGAGGCAGGAAGATCACTAGGGTTTGATGCCCAGCTAGCCTAATCACTGAGATCAGACGCAGTGCATGTGACTTGTCTGAGCCCCAGTTTCATCAGTTGGGTTGTGACTCCCAGTATGCTCTCATTGTTAAAATTCAGTCAGTTAACCATTCTCCTTTTGATTTTCCATTTGTATTTCATTTACTTAGTGTATATATGTTCAAGTGCACATGTGTGGAGGTCAGAGGTCAACCTTGAGTGTCTTCCTTGGGTGCTATCTTCCTTTTCTTCTGTCCTTTTCTCTTTCTTTCTCTCATTCTTCCTTCCTTTCGTTCTCAACAGAACTAGCCTGCAACTTACCATGTAGGCTAAGTTGGATGTCTCATAATCCCCAGGGAACCACCTGTCTCTGCTTCTTCAGTGCTGGTGTCACAAACATGTGCCACTGTATTTAGTTTTTTTGTTGCCCTCCATCATACAAGGGAAAGGCTTTAGTGACTGGGCTATATCCCAGGCTGCCATTTATATGTCATAAAAAGTCCATTGTACAGAGAAAGGACCTTAGACCTGATTTTACTTCTTAGAAAAGTTTCATGTCTAATTTGGGGACTTTAGAAAGTCAAAGTAAGGGCCGGAGAAATGGCTCAGTGCCTAAGAGGACTCTAGTTTGGTTCCTAGCACTCATATGGCAGCTCATAATCACCTGTAATTCCAGTTCCAAGTGTCTAGCACTTTCTTCTGTCCTCTGAAAACATTGCATGCATGTGGTGCACTTAGAGACACAAAGGTAAAATACAGATGTGTGCGTGCGTGCGAGCACACGCACACATACATTTTAAAGAAAAGAAGTAATACAGTAGAAATCCAAGCTTCCTTGGGGATAAAGTACAGTAAATGACAGAAAATTCTTGGAGTGTTAGTACGGGGGCAGAATTTCCTCCCAGACCCACTGAGACACAGGAGTTGAATTTCTTTACAAGGGTTCATGTCTGTCATGGTCACCTGTCATCTCCAATAATTCCTTGCCACAGCTTTGTAGAGAGTTAGCGGGGGCTCCACAGCCATGCTGAAATTTCCTCTTGGAGCAAGTTGTGGAGAACTGAAGTAAGGGACTGTGTTCACAGAGAGCTGAAGTAAGCGAAGACTCTCACACAAGAGCATGGCATCTGGAGTAAAGGAAGATGCTCACAGAGATGGTTTGTTCATCTGAGTCCAAGTCATCATGCAAGCTGATGCCGCTGCATGGCTCATGGGACCAGAGGCTGTGAAGTGGAGAAGTCCAGGCTTGGGCAAAGAGACTCTTAACTTTTAAATTAATTTCCCGAGTTTGCATTTATGTCTTCTTCAAGGCTCCTTTCTTCCCAGTGCTGTTGCTGATTGTGGTTGGATTTGTTGTTGCTCAGTTGATCGTCCCTGCCTAAGTGGAGAAGGCACTGTTGTACCTGTGGCTTACAACAGGCTGCAATCAAGAGGCAGTCTGTCTCCAGCTAGACATGTCCCGTGTTTTCCATATTGGGCTCAAAAAGAGAGTAGAACCCAGTAACTTTTTACACCGAGGGATAGTTTATCTCAAACACTAGAAGCAGGAGGATGAAGAGGCTAAATACATTGAGGGGCTACTGGTGGGATACTCTGGTCTCATTTGAAAATGACAACCAGAGCCCTCACCCTAAGGTCCTTTCTATCCCTTCCTGATGAGGCAGGGATGGCAACACTAACGGTAAAAAACAACATCCAGTGCCTTAAAGACCAAGAGATGGCGTTCACAGGAAGAGAAGCGGGAAAGGAAATGCCCGTTTCTCTGGCTTGTTCAGTCAGGTTCCTGGGCACAATGTGGCTGGCTGGTGGAGACAGGCTGTTGTCATTCTCAGGGGCAATGAAACTCTTTCTGGTTGCCTGTCTTTCCAAAGAGTATTTGTCTGCTAGTGGTGAAATAAGAAGCATCCACTGCTGCAAGTGTCCTCTGTCAAACCAGATCAGATGAGGCAGACAAATGTGTGCCCATGCATGTGTGTGTGTGAGAGAGAGTTGGTGTCAGTTCCTTACCATGTTGTAGGCTTAGATTTTTCACCAAACCTACTTTATTTAGGGTTCTTAAATACCTCTACCTCCCTCTCAACCCATGAACCTTAGGTAGGAGACTAGTAGGGAAAAGGGTTGTAGACCTCTTTTATATCTACTTTCTGCTGGTTAGGGCTGTTGGGTTTTTAGGGGATTACCAAACTCAGTCATGAGGATACCAGTAGTCCAATCCAAAGGCCAACACCAAGCAGCAACAGGATTCAGAGGATGAGGACAAGCAAAAGCCACAACACTCAGTTGGATAGCCCTGAGAAACTTTCTAGAATGACTGCCCCTTTTATGTCAAGTGTTAAAGCACAAAGATCAGCACAGTGATGTTGATCCAAAAAGTGATGTGTAGGCCTATGTGTAGGCCTCTATATATCTTCTTTCCTCTGAGTCTACCCGCGGATGTTCTCTGCTGGCCAAAGTCACACCCCTCCCTCTCATATGAGAGCTCACAGCAAAATATCACATGCCCTCTTACAAGCCATCCTACAGAAAAACATCACGTGCTCAGCTTGCAGCAAAATATCACATGTCCAAACTGAGTCTTTAAGAAAACCAGAAATTTCCATTTTACCATGTGGTTTCATTTCTTCTCCACTGATTCTAGAACTCTGTCATAATGAAGATATGCTGGAAGTACTAAAACCAGAAAAGAAAACAGGAAGTTAACAACAATAACAGTTATTGAAAACAACAGCTACTTTGGAGCTTGGTTTTGTTTTCTCATTGCTTCTCAGCTAAATGTAACATTTCATTCACTTGCTCACTCATGTACTTACTCAGGGAGTCTCATGCATAGAATATCTCTCTTTTTCCATCTGTCTGTCTGTCTCTCCCTCCTTCCCTCCCCTCCCTCTCCTTTTCCCCTCTTATTCCTCTCTTCTTTCCCATCCTTCCTGAAGTTTTTTGTTTCCTACTGTACCTTTCTTTGATGTCAAATGTTCTGGGACTAGAGATGTTTTGAAGAGGAGATGATCCCTTGGCAGGGAGCCTGCAACTCCCAAAGCTGTGACAGCCTTCCCTTCATTCCTTTCTTTTCCTTCCTTTCTATTTACCTTTGGCTTGAGCAAGTCAGTTGGTATTTCTCTTTGAACTGTGAAAATTCAGTATTTGCCACGAGCAAGCAGGAGGGCAGAAAGGAAGGTTACAAATAGATCTGAAGGTATGTTTGTGCCTGTGTCTCTATTTCTCAGGGCCAAGGGACAGTGTGGCCATCATCAAATATTCACTGTGCTAGCAATCTCTGGTTTTCCCTCCTGACCAGAAGGGGTGATACCATAATCCAGAATAGCAAAAAGTTCCAAGTTTCCCTTATTTGATTTGGCAGAGAATGACAATAAAATCCCATGAATTCAACCCAATTAGGAAAGAGGCCAGTTTGGATTAGCAGAGCTCAAATTATATTTTATGGAAAATTGATTTTCGAGCCTCCAAATTTATACGGTCATTTGAGTTAGATATCAAAGTCTACAATGGGAAATTTGCAGGACAGTTTTAATGACTGGGTAAAAATATTTGGCATTCTGTCATGCAGTTTGACAGAAATGGTTATTTCCAAAGTGATTAGGACATTTTGCAATTCTTATAATCTTCAACTATCTCTGTCAGTCTTTTATACATTGTATAACGAACAAGACTTTTCTTGACATAGCAAACTAAATGCCTGTTAAATTCTCAACTGATTTCTAGTGTGCCAGATATGAATAAACAGGATTGTCTTACATGTTATTTCCTTGCAGCAGATTTTTTCCTCTTAATTATGCGCTCTTAGAACTAGTATAGATGGCAGTCATTGTATAAAATCTATTTATTTCTTAGAGTGTCCTTACATTAAGTGTATATTTCTTTTGATGTAGGTGATAATTTTGTGATAGAAACCAGTGGAGACCAATCCATCCCTTACCCTATCAGTTTGGTTTTTTTAACAGATGATCTTATATCTTTGACCTTCTCTTGTTCTGTGCCGAATGGTCTATAAACAAGTGCTAACACCTTACAGATAAACAGTACTTGCTGTCTTAAGGTGGATTCCCTGCCCTGGCGAGGTTTGGGAACAATGGCATTGCTCCCTCCCCCATGGGACGGTAGGTGTGGTGATTTAGCCTCACTCCTGTACTTAGTTGACTGAGTAGGTTTTGGTAGAGCCTCAAGAGTCCAGGTTGCTCTTCTGGGTGGTAACTCAGTCATGAAGAACATTATTCTGGGATCTTTACAAGGTCAGCGGCCACATGTTGGCCAGTGTGAATATTGCTGCCATGAGTTTGGGAGTGCAGCAATCCTCTATGAGATGCCAATTTTATTTCCTTTGGATATAAAACTAGATACCCATTATGGAAGCAATATAAGTAACTGTTGATAGGGGATGGGTAAGAAATTGTGCTTTGTATATACAAGGGGAGGTAATAAATAGCCTAAAAAAAAGGCATTCATTCAGTTGTTCATTGTTGCATTTGTAACAGCATGAAAGAGTCCAGAAGATATTATGTTAGGTCAAATAAGCCAGCCAGACAGAGAGTATCACATGACCTCACTGATAAGTAGAGTCTAAAATAGTTACACATTTAGAATCAAACAGCAAAGTGATGATGAGATACGCAAGATTAGTGGGGAAGGCGACATAGAGATGTTGGCCAGAGTGCACAAAGTTTCAGATCTAGGATATGTAAGTTCCAGAGAGCTAATGTACACCAAAAGAATGAGGCTCTCATGTTTCATGTATGCTTGAAATTTACTATGAGGTTAGGTATTAAGTGTTTTTATCGTATACAAAAATGACGACTATATAAAAAGCAGATAATGCCTTGGTTGTAACTATCATTTCACTATGTATATATGTCATATGTGTTAAAAATTTTAAATAACTTTTAATTTTACCTATAGTCCACATAAACACACACAAGTACAGTTACACATACACATTTTTTATTTAAAAATGAAAAAAAAAACAGGACGGGAATTTGGCTCAGTTGGTAAAGTGCTCGACATGGACGTGTGGGGATCTGAGTTATATCACCAGCCTCCACATAAACACCGGGGGTGGCATTGCACGCCTGTAATCCCAATGCTGGGGACATAGGAACAGTTTTTGGCTAGCCATACTAGCAAATTAGCAGCTCCAGAGAAAGACCCTGTTTCAAAAAATAAGGTGGAGAAGTGGTTGAGGAAAATATCTGATGTTGATCTGTGGGATCTACATCCATGTAGACACACATTCACATACTTACACACATATGCACACTTACATACATACAGTGAAAAATGATCTAGTAGGAATACAAGGACCCTTAATATCATGGTAAAATATACATATTGTAAAATTTGACAGTGGCTCTCAGTACTTATGCGGCATTCAGCTATGGCCATTAGGCAGTTCCAACTTCACCAGGTCTAAGAATAGAAAATATTTTGAAATGATACATTCTCTCTATCTATAAACATACTTTGTTATTACATGTGCAGACATATAGCATACACATCAGTCACAACATGCATATGTACACATACCTCTGACACTCTCTCTGCAATGTAAATACTCGAAGTACCTTATGTAAGTTGTGTAATCTAATGGAACACAGAAAGAACTTGGAGAGTCTGTGTGGATGATGAAACAATGAGGGGCTCCTGGGGACTGGCCCAGCTTTGCTTGACAGAGGTGGAATCAAATTGTCTGTCTGTCTGTCTATCTATCTATCATTGTTTGAGAATTTCATTACGTAGTATTTTGCTCAAACTCACTCCCCTTTTCCCTCTCTTCCTATATGCCTCTACCACTTTCTTCTCCCAATTTCATGAGCCCTGTTTGAAACCCACTGAAACCACTTGGAGCTACCTGTATGTGTGCCGGTGTGGGACCACCTCCCAGAACACAGGAAGCCTCTCAGGGATCACATCCCTGAAAAGAATTGAGTCTCCTTCCCTCATCATCCATCAGTTGCTGATAGCTTCTCCGCTATGGTGGGACTTCATCCACCCTTGCTGAGCTTTGGGCTGGGCTGAATTTGGGCAGTCATAGCCAGTGAGTTCACATGTGCAGTGGCCCCGTCATGTCCAGCAAATAACGTTTTGTTGCAAATGTCCTCTACTTCTGACTTTTCCAGTCTTTTCACCTTCTCTTCTGTGGTGATCATCTCTGAGCCTTGTTGGGCAGCGAATATGATGGTACACACATCCCATTTAGAGCCAAGCACGCTACAGCTTATTTTCTGCATGTTGACCCTTTGCAGGCTTCTGTGTTAGTCACTATCTACTTTAAAAAGAAGCCTGTTTGTTGAGAGCTGAGGGATGCACCACTCTACGAGTAAAAAGATCAGAATTCAGAGTCCAGTTTATCACTATAGGGTCAAGTTTATTAGTCTTGGCTCTTGAATGTCTTTCTAATGGGCGGTAATTGTTACACAGTATAGGCATTTGAATTCAGATCATTAAGAATCACTTCGCTCTGCTTGACTACTCCCCACCCCCAACTCTTATTTACATTGTGAATTTAAGTACCAAAATCATTTTGTGTGTGTGTGTGTGTGTATAGAGGGGTTCAGTTAGCTTAAATTTTACTACAAATTGCAAATCATAAGTGTCACCAACTTTTCTTCTTCTTTCTGAATTGGCCATGGACTGGTGGAGACTTGAGGTGGGTGAGGCAGTGAGCAGTGATGAGGGAAGAAGTGGGCTTCTAAGGGTTCACTGGGCTTGGGGAGGAGAGAGGCTGGGTTTGGGAGGCTAGACTCGACTGGGATCCCAGGCAAGAAAACACAGGTCATAGGGGAAAGGACCCTTTGGGAGAATCCCAGCTCCTTAGTGTCTTTTGGAAGCAAAGGTGGGTATAGAGAGGTGAACAAGGTGTCCATCCCTGCATGTCTGTGATGTACAGAGCAGGGTTCACTCTCAGCTTCTGGGCCAGAGGTTGGCAGTGAAGCAAGCCCACTTAGAAGCAGAGTCTCTACTATAAAGTCCATGGGTAGCTGGTAGTGATTGACTGTGATTTCTTTCATTCTTTCATTCCTTATTTATGGTGGTAATATAAAACAGTCTAAAGCCCATCATTTTAGCAATTTTAAAGTGTACAGTTCTGTGGCAGTAAATATATTCACATGGATGTGTAGCAAGCACTGCTCGCTGTCTCTAGAACTTTCTTTTCTTCCCAAATGGACTCCCTGTACCATGAAACACTAACATGCTCCGCTCCCTTGGGACCAAGCAACCTCCTGTCTGTTTGTGTGAGTTTGCCTACTCCAGCTACATCCTGGGAATGGAAGCCTGTACTGTCTATCACTCTTTATGTGTGGGCAAGCTTACTTTTCAGGAGCCTTCATCATCACACAGCCCCTACAGTGGTTCTGGTAAGATCAGCAAGAACACCCCCCGCCCCTTTTCTCTGTGTGGATGCAAGCCTTGTCAGACTGGAGTCTGAGGAGTTAGCTGAAAGAAAGGTTTCAGCCCCTATCTGTCTCCTTGGCCAAATAGTGAAAAACCTAAACTACTGTAAAGTGGGTCCTGTTGGGCCTCAAGAAAAATTTTCTGCTGCCCTAGAGTCTCTGGGGGGGGTGTCCTCCCCATTTGTGCTCTTTGAGTTCCCTTTGGCAATTCAATATCCTGCTACAATCTGAGGTTCATATTGTGGCTTCTCAGAATGGACTCCCACGAATGGGAGACTTTCAGAGGCCACCAGAGCCAGTCTACCACAGCACACATCCTTCCTCAGAAGCCGTTCGGTGGGAGCTCAGCACAACGACTGTGCACACTGTATTTCCTGTGGAGAGACTCACACTAAGATCAAGGGGAAAATGTGTAAAAAATGGTTGTTTTACTTATGTGATGCCTTTGAGAACTCATTGAAATATTTAGCAAACTGAAAATACAGTTGGCTGAATGTGCTTCAAACCATGCTGGGTCCTTTCACCCAGCTCTTTAATAAGTCAGGAGCTGAATTGAAATCAATCTAGGCAATAATGAATATTCTTATAAATCTTTCTGGTAGAAAAAAAACTCTAAAAATATGGCCAAGGTCCAAGTGGTACCTATTTCCTCTTAATTCTGCTATAATACTTGAGTGATCTTTTATAAGACATTAAACTTTAATTGATGCAGTTTTACTAAGCAGCTTTTAAAAGCAGCAAAGGCAGTAATTGAACTGATTAAGGTGACTTCTAATTGTTTGTTATGTATGATGTAAAAAGATTTTTTTTCCTCTAACATGTTGATTATTTTTGTTCCGCTTTCCAAAGATCTTATTTACCGAGTCATTGTGCATGTCTGTGTGTTCATGAGTGTGTATATGTGTGTGTATGGATGTATGTATGTTTGTGTGTGTACGGTGTGTGTGTGTTGGGTTTACAGAGGTAATCACATGGGTGAAAATGGATAAGAATGCATTTTTCAACCTTCTCATTGTGAAATTATTCTAGAAAATATTGATGCAGAACATGGGAAAAAAACCCTGTAAAATACAGGAATGTCAGATGAAATAGAGCTGGGGGAAATATTTAGGAGGCAATTTTCAGAGCAATAACTTTGATGGAACCTTGTCCAGCCCTTCAACTTTGCTTTGGCCCTGTGTTGCTTTCTGGTTCTCTGAGTGTCCATTTCCCCGTGTGTGCTCTCAAGGGTCTGTCTCCCTTGTGACACTCCTGGGCCAGGCTGTCAGAACAAGGCATGGTGTGTAACACAGGGGGAAACCAGGTTTGGAGAGCTGGCCAAGTGCTTTTTCTATGGCAGCTCTCTGTGGCCCTGGCTTACCCAGCCAGAGAGCACAACCAGTTCCCTTCCTGCCCTCTTCTATGGTCCCCTCCACTCCCTTCCTGGACCTCGGTCATTAGTTCTGCTGCCTTTGGAGTTTTAAAAAGTTAGATGTTTCTCTGTTATAAAAATAATGCACACATCAGACTTGCAGATAGCTACTAGCCAGGAAGTGAGGTATTTGGCGGCAGGGGGGGGGGAGGAGGCGGTGTGTCAGGTCATGTGTTGGGGGACACATATTTTTATTTATTTTCTGACTGGCATCCTATGAAAGAGTGGGTTCCCCGGAATAATGTTGTACAGCAGATTGGCTGAATGTAAAATATTTATGGATTGAAATATCTAAGTCTCTCTCCTCCTCATCTGCACATCACCTTCTCCTCTTTCATTCCTACCCTTGGGGCAGCTGTCCCATTTTATGGGTGAAGAAAAAAAAATGAGAGGCTTCCTCCATGCCCTTAAGTGTGATTGCTGAGGCTATGGTGTTTGCAGAGCTCTTCAGGTCTCTCCTTGTTTTTCATAAAAACAAGATTTCTTATGCAAAATGGGTCACTGGAAGGCTCCAAACAATTTCTCCCTTGCAGCCGCTGGTGCCTCATGCAGGGGCAATGTTAGCAAGCCACTGACATATGGATGTGATCTCTGTTACTTTGACCAGATTTGGTTTCCTCGGAGTGCGTGAGAAGGGAAGATAAATTTTGTCCTAGGAATACTATAGCGACTCATAAATAAATGGTTACCCTTTGGTGCTTGCAGTTTTCATTAAGGCCGCCTGAGCTTTCTTATTGACACCATAGGTTGCCTATTCAGGGAAATGCAGTAAAATTTATCAGTGTGCTTTCCACACCTAATAAATCATCCAAACAGGGAACCATATGGCAGATAAGACCTTGAAAATGTGGCTTCAGCATGTGAGGAGTCAAGTCGCTGAAATCTTGAATGATTACAACCTGTGCATTTTCCCCCAGAATATCTTAGAGTTATTTTACATGCCATTTTCTTGTTCACCCTATCACCTCTTTGTGTCTCTTCCTCTCTTCCTCCCTCTTTCCCTCTTTCCTCTCCTCTCTTACTCTTTTCTAGCAGCCCTCTTTCTCAGGCCCTTTCTTCCCATTCTTTGTCTATTGGGTGGGGGTCTAGCTGTGATTTCAGTTTTAAAATCAGCGTCCGGAGCAGATAAGACATTTTTATACTGCCTGGCTGGTAGGATGAAGAGGGGCAGGAGGAGCAGAGACTGACGGGAAGGGATGATGTATGTGGCGGCTGTGTCCCTGCTCTCCTCCAGCCCATTGTCATTAATCACGGCCATTAGTTCTTTTCAGAGCTGCCTTGTCTGCACAGTGCCTCAGAAAAGCCATTGTTTTTCCATTCCACAGCGGAGGGGCGAAAGGGAAGAATGAAACCCCAGACTTTTTTTTTTTAACCTCCTTCATTCTGCGTTCTAGAATCTGCCTCTCCTGTCTCGTTCATAGTCTCCTTTACTATTCAGATTTGTTTTCCCTTCTCCTAAGGGGTGGAGGGGACTGAACCTTGCCTCTTTGGTCCTGTGTTGTGCATTTTTCTGACGACACAGTGTGGGGACAGCACTGTGAGGAAGTCACTGAATGTACTTCCAACACTGGTTAGAATGCTGTGGATATTCATGTCTTTTTCCTGGTCTTTCTCTTTAGGAATTGCAGAGAACTTAAAGTAGCCCAAGAATGCCAGCAAGACAGAAAGTGTCCCTTGCAGAGTGAGTGTGTAGCTGAGGGAGAACAGGCCTGCTGGCTTCCTCTGGAGGTCTAGTTAAGTGCCTAAGATGCCTTGACTCTGTCTAAGGGACATTACCACCACTGATGGGTTGAGCTCAGGATCAGCTGCCAGCCAGCCAGATCCCAGGAATGGGAATACTCATTGTTGATGAAGAACAACCCTCCTTTTCCTTCTCCTCACTAATTAAGGACCTGGGCTCCAAGGAAGAGATCCCTGAGACGTTGATGGTTCCCTTGCTTTCAATGCCACACCATCATTGAGTGATACCCGTGAGATCTGACAGCCCAAGGTACCAAGGTCATGAAAAACATGTACATGCCAGGTTAAAACTCAAGAGCTAACTTCAAGCTCAGAACATATAAATTATGGCATCATTGTGTGAAATTTGCTACGAAAATAGAAAATTGTTGCTGAAAGGTAAAGAATAAGAATTAACAAAAAAGCCCATGACAGCTTCATTTGAAAAGAAAAAAAATACTCTGTCTTTACACAGGGGCACAGCTGTTGGAACAGGGGTTCCTATATACTGTATAGTAGATATAATTTATTTTAATGACTAGGCATGGTAATGTATGCCTACAGCCCTCAAGCTTGGAAGACCGAGGCAGGAGGATTAGTAGCTTAAATTTATGCTCAGTTGCATAAGGATGTATGGCCAGGCTGGGTTATATGAGACTCTGACTCAGTTCCTTCTCCCTACAAGAAGGGAAAAGATATGTGATTTGCTGCTGAAGTATTAATTGGATATTTATGATATTGAAAACAAAATGAATGGACAAATAAATACTTTGGAAGCTCTAGAGATGAGAGACATTGGTTTTTTAGGGACCACGCAACATTAGTCAAATTACTGTTCCTCTTAGAACTGCAATTTTATCTTCTCTTAAATGAAATAGTTGGTTCTAGGCCCTGTTTCCCAAAATTCTGGTTTACAGGTGGTAGAAAAACATGACTTTATGTGATAACACAGACTGGACTTCTACAATTTTAGTAACTGTGTTTATATTTACAGTTGGCTGGGGTTCGTTCAGAAACACTGGCTAGTCACTTATACCATCTTACAAATTTCATATTTTAATTTCCATATTAAAAGGAAAAGTGAGTCAAGTAAAGGAAAACATCAATTGCATAATAGTGTAGCCATTGCAGAGACTCAGCAAAAATCATGGTATGGTACCCAGATGAGCGAAGGAAGGTTGTTAATTTCCAGACCACATGTGCAAGGTTATGAGCTAAATGGAAGAGGGTGTTATGCTTCAGCTATATGTACATTTCCCCTGGAATTATAGACATATGCACAACCATCTTCCTTACCATGTTTAACTTTTTTTCTGATTCATTGAGCAAAATTAATTTTTACATACATTGTATTTGAACAACCTTACTGAGATCTCTGAGAACTAATATGTGCATATATATGCCAAGTGTGTAGCCTAAAACCAGTCACTACGTTTCCACACATGTCTCTTAGTTGGTTCATTTGGAGAGAATGAGAGAGTGTACTCCAGACATACCCTCTTGTGCAGGGTATTTGAAATTCCTGTGCCCCTTTTTGGAATTTTAGTGAATTCTAATCTAGTTACCTGGAAGACATTCTAGCAATGTGCCTACCCATGTCTTCTTGACCCAGTGATCAGAGTATATGAGAACCATGCTGGGATGACGTAGGCTGACTTCAGTGTTTGGGACCCACAGGGCAAAGGCTTTGTCTCTGCATGAGAGAGCTCTTTTGGAAGAGATGTATCATGGCTTCAGCAGCCCTCTGGCCTCCAGCTTGGATTACTTGTTGTCACCCAGGAAGGTGTTGTCTCTTGGATGAACTGGCATAGTCTGGGAGGTCCAGGCAGTAGCTGAAGAGCACACAGGAGGCCAAGAGTCCTTCAAAGTCCTCTAAATGGCAGAAGTAACCCGTTTCACTTAGCAAATGGCTACCAGTAGATCACGTCTCACCCACCAGGATAGTTTGGCCAGCTAAGTAGATTTTGGTGTCTCCTGCTGTCAGTGTTTGATGCTGCATTTTGTATTCTCCCAAGTTTACTGTTTCCATTATGTACATATATTCCATAGGGTCTTTCTTTTAGGGCTCCCACTGACTTATGGAAGCAAGTTTTGCCTCTTCACCTTGGACCTCACTGCTGCCCTCTTTCTTTTCTCTCTGGACTTCTTCCCTGCTACTCCTGTGTTTATACTGTTTGTTCCTACCAAACTGGTTGTATCACTTTACAGCCATATTGTGGCGTTGTTAGGTTTTCACCCTGTCCCATTTCTCCCAATCTCCACATTTATTCTCTTGTCTCTCAGTCATACAGAATTATTGGGGTCAGGCATCATCTGCATTTCCTTCATAAAATCTCTTACCACTGTCTTCCAGTCCATAGTCAGGACTTCTGGCTCCTTGGGATGGAGTAGGTGGCAGAGGCCTGTTACTACTGAAGACTGAGCAAGACTTGGGGCAAATAGGCTTCCATGGGCTGACGGCAGGAACATTGAGAATAAGCATCTTTCCTTTCTTCTGGGAAGTCCGATGAGATGATGAATGGTGAGGAGCTTTGTAAATAGCAACACACTGTACTCATCTAAGGGGTATGCTTGGGGAATTAATCATGGACTGACTCATGGCTGCTCTTGCATTGCTGTCTTATAATGCAATTCACCTGCTCTATTGTTGTTTAACATTTCCTGCATCTGTCCTGACTCTGAAGTTGGCATTTTTCTTCCCTTTGTAACTAATTACCAACTTATGAAGATGCTTGTCATTGCAAAACAACACTGTAAAAAAAAGACCAAAACATTGGTTTCCAGGACCCACTGTCTCTAATTCTCTTCCCCCCTCCTTCCTATGCTAAGTGTCCATCTTCATGTTGTCATCTTTACTAGATCTGAATGACCTCTTTACATGGAATACTAGTCCTTTGGATCCACTGGATATTCTGAAGAGGTGGGTGCCTGTAGGTATTAGGAAAACTTTTCCATTACTGTCTATAGTTTATATCCACACAAATAGCTTTAGATTTGTAGTACATACTGCTGGTTCCAATGAAGGTCAACAGCTGTAGTTCATTGCTGAATTAAAGGTTGCATGCTCAGGGTTGGGGGTGGCAGAGGTGAGTGACCAAAGCACCAAATATTTTTCTCTTCTGGAATGGGGATGGAAAGAAATATAACCATTTAAGTCTTTCTATCTCATCCTTTATTTTTATCTTATTTTCTGTGATTCTTTTTCTTTCAACTAATAGTCTTTATCTTCTGAGAGGGACCTGCATCCTGGCTTGCTATCAAACCATCGCTCTCTTTGAGGTGGAAGAAGAGGGAGGCGCCATTGGCTTAAGGGTCAGAAAGCTTGTGGTTCACAGTTGGCCTCTATAAACCCGACAGCCACAAATGCCCACATAGATGCTTAGCTGGAGTCTTGGTGTCTCTATCCACAAAGTAGCCCAGGCTCAAGGACCAATGCAGTGAAATGATGTTTTCATGTCTTCCCTTCTATTCTTTGGTCTTATTTCCCTCTAATCTCATTAGCCCACTCTTGCATATTACACCCCTGTGCTTATTTTGGGTGCAAGCTCTAGTCCTTTTGCAGTATGAGATCAAAGCTGGTACACTCAGAGCAGGCCCTACTGAAGGGTTAGTGTGTAGATGCTGAGTGTGCCTCTGCCCTTTTCCTTGGAAAGATAGTTCCACATTCACAGATGTTGCCTAATCATGTCTTCACCAGGGAGCCTGGTCATCTTTTGACTGTACCCAGACCTGACTAACCATGTTAGAGAAGGATAGCTTTGCATGAGGCAGAGCTGTCACAGGGCAAAGGATTTCAAACTCAGGACCACACACACAAACACTTCTCATGACTATTAGTACAGGCAGGATGTTGCGCCTAGAAGCAAACTTTTGATGACTTAAGCTGTGCTAGTCGGTTGAAATCTTTGCTCCTTGTTCTGCTCTGGGGTGGGCCCGGGTGGCATCCACAGTAGGAGGGTGGCCTGCTGTGCTCTTGTGTGCCTCTGAGGGTGATCCTGATGGTGTAGAAGGGGTTCTTGAGTTTCAGGTTCCACAGCCTTTGGTTTTGCTCAGTTTGAATGAGCTTCTGCTTTCTCCAACCTTCAGATTTTGAATACATTTTCAAGATCTCATCAAAAAGCCTGTTTCTTCTGCAAACCCTTCTCTTACTGCCCAGCCTTTTGAGACTGAGTTACTCAGATGGTAATTGCCAGGGAAGTATTTCATTTGGCAATTAATCCTTGGGAAATTGTAGCCTCTCTGCTGTTGTTTTGAAGCAGAACACTGCAACCTCTCTGGGTGTCCTTATTCACACATCGGTGTCACTTCCACCTCTTTCTCCACAGTTAGCACCAAGCTCACCACTGAGGAAGTACTTGCAGACCTTCTCTTGGATGGCAGGGTAATGGTAAGGTGGTTGGAATGAATGCCCTGTACTTCTACATCTCCCTGTTCTCCCAGCCAGACATTATCCGCTTTATATTCCTGGTCAAGTGGTTCTGCATTCTGTTGGTTAGTATGCACCTTGGTAGTCACTGGGTGACTTACTAGGGAGCTTCCTACCCCTGATGCAATCAGGTCTATATTGAAGGCCCACAGAACAGGGGGCTGGACAAAGCTGTGATGCTTTGGAATTCTCTTGGTCACAGAAGGCCAGTAGACATTTCCCTGAGATCTATAGGCTCTCTGAAAATCCTAGAAATGTGGCTTTGACTTTGGCAAGAGTAGACACAGACAAAAGCTCCTCTGAGTTTTAGCTCTCTGTCTTTCTCTGTGTCTGTCTCTGTGTCTCTTTGTCTGTCTCTGTCTCTGTCCCTGTTTCTTTCTCTCTCTATGTGTGTGTGTGTTCGTGTGGTAAACTAGGGTGGCCCTTATAGGATCCATGGAAGGAGAGGCTGTGCTGCACCTCTGAGTAGGAAGAGAGGGAAGGTGGAAACTGAAGAAGAAAGGGCCACTGTCCTTTCATGCAGATTGAAAGGCCATTTCCTGGAATTGCTTTCTAATCCCCACATGTCTTTGCCTTTCCCTCCCACAGTTATTCCACCCTGGTCACTTATTAAAGTTGAGGGACCATAACTTCTCTAAATTCCTCAATCTAATCGTAACTTTTAATGGCGGCAGTTGCCTACTTTTGTGTTAGGTGGTAGAAGAATTGATTTTCTGAAAAGAAAAACGTGCACGTGTATGTGTGTTCAAGTTTATGAGAGAGAATGGAGCTTGGCATTCTTAGGGGTATTTATTTTATTTAGGGTTATGGTATTAGGAAAGAAAGAATGTGCTTCCAGAGTTATCTATGAATGTGAGAAAGAAAGAATAAATTCAGTCTTGGATAAAGACAAGAGAAATAGGAAATGATTGCTGTTTTACAGTGAATTAAGAAAGATGGGAAAATATAAGACAGACTAGAGATATAAAGATCATGATAGATTGAGTACACATGCTCAGAAAACAGTGTGAGCATGCCTAATGTTTTCTCTCCACCATTTGCCAGTCCCTCTGGCTGCAGTTGGCGTCTGGGCCATTGTGTAGGTAGCCTTGCCTTCAGGTTTTGCTTTCTGCGAAGTCATATGTTTTTAGCTGTGATTGCAGCTACTGCCGAGTGGCTCACCTTGTCTTGAGTAATGAGAATAAACAACCGGTCACCGTGCTGACCACTGAGACTAATAAAGATATATAGTACCGACTGGCTTAGGGAGCCACAGACGCATTCTTAAACTCCCTGTGACATTTATACCAAAGGAACATGATTCCAAACTCACTCACTGCTTACCCATTCTGAGAAAGAACAAACTATTTGACTGATGGTTTGCTAAATTTAATATGCTTAGCAAGTAAAATTATTGCCTACTCTAATGCTGTGTAATTATTAAGATACACTGCTTTTAAAAATACCAAGTGAATAATATTGATTTAGTGAACTGCTATTTAGAAAAATGCCAGCAAAGGAGGAATATTTTATTTTAGCTGCCTTAAAGCTGTAATGGGTCTGGGCTGAGATACGCATGTGGAAATAAATTATGTACAAGGTAAACTATTTTGTTATACAGTACCCATAATATTAATTAAGCTGTAATTTTACCAACAATGCTTTAATTTAACAAATAAACAGGAATCATCTGTACCATTCTTTCAAATATATAACTTCGTGGTGGTAATAAAACACACAGAAGCACCTGCAGTTAATTGTAGAGCAAACAGTGAGACTAGCAACTGTAAAGGGTAATTGTAATTTACAATTTATTTATTTGACTTATGCTGGATATAATTACCGTTATAATGCATTATTATTTTCAGTCCAGCATTAGATATATCTGATTCCAGTTTACCCAGGCAGCCTGGTGGAGCTCTTTGCTTGGGTCCCTTGAAAGTATACTCTCATCCCCTCCCTTTCCAGGAAGAGGAGCTTGTAAAATAAAGGAGAATGGATGGGCCAGTGTCAAGAGCAATCCTTGTCCAACGCTCCAAGAATATTTCCATTTCCATTAAAGCCAGGAGTTTGTCCTGCCCTCTCGGTCTTTTAGCTGGCAGTATCTGGAGTGACAAGGTCTGCGCATGGTCCTGCCATGGGTGAGTGGGCAGGGCTGCTGCCTCCGTGGGCAAGACAGTAAGGAGGCTGGAGGGTTGGCTGCTGCAGCTCTGCTCTTCTTTTGAGTATTTATTATGGTGGTGTTTTGGGCTTTTGTTGTTATTATTTTCGAGAACAGCCTAGAAGGAACAGCTCAAGGAGGAAAAATACCAGGGATGGAAGAAAGAAGCAATTACAGCAGGCCGTTTGTTTGTGGCTAACAGAATGCTGAAATGGCAGATTTGCAAATTTGTGAGAGAGGGACGCTTAGTGTTCATCTTTATCAGCCAAAGTGGTTTCTTGTTAGCTGAGCAGCAAGCTAGAAAGCCACCGATTTTGACAACATAATTTACATCTTTGTATAAAACTATTGCTGGCAGCCGAACTAATTTGTGCTGGATTAGGTTGTTCGTCTCTGCTGCTGACTAACCATGCAATCTATCAGAGGCCGTTTTCAAATATCACTTTTCAACTGTGCCCTTGAGAGGGGGAATTGATCGGGAATATAGAGAAGCAAAATTACTCCAATAACTTTATAGAAGAAACAATTACGGAATCATACAGATGTGAATAATACTGAAAAGCAGAAACAAATATAATGAATTTTGCCCCACTCCTATCTTTCATGTGTACATGAAATGTACAAATAATACTATAAGGTAGTATTGGTTCCATTTTTTTCCTTCTTTCTGTACCTTGGACAATAGTGGAATTAAAGGGAAGGTTAAGAAAGTCGTAAGAAAAAAAAACATTCTTGGAGGCCATCATTGAGGATTCCTAATACATTAGGAATTACAAATGTAGTGAATTAGGCTTTACAAATGTAACTAAGGATACATACATGCACACACACACACATCCCTTGAAACATGTGTTTTGACCCAGTATGAGTTTTTATAAGTTTTAAAGTAAAAAATGGAGATAAAAAGACGTAGCAATCAGGCAGATTTGTCTTAGCAACGTAGGCGACAAACACACACACATGTATATTATCATGCGGGTCTACATTTATATTAATAAGCTTAGTATGAGAAGAGGAACAGAGCTTCTATTTTGCTTTTAAGTGGATATCTTAGACATTTCTTTCTCCCTTCAAGGGAGATAAAGGATGACAGAATAGTACAACAGCTTTGGGGATAAAAGAAAATAGGGGATCCACGATGGATGGATATCCAGGCTGGACTTGTTTGTAAGATGCCTGATATCAGGCAGCAAACAAATAAACAAAAAAACCCCACTAAGTATCTATTATTTTAAAGCGGTGGGTACATTTTTCATCACTTTCCCCTGATAAATTTTTGTGTGTGCATCCTGCTTCAGGTAATTAATTGCTTTCAGTTCAGAGGAGTAATAATGCAATAAATTATGCCAGTATTTCTACTCAGAGGATCATATTGCAGCTTCCTAACCAAGGCAACACTAATAACCATCCAGGAGACTTGTGGGCCACCGAGAAAGCCTGATTATTATGGATTGGTTGCATAGAGTCAAAGGACCAAGTCTTCAACATTTGCTTTCGAAGGGCCTCATTTAGGGAAGCTTGCACATTCATAGGTGCTGTTCATAGGTATTATTCTTTCCCTTGCTGTGACCAAAAACAACCCAACGAAGCAACTTGAGGAAGGGAGGGTTTGTTCTGTCTTACAGTTCAAGGATCCTCAGTCCACCATGTCGGGAAGGTGTGGTGTTAAGACCATGGGGTGGCTGACCAACATTGAATCTGTCGCCAGGAAAAAGAGAGTGATAGGAAGCAGGGCCAGGCTCTGCAACCTCAGGTACCACTCCTAGTGACCCAACTCCTCCCACAAGTTTCCTCCTAAAAGTTTCACAACCTTCTCAATGAACACCTAGAGTTGTGTTCATTCAGACACATGAACATATGGGGACATCTCATTCAAACTGCAACAGTAAATGTGACCAGGGTGATCTTATGGTAGACTGTGTTGTTTCTGTCAACCCTGGAAGTTTCCTGAGCTTATAGCTAGTAGCAGGGAGTTTGAGAGATGGCCACAGTACCCATAGGTTAACAGGATAAAAGTTGGGAGCCCATGATCTTGTTTCTCTGGCCTCACATGTGTCCTTCACACAAATGTGCATGATATCACAAATTACTTTGTCCTTTTGTTAATTAAATTTGTTTTGGGGGCAAGGGGAGACACTTGGGATGACATATTTGTGGAGGTCAGAGGTCAACTTTCAGGAGTTGGTGCTCTACTTCTACTATGTGTGCCCTGGTGATAGAACTCAGGTTATGGGGTTTAGCATCAATTGCCTTTACTTACAGAGCCATTTCACCAGTCCTGCAAGTGCCCTTTCTTCAATTTGGAACTTGAGAAGGAGGAGGCAGAGTAAACCTACCAAGGTGATTTTATGGGCTAGAATGGGCAGATACCTGAGCTCACTGTCAACCCCTAGAAATAGAAATTAGCACTCAAGAGAAGGTATCTGCAGATGGGAACTGGAGGAGGCTCACAGGAAGATGTTTACTGGAGAAGCATCCAAGGAAGATACAGAATTACTTCTCAATCAAAGGGGTTCCTTCCTGACTTCCCCATCCCCAGCCCTACTCCGATCTGTTGCATCTAACTTCAGGTCAGGGGAGTGCTCTGGAGGGCACCACTGTGGTGGGAAGTCCTCAGTGAAGAGCACACTGTGTGGTTGGAGAGGACCCCAGTAGCTCCTCACCCAGTGGGTGGAGGACCCCAGGGTGGTGTGGGTGGGGAGGACACTAGGACAGTTTGCCTGGATACTTTGTCAAATCTAAGATATTTACCTCCCCTGTGGGAAGAAGAAAGTGTGATTTGTGTCACAGGCAATTGCTGTGGGATTGCCTCCATTTGTGGAGTTTCATACTTACTCAAGACTTAGGAAGTAGGAATAAAATCATGCAGCACACGTTTAATCCCAGCACTCGGGAGGCAGAGGCAGGTGGATCTCTGAATTGGAGGCCAGCCTGGTCTTCAGAGCGAGTTCTAGGGCAACCAAGGAAACCAGAGTTTCAACAGAGAAACCCTGTCTTGAAAAACCAAAAACCAAAAAAGATCTTTTTCTTTTTTGATTCTCTCTCTCTCTCTCTCTCTCTCTCTCTCTCTCTCTCTCTCTCTCTCTCTCTGTGTGTGTGTGTGTGTGTGTGTATGTGTGTGTAGGCATGTGTGCATGTTTGTGTACATTTCTGTGTTTGGAGTTTAGAGGTCTGGCTGTTCCTCAGAAGCCAGCCATGTTGTTTTAGGAGACAAAGTTTCTTATTGGGAGCTGGGGCTTGCCGATTAGATTGGTCTCTCTGGCCATTGAGCTGCAGTGTCTGGGATTCTCAGCATGTTATGCCATGATGCTTAGCTTTTTACATGCATGCTGGAGAACCAGACATAGGCCCTCATAACTGTGCAGCAAGCACTTTGCCAACTGAGAGGATTGAGAGCTGCCTTCCCACGTCCTGTAAATACTTTTAAAATCACAGAGACAGATGGGTAGACAGACAGACAGAGAGGATTGAGAGCTGCCTCCCCAGGTCCTGTAAATACTTTTAAAATCACAGAGACAGATGGATAGACAGACAAACAGATATACCCATTTCCTGCCATTGCTTGCTGTCTCCCTATTAAAACGTCCTCACTCAGATGACAGGGACCACATCTGCCTTGATCACGGTGTCTCCAGTGGGCTGTGTCTAGTTGTGCCTGAGTAAATGCCATTTAGTGAACGAATGACTATTGTAACATTTTGGAAAACACACCAAGCACTAAGGAAACAGTAAAGGCCAGCCAGTAGCAGTTTACTCTGAGTTTCCCACCACTCAGCTGTTCACAGTGACTCCCTTTAGTCATTACTCTCCTTGATGCTGTGATGAAACACTTGACCGAGGCAGCTTAAGGAAGGATGGGTTTCTTTTGCTTTATGGTTGGAATGAAGCTCACCAAGGCAGAAAAGACATGATGGCAAGGGCATGAGACAAATGGTCACATTTCAGTTACAGTCAGGAAGCAGAGTGGTAAATGTCCATGTTTGTCCAGGCGTGGTGGCACAGGTCTTTAGTTCCAGCACTTAGGAGGCAGAGGCAGGTAGATCTCTGTGAGTTCCAGGTCAGCCTGGTCTACAGAGCTAGTCCAGGATAGCCAGAGCTATTACATAGAGATGCCTTATCTCCAAAAGTCAAAAATCAAAAACAGAAAAAAAACATTAAAAAATAGTCCATGCTTAGTTAGCCTTTTCTCCTTTCCATTCAGTCTGGGACCCCATCCCTTCCCAGACTGGAGGAATGGTACCTCCCACCTTCCCAGTGAATCTACCCATTCAATTAATGTAGTCTAGAAGATCTCTCACAGGCATGACCAAGGTGATGCTAGATCCTGTCAGGTGACAATCAATTCAAACCATCTCCCTAAGGTTGCCGTTGGGTACTCTGTTTCCCTGTTAGATTGTTGACCTAAGGGAGCCTTATCTGTCTCCATGATGGTATCAGCTACATTTTCCCTCTCCCAGAGAAGGTCTACAGTGTGCATGGCTCTCTGTGTAGCCATCCTTGTTTGTTAGTTTGTAAATGTCCCAGCAGACGGCTGGGCACTGTGATGTGTATCGGCCTATGACTTGAGCCTACTGCTGTGACAGACGCCACAATGCAGAAGTTGAAGGTGGAGGGTATGGGGAAGATGATGCGATTGCCTTCTCTGGCTTTGATATTGTCTGGCTTGGGTCACTGCGGAGTAAATGCACCACATTTTCTGCTGGTCTGTGTTGCTATTCATTTTCTAGCTCTGAGCATGATGGCACAGAAGATCAAACATATTCCAGGGCAAAGATGGGAATAAGATTTGAAGAGAAAAAGGAAGAGCAATGTACTGCGCACGGCAGTTCAGCCCTTTTCATAAAACACCAAAAGCTTAATTCTGCTGTCTAAGAGCTCCTCAAAAGTCAGCAGTACATTTGTGTCTCTTTCTGTGAGCAAAGCCACACTCCACTGAACCCTGGCCCTGATTGCTCTGTTCTCTAGGCCTTGCAGTGGAGATGACCCAAACCCCACTGTAGCTTCCCATTAGAAATGTTTCCTCTGTTCTATGATGCTGATGAATGTGCTGGATGCCTCTTAGAAGTGGGCCTCTCCCCGGAATACTTGAGCCCCTTCCCAAGTATCAGTCAGATACTTGGGAAGCCAGTGGGTGGATCCAAGATGGCAGCAGAGATTGCATACTGTGTCTGATCAGCAGAGCGGTAGCGACTGCACAGCGAACAACCGACTCAACTGTGGTCCCAGAACATCAGTGACTAGGTTTTCCAGGTGAGAGGAAGCCCTGTGGTAAGGAAAACAATTTGGTCTGACCTCAGGGCATTCAGTTAATCCCCAGAAAAGTTCCTGGGTTCCCACAGGCAAGGGGTCTCTAGCACTTAGCCACATGCCTATGTGCTGTGCTCACCATCCCAGACTGAACTTCAGGCCCCCAAACACTAGAGACTGGTTCTTCCAGGAGAGAGAAAAACCCCACAATGAGGGAAACAATCAGGTCCAACCTCAGGTCTCCCAGCTAATTGCTGGAAAAGTTTCTGGGTACCCAAGGGGAGCATGGGTTCTCCAGCATCTAGTCACCTGCTTTCGTGCTGTGCTCACTGGCCAGTGAATACCTCCTGGGTACTGGGCCTCATAGCTCCAACCGCAGGCCTCCTGATACCTGGGAGCCACAGGAACAGCCCCAGATGCTGCTCCAAAGCTCAACCTGTCTGTCTAGGGAGACCAACCAAATCTCTGTGCTCAGTGGTTCTTCAAGATGGCTGTGCCCAGCAAACACAGTGTCTGAGCACAGTGTCTGGGCAGCTGCAGTTCATTAATCTCAGAGCAAGAAAGCCAGTGGTGGAGCAGCTTTCTCCAGGACTTCTCCTGGTGAGAGAAGAGCTCCTGGGTTCCTGAGGAGTCCAGTTAGTCTATAGGCTCATACACCTGAGGAGAGCCTCGGCAATTCCCTGAGAACTACCAGCCGTTCAGAGACTATACCCAACAATCTGAGGAGGCCTCCTATGCGAACATCCAGCTTTCTGCCCAGGGCTTTTCCCACACCGCCCCCACCCCCACCCCCAGGTCTCCAGCTGGCAGCAGGAACTACTAGCCAACACCAGAGACAACCAGATGGGTAAAGGCCAGAGTAAAAACACAGTCAACAAAAGCCAAGGCAACATGGCATCCCCAGAATCCCGTTATCCAAAGGCAAACAGCCCAGGATACACAATTGAAACTCAAGAAAAATGACCCCACATCTATGCTTATGAAGATGATAATGGAGGAAACGAATAAAATCTATAAAGAAATAAAGGAAGATACAGTCCCTCAGATTTTGGACTTTAGAGAGGAAATAATTCAATCACTGAAAGAAAGAGAGGAACGTTCAAACAAACACATGAGGGAATCGAATGAAAGGCAGGAAAAGACAAACTGGTGAAGGAAATCAACAAAATGGCTCAAGATCTGAAGATGGAAATGGAAACAGTAAAGAAAGCACAGACAGAAGAAATCCTGGAGAGGGAGAAGTTATTATGGAAGATGCGTGGGAAAGCTGTCCATTTGTCATGCTGCCTCTTGGCCTTACTGCCCCAGCACTGTGTGGCAGTTCTATGTGGGAGTAAAATCTTCTGTCTTGGTAAGAAGATTGTTAAGGATGTTTTAAAGGAGCAAATGTTCTAAGGGGAGATGAAATGTTCTACCCCTCAGGTAAGCTTGGTAAACTCAGGAAGTGAACAACTCAATAACTAGAAGTTTCTGAAGCTGACCATATACATTAGGCACCTCCCTCCGCAAGCATGTATAAGTAGTAAGAGACACACTCTGATTAGCTGAGTTACCTAGCCTGTGAGGAGGCTCAGAACAGCTAAGGAAACTGGAGGAAGCATAGACCAGCCCACCTGCCTTGAAGCAGAGACCAGCTTAGCTGCCTTGAAGAGGCTCAGACCAACCGAATGACCTGGAAAATGCATTCTCTAATGTGCTGAGCTGCCTGGGTGCTCCAGGCTCCCAGCTTTGTAAGTTGTCACCCATCCTGGGGTGGGCTTTGGTGATACAGCTGTCTTTGAGATACTTCTGCTCCTGTAAGTAACCCCTCACTCATATTCCTGTAAGTAACCCTAATGAAACTCATTGGTTTATGAAGTTGGAGATGGTTTTACTTTGGCTTGTCATTGGTTTCCTGTCTGAGGTGAGTAATCATTTGTTCAGATCTCCTCAGGATTACTGTCAAACAACACACAGCACTCACCCAGGGAAGCAAGTAGTGGCCTCTTCTCCCAGGTAGCCACCAGGGCCTGGGGTGAGCCAAGCCTGTCTGATTAGTGTTTTAGGCATCTCTCATTCTTCAGGCTTTAGCTTCTTTTCAGGCTGGTAACTTTGACTTCTATGTCAAACCTTTTACTCCACTTTTTACCCTTCTTGAGCTCAGGAGAAGATCAAGCCATACCACATTGCTACTCTCCAGGTCTCACTACACCGGGTGCCGTGAGCTACTGTCGCTGGACAAGGACAGCCAGGAAGCAGAGGATGAAGGAATCTTCTGTGTGGAAAAGACTTGGCAGCAATCTTTATGTACTTATGAAGACATGTTGGAGTTTAGCTTGGAAGTTTCTGTGAATGATGTGTTATAGTTTTCTGTTGTTCTTCCTCTTCCCTTCTGCAGTTGTCCATTCTGGACCTAAGGAAAGGCCCTCAGCTTTGTAATTCCAAACACATTCTCCTATACTTGTCATTGTTCTTCCTAATAGGATCTGCCAGAGCCACTCTGTGTAGAGGCCTGCATTTCTACATTATTATCTCATTGTCTATCCCAAGTGTTATAGCCTTACTACGACTTCCTAACTAACCAGCTATTTCAACTCTCATTCCATAAGCTTTATGTCTGAGTATAATTAAATGAGCATTAAGTCTTTTTTTTTTTACTAGCAAAGCCTGAAAGTTCTGATATTACAGTAATAAGTGTGAAGTGAATTTTGAATGGCATTTATATCTGTTCATGGGCTCTAAATGTTTGATTTGCATAACTAGTTAAAATATCAGGGCAGCATATTGATTTAATTCCATCTTAGAAAACTGTTAATTAATAATGATAATAAATGTGTCAGTCCTTTATTATCTGCTTTGAATTGGTGATGATAGCTATATTAATACCACTTCAGTAATAGACCTCTGCTGGCTATTGTTGGCAAAGCTTTCAAGGCTGGAATCACCTGCAATCAGAATTTAGAAAATTTATTGCAGATCACTTTTAAAAAGAATAGCCATTCCATCATATATGTAATTTTCTTAACACCTACATTTTAATTTAACATTTTATTTACATAAATCATGGTGATCAGAAACTTCAGGAGGATTTTAAACAAAGGCACTTTTTCATTTTTATGTGCCAACTTGGAAGTTGTCTGAAGGAAGGACTAGGTCTAGCGTGGCATGTGTTTTGGCAGTTGGTAAATCTGTGGTCTTCCTGCTTCATTTTCTTCCTGCATGGACACTCTCTGGCCCTCTTCATGCAGACAGAATTTGATGGTTCTGTTCAATTGCCTTGGAGCCTGTGTGTCAAGGGAATGGCTTGTACAGGTCAGGAAGAGTAACCTTTCTCTTTCTGAGCCTTTCAAGGTCAACCAGAAGTTTAGAGGCATGCCTCACTTCTCTGGTGCTTGCAAATTACCCATTATTGGATATTTGAATGTCAAAGGTAACATGGGTAGCTATCTTATAATGACTGGGCATTTCCAAACCCTGACATTCCCTGGATACCAGTAGAAACTGCCGACAAGGTGCTCAGATTCTCAATCTCCATCCCATCCCACAACCTTAATGGTGGTTGAGTGTGTGTTGGACATTTCCTGATCTCTCTTCTTTAGTTTCTGTGCCCATAAAATGGATAGCTAGTCTACTTAAATGAGATTGTGTGAACACTTATGTGTGTATCAAGGGGTTAGTACCCTTCAAGGATGCAGTGATTGACATTCCATTTTACACTGTCATTTTGAATTGTCATCGCACACTTAATCGTTAACTATTGTTCACCCACAGGCTGGAGAAGGACTTGGGCATTCTCTGTCTTGGAATTACCAGTTTTAGTAACTGCAGGTCTGTGTCAAGGATCTAGGAGAGTTTGTGGTGTTCTACACCAGTTTCCCTTTGGGCCTGACTCTGAATGCCCACACCATCTGTTTCCTTGCCTCCCTTTGGTCCCTTAGTCTTGTTTATATCCACAGGTGTCAACAATTATCACTTTAGACTCTGCTGAGGATTTGTGCTTTTCTTCTTTCATCAGAGCTATGCTTGAACTTGCTTTTGCAGTTTGGTTTTACTGTTAGCCTCTTAGTGAACAAATTTCTAACCTTGATACTATGTTGCTACAGAATCTCACACTGACTGTAACTAGAAGGTTTGTGACACACTCAGATCACATAACTTTCTACTGTAAGCCATTTGTTCCTTTTATATCACCTGCCATTTCATTCTTGTAGCTTATGGAGCCACACTCAAGCCTAGTGGAAGAGTCCAGTTCTTTCTTGGGGTGTTCATTTCAATCCAGATTATGACTTCTTTTTAAATTTGAAACAGGATCTCATGTATCCCAGGCTGGCCTCAAAGTCAATATTTAGTCAAGGATGACCTTAAATTCCTACCACCACTAGCCAAGTTCTAGGATTACAGATGTGTGCCACCACACCTGGTTGATGTAGCTCTTGGGACCAAACTCATATTTTTCTTTTTTATTTTCATGCTAGACATGTACTTAACCAACTGAGCCATGCAGTCCATGATTTCTTTATGTATGTATGTATGTATGTATGTATGTATGTATGCATGTATGTACATATGCATGCATGTATGATATTCAGGTTCCATTTTAAAATGGAGAGCCTTGGCCTTGAGACTAGCTCTCTACTCCCCATATAGACTATCGTACCATCAGCTCTTCACACTTCCTCCCTCCTTTTGTCTTTCCCTTCATGTTACCCAGGGTGGCCTTGAACTCTTGGGCTTAAACTATACTCTTGCCTCAGACTCCCAAGTATCTGAGTCTACAGGAGCCTGTTACCATGGCTGGTTAGTCTTTTAGTTTCTCATTGGGGAAAACCCCACATACTCTGTTGAAGGCTATGAAAAGTTATCGCTGCACAGAAGGAGTGTAGCTTTCCAAATTTCTATGGGTGTGTCTCTAGCTGAATGTTCCTCTCCTGACTCTGATTTCTCTCTTAGTGCATGGGAATATAATTTGCTTTGACATCACTGGCCATCAGTGCCATAGTGAAGTGGGCCTTCTTTAACTGCAAGTGACAGCCTCTGGCCCCTGTGACATTGTTTCCATAGATTTACAATGAAACAGTTTTATATTTTGCAAAATAGAGTGATCTCCTGTGACTGGCAATGCTGTGGCTTTCCCCATGGATCTTTGGGAAGGTAAAGCTGTTTCCATTGACCCACCTTAAATTGATTTCCCTTTTTCTGGCATCTGGACACATTGCTCTTAGGCTGCCCAAGATGGTGATTGTCATTGTTTGTCATTTTAGTCAGTGTTAGATGCTGTCTCTTGCTGTCTCCTTGTAGGGGCCCTTCCTCTGAATTCACTGGCTCCTGATGTTCTGAGGCCTTCGCTGTCTGGCTGGCAACCTTTCTACTTCTGCTATTTCTTATCATAGGAGTTCAACATCCTGGAGACAGTTGCCCACTGTTGTAGTTTGGATGTAAGATGTCTCCCACAGGCTCATATGCTTGAACATAGCTCTCAGCAGGTAGTACTTCTTTGAGAGAACCTTTGGGGGGGGGGAAGAGTCAAGCTACAGGAAGTATGTTGTTGGAAGACCAGCCTGGAGGTTTATAGCCTGTGTCCTCCCTCTGTTTCCTGGACCACTGAGTTGCAAGTCAAACAGACCCTGCATGTGTCTGCCACTATAGACCCATCTGTTTCCAAGAGCCTTCCTCTCCATGGCTGACTATATCCCTGTAAACCATGACTTATCAGAAACCTCCCTTACTTGAGTTGCTTCTTTCAAGTGTTTGTTACAGTGACAAGGAAAGTAATGGTTCAACTATGGTAGAGTCTTTAGTCTAAGATACACTCAGAGGGATGTCAGCTTTGGAAACCTTTGTCAGAGGTGGTAATTTAAAAATGTTTTTGATACAATGTATTGCTACATAGCCCAGGCTGGCTTTGAACTGGCAATCCTCATGCCTCAGCCTCCCAAATGCTGGGTTACAGAAGTATGTCACCATGCCTGGCAGCTGCGGCATTTTTGGAGGAGATTATTTGTGGGAGGAAAGCAGTCTCCATTGTGGTCCTTTTCTTTCAGAGAAGCTCCAGTTACAATCTGGCAGTTCTCAGCATTTTCTAAAAATACTCGGAGGCAGACAGGTATGTTTAACCATCCCATCTGAACGGAGTGGACTTGTGTCTTTTTTCCTCTTAGAAGCCTCTCTGTGGCGTATCCAACTTTTTGACATTGTGCCATGATACTGTTGTCTACTTATGTGTTAGGTAGCATTCATAGCTTCTGGAACACGCAAACTTTAAATTTTGAAGTTTCTCAGCCTGTAAAATAGCTCAGATTGATTATGAGAGATGGTTTACCTAATACAACCCTAGACTTATTAGAAAGTATAACATTAGTAGGTAAAGATGTTTGTGGCTGGATCTGAATTCAATCCCTGGAAGCCTGGAAGGAAACAACTCTTGTAAGTTGTTTTCTGACCTCTATACATAAGGTACACACACACACACACACACACACACACACACACACACACACACACGCACGCAGACACAGGACAGAGTAAATATAATGAAAATTTTTAATGGGAATATAATGCTTGCAGAAACATTTTAATCTCCTAAGTGTATATATTTTAGGTCTTGACTGGACGTATAGAAGTTGAGTAACCCTTATTCAGAATACGTAGGACTAGAAATGTTTTTCATTTTAAACTTTCTTTCTGATTTTGAAATGCTATTTACACACACACACACACACACACACACACACAAGACTCACATTCATCTGTACCATCTGTATATTCAAGATATCTTGTGGATGGGACCAAGTCTAAACATGGAATTCATTTTTGTTTTGTGTGCCCCTTCTACACGCAGCCTGAAGGTGTCACATGGTATAGCGTGTTCAGTGCACCTGTGTTTTGTCTGGAGTCTATCATGTAATGTTAAGTGTAAGTCTAACATCACCGATGTTCAAAATTTTGTAATGTGGAGAATTTCCAGTTTTTATTTTAGCGACATCCAGCCTGGAGGTTAAAGTTTGCTGGGAATTAAAAAGGGTATCCCGTGTCATTTTCTTCTCTCCCTCCTTCTAATATAGGGCACATAGTAGGAATGCAATAGATATCTATGCCAATAGTGAGGAAAAGATTGATTAAGAGCATAAACTAACAAAAGCACTGTTTCAAAGTCTTGTATAATTTTGTTAAAAACCCTTTCACCTCTCTCTCTGTGTATATGTGCATATGTGTGCATGTGGGTCTGTGTCTTTGTGTTTGTGTGTGTGTAGAGATTGTCTTATAACCGGGGTTGGATAGTCTTTGGCTTTTCTATGTTGCTGGAGAGGCAAACGTTTTTGTGTGGTTGGTTTGTTGTTGTTTGCCAAAAATTTTCTCCCTGAAGTCACAGGACGGGCAGCATTTCTGCTCCAATGAGGCTTGGCTGTTGCCTTGTCAGTATCTCTGTTGGTAAGAACGTTTCTTGACAACTCCACTAAGAGGTTGTGATGATGGGGACTCCTTACGGGGGGGGGTAGTGGGGTCCTGTGAGAGCAGACTTCTGGCAAAAGAAGAAGTGAACACTGAACATGTGTGTGGGAAGAGATGGGTGACAGGCCAGCAGAGACGTGTGAGGCAAGAGATGGGATGACAAGCCAGGAGAGCCTCTCTGGAGTCACCTTCCAGGACTCTTTGCAGATTTTGAAAACAGAAAAATATCAAGTCCACACTTCTTAAAATGAATATTTCCCCCCGCCCCCCAGCCTCTGTGTACACATTCTTTTCATCTTACCTCTCCCTCCACCTCTCTGTGGTGAGTGTAATTTTTACAGACCAGCCTTTGAAATGGGAAGAGTTTCAAGTTCTGAGCTTGCATGTTGAAACAGGTATTGGCTTGTACACTTTGGTGGGAGGTGGGTGACCTGCTGAGCAGCATTAAAATGTGTATTTTTTTGAGACAGGCCTTCAGGTAGCCCAGGCTGTCCCGAAACTCATCATGTAGCTGAACTTCTTATCCTCCTGCTGTAAGCACCTCCCAGCTGCTGAGATCAACAGTCCTTCATCATCATGCCTGGTTGGTACAGGGTTGAGGATTGAACCCACAGCCATGTGCATGCTTGGAAAGCATTCCATTGACAGAGCCACCTTTTCAGTTCCTAAAGTGGTAATATTTAGTACAAGCATTCTCTTAGCTGGGCTGAGCCCTTTTTTCCACTCAACCCCCTGCCCCGTGTATTTGTGTTCTTTAGCCCCAGCTGTTTGTGATATTTCACTGTCAAGTACATAATTAACAATTTTGTAAGCCAAGGTTAGCGATGTTTTTACATTTATGCATTGGATATCTTTCAGCCCAAAGCCAGTTTCTTCTTTTTAATTTAATGTCCTCCCAGCCCCTGCCTCCTAAAAAATATCTTGTGTCCAGAAAATTTGTCATTCCTACATCTTTCCAAAGAGTGAACTGTATCAAAGCGGACTTGGGAGGACTGATGTGGGGTTTGGTGTGGGATCACTTTGGAATTCAACACTGGTTGTGTAGAGGGGGCTGATGATGGATCCAATGGTGAATAATTCTTTTGAAATGGATGATGTCAGTGACAGTTTTATAACTGGGATTTTACTAGTCTGGAAGAAATTGCTGGAATATGGGTGAGAGTAAGTCACCACTGAGTGTCAATAAAATAAAAGCAAGGAATTAAGAAAGGGCTGTCTACATTTTTTGACATTGAAAGCACAAATTGCAAGGAGTCCTCACCATGTTTTGTTTGTCGTGTTATCTTCATTTCTTCTTTTTTGATAATGGGAAAAGTATCAATATGATCATTACGTGGGATCAGCCAAATCATCGTGCTAGAGGTCAGTTTCACTTTTGAGAAAATAACTATTGTAAACTAGGATCAGAGCCTTGAGCTGATGTGGAGATTCTTCAAGTCAAAAGCAAACGTCCTCTTTGGTGGCCTCAGCCGTACAGATGTCCAGTACTAATAGGTTAGAACCCAAGCCTTTCTTAGATTCTGGAAAGTAATGTTTAGAGAGTTTTTGGGGCCCCCACAGCATGAATGGCAAGATTCTGTATTCTTATTGCGATGTATATATAAACATTTACTTTGTTTGAATGAACTGTGGGTTACACGCATGCACACACTCATCTCTAATTTTCATTAAATGCCTACAAAGATGAGATCTGTGTTTCTGAGTGTAAGGTTGAAGCAGAGGATGGTTGCCGCCTGTGGACACAGTGTCATTCTTCAGGTCACTGGCTGTTGTGTAGATAAGTTCACTGCTCTTTACCTACCTGGCCCAGTGAGTCTGTAGTTATGGCCTTAGGTGACACAGTAAGATAAGAGGTAATGATGTAAAGGAGGAGCTGAACATACTGAAGTAATTGCTAATACAGACACACGCTAATTGAAAAACTGTTGCCTCAGCTATACATGCTTTAAAAGCAAAGAAAGATATGAGCGGGAAGATGGGGCCATGGCAGAAGGAGAGGCTATTTCATTCCAAATGAAGACAACTGGTTACAAACTAATTTAGAAAGAAACAGCAACAATAAACCAAAACCCTACAAAATATTACTGAGGAGAACAAAGGAAGGTGAACACAGAGTGAAAGCTTTTCATTCCCAAGTAGCATCCATTGATAAATTTGGAGACGATTAATAAGCTTGTCTTCTCAGCTGCAGAGTTCATTAGACTCCTGGTCACTTTTTAGAGAAATGTGGCTGGTCTCCTCAGCCTTTGCTACAGGGACCAGTGTGGGGAAGTTTCTGGGAAATGAGAGAGAGCAACACAGACTCTGGTAAACTTTGCATAACATTTGTGTTTTGAGTTAGCAAACTCAGCAGTTGATAAGTGACTTGACTGTTGCCTTTACGGAACTCTTTGTCAATGGCTAAATTATTATTCAGCTTTCTCAGGAACCAGCTACATCTCCGGTGGCCTGGACCCCTGGGAATCAGGCCCCTGTGTCTGAGCAGAATTTGGTCATTCGTGTGCCATGGCCTGCCTCTCCCACTCCCCACTTGGTAATTTTTCAGATTGTTTTCCAGCTCTCAGTTTTCTGAGGATTTTAAGTCTCTGTCTTCTTCACCCAGAGTAGAAACTGATGTGAAATGGGCTTTGTTTCTGTCTGTGTCATTTCCAGGAGGTGATCTTGCATGGGGATATATATATATATATATATATATATATATATATATAAATTTTAGACTTGGGTTCAAATCTTAATGCTGCCGCACATGGGTGGCATGATGATTGGATCTTGAGCAAGTCGTGGCGCCATCAGAAGCACCAGCCTCTTGTGTAAAAGAGTAGCAGAGATAAAAAGTAAGATAACATAGTTAAGGTCTTAGCATAGAGCTGTGATGCAATGCACTCACAGATGGTATTAGTCCTTTAGATTATCATCTGGGCTTCAGTAGCACAGGCGATTTTAATGCCTCTGTTAAAAAAAAAAGACATAATATCTATAAAGTGGAAAACATACTAAATAGTTGACTTTTGCCCTGATGAAAATCATAGAAATTTCTAAACTGATAACAGCAAACATTGTGTGTATGTGTGGTGTGGTGTGCGTGCGTGCGTGTGTGTGTGTCTTCCTTGATGGCTCTCCACTTTGGTTACTGAGGCAGGGTCTCTCATTGAACCTGGAGCTTGCTGATTCAGCTTGTCTGTGTAGTCATCTTTGCCCACGGACACTTGTTTCTGCCTTCTGAGCGCTGGGCTTACCGGTGGATCCCTGTGCCTGTGTAGGTTTCATGTGGGTGCTGGGGATGTGACCTCTGGTTATTTTTGTTGTATGGCAAGTGCTTTATCCGGCAAACCACCTCTCCCATAGTATAAGGTTTAATTAAATGGTAAAAATAGAATAAAGCCTGCTGCCCTTCTCGTGGCAATTCCGTCACACAATGATTCTACCTGTACTTTAACAATGCCTAGCGCCCCGCCCCCTGCCCCTTGCAGGGTTGGCAAGGCCTTTCCACATTCCAACTTGCGTACTGTGGATCCACAACACACACACACACACACAGACAATCTAAAGGCAGCAAAGCCAGAAGCCAACCAGGCAGCCTGAACCAGCCCCTCTGAGTCTCACACTCCTCTCAGATGCGCCACTGTAGTTGGACTTGCCCCACATCACTCATTCTTCACAGGTAAGAATAGCTTTGCCTGCTCTATTGCAGAGGGCAGTTGTGAATTGAGCAACATGAGCTTCTACAGCCTGAGACTGGAGGAGCGAAGACACGAACCTCTTTCTCTTTTACCTCATAGCTTACAAAGCCAAGGAGAACAGAGTTCCTTCTTCCTAGTATAAGAGCTGAGGACTCACTGGCGGAGCTGACCTTCATGTGTTGATGAATTGCTGTGGTTCTGACTGACCCATGATTGCACCCTTTCCCTTGATGTCCCGAGGACTTGATTCTAGGTCTCAATACCAAAGACTAAGAGGCTCAAGTCTCATATGCAAATGTTGCAGTATCAGCATGTAACATATAAACATACTTCTGTATACTTAAAAAAAAAGACAGCAGCAATACCTGCTATGCAGTGAAAGCTAAGAGTTACTATTACAGAACAACAAGAAGAAAAGACTGTGCATGTTAATGTGGAAAGAATTATTTTTTAAAAAGTGTTCCTGGCCTGTAGTTGGTTGAATCAAAGGATGTGTCATCCATGAACCTGGCAGGCTGACTGCACTGTGAGTATTGCTTCCAGGCAGGGGAGTCTGCAACCATGCATAGAAGTGGATATTCTACGATTCAGGTGCTATTGGCAGTATGTAAATAGGAAAAAGGAGGAAGAAGCACTGAAAAGGACAGAGAAGGGGTGCAGGAAGGAGGTGTGCATCATCTACTTCCAGAGGGCATAGAAGTGGATATTCTACGATTCAGGTGCTATTGGCAGTATGTAAATAGGAAAATGGAGGAAGAAGCACTGAAAAGGACAGAGAAGGGGTGCAGGAAGGAGGTGTGCATCATCTACTTCCAGAGGGCATAGAAGTGGATATTCTACGATTTAGGTGCTATTGGCAGTATGTAAATAGGAAAAAGGAGGAAGAAGCACTGAAAAGGACAGAGAACGGGTGCAGGAAGGAGGTGTGCATCATCTACTTCCAGAGGCCAGTCTTGTAATGACTGTCATCCTGGAAGGAATAAACTGTGGTCCTGGCAGGCATAAGCACCTTGTCCTTCAGACTCCAAGATCCTCCCTGCCCGTTGCCCCAGGACCTGGCCAGGCTATCTTTCAGAAGGAAACAGCCAAGGTGCTCTTCTTAAGCTTTTGAAGAATCTAGGTCTTTTAGGATTTATTTTACATGGTGCAAAACGGCTCCGGTCACATGCTGATCCTGCCCTCCCCTCTGGGTCTCAGCTGTCGGCCTAATAGGCAGCTGCCCAGAGTGGAGTGTGGCATTGTTGAGCAGG
Organism: Pachyuromys duprasi; assembly: GCA_028658305.1. Lineage (NCBI taxonomy): Eukaryota > Metazoa > Chordata > Mammalia > Rodentia > Muridae > Pachyuromys > Pachyuromys duprasi. The sequence continues at coordinate 88,556,606 of CM053766.1, forward strand.
AGGGGTGGCCAGCCTGTCAGCCTGTCCTGCTAGAGCCTGTACACTGGAGGGTCCTGACAGCAACCCCATTTCTGTCACATACAGAGCACCTGAATCCTCTCTCATTAAGAGGAGAGCTTCCCCTGAGCATTGGAAATCCTGGCAGCCAACCGCAATCTCTTTCCTTCAGATCTCTTCCTCCATCGGGACAAAGTCACAAAGTGGTGGCTTCCGTATCTTTTTGTTGTGGTTTTCACCCTTTAAAATTGTCTTCCCAACTAAGTCTTCTTCTCACCCAGCCCCAAGAGATGTCGCTGCGCTTTAAGGAAGTGCGGGAAGCAGGGGTGTCGCCCACATCACCTAGTTCCTCAGGTCACTTGCCATGTTCCTCAGCACACAGTTTGAGAACTGCTATTTAGACAGAAGGTGGTTTTGATTGTAAAGTTTTTATTTGCTTTGTGTTCAGACTTCAGGAACATGTTCCTCAGGCTTGCTTCTTCAATGGCTTTGAGGTTAAAAATAATCAGAAATGAAGCCAAGTCTCCTCAAAGGACAATTTCTTAAACAAACAAACAAACAAACAAACAAGCAACCATGTTTAAGTGGTTTGGGGTGGGGCCGTATTGGCTAATGACTTCTTGAACATTTTGTTATTTTTCTTCCCATTTCCCTATCTCAATCCACCTTCACTCACTCTTCCTCCCTCAGTCTATCTGCATTTTGATGAAACTGTTTGTGATGTTCAACATATATTTTCTTGCTCTCTGTGTGTTGTACTTTGGCAATTTATAACCCTGATCAATGTTGTGACCTTAGGGAAATTGCTTATATAATTATAGAAAGTTTACAGTCATAAGAAAAGGAATGGGGAAAATATATCACTGGAAAATATAAATATGTTTAAATTACATTTAGGATTTGGAATAGTTCCTTTCTTGTGTTTTACAGAGTAATCTGTGATTTAAATCAGGTTTAGTTGTGTTTTTCCCCCCTAAATTGGGTATTATAAATCAAGAATGGATGCTGGATATAGCACACAAGAGGATTTCTTATACATTTTAATGTTGCATAAGTAAGAAATACCAGTAGTTCAGCAGTAAAATTGCAAATGTAAGCAAAAGTGAAGATTTTTCCAAATTTAACTAGGTTGCATTTGTTTAGTAAACTCCAGCCATAATTTACTGTTTTATTACGTTTGCCTTGGAGATCTGGGCTGACTTTTCCCCTTCCCGTTCTTACGAAAGAATGGGGGGGTACTTTGTTGTAATTGCTTGGAGCTACGGAAAAACATGAGCGCGCCGTTTTGCCTTCCCACTTGTGATATGTAATATTAAAAAAGGATAAGGGGAAACACGATTCTGCTTAAGATGACACACATTTGTTTGTGTTTGTGTAGGTTGTACCAGGTGTTGGGGATGGGTCAGCGATTCCATTGAGCTTTCTATGGTGGGAACATTTTTGATAAAAAAAAAAAATCCCAGGCCCAGTTCTGCAGGCACAACCAAAGCGTATGTACTGGTTAGGGTGCAGCTGGGAGAAAGCTTGCTATTTAGTTTGATTGTGAATGGTCCCATGGTCCTGGAGAGTCTTCTAGAATATCTGGTAAGTTCCATTCTAGATCAATTTCCATTATGCCCTGTGGGTGAATTTCAGTATGTGAAGAGATATCAAGGGCTCCAGAATCAACGTTGGCATCGGAGAGAAGCTGGGTGGAGGAGAGACTCGATCAGCAACATGCCTTGGCACACATTTGGTTCTCCTGCCATGGCTGATTGTCTCCCACCCCTCCTCCTGCTTGGTGCTTCAGATGACGAACCCAGACACGGGCTTGGTTTAAGTGTGGTTTGAGAGGAGTGAACTCTGGGATTGGGTTGGATGATGTTGATTAATAGGAGTGAGAGGGTGAGAGACTCCAGGGCCAAGCAGTAGGTCCATCTTGGTGGCATCTGATGTTGATTGGCTTTGTCCTGCGCGGCTGCGCTCGGAGAGCGGACATTAAGATTAAGTGGCGCTGTCGTGTTGAGGAGCACGGCACTGCATCATTCGGGGAAGAGACAGCTGGGGTGGTTAATCCTTCATCACCAAGGGAGCTCTGCCAGCAGAGAGATATACAGCCAAAGATAACCCTCCATAACTTGTGCTAAAGATCAGAAAACTTTGAATCCACATCCATCTGCTTAGTCTGGGGTGAAGATGAAAGATAGGCAGAATAGGAAATAAAAGCTCCGGCGGGATTAATCTTACGCATGGTATGCAGCCCACAGAGTGAGCAGGCAGGGGAGAAACCTTAAACAGCGTTAAAAAAGCAAAGGCAGTGTTCCAGGCTTCATAGCAGCATCTTCAAGTAAGATTTCATGGTACACCCCTGATTTTCTTGTTGCCTGGCTGTCATCTTACCTTCAAATGCAGTTTCCACGGTTAGTGCTGTGCTTGTGTTACTTTGTAAGCAGGTGCTCTTAATTGCATATGTTAGGGCAGACAGCTATGCCAGAAGCACTTGATGGCCAGTGAGAACAGCTTTTTATTTTCTCTCCTCCCCCCCCCCCACTGTCCTTGTGAGTTTAGCAGGATACTTTCAGCATCCAACCATGCATCTATGTCTGAGTGTGGATGTGGAGTTCCCTCTTGATGACTATCCCTGGACAGCTGCAGTGATTTTATACAGCACATGTAATCGGATTATGCATTGTTGTCATACCAAAGTGATGTTCGTTGGGGCAGGTGTATAACGCAGGGAGGCAAATAAATCAGAGGCCCTCTCTCACGTGTGCAGAGTCTCTGTTTCCACAGCAGTCAGACGGGGATGGTCAGGTGGAAGGTGAGAATGCTGGGAATGAGCTGGAGCACCAGGCCCTGTCCTCAAGTGACTTTCCAAGTTCAAAAGAAAGCGTTGGTGGCTTTGCTTGTTTTCCTTTTTGCTTCTATGCAATGGATTTTTTAAAATTTGTTTTGTGTGTGTGTAGGGGGGCAGTTTCAAGACAGTGTTTCTCTGTGTGGTCCTGGCTGTCCTGGAACTCACTCTGTAGACCAGGCTGGCCTCGAACTCAGAGATCTGCCTGCCTCTGCCTTCTGTGTGCTGGGATTAAAGTTGTTCAGCAACCACTATATCAGGCTGCATTGGATATTTTAGTCCCTACCATTCCCTGGCCAGGTTAGTATAAGAGCATCTGACTGATAAAGAGAGGATTCTCGTTTTGTGGCTTGGACCATTTATCTTCTTGTGTCAAAGTAGAAGCTCCCTGTAGGCTCTGCATCCCTTGAGTTTTACTGCCTCACCACCCATTGTCCCAAGCAATGAAGAAGGCAGTGTCTGCAGAAGGACATTGTTAAAGCTACCTAAGCAAGCAGAGGTGTGGGGGCAGGGCAGGGACAATAAACAATCCACCGAGTGAGAGATCTGGGCTTAATTTCCCACCAAGCTTTGTGAACTTGAACTCTGGGTCCCCTTAGCTCCAGGAGAGTATAAGGAATTAGAAGCCAAGGTTAAATGAGCTGAGGCCACTTGTTGCTCAAGGGAGGAGAAAAGGTGGTGCACTTTGGGAAGTCGAAGAGAGAAGAACGAATAAAGTTCTGTCTTTGGGATTGGAAGACAGACAGAAAAAGCCATTCATCTTTTGATCTGCCATAAGCTTTCTGTCTGTATGGTGAACTCACATCTCAGATTGTCTAGGATAGCCTTGATTTTGAGTATGTAAATAATATGTTAGCGTGCAAATATGTGTTATGTACATATAAATATTATATATATATATTTGTTATTAAGGTTTTATAGTTTTGGTGGTTGTGGATTTCAACAAAGACAATTGGTTAAGTGTCTGGCAAAGCATGTTCTATTTTTATGCCTTCTTTTTGCCCCCCCAACTTTGTTTAGGGTTTGGGATGATGGCTTAATTGGTAAAGTACTTCTGTACAAGAGTTTGGAAGCCAGTTCATGCTCATAGCTCCCATGAGTGAAGCCAGAGGTGGTGGCACACATCTCTTACCTCATCCCTGGGAGGTAGAAAATGATGATCTCAGGGGCTTGCTCTCCAGTCAGTCTAACACCTGATGAGTTCCAAGTTCAGTGAGAGAACCTGTCTCAAAAAATAAGATGGAAAGAAATATAGGAAGACATCTCATATCAGCCTCTGGCTTCCATAGTGCATTCATACCCACCTGTACAGGTGCAGGTGCGCACATGCACGTACATGCAAACACACATAAACACAGGCATGCACACACACATTTTAATTTAAAAATACGAAAAAAGATCCAGGTACAATATCAAAGCCTGTAATCTTAGCACTCAGGGATACAGAGGCATGAGGGTCTCTGTGAGTTCTAGGCTAGCCTGGTCTACAAAGTCAGTCCAGGACAGCCAAGGCTACACAGAAAAACTGTGTCTTGAAAAAAGATGAAACAAACAAATAAGCAAAGAGATATCTTTTATTGGGCTGTGAGGTTTAAGTTTCAATCTTGGAAAAATGTTATTAGAAATTTGGGTAGAAAATATACACTCCTGATCCCTAGGACTGCAAGTACGGGTGCATGACACTCTCAGCCAGTAAAGACAGTCTCATCCAAGGGTGTCTTTTACTGGGGACCACCATATTGGATTCTCTTGGCAAGAAAGTAAAACAAAACCTCAAATTCTTAACAGACTCAGGGAGAAGGTAATACTCAGAGCCACTGTTGAGGGGGAGCCTGGAGGGTCATAGGGGTGGGTGTGGAAGGAATAAGTAACACAGTTGTCCTCATTTGCTTTTTATCCCCTGTTTGGATGCCCAGTTCCCAGCATTCACTGTTCCTTGGTAGATGTAGACTTTCCTTGGCTGGTCCTTGGGGAGCTTTGACAGGTCTCAAGGGCAATGGAGACTGTGTCTTTCCCGGTATCCACATGGCTCTCCATTTCTGCCTTTCCTGCTAGTACAGTAAGTTTGCTATATGGCCAGATATAGTTTGACTTATGCAAGTGCTACAGCCAACAGGTGGTAGACACAGGTGAACACTAGCCTTTGGATCTGCAGAGGCAGGTTCTGCCTCTTCCTTGGTTTTTAATCCTGCTGAGCACCTTAGTGTTCTCTGGCTTCCTCAAGACCTAGGGACTTGAAGCAGCCATCAAATGCTCCAACTCAGACACAACTAGGCAAAGTGTCCTGTCTGATGATACACAAGCCTGGGGCTTGGGTTGTGGAATTTCATGGGAGTGACTCCATCCTGGGGTCTGGAGTCACTAAAAGGCTTGTTTGCACACGTGTCTGGCATCTGGACTGGAGTGACTTGATGACTTTACTCCCAGCTGAAACCCTGATACATGGCCTCTCTGTGTGGCCACCTCAGGGGAATAGCGCTTATAGTGATCCAGGGCTTCAAATGCCAGTGTTCCAGGGACCAAGAACACAGCTACATAGCTTTGCTCCCAAGCTCCTGAAGCCTCACAGTGCAATTTGTCAGTGCCCCGATGGTGATAGTAACACATATTACCAAGGGGTGGGGAGGAGGACAGGGGCAAGTCACAGCGAACGGTGTATTGATGGGAGCCATGCTGCAGCCATATTTAGAGCATATGCCCTGTATTGCTTTGCTGTGATGGGAGCCATGCTGCAGCCATATTTAGAGCATATGCCCTGTATTGCTTTGCTGTAGAATGAAGAGAAATGAGCTGGAAGTGAACTTAATTGAGAAGAACACTTCTAACATAAAAATTATGTGATTCTTTTTCATTTAAACCCAACATGATTTTCAAAGTGACAGTATGCTTTATTAGAGACTACTTTGGGTGCCATTTGAAAAGTGACCTGAACAATGGAAACTCATCTCTTAGGCAACATGAAACACACCACAGATGAATGATGCAAACTTCACATATTCCCACAAATTTCTACCAAAGTTTTATGTTAAGGCAATGCCTTATTAGTCCAGCTTCATCCCTGTGACTTCTAAGTAATAAAGTCACATGCCAGTATCCTAGCTTCATTGCTGCCAGTGTCTGTGTGGACTGAGTTGAGTTTTTGACATGTGCAGTTCAGGACTAGTTGTAGATCTAGGGAACGAATAAAACTTTGAAATAGGATGAGTGACTATTTGTGGCTGAGCATTGTCTTGAGATAGAGATTGGGGCCAAATGGATGACAGTCTCCCTCTTGGAGATGGTGAAAGCATCATCGTTGGTAGTGGCACAACTCAGAACCAGATATGGATGTTTGAAGAAGGATGGCCATGGTGCAGATGCTCCAGGATGTGTCACCACTGAGTCTAGAAGGGGTTAACACACTGACTAATGTTTCAGTTTACAGGCACTGGCCCTTTCCTTTGTTCTGTTTTATCATACACATTCATCACGTTCAACCTGGCAACCCAACCAAATAGCTATTTAAGTTGTAAAAATGAATCACGGCACAATTTCATGAACTGTGTGATATAACTGAATCTAATCACATTATACAATGGGCCTGTGCCAGCCTGGGGTACCTGGTTCTGGGCTTCCTTGGAATAAGCAAGCAAATAAACAAACAGGCTTCATTAAATACAATCACAGTAGGATTGTCTGAGCAGTTGGGTTGTGGGTCTAGCAAAAGATATACTAGCGGCACAGTGGTCCATGCATGCTGTCTTATCCTGCAAGGGCCTGCAAGTCATGCAGGGCATCTTTGACCTGCTCTCTGGCTTATTAAGCATGTGAGTGAAGAGTCTTGGGAAGGGTGTAAAGTGAAAAGTTCAAAGGGCTGTACCCCAGCTCACTTTCACAGAATTCTGGGATTCACTCCCTTGGTACAGGCTGAAAAGGTGAATAAACACAGGGCTGCTCTTGGGAATGACTCCTACATGTGAGTCAAACTTCTTTTCAGGTACTTCTTGTATGTTATTTTTTTTTTCTTAGTGACACTCCTTGAGTTCATAAGTCATCTTTTCCTCATTATTACAGATGAGGGAATGGAGACGTGGAAAGGGCTAGCAATATACTAAAGGCCGCTCAGATCATAAGGATCAAGGCAGAAGTTTGACCTGGCTTGTGTTGGTGCAAGAGATGAAGGTGGGTTGGAGGTGGGGAGGACCAAGGAATGTTGGGTAACCTGGGTTTGCAGGTGCTGTGTGGCATATTGCATTGGGGCATGATGTTATGGGTTGTCAGGAGCTCCTGGGGTGAAGAACACTGGTTAAAAAAAACTATGTAAAATGAAGTGCTGAGGATGGGAACTTGATACCTGAGGCAGAGGCAGGCAGGAGAACCCTAGGGTGGACTCTTGTGTCTTCTGGAAGGAGATAAGAAAGCTTCTGCACCAAGCCCTGGCTGGGGGCTAGAGGTCAGAGATCAAACTGGAGAGCTATTCCGGGGTACCTTGCAAGACTGGCAGTGACCTGTAGTTGCTCCTTGTGCCTTGCTTTCCCATCTACCCTGCTTCCTCTCTTGTCCCTGGTTCCATCCATCATCCCCCTCATTTGGTCTCCCTATTTATCTTTGTCTCCTTTCCCATTCTTTCTCTTTGTTCTCTCTTTCAGTTTTCAGCCCCCGTCCTTCACTGCTCTGTATCTCCCCTCACCCTTCCCGCCCTCCTGAACATTTAGTGGCCCTCATCCCCCACTATCCCCCTCACCCCACCCCTGCCTCAATCCCCTCCCGCACATCCCTTTCCTACAGACTACATAAATATATATATTTTAAGTCTGTTTTCCTCTTGGTTGTGTCAGCATATTTTAGACTGCTGGGCTTTGCATGTTTTGCAGCTGGTTTTGATGCAGTTGTCAGGCGGTGATGGATGACTATCATCATTTAAAGTGTAAAAGAAAATGCCTTGGCACGGAGAGACACGATCAACCGCCGTCTGCCAGCCGGGATAGGCGCGGCCACCACTCTCCTTTCCCTCTCCCACTTCCCCCGCCTCTGCCCATGCTGCCCTTGCCAGAATCTACAAAAGTCATCTCAAAGCCATGCAGCACTGGTCTCCTGCCTTTTTACAATATCACTTTGGTAGTTGTCAGATCATATGAAACGTCAAAATTCATGTGGCCTCCATGAAGAGATATATTTAGTGTAGCTGCTGCACACCTCCATGCTCTCCCTGACACTGACATATTAGTTATGCTGTCTTTTGCAATCTGATATCTTTAAATTTGCCACCTTGTTAAGAATTGATTAATGTGATTCCATTTCACTAAAGTAATTGGCTTGGCCTGTTGTAAAAAATAATCAGCCCCCTCTACGGAACAAATGCTAGGACATGCTAATGAGGGAGTGAGTTCGTTGCCTTGATGGCGTGGACTGACAGTTATTAATGATTGTTATGATAAACAGACGAGTGCGAATTGGGATGAGTTGGGCAAAAGTGACAGTTTAAAAATAACGTATATTGGAAAGTACTAACGAAGTAATATACTGTTAGGAAAACAATCATGCAAGTTGTCAAGGGAAGAAGTGTAATTATACAGCCGCACGGGCTGCTTAGGAGGACAGGGACCTGCCTGATAATGGACACATTTTTTTGTTGGCAAGAGAGAAATATGTTGTGGCAGAAAGAGGTGCAGATTGATAAATTAATTGGTCCTTCTCACAGCTCAGAGAGCAAACTTGGCCGGTAGTCACCATGCAGATTAGGAAGATGGAGTTTGCCCAGAGCCTCTTTTTCCCCAGGACCTCCCCAGTGCTGGCTGCCAGACTTTGCTGGGGCCTCACTCGCCTCCTCTCCTCGCTCCTTCACTAGCTGCAACAAGTCATAGGAAATATACCCCCAGGCAGCCTGTGAAGACAATGACTTTGAGTTGGAACACTTGCAGCCACATCCATTCTTTTTTAAGACCCTAAAGATTTTCATGTGCTATTGTTGCAAACGTCTTTGGCTGTTGTGGAAGTCATTAGTGGACCATTTCCAGCTCCATGAAGGAGGCCATGAGGACGCACAGGCTGGGGACCCTGCGGGAGCGATGTGCCAACTCTTAGGCTTGCAATGCCAGGATTTTTATAACTAGCCAAGACAGATGTGGTGTGGTAGTACTTGTGTGTTTGGGTTTGAGGACAAGGCTCCTCTGAAGGAGGGGTCTGAGAGGACCATGGGATGTGTGAGGAGAAGGGGAGCCATGTTTCTGCGGATGAGTCAAATGAGATGAGCAGTGTATGGCTTTGCCACTGGCCTTTGCTGCACAGACAGAGAAGATAGAATGATAGCAAGGCGGAGAAAAAGAACATGGCATACCTCTGAGACAGCTGTGCTTTGGGATTTGTGTCTCGGTAGTATTCCTATTGACATTAGCCAGTATAGCTTAAGCATATGGAGGGTTTATAACCACATTTAGCTATTTCATGGAACCAAGAACAACTGGTTCTCCTGGTCAGTGGGTATCAGACAGGAAAAAGATCAAGCTGGCCGGTCTCCTATCACTGTTATTTTCCCTCACTCTGTCCCTGATTCCTTCTTTTCTCATTTTTTTCTTTTCTACCAACCTGAGAACCAGGGGAAATGCATGAAAGTCCTGGGGCTCATGGATGGTTTTTGCCTGAAGATGGGTGTTGAAATGACAGCATTGTCCCCTTGTCTCAATGTTAGACTCTCAGAAAGGAAACATGACTTTGGCCAGTTCATTTGCTGACATTGAGGGATGGAATAAGGAGACTGCTGATGTCTAGATTATGGTTCCTGGTTGTTCTGGCCTCAGTTATGTTATGATATGCATTAACTCACTCTGGATCTTAGAAAGCGGTAGAGCCAGCGCCTCATCAAGACTGTCTCTGAGGTGGATACTTCTCATTTGGCTATACTGTCTCTACTTAGGGTGCTGGAAATCTCCCCTCAGCTCAGGCTGGTCCATGGAGTGAAGTTACCTTCAAAGAAAACCAAAGAACATTCAGGCAAAAGTATTCCCGCCTCTGTCCTATTTGGGCTCTTTAAGAATAGCTGGTGTAGGGGATGATAACAGAAATTTGTTTCTTTCATTCAGGTTTCTGCTGCTCCACATATGCAAATATTCAGCCACATGGGCCTCTGTTCTGGCCTGTGTGGGGATGTGAGCAGAACTACAGTCTCATTATCTGACCAGTAAGGCCTACAAAGGCTCCGGAGCCTTCCTATGCCAAACATAGATCCTAAAACCGAAGAAAGCTGCCAATTACTTCACAGTAAACCTGACAATTATGAAAGAAAGAAATTTCATTTCCCCAAGTTGGGAACAGAAAGCATTTGCTCCAGGGAAGGAACAGGTTAACTAAGATTTTTTTGAATGCCTAATATGTGTTCTGGTGACACCTGGGACTCCCTGGTATGCTGTCTCATTTGGGGGGGTGGATATGTGCTCATTTCACAGAGGAAGAAGCTAGATGTTCTAGGTGGTTAATGGCTGGACCTTTCAGAAGCTGGGGCAGCAGAAATGACTGTTCTTTTCTTTCCTCTATAAGAAGGCTGTGATCCTGTATAACCCAATTAAAAAAATAACTTTTAGCCATTTAAACTATTCACCTCAGTGGCTGTGAGTCCTCATGCTTTGTGCCACATTATCATTTAAGACCGTTGTTTTTTTCTTTCTTTATAGAACAGAAACTTAGAAAGCATTTATCAGTAATTCATCATGTCTCCCTCTTCTTTAGCATCCACCATCATGCTCTTTTCTGTATCTCTAAACTTGATTATATAACGCAGAGTTATATAATCTTGGATGGGTGAAATACACAGCCTATGTCCTTTTGTGTCTGGCTTTTCTCACTTAGCATAGTACCATTAAGTTTCAATCATTTGGAATTTCTTGCCCTTGTGACAGTAAATGGTACTCTTTTGCACTTGAGCATCTCATTTAACTTCCTTAACATGTCTGTCACCGGACACTAGGCTTGCCTCCACCCATTGGTTTTTGTGACAGTGTACTATGAATGTGGACGTGCAAGTGTCTCATCAGTATTGTTTATCTGTTAACAGCCACCTGGCTTGTCAATATTTTGCTAAAACAATTTTTAAATGTTTCTTTTTGTGTGTGTATGCCTATATTTTCTCTGACTATATGGGTACCTGAAGAGGGCGTTGTATCACTATATTTTTTCTGTCTATATGGGTACCTCAAAAGGGCATTGTATCCCTTGGAGCTGTAGTTGCAGATAATTGTGAGCTCTCCAATATGCATACTGGGATTTAGACTCTGGTCCCTTGCAAGAACAGCAAACCCTCTTCTTAACCCCAAGTCATCTTTCCAGTCTCCACCGGTAGTTTTTTACTCTTACTGCTGATGTATCTAAATGTGTAAACCTACTGTGATTATCTGGTCATCTGCCAATAAACACTGGGGGTGGGTTTGACTTCAGCTCATGTGAATAATGTTGCTATATACCCAGGTACAGAAACTTCTGCTTTTGGTTATTTTGTGGTGCTTATTTGGAAGCAGAATTGCTCAACAATGTGCAGAGAATAGGAGACTTTGAAATACTCAACCCTAAAGGGGGATTACTTTATCAAACCCCTCTTTCAAGGCTCAGGGATCTGTGCAGTAGAGGAGGTGGGAAGATTCTGAGAGCCAGAGGTGGTGGATGACTCCAAGAAAACAGCATCTTCCAGACACAACCGGACTAAATCATAGGTGAACCCACGGAGACAGCACACACAAGACCCACACAGGTTCAAACCAGACAAAATCCCAGCACAGATGCAAAGTCCCACCCCTAACCAAGAAGCTATTTACTGTGAAAGGGAAAATCAGCTTTCTCCAATGGAGTCTCACTGTACGGTATATCAGTCACAGCCTGGGGCAGTCCCCATGCCCAGGAGTAGTTGGCCAACAAGAAATGGACTCCATGTACTTTCCCCCCTGTCTTACTAATGTTTTTCTTTTTTCTTTTCTGTCTTTTTTCAATTTTGCTGTTTTTTTGTTTTTTTGTTTTGGTTTTTTTTTGTTTTTTTTTAGAGAGAGAGAAAGAAGAACATGACTTTGGGCTGGTAGGATTTAGAAGAGTTAGAAGAGAGGAAAGAAGATAGATGATCAAAATATATTGTATGAAAAAATTTAAAATAAATATTAAAAAGAGAGAAAGTAAACTGAGCAACAGGAAAAAGTTGCTGGATCACACTGTAATTGCGTTTTTAATTTTTTGAGACCCCATCATAATTTTTTTTGTTATACCTGCTCATGTTTACACAGCTACCAAAGTATTTAAAATTTCTAATTTATTCATATCCTTAGTGTTTTCGTTGTTCTAATAAAGACCTATTTCTCTGTGTAGATGTGTGTGTTTTTGTGAGTATATGCCATGTCTATGTGGGTTCCCTCAGAAACCCTGGAGCTGGAGTTGCAGGCTGTTGAGAGCTGACCAACATGAATGCTAGGAAGAGAATTCAGGTCCTTCCAAGAGTTGGAGGCGCTCCTAACTGTGGAGTCAATTCTCCGTCCTCTTTATTAATTAAGCAAACAAACCCACCAAAAACTAAATTCAAGATGGCCATTTAGTGATTCTCAGTTACATTTCTGTACAGTTACGTTTCTGAACAGTGAGCTGAGCACCGGCCTATGGGCTTATTGCCTGAGGACTTTCTTTGGTTGAGTCCTTTGCCCTGGCTTTGATTTGCGTTTTGTTTCTGCTGCTGCCGAACTTCGAGCCCTTTATATAGTCTGAGTATTAACCCCGCATCACACAAAGGTTTTGCAAGTCTTTTCTCCCTTTCTGTGGATTACTTTTTACTTTGTTTATAGTGTCTACCAACATATCGACCACACTAGATATGCAAATTGGACTTTGGTAAAAGTCCAATTTTTTCCTTTTCTGTTGCCTATGGCTTTGGTGTAACAGCCAAGAAATCTTTGCCTCTTATAATATTAGAAAACTTTTCTCCTGTATTTTCTTCTCAAGATTAGAAGAAAGCTGATCTATTTTGCTTTGATTTTTGCATGTGGTAGGAGGTAAGGGTCCAGCTTTCTCAGCACAATTTATTGGGGTGACCATCCAGTTTCTGGTGAAGGGCCTCCTTCTGTAGAAGTCATTTGATCGTATATCCAACAGTGTATTTCTGGGCTCTCTAGTCTCTCTCACTAATAACTCAATTACTTTTTATCTTCCCCATAAAATTAATGTATATTTTTTCATTATAAGGTTAGGAGTAGTCTCCTGGGCAGGGACTTGGTACATGGGTTCTAGACTTGGCTAGAATCCCAGACCAAATCACAGTTCCTGTCTGCTTTTGTTTTTCTCTCGCTGGAAAAAATAGGGGGGGGGGGAAGCAGTAATAGTGACAATTAAAAAAAAAAGGAGAAAACAAACTTGAAATGGTATTTTTGCTCTTTGGGAGGAAAGGAAGCGGAGAGGACAGCTTTGCTGACCAGTGGGCTCAAATTCCCAGTGAGTATGAGGCCACCACCTTCATGACCCTCACATGACCCTTTTTGGTTCAGTACATAGTAGACTGGAGGTCAACCCAGAGGTGAGGCTATGGTCAAAGGGTGAGCCCCTGTGGTGGGCAAACAGGGCCAGAGAGGATGATCCTCAGTAGTGTATGTGGTTGTTACACATCAAAGAGCAGCCTGTCTGTCTTCAGGGGAGGGCAACCCTTTTGTGTCTTTCACATTGTTGTGAAGTGAGAAAAACAATATTGACTCAGCCCTGACTGTCTTCTCCATCATTTCCTCCAAGATTATATATATGTATATATATTTGATATTCTTTTGTGTCACCTCTTGAAAGTTTTGGCCCTTCCCTCTGCTTTCCCTTGTAGATATTTCCACAGTTGGTTTTTGTGTTCTGTGTACAATGCCCCAAAGTATTGCTACAAGGAAAGGACAGCACACAACTCTCAGGAGCAACTGTGTGTTTGTATGTACCAGGTGTGTGCTACACTTCACATACCAGTAGGCTGGGGGTAAATCTGGAAGCCCCAGACCCGGCCTCATGGAGAAGTCTGCTTCTACAGACCTTGGACAGAGCACAGCCTTATATGTGAAGGCATTGCCACTTACAGTGTCCTGCACACTATAAGTAGTTGGGGCTTTTCCTTCTTGGGGATTTCTTCCAGTTTCATCCTGACTGGAAAGCAGTTAGAAGTTAGTCGCTAGGAAGCCTCATGGTCTCTTGAAATAAACTCATTCTTGTGTCTATTCTTCGAACTCTGGGAGAACCATTGGCTTCTCAAAGCCTCCGGTAGCCTCTGTGAAGACCATGGAGGATCCGGGGAACGGCTCATGGGGAGGGTGTCCTTCCAGGTTGCCTGTCAGTAAAGAGCCTTGCTGCTGCATACAGCACTTTCTACAGCCCCAATGGAAGCCGAGGACAACCTTATTCTGCCCAGCCTTCCATGGGGAGAGTTGCTGTAGGCCTCTATGATGGAGGCTTTTGGGCTGTGTGATGGTGGGTTTTTCTCATACATAGAATTTTGATGAAAGCTATGGTGTGTGCCCCTCCCCACAGCACCAAAGGGCATGATACACTCGACCCTTGCCCACCTCCATCTCGCTGTGATGCTATGAAAATGTAATCAATCCAGTTGCTGACAGCTTTCCCCCCTCACTCTCAAGAGCACATGCTGTATCAACATGACATTTTTTAATCTTGGCTTGTTTTCCAGGCCATGAATTTAATTTCTCAATGCCCCACCATGTGGCTTTTATGTTCTCAGAGTAGAATGTTGTCCAACAATAGTTACCACCATCTTGTTAGTCTCATCCCTTTTCCTGGGCATGCAAGGCCCAGATAATTTGAAAAAATTCATTGCAGCTATGGGCACTCAGCCTTGTGTTAATAATCACCAAGTTCTGACAAAGCAAACCCGACATCCCTCGATAAGGAAAATCCGAACCTCCTGATGTGGCAGAGCAGTAAGCAGATTGGCGTGTCTCTGGATTAGTGGAGGCACTGAAGCAAAATGCTCAATCCTCCTGACCTTTGGAGAGTGGATGGGGTTGTGTAGCCATTGTGGTTATCTTTATGTTCACTGTGTGCATGCTAGACTTCTGCCAGGTCAAGACAAGAGCTGTCGTGGCAGATAAACTTAGCTGGGAACTAGCTGGTGGCCTTTCTACACCCCTGGCTTCCAGGACTCTTGTCTGATAACCTGCTTCTCCTCGGAGCTGCTTGTGAATAGTTCTGTGAAACATTAAGCCTCTGCTCTGGGGTGGTGAGCCTCCTTCATTTCATCTTTGACCAGGACTCTGCTTCTAGTAGAATGTATAGTCAGTTGGCCTCTGTTGAAGTCTTCTGGTAAATTTTTTTTCAGAGAATCTCTGGGAGATGCTTTATATGACTCCCACCCACCTCCCGACTTCCTCTTTCTCCTTTTCCTCTTCTTTCTCTACCTCCTTCATCTTCCTTTTATTTACCCAGGATCCAAAAAACATTGTGGGAATACAATTCACTTTGATCACTGTTCCCCCAGGCCTTCACTGGCCAACACATGGCTCATTTGTTGGTTCAGATTTTTCATGCACCTTGAGAAAATATTTGGACAAACATTCTGAGCACCTCGAACGCTACCCTCTTTTCTGGTGAGTGCTGAGTCAGGGCTAGGCACAGGCGTTCTCTGTGAGCTCAGGGCAGCTCTGGGCTCAGGGTGTTTCCCTTTAAGAGAAGACAGGAGCAGGAGCTCAGAGCTGCCCTCCTCTAATGGACTCTACGCTGTTTAAGCCAAGAATAGGACTGAAGCAAAGTATATTTTGGGGACATTGCTGAACTTTTGGACTCTTCTTTCATTCCTACTCCAGGTGAAGATAAACAACAGAGTCTGGATTGAGCTCAACTCAGCATTCATTAGTTTTCAGCCGCCTTTTAAGGTTTGGATGGGGGTGTGAAGGGAAAAGCCTGTCCCCTATCCCATTGCCTTATTAGCTCTCCTAGAACGTACTACCGAAACTGCTAATTGTCACTTGAAGTGATGGGTGAGGGTGTAGTTTCCAGAAGGACAAATCACACTCTTCATTTTCTGGTCTCCTCTTGCTTAAGTGGAGGTCTGTTCATATCTGATAGAAGAGGAAGCTAAAATAAATCTGAGTTAAAGTTGTTTACATTTCTCCCTAGCCAAAGAATCAAATGGAAGTGGAGGAGATTGGGATTGGCCAGGTAAACATTCATTCTTCAATTGACACAGTGTAAGTAATGTGAGTTCTCCTTCCTAGGAGAGTTTAAGTGTGTACCTGTGCCAGCCACCTCACAAGTCAGGAAGCCAGAAGACAACATAGGTATCATCCTCAGGAAAACCTGCCCACCTCCTGTGAGACAGGGCCTCTTACTGGTCTGGAGCACACATGTTAGGCCAGGCCAATTGGCCAATGGATCTCAGGAATTCCCCTGCTCTGCCTGCTCAGTGCTGGGCTTCCAGGTGTGTAATTGGGGCTTTTTATTTGTGAGGCAAGCACCTTATTGAGTGAACTGTCTTCCCACTCCTCCCTCATGTTTTAGAAAGTTTCTTTAGTATTCTTGGAATTTTAGCACCAAGAATTTTATTTTGGAGTGTGAAAAAAAATGTGTGCCCTTATATCTCAAGTCTATGGACCTGTGTTTGTGCTTCTGTTTCACAGAGTCAGAAGCTTAAAATAGAAACACATTTTGGAAAAAAAAAAGACAAACCAAAAAGACCCTAGCGTTCCTTTCTGCACTAGTACTTTCTCCAGAACTCTGTAGCTCAGGTGTCTTACAGTTCCTGAGGAAGCTTATTGTTGTCTAATGTTCGCAGTTGGGAGTCTGAGTGCCCAGCTTATCATTGCAAGGACAGTTCCTCTGCAGCAGCCAGTGTGCTGCCCTCTGTGGAGAGGGGAGTTCTCATCATGGTGTCTCTTTCTGACTAAAGTATATACGACTAACAGAAAGCTGAAAAGCAGGGCTTTGGCTGAAAGAGTTTTTGCCTGGTTCAGCAGTAATTGTTCTTAGGGATTAGACTGGTTTAAGAAGATGTGGCTGAAGGCTCCACTTTCTGGATGGGGAAGACACATTGTCATTTTAGTGTGGCTAAGCCTTATTTATATGTTGGAGATGTTGTATCTCCTTAGAATGTTCCTTGGATAAGTTGGCTCACCAGTGTCATGTAGGTGGAATCTAGACTATGACTACTTCCCACCTGGCAATATGTTGACATTAGCTAACCTAAGTGCCCTCTTGGAACTTTAAGATAAAATCAGGAGGGGGAATACACAGGTGCAGCTTCCATCTCTGTGAGAGGGAAATTAACAACATTTCCACTTCCATTGCTACATATGTGATTTCATAGGTTGTGTTTCTTCCTCTCCTCCTTGGCCTGTCTCCTCCTCTTGACTTATGAACCATTATAAAGACTGACCAGCTTGTGTCTCTTGGGGTGTATTTAACATAAAAATTAAGCGAAGCCTTAGGTTATGCCTGGACATGAACTGCCCATCTCAGTGCAGCTTGAAAGAAAGATTGACAAGGCATCTGACAGAGAGCTCTCTGGGAAGAGAGGGGGCATTTCATATATTCAAAGCAGTTAGAGCAAGAATGAGGAAAGCCTGTATTTGAGAAGAAGACAGGAATGGGAACTACAAAAAGGCCCTTTCCTTTAGTTGCCTAGAAGTTACAATGTCCCTGTTTTATGTCAAGTGACACTTTTCTTTTGTGGATGCTAAACAGTTAAATTAACTTTGCTCTAGTTGTTGGTAGATTTCTTACAAATGATGTCACATCTGTCACAGAGATTCTTGGCAGCTGTACTAAATTTCCCAAACTCCTTCCCTCAGAGCCAGCGAGGAGAAATATTCCAAGAGTCTCTGTCTGTCTGTTTGTCTGTCTCTGTCTCTGTCTCTGTCTCTGTCTCTGTCTCTGTCTGTCTGTCTGTCTCTCTCTCTCTCTCTCTCGTATGTGTGTGTGTGCAATCACAAAAACATCAATCATATTTGAACTGGGCTAGAATCAACTTCTCCATTGAAGGCTTCGACACTTTAACAGGTACATGTAACTGATAAATTTCTTTCCATGGCTGTCAAAGCAAGCAAAGGCAACTCTGTACATTTCCTATTATGACTGAAAGCACTTTGACAGTCTGCAGTCTCCTGTACATCAGTATGGAGAGCAGACAGCACATCCATGCCATCATCATTCTTCTCTAAGGGTTTGGGTGCTTCTGAGGGATGTATCACTTCCAAACAGTGAACTGCAATTGATAAAGGCTTCCACGGCCATTTTGTCAGAGGTTAACCATTCCCTTGACCATTTTTTTCTATCATCAGTAAAACTGTTATAAGACTGTGACTATTCTGTCTTTTTGCTTTAATTACTATTTTTTTCAAGCTGTAAATTTTTGTATTTACCTTCCTTTATTATTAATTATTTATTTATTACAATTTATTCACTTTCTATCCTGGCTGTGGCCCCTCCCTTGCTTTCATTATTCTTGCTGTTATCTTTCTAGCCAGGCTACTGTGTACTTGATCGTGTTGAGACCAACCACCCATGTCCTTGAGATCCACCTACTCACCTCAGGGTTCTGAGGGCCTCTTGCTTGTCTGAAGATTTGTCAAGGCTATCTGTGTTCAGGTATGGGTAAGCTAAGGCAGTCTCATGGTATGGCCCTGGGTATTGGAGTCTTCCACAGTGAACCAGAACCTGGGCTCCTGGCAGGACTCAGAGAGTGCAACATAGAAGGGTGGTAGATGCCTCTTTTCAGAGTGCCTATTGTTGATGTAGGCAGGACTTAGGTCTTGTGCCATCTTTGTGGGTAGAGGCTTATTGACAGGTGACATATTCTACCAAACAATGAAGCCAGCACAGCTGTGTGAATTGGTTGAGGTATGGTGTGTTGCCTCATCTCCACCTATGGTTTCCACCTATGGTCTGTTTCTAGGCCCTCTCCTCCATGCTGCCCATCATTATTGTCCCTCCCAGGAGCTCCTTCATGTCATCATCTTTTGACATCTTAATGACTTCCTCTTATCCCTTCTCCCTTTCATTCTTGCCTCATTTATTCTATTAGCTGTGCTTTATCTTACAACAGCAAGGACTCTTTTTTTAGCATTTACTTTCTTTATTTAACGTAGCTCACACTCTATCTTGTTCCCAGAGAATTTGCTGAATAGTTATTTTATGACAAGGAACTTGGAACAGTCCCCCAGTTTTTAGCATGTTAATCAGTCTGATGATGACTGTTTGTGTGGGAAGGGGAGCAGGATGAGTGAAGCCCAGGGTAGGTAGAGGCTGGGTGCTGGTGCTGCCAGAGTGGGCACTTTAGTTTCTTCCCCTTAGAAATGGGAAGAGCAGAAAACATTAGCTTCATCTGGTTGCATTTTGTGAGCTATCATTGCTGTTCCCATTCTCTTCTTAAGGACTCAAGCAGGAGAAGACAGCAAGCCATGGTTCTGAGTGAATCTTTAGCTAGAGACAAGAAAGTGTATTTATGTGTGCATGTCCATGTCCGTGTGTGTGTGTGTGTGTGCATGTGAGTTCACATGCAAGCCAGAGTTCAATATCAGAGTTCAATTTATGTTTTTCTTCTATCACTCTCTATATCTTTGTTTTTTTAGATGAGTCTCTCATTGAACGAAAGCTAGCCTGGCTAGCCAGTAAGCCCTAGGGACCCAGTTGTCTTTGCTTCCCAAACCCCGGGGTTAAAGGTGAGCTACCTTGCCTAGCTTTTTATGTGGGTGTTCAGAATCTGAAGTCAGGTCTTAACATTCAAACAAAAAGAGCTTTACTCACTGAGTCATCTTCTCAGCCCCAAGAAGTTCCTCACTCCTCTGCCCCTTTTCCATACTCCAGTACCAGCTTGTCGTCAGAACATGTCCTAGTGATGGGTGAACAGTGATGGGGCCCACCAGCTTTTATATTTAGAGACTCTTAGCCACTGCTTTTGTGAGTCAGGCATCTCCCCCACAAAGAGATTAGAGTGTTAATCCTAAAACTCTATATTTCATGGTCTAGGACTTAAAGTTATACATCATCATCCCAAATAATGTATTGGATTGCATTAAACAGATTGCAGATTAACATGCAACTATAAAACAAATCGTCATTGCGTTGTTGACAGCGCGAAGTGCAAGTTCATATATTTAACTACATTTGGGGAACATTGAAGTGTTTAAAGTAGCTTAATGGGTTGATGTAAAATTAAGCATCTCGTTATTTCATTTGTGGGCCAGGCTGAGAGATGATAATGTGGAAGGTTGGCCGCCAGAGGAAGGGGGTAAGGAAAAGACTGTACTGGGTAACCTTACTGCCTCAAACAGCCTGTCTCTATCAAGTCACTGGGTAGCAGCAGGAAGATGCCACTCATTTATTTGGCCTTCTAGCACCTTCTATTTATTCTTTATGATTTATTTATATATGCTATTTTACTATTTTTATTAGCATTTATTCATCGCAGGGCATTGTTAGCAGGTATTTAAAAATTCATGGAGTTCACAGTTTGGTCAAGGAGGCAAAGTGACCCATGCATCGAAAACCATGGTGCAAATCGAAAGAATGTGTCTGCTAGCAGTCAGCTGGATGAGGCAGGAGTACACAGGTGAGGGCGGTGGTGTTCAGAGTGGTCATAAAGATTTTAGGGCTGGGGTTCTTAAGTTGAGGCTTAAGAGGAGGCTTAGGAGGAGTGCTAGGGAGCAGAATGGAAGGTGAGCTTGGGAGGAAGTTTGCTGGGCACATGCGCTGTGGAAGCACTAGGTCAGTAGAGAGTGACGGCACCTGGCAAAGTCCACCCTAGAACTGAGACTCTGGATGCCCAGGTCGTGAGCCGTAGCTCCCTATGTTTTAGCTGTGTGGCCTTGGGGAGGTTCCTTGACTGTTGTACTTTTCTCATCTGTAAAATGGGAGCAGAGATGTACCTACTTCTTAGGAAGGCTGTACAGCTTCAATGTTGAGTAGACCAGGCCAGGAGCATTACGTATCATTCACCTAGTGATGGTATTGGGTTACAAGCTGAGTGGGGAGTGTCACAGGAGCCTGAGGAGTCAGTTAAGCAGGATAAGTTCAGGGTAATGTGTACTAAGCTTAGAAAAGGAGCCCAGTAAACAAGGGTGTGGTGCCTCACACCTGTTGTCCTAGCATTCCAGAGGACTAGAAGTTTAAGGCTAGTCTTGGATGCTTAGTGAGTTCCAAGTCTGACTGTGGCAAAAGAGACCCTGTCACATACCAAAACAAAGTAGAGCATAGCACATAAAACGAAAACAAACAAACAAACCAACAAACAAAAAGCAGAAAGGAAAGGACACATTTTTTTCCCTCTTGTTTGCCTGACTCCTGGGGTCCATTAATGTGTGTTCCCTGCCTCTGCCTCAGTTCTTTTGACCTGTACATCCTGAGAGAGGAATCTGAGTAAGGGATATGCCCCCACTCCCAACAGGTCTGGGGACTGCTTCTATCTGTTCGACTGTGTTTAGACTTTTAAAAAAATATTATTTCCCAAACTTCCATTTAACCTGGAGTACATGAAAACAGTAGTCACACAGCATCTGGACAGAAAGACTGCCTGCAGGCTGCCCTTCCTGCTACTGTGGGGTAAGTGGGAGAACCCCCAGTGTCTTTGGGGGTGAATTCGAAGGAACAGCAAAGCTCACTTCCCTTTGTGTTCTAGAAAGAGAGTTTCCCCTGAGCTCTACAGTGGCTTCCCAGAGTTCAAAGAGAATGTGAAAATATGGAAGGCGGGGCAGGCTGGTGAAAAAAAAAATGAATCAAAGGATAGCAGCTAGACCTCTGAAAGATAATCTTGTAAGCTTGCTGTGCTCAGGCCAAGGAAGTGGAAAGATGAGGGAGCGTTGTCGCTACTTTCAGAGAATGAAATGGGCAGTGGGCTTCATGTTCCATGGAACCCAACTTCTAGGGAAGCAGGAGCTCTTGAAGCCAAGTGGGTTTGGGAAATGAAATGCACTTCATTGGCATTTCAGAATAAAAGTGGACTAAATAAACGAACATTTTTGAGATGGAAGGTCATGTATCATGTGATCATGCTAGAATTTTCTCTGTGGGGGAGATTTTAGGACCCCCCTTTTTTTTGCTGGTGATTGTGAAGGAGAGATAGGCAGTCGCCTGTTCTCCAAGCCCCATGACACCTTATTGGGAGTAAGGGGTGTACACATGTGGCCCTGTGGAATCAGAACAGCCCAGGAGCTGTCTGCTTTGCCCCTCAGGAAGTTGAAGAAGAGCATTCAGGAGCACAGTGTTGACCGTATCTTCTTTATTAAGGCTGATGGTTTTGTTTCCCATTCTTAAAAGTTCCCACTTCCTTCCCTCCTGAACAGCTCTCCCCCCTCTTTTGTTTACACTCTTCCTTTTCATTTTTCCCTTCTCTTATCCCTTTCATTATTGAGGGAGAAAGCTAAGACTGCCCACTCTGTCATTGCCTTATTATTTTCTTGCCAAGCAAGACAGATACTTTCCTGGGTGATCCTGGAAAATCTTTTTGTTTTCTGAAATCATAAACGACCTTTTCTTTTTTTCTCCTTCCTTTTAGGGGTGTGTAGGCAGAGTGTCTTCATCGGCTTTTCTTTTTCTCTGCACAAACGCGCGCATACACACACACACCCTTTCTCTTGAAGGTACAGGATATACCTTTTGTGTTCCATTTATTGTAAAATAGTACACACATCTGTAATTATATTAGTCTTAAGATAAAGCCTTCATCCACTCTTAGTGTCTTTTGATGTCCCTTCCCCGCTGACTCTATTTTTCCTTGTTCCCACTTTACGTTAATGTGAAGAGACAGTTGAGTAAATGCACAATGAACTTCAAAACCTAGTAATTGTTTTTCAGAAAGAATGAAACTTGCGAATTAGATATGGATTGTAAAAGAACACTGGGGCTGATTAGTGTTGGAGAGGGGTGCCCACCGGACGGCTCTGACACCTGCCTGCCAGCGCTCTCCAGAAATGCCACAGCTGATGCCTCTGTTCTGCCCATCATGGACAGCGGGGAGAAGTGGTGGGTGGGAGTTGAAAGACTCCACAGTGAACCACCTTGTCAGGCTCTCCAATCCATGGGACGTCTGACATAAAAGGTGCTGGAAACAAAGACGCGTTGCATCTATTTTACAAGCTACTCTAGTTATTGGTAAAAATAAAATAAAATTATGAGTTTTGTTTTTCCTTTCTTTTCAGAGACTGAAGGGGCACAGAAGGGGTTTGCTACCTTTCCTATCCCAAGATTGTGGAGATAATGAGTTTTGTTAAAGACTTGGGGGCAGGAAAAGGATTCACAAGCCAAATTTCAAGCGACTGAAAAATTGCTTTCAGGAGAGAGAGAAAAAAGGGAAAAGGCTTTCTCATGCTAACCATCTGCTTGCATCTTGTTTACTGCTGAGAATGCCCGCGTGTGCTTATTAATCATGCTTACACAAGTATCTTAATTACTCCCTGTGTAGCTGCTCTGTCTTGAACTCAGAAGTTGACCTTTCTCTTTTTATTCCTTTAAATCATTAATCATACACAATCAACACCAGCAGGGCGGAGTCACACCGAAGGCTACCCAGATTCTCACACCTCACACCAGTCCCCAGCAGACACCGCCAGAGTGGCTGCTTCGCCAGCAGCCCGGCTGTTCTTAATTAATGGCTTTGTTGTGTGGAAACACTCAGGCTCAAGGAGAGGCCACCCCCATCACCACCCTTGGCATGTCCCCAGCTTCCCCCAGTGGCTGCCCAGCTTGAGGAGCTACCACTGGAAATCCCAAAGGGTCTGCTAGGGTCTTGCAGGAGACTGTGTACCAGACTTTGGAGAGATCCTGAGAGAGACTGAGTGACCTTCTAAGAGAGGACATCCAGAGTCTGCATGAGACCCAGGTACACCTGGCCATGTGAATCTGTGGGGCATCCTATTAAGAACGGTAAATTTCTGGGTGAGGATGTCTGATTGAAACCTGGGAGTCTGTATCTCTGACACTGCCCAGGTGATGGCCATGCTGCTGCTCTATGGATCATGATTAGAATAACAAAGAGACAGGTGACAGATAAGCAACAACTAAGGTCTTCCTTCTAGACCTGGAGATAATGATGAGAGCCTATTGCCTCTAGGAGTATTATAGGTATAATATTTATTATATTTATTTATTTATCTATGCCTATATGATGGATATGTATATATACATATATCGTGTGTGTGTGTCTGGTGGCATGCACATGTGCTCAAGTGTGCCTCCAGGATCCAGGCAAAGGTAACACATGGTATTGGACTTTGCTATAAAGGGCATTGTCAAACTGAGTCATTATTTTTAATCATATTTTTGAGATTTATAAAAAAATTAGCTTAAAATAGCTGACAAATATATCTACTCCAGAAAGAGAAGATGAAATGCCCCAAACTAAAATCATAATAAAAAGAGGACTGAGCCTCAGGTTTCATAAGAAGGCTCCTTAGTTCCAATGTATCATACAAATTGTAGGATGTGAAATTAATTTAGTTCCCCCCTTCTCCATTCTCCCAGCCTCACAGGTGGGATGGGAAAGCTAGAGATGTTAAAGCAGAGAGGGAAGGGAGGTCAGAGCCTCTCCCTGTGGCCAGGATGATTCTACCTCTAAATGGCAGATATTGAGGTCCTTTGGAAAACCGTAACTCAAGTCCCCCCCACCCCCCCTGCCATTAGGTTTATATTTTAAAGATCAACTTATAATATCTTAATATTATGTAACAATAAACCACACACAACATTGTTTGACTATTAGTTCAAGAAATAAAATAAGAAGCATGTTCTAAGTAAGGCTAGGGACCCCCCTTCCCACCCAGGGGAAGCTGGGAATATCATCCATAGAAGCTGTAAGATCTGCCATTGGTCATCTTTTCTGAAGAAACAAACATGGGGCATGCACCCTTCCTTCCGCTGGTTTTCCTTTTAGCTAAATGGTGGGACAAGGGTAAGGGTGGGGAGAAATTTTATTAAAACAAAGCTTAAGTAAAAGCAACCAATCTGTATTAGTGAAAAATCACCTAATTAATTCAGATAAAAACTTCGTCATTCCACATGCAAGAAGAATACACGGTTAGCTGGGTTTATTATTTACATTAAAATTACTTGTTCGTGAAATAAAAAAAAAATCAATTACCCAGAATGAGGTGAATTAAGAAAATGTTTTATCGACGTAGCTGGTCTTTTTCAGTTGGTTGCCTTTTTTGGTTTCTTGTTGATTTATGAAGCAAAACTTGTGTCTTGTCTCTGGTGGGGACGTCCTGCAGCCTTCCTGTATAGTTTTGTTTTTTGGCAGCCTGGGAGAGTTTCCCTGGTGAAATGATCAAGGGACATAACTCACTTTTCATTTGCTAAAGCGATAACTCATGAAGACATGCGCTCATGGAGTCTGTGAGGATTGGAGCTGGCGCCTTTGCATAACCACTGTCTGTTTGAACTTTTTCTAGAAGACTGTGTTCTTAGAACTGTGTGTGGATCTCAGATCAGGCCGACCAGAAGTGTGGACAGCTTGGCTTGGCTACAGTTCTGCTTTTGTTTTTGCCTGTGTTGAGCTAGCCCAGCTGTTTGTAAGAAAGAGTGCCATTTTCCGGGGGATGCTCCGGTGTTTGTGTAGAGAACTCAGGGCAGAAGCAGAGGTTGGCTTTGTGTCTGTGAACAGCATCTCCTCCTCTGACCCTATTGGTCCAAGCTTTTCTTCCACTGTTGCATCCAAGGATTATGGCAATGGGGGACAGGCCTCTCAGTCTCTAATAGGAGCTATGTAAACATCCTTTGTATTGATTATTTTTCTGTTGCTGTGGTAAAAGAACACAGTCAAAGCAACTTAGAGAAGAAAGAGTTCATTTGGGCTTATGGTTGCCGAGGACTAGAGTCCACCATGGCAGCACAAAGGCATAGCAGCAGGAACAGGAAGCTGAAGGCTCACATCTTAAACTTCAAGTCCAAAAAAAGATAAAATAAAATAAAAAGAGTGAACTCAAAATGGCATCAGTTTTTAATCTCAAGCCTGCCTCCAGTGAAATATTTCCTCCAGTAAGGCCATACTTCTCAAGCCTTTCAGATAGTAGCATCAATCTGAGACCAAGTATCAAATGTCTGAGACTTCAGGGACATCTCATGTGAACCACCTCATCCCCTGTAATAAAGGATGTCCCTGGGTAGCAATACCTAATTTAGTTTATCTCAGGTACATTAGCTGTATTGGCCAGAGCTGAGAGACACATTCTAATGTTGCAGGCCATTTTCTTTCTAGCCATGGAAGAAGTCTCGGCCCTTATCACATCAGACTATTGAGTTCTAACCCTGAAGCTACAATGACAACCTCAGGGCATCTGCCCCTGAGATAACCACAGTTAGTGGAGAAGCATAGGCTATTGCTCCAGCTAACTCCCTGCCTTGACTCTGTCAGACTCCTTGGTGAATATCTGCGGCTTTCTTGGATGTTGCTTGGTCTGCCATTACTACTTTGTATGAGCTTTGTGTGTTCCTCACAGCCCATTCTAGGATAACACAGTGTTCTAAAAACAGGCTGTAGAATATCCATTTGTGAGGAACCCAGACACAGTTGTGTATACCTGTCATTCCAGAGCTTGACTGTGTAGAGGCAAAAGGATCAGGAATTCAATGCCATCTTTGGCTAGATTTCAAGTTCAAGGCCAGCCTGGAAAAAAAAAAAAGAGCTTACTTGGGACATACTCTTACCTAGAGTAATAAATTATAATTTGCATTAATTTGGCTTTGTTGTGATAGAAAAAATTACAAAAGAGTTAGGACTATGCTGGGGGTTTCATGTGTAGCCCAATCCCCTGAGTAGTCTGTGCCTCACATTATCTTGGAGCAGGTTTACAAATCTGTATGTTGTAACCAAGCGATACAAATGCAGACAGTTCTCATCCATAGAAATGCAAATGAATCGTGTCTTGTATCATTGTTTCTTGCCCTGTGGCTCTCAATTTTGCATTTATCTGTAAGTTCATTTCAGATTCCAGGCAGCCTGGCTATGGTGGTACTTAGAATTCTTCTTCAAACTGATTCATCTTACTAGTTCTCTCACTAATGTGTAGACTCACTGAAATCCACCGGGCATCTTTGTGTTTGTCAGAGAAGTCATCATTTTACCTCATTTGAAACAAAAGAAGATCTTTTAATGACAGGTATTAAATATGACCACATGCTAGTGGTTAGCAAAGTCTGTAAAGAAAATCAAGATTGCATTCTGGGTATGTGACCATGAGGGTTCTGGACGACACAGCTGGCCTGCGGCAACATTGTATTAAACACAGCTCGTTAGAAGAAAACCCATTTAGGTTAATATGGTATCTGTTACCTTGGACTCAATTAAATCAGAGTCTGTGATATAGTTTGAGAAAATGGAAGCCTAATTCAGATGAAAACACCTTTTAATGTTGAGGTTTTTTTCAGATGGAGAGGGAAACTCTAAGAGACTAGTTTGGTAAAAGTTCGATGTTTTGAGTGGTGTCAGTGTTTATGGTGCTAGATATTTGGGGATGAACAAGTATGATGTGTTGACCAGTACATTAAAGATTAAGGCAGTATAAAACCAGGCCTCAGAATTGCCAGGCAGTGTTCCAAGATAAGATACTTTTTAAAGCCAGTCAAGCCTAGAACTGTTTAGTTTTTAAGCATATCATTAGGCCTCAAACGTAAAATTATAAATTTCTTCTCTCCATGGATTCCCAAGGATGTTCCCACAGACCCAGGCTGGAGAAACAAGCATTGGCTTGAGCAGCCAAAATAAGTATGGGCTTTATCAACACAACTGAGTTGCAGTTAAACATCTCTTTGATTGAAAGGCGGTGGATGAAAAGGAAGAATGATTGCACACAGGGATGTGGGGATCTTAAGTATTTATTCCCCAGGAGGCAAAGAATCTTAGGGTAAATGTTTCCTTCACGAAGCCAAAGAACTAGAATAAAGTACAGTTTTCATGGGAAATAAACAGAGGCTGCATAAGCATCTTTACACACCAAGCCAACTCATTCATACTCCAGTTTATTCTTTTTTAAATTTAAATATTTTTTATAACTTATTCACTTTACATTCTGATTGTAGCCTCCCCCTTGTCTTCTCCTGGTTCCACCTTCCTTCCCTCTTCCGACCTATGCCCCTCCCCTAACCCTCAGAATGGGCACTCCTCCTCCTCTACCATTTGACCCCAGCCTATCAAGTCTCACTAGGCCTGCCTGCAGCTTCTTTCTCTGTGTCCTGGCAAGTCCTCCACCGCCACCAGGCAGAAGTGATCAAAGATCAGGCATCAGAGTCCAAATCATAGACAGCCCCTGCTCCCCTTATTAGGTAACCCACATGGAGATTGAGCTGCCTATCTGCTACATCTGAGCAGGGGTCTAGATCCTCTTCATGCATGGTCCTTGGTTGGTGCATCAGTCCCTGCAGGACCCCATAGGCCCATATTTGTTGGCTGTGTTGCTCTTCTTAGGGTGCTCCTGTCCACTCTGGGTCCTTTTATTTTCTCACCCTTTCCTAGGACTCCCTGCACTCTGCCCAAAGTTCAGCTGTGAGTCTTAGCATCTGCTTCAATCCCCTGCTGGGTAGAGTCTTTCAGAGGACATCTATGGTGGGCTGCCATCCTGTTCCCTGTCTTCAACTGCTTCTGGTATCTATTCTACTTGCCCTTATGTATAAGAATTAAGCATCCTCCCTAGGGTCCTCCTTGTTATTTATCTTCTTTAGGTCTGTGGATTGTAGTCTGATTATCCTGTATTATATGGCTAATATCCACTTATAAGTAAGTATATTCCATGCATGTCTTTCTGTTTCTGGGTTACCTCATTCAGGGTGAGCTTTTCTAGTTCCATCCATTTGTCTGCACATTTCATGATTTCCTTGTTTTTAATAGCTGAGTAGTATTCCATTGTGTAAATGTGCCACAATTTCTGTATTAATTCTTTGGTTGAGGGACATCTAGGTTGCTTTAAGATTCTGGCTATTACAAATAAAGCTGCTATGAACATAGTTGAAGAGATGTTCTTGTTGTATGGTAGAGCATCTCAGGCTCTAAGATCAACAATCAATAAATGGGACCTTATGAAGCTGAAAAGGTTCTGTAAAGCAAAGGATACTGTCAATAGAACAAAATGACAGTCTACAAACTGGGAAAAGATCTTTAGCAAACCTACATCTGACAGAGGGCTAATATCCAAAATATATAAAGAACTCAAGAAATTAAACTCCAGCAAGCTATATCAATCCAATCAAAAAAATGGGATACAAAGCTAAACAGAGAATTCTCAACAGAGGAATATTGAATGGTGGAGAAACATTTAAAGAAATGATCAACATCCTTAGTCATCAGGGAAATGGAAATCAAAACAACTCTGATTCCATCTTACACCCACCAGAATGGCTAAGATCAAAACCTCAAGTGACAGCACATGCTGGAGAGGATGTGGAGAAAGGGGAAAACTTCCATTGTTGGTGGAAGTGCAAACTTGTACAGCTACTTTGGAAATCAATCTGGCATTTTCTCAGACAATTGGGAATAGTGCTACCTCAAGACTCAGCTATATCACTCCTGGACATATACCCCAGTTTATTCTTTAAAGAAGGATTTATTTCAACTTCTGCCTTTACTGTTAGCTAGGTACCTTAGTTAGGGTTTCTATTACTGTGAAGAGACACCATGACACAGTAACTCTTATAAAGGAAACCATTTAATTGGGGCTGGTTTACAGTTCAGAGGTTTAGTACATTGTCATCATGGTGGGAAGCATGGTAGCATTCAGGCAGCATTGGGATTGCTGGGAAGCCATATTCTGCTTACCAGACCCTTTCATCCACATGTCAGTGTTAACCTCCTTCCCCAAAGTAGAAACTGATCTATCTCCTCTGGTGCGCTGTTAGTGCTGGGTCTGAACTTCACAATGGTAAGGGGTAAGAATCATGGTTTTGCAGAGGTTTATACTGTCCCTGACTTTTCCTCTTTCCCCTGCCATGAGATTATTTGGGATAAATGAGTGAAGAAATGGGATCGCAAGATTTCTGCCCATCACCCATGAAATCTGGCCTGACCCTTTAGCCAGATCCTCCTGGAGACTGTGCTTCTGGAAGGGCAGGAACAGCCACAACCCGCTTCTCATGTATGTGTTTAGGCAGCAGGGGTGGCTTTTGAAGTCATATAACATTAGACCTGTTATGTAAAGCCAAATTATTTTGTGAATTATCAAAAACATTTATCTGCCCTTGATAGTACTTTGGGGTTCTGCAGTAAATCTGCAGCCTGATAGTGTTCACAGGGTGTCAATATTTTGTCACTTGTAAGCTTCCCTTCATCAGCTGCAGTTTGAAAGGAGTATCAAGTAACAAAAGCATTGCTATCTCTTAAACTTGGCTTTAACCTTCAACCACAAATAATTTATTATTCAGTGTTATGCCTCAGTGCTTTTTGGCGACAATATATCATTTTAAATGTTGGTAACTTGATTTTTGCAATATAAAGACATATAAATAGGAGAAGAAGAAAATGATGGTGAAGTACATTTATGGGTAGCAATCTGAATGGTGTTCCTGATGTGATTCACCCAACATTTATCTGCATAAATTATGGTAGTTAAAGAAAAGGAGCAGATGAGAAACACAGTTAAGGCCGGTTTTAATAGCAGCATAAAATAGAGCAAAAAAATGACGTTCATTGCTTTTTAAAATATTACATCTCTTTATTACAGTTTTCACTCGTTGGAAGCAAATGCCTTGTTAGTTAATGAAACATTGCCGGGTGCTAAGTAGACCCACTCTCATGCCATAAGCAGCATTCGCCTCCCTTTAAAGCCTTGTCAGTAATGCCCCTACTTGGTTACTGGCTACTTGTTTTCAGAATATTAATATAAATGACCTTTAGGATGGAAAAAAACCAATCTCCTTTATGACCAGGGATGAATAACTTGAAGAATGTGTTTACTTTGCAAGTTCCAAAGTGACTTTGAAATGTGCAGATACCTCCCTGCAGAAGCCAGAGGACCCAAGCCGTGGCAGAGGGAAGAACTCTCTCTGCTTCCATCCTCACATCTTCATACCTGTATCCCTAAAATACAGCAACAGTGACGGCAGTGACAGCAACAACAGGAAAACATGACTAGCTTTAAACAATTTTGCTGCATAACTATTTTAGAGCCTGCCGAGAAACTCAAAAGTTCATGGGGAAAAAAAAATAAGAGTCCAGATAACCTCCTCTTTCCAGTTTGTCTGATTTTCCTTCTGGTTTTTAAAAGGTGTCTGGAGTAGAGGCAGAGGATGGGGAGACATCTGCTCTTTCAGATGCCAATTCCTCCAGCTAGGTAAACCTTGAACTTCTGTGCTATGTGTGTGTTCCTGTATGTACACACATCTGTAGGTGCACATGTGTATATATGTGTGTAGAAGCCAGAGGTCAACTTCGAATGTTGCTTCTCAAGAGCCTGAAAATAAACCTTGTATTTTTAGACAGGCTCTTTCACTGGGACCCAGGGTTCATTGATTTGGCTAGATTGTTTGACCAGAGAGCCCCAGAGAGCCTTGAGGACCCTCTTGTCTCTGCCTTCCACAGTTGAGATATGAATGTGCATTACCATGCCCGCTTTTCATGGAAAGGCCAGGAATAGAGCTTATAGTAACTACTTTATTAACCGAGTCATCTTCCCAGCACCCCCTTCACCTTTGTCAAGGCAGAGGGAACTACATAATAAAAGCCCACTTAGCTCAGCATTTGCGGCTCTTGAAGAGGACCCAGGTTTAGTTCCCAGCACCAGGTCATTTGTATTCACAGCCACCTGTAACTCCAGTTCAAAGGACTCTAGTGCTGACCACCCCTGGCCTCCTCAGGCATCAGGTAAGAACATGGTGTGCATGAAGATGCAGGTGAACACTCATAAACATAAAATAAAAATATTAAAAAAAAGAAACAAAAACCCATGTCTCCAGCACCTAGCTTCAACAGTGGTGGCTCTTTTGGCTCTAAACTTTCATGACTGTCTTAGAGTTTTTATTGCTATGATAAAATGTCATGACTAAAAGTAACTGGCGGAGGACTGGGCTTATTTTGCTTATACTTCCAGGTAACAGTCCATCACCAAGGGACCTCAAGACGTCAACCAGGGCAGGAACCTGGAGGCAGTAACTCAAGCAGAGACCGAGGAGGAATTCAGGTTACTGGCTTCTTCCTCTTGTCTTGCTCAGTTTATTTTCATATACACCTCAGGACCACCTGATCAGGGGTGGCATTACCCCAGAATTGGCTGTGCTGCCCCATATCAGTTACCAGTCAAGAAAAACACCCCACAGACTTGCCTACAGGACGATTCTAACAAGCCATTTTCTTGGTTAAGAGTCTTCTTTTTCCAGACGACCATAGCTTATGTCAAGTTGATATAAAAAGTCCCTAGCACAATAGCCTATCCACTGCCTGATCCCCAAGAAGAGGGCATGAAGAACAACCACATCACATTCCATATTCCTTTAAACCCTTGGCAGTCAGGGTCCTGTTTCATATCTGCTGGTTTGAGTTTCAGGAGGCTCCTCTGTGACAAACATGTGGAAGAGACTTTAAAGTTGTCACCTGTCTACAAAACAGATTTGAAGTGAGTAGGTTCTTATATCATTAGCATGATCTCAATGACGGTGTTGGTAGCTGGGGGGGGCAATGTTTTGTTTTGTTTTGTTTTGAATTTTGGTAACTTAGGAAAGAGGCCATCTTGGCAAGTATCAGCCGAGTCCTCTTGAGATTTTGTGAGGTAGTGACAATAATGATGTCAGGATTATTTTTTCTTGGTGATACTTTGTGAGGCTGCTTGGAAGTCTTGAGTTTTCCCTACCCTTCCAGATACATTCCCTTTCTGAGGAAACTTTAGCTCTACCCACCGGGGCCTGCTGCTCCCCTTCCCTGTGAAAGGCGTGTATCCCCTGGCACCCCCACCATCTTTTCCTCAATTCGCCAGGGGTTTCCTGAGAACCCAGAAGGTTCAGCTTCTTTTTGCCCATAACGAGTGCTGCTGTTTTTAGGAGAGCGATACAGTCATACCAATGATGAAGAAAGAAAGCATAGTCTAACCCAGCCTTTCCTTGTTAGTATGGTGTCCAATTAGGGAGTTAACAGAAGCTATGAGCTTCCTTGATGTGTTCTTTAAAAAACAAATAGTTGTTTCTTGAATTATCAGATTCATGGGAGAGTGTTCTCTGCAGGACCTATAGAGTGGAATGTGGAGTTGAGGGTAAAATCAGATGGAGATGTGAAGCATCTCCCATGCTTCCTTTGACATTCAAATGCAGATAAAAATGGAAATCTAAAATCTGCTTAGGTCTAGCAGGAAGGCACTTGAAGGAATATGGATACCAGAAAAGGCCCTGGTGGAACACCTGGAGGAGCACCTTCATTTTTCAAATCAGAAAACACTGTTCTCTCTTTATTTTGGTACTGTGCATCCTGACTGTATTGTTCAGTGTACTGAGTGGTGCAGCTCATTATTGGTGCTCATATGGGGCTGAGTATGTACTGAGATTCACTGAGACACAGATCCTGTCCTCTGGGAGCCCCTTGTCTTAGGGCAAAATATGGATATCAACCTACAAATTCTCTAAAGAACCTTTGACTCTCAATTCTACAGTCTAGAATGATGAATTGCTCGGCACAAATGTGAAGTCGGCCCACAAAAGGCTAAGGGGTTGGGCTCAGAATGCCTTTTCTCTGCACCATGACCTTCATGCCTTGTATGCGACAAGGGGCTGGGACCTTGAATGGACACATAGTCAATATTCTTTCTTTATTTTCATTCTTCACCCTTTATACAACCCTTCTTTACCACTTTCCATCTTTTATATCTTAGACCTTTCTCCAATTTGTGTCATTTTTTTGTCCCCTTCTCTCTAATATAGGGCATATAGGAGGAGTGCAATAGATATTTAAAATAATGAAGGAAGGGAGCTCTTATCTATGCTAAAAGCAAGAAAAAGACTGGTGATTAAGAAAACAAACAAAAGCACTGTTTCAGAGTCTTTTAAAATTTTAGATAAACCATTTTACTACGTGTGTATGTGGTGTGCATGTCTGCATATATGTGCTCATATGTGTAGGAGCAGAGGCTTGCCATGTTGGCTAGACTGGCCAGCCAGTGAGCCCCTGAATCCACCCTATGGTGACAGACACATACTCTAGTGCCCAGCTCCCACATGAGTACTTAGGGATCCAGTCTCCTGCGTGTACAGCAGGCTTTTTACTCACTGAGCCTTGTTTTGAGATAATCACTGATATATTTTCCACTTTATTGTGTTTGAGAAGATATATAAGCGATGCTTTGGTGCGGGGGCTAGTTTTTCTTATATAGGTATTGAGGACAAGCCTGAATTTTGCCTCAGTATCAGTGTGTGTGTGCGCGCGCGTATGTACGTGTAGCCTGTAATGTGAGTTTTAAAGAAGATATTTTACCAAGCCATTTATTTCATTTGATTAAGCCATTAGAAAAGATTAGAGGTGTCTTTAGTTCTAGGGAGATAAGTTTAACAGGGGGAGAATTTTAGTAACATCTGGGCAACATAAGCAGCACCTTCCTGCTCCCTTATCTTCCAGTGCGGCTGTTTGTAATTCTTTTTATAACAGATAAGAGTGATGAGCAAGAAGCGGCATGTTTGAAACCTCTACTAGTTTCTTATATCTCATGCAGGTTGCTCCTTGTGGCTTCCTTTCAGTGTAAAAATATATGGAAACATCAAGTTTCATTTTTCTTTTCCTTTCCCCTTCGAGAATATTATCTCTGTGTAAACAAGTGTCATTACCTAGTGACTGAACTGTGCATTTGGAGGCTCCCATCTTGAAAAAACGCTATCTTTAAGGAGGCCCTCCATTTCAGATCGTTGTTCCTCTCTGTTCACGCAGAGGCACTTGCAGTTTTGGGGTTACCACCCAAATGAGGGCGCTTCCATGTTAAGTGAGGGAAGGCTGGTGGGAAGGTTCCCTTGCCTTCTTGATTTTGCTTTGATTAGCTCTGTAGAGTCACTCTTTGGCTTCTGGGATATTTCGTCCCAGGTCTACCAAGGTAAGTGTCCAGTCTATTTGTGTGAAGTCAATGTGTGAAGCAGAGTGACATGAAACACACCATTTCACATTGTATCTATTGGAGGGTTATCATGCAGATGATGATGATGATGTTGGTGACATTATTTTCTTTATATTCTTGAGACAGAGTTTCACTGTGTAGCCCAGGCTGACCTCAAACTTGTTCATAGCCCAGCCTGGCTTCTAACTTGTGATCCTCTTGCTTCAGCCTCTCCAATGATGGAATTACTGATGAACACCATCACATATGGCTACACTAACAGCATTTTTTTTCCTAAAGGGAAGATAAGGTAATTTAGTGAGCTTTTTCTTTCTACATAATTGCAAAAAAAAATCAGTTGGTATCGACTTGTTTGCATGCCTGTTAATCACATTTTTAAAAGTGGTCTCCATAGTAATAAGGGGGCAGGGACTGTCTCTGACATGAACTGATTGGCCTGCTCTTTGATCACCTCCCCCTGAGGAGAGGGCAGCCTTACCAAGCCACAGAAGAAGACAATGCAGCAACTCCTGATGAGACCTGATAGACTAGGATCAGATGGAAGGGGAGGAAGACCTCCCTTTTCAGTGGACTGGGAGAGGGACACGGGTGGGGAAGAGGGAGGTTGGGATTGGGAGGGGAGGGCAGAGGGAGGTACAGGGGGGATACAAAGTGAATAA
Source organism: Pachyuromys duprasi (assembly GCA_028658305.1). Taxonomy (NCBI): domain Eukaryota; kingdom Metazoa; phylum Chordata; class Mammalia; order Rodentia; family Muridae; genus Pachyuromys; species Pachyuromys duprasi. The sequence goes on from CM053766.1 coordinate 88,592,059, forward strand.
ACTGGAATTAATAAAAATACAGTTTAAAAATATGATGATGTGCAAATAAATATGCAACAACAAAAACAAAAAAGAAAATGCTAGTGAAAGTCCTGTGTTTTCCCAGGTGAGTTAGGCAGCATGGAATTCTGATGGGCTCATGGAACCTGCACATAGCCATCACTTATGGGTACAGCAGACACAAATAAAAGCAAAGTGAGAGATGCTTCTTCATCTAGGATGATGGACATGACAGTTTAAGCATGCCTTCAATGCATCATTTACTATTTTCTCTTCTCTGTGGCAAAATGGCAGAGCCAAAAATCATCCCCTCAAGGAGGCTAAGACCTAAGTCAAGATCTTTTTCTTGTGTTTTGAGATATAGTCTTATACTGTAGTCCAGGCTAGAACTGACTGTATATCCCAGTTTGACCTAAAACCCACAGCAATTCTCCTGTCTCAGCCTCACAGTGAGATTATAGTTGTGAGTGTTCCAGCCCAGGACTCACAGAAGTTTCTCAGCCTCTGTCCTCTGGGACTACTAGGATTGCAGTTCAGCCGGAGTCTGTGCTGATGGGAATCTTCATGTGGATGAGGCAAGGATGTGCCAGTGTCTTCAAAGATCAAGCCAGACTTGGAAAGGGGACAAAAAGCCATGGGATGAGGCCCTAGGTTTAGGATATGTCCTCAACCAGAGCAGTTCAAAAGATTGGTATAGAGTTAACTTCATGGAGGCAACAGGGGCTGATGGGAAGAGGCTGGGTCTGTTCTCTAATTTAGCCAGGCATGCCACCCTCTTCCTGGATCCCCACACAGGTTATTTCTTCTTCCTGGGTTGCAGAGGACCCTTTTTAAAAATGAGAGTGCTGTATCTAGAACTTGTTCAACCTTTAAAAACAAAGATGTGTGTGAATGAGTGTGAATTCATGAGATGTCACAATGGACAGTATAATTTAGTACTTCCCACTGCTTTTCAGTCTAGTTCTGCCCATTCCATTGCATTTAGAAGGTATGCTTATAGTGTATTAAACTATATACTATAGTTTTGACTGGAAACTATCAGTTGACTTTTAAAAACGTAGTTGTTTTTATTTACTCTGAGAATTCCATAGGCACGCATAATCTTTTTGGTCATTTTCACACTCTCTACCTACCCTACTCTACATTATCCATTCATTTCTACAATCTTATCCTAGGGCTTGGATTTTCTTGGTGGGTCTGACATACCTGCTTCGTCCCTTGAGATACTCCTTGGAGTGTGGGTTGTCTCCTTAGAACACTATAGGAATCTGCAAGGCGCAGTGTTCCTTCTGTACCCTTCCATTTAGAGCATGGTTTTCAATGCTCGGCCTGCAGCGGCCGTCAGCGGCCCACCAAGGTCTCCATGCTGGACTGCAGGGCAAGACCCTGATGCACAACCTTTGAAATGTCCCCAGTGCAGTGATTGATACCATTTCTTTCCCAGCTCTTTTGGAGGGGTCTGGAGCCCATAAGGAACATCCTTCCTTTCTGAAGAAAGGATACTGGCTCCTTGTTGCTTGGGCCCCAGCCCTCAGCATGTACCTGCATGGTGGTGCTTTCTTCTTGGATTCCCACAACTTAGCCTTCTCATATTGTGGCAGGAGCTAAAGCATTTCTGGGCTTCTGTGGGCTAACCCTTGGTCATTGTCGAGATGAACTGATATCTGTAACTTCTTCCAAGTGCAGTGCTGTTTCAACATGTGGCCATCTCCAGGTACCTTTTGAAACTACAGTTCCTGGAGGCACTCCTTTCTATCCTGAACCATTTCCTTGTGTGCTCACAACTGGATCACATTGGCTCCTTGCAACAAAAGACACAGGTTTACTGTCACCTTCCCTTCCAAAGGCCATCCTTCTGTAGGGCTGTCCTCGGGAGTTCTGTTTCTTCATACATGTCTTTACCTTTGGCCCATCACAACACTGTCCCTGGATAGCAACACTTCCATTGCTTTATTTACTCATGTGAACATTTTTGTCTACTCTGAGTCACTTCTCCCTTTGATATTCCATCTTTTCACTATCATCATTTTCCAATTAAAAATATTTAGAAGCATATATAAAGAAACCTATTTCTAACTATATGGATAGGAATGTGGCTTTCAACATTCTTGTTTATCTGCCGTGCTTCACCTTGTAAATACCTTTTATTCCATAAAACTCTGCTGGGAGAACATTCTTGGTTTTCCCCTCAATGAGGTTACACCAACCCTACCCTTACTGTTTTGATGTTTATTGCAGTGATAGACATACTACTATGCCATAATAACTTTGAACTTCTCTGAGCATTATGAGGAACCATGAAAAAGCACTTGCTATCTCTGGACTGTGTTGGAGGAAAAAGAAGTTGGTTTGTCATAGAATTCATTGATTTCCCTGGGAATCAAGCCAGCATCCCATGCAATATGGAGTTTGATCTGTGGCAGAATGTGTCTTTCCTCCCCAGACTGTGGATATTTGTGAGTCACTTAACTTATAGACCAAGAAGAGATATAGATGTTCTTGGTTTGCAGATACCCTTAAAGAGTGGCATTAGTGGGTTGTCAGAATATTCATCTGATTCAGTTTCCTGAATCTGGAAGAGAAGATGTTTGGGACAGAGTGTTCATAACTGTTTTTGAAGAATATAGCTGTAGATGCTCTAGGTCCAAAGGCATATGTAGAGATGAATAAAGGTCTAGGAAATCAGGCCCATCTGTCTTTCGTGGTTAGCATTTTTGCTTATTTCATCAAGGCAGGTCCAACGCACAGAACCCACAGGATCTGCTGTCACATGTATGGATTAGATACACAGAGGATGTTAATGGAAATGGAGGATGCCGGTGCCAGCCTCAACTGTACTTGCGGACACACAAGGCTCACTCAAAGCCCATGGTGGAAGCCCCACTTTCATAGTGTTGCTTGTTGTTTTCTGTTTTGTTCGTCTCTGATATTGGGAGAGTATTTACAATGCTGATCCCATGTAATGCTTAAGAAGGTAGATTTTAGTTTACAGGTTAATATTGAGGCCCAACTACCTAACTAGTTAACCCCCCTTCTAAAGCAAAAGTTGGACCACTCAACTCAGCATCCAGAGAGTTGTTTTGTTGTTAACTTTTAATTTATATGTGATTAAGGCAGTTAAATAAAAATGTGAATGAAGTGTAAAGTTGTTTTCTCTTATTTTATTTTGGCTTAATTGGGTGGTAAAGATTTGATGTCACTTAAGAAATATCTGTTCTAAAATATAGTGTGTATCTCCTCACACTGAACTGTCATGGGTGAGATCCTTTCATAAATGAAAGAGATGGCATTCTACACACTCACATAGAGATGAACATGTATGTGTCTACATGTACGTAGACCTACATACATATACTGAAAGCACATATATGTATGCAAACATTCACATGTATTTGCACACACACATACATAAACAAATATATGTGGATATATGTGTAAAGTAATGATTTATCACCGAATTTAGCCTAGAGTATTTTATTTATACTTTTGTGAAGGTGTGACCTAGGGTACACAGTGCACAGGCACCTACTTGTATGGAATGTTGCCATTTATTTTTTATATTAATTGATGACTTCATTGATTTTTTTATACAGGGTCTCACTGTGTAGCTCAGGCTGGCCTCATTGAATTCATGGTCTTCCTGCCTCAGCCTTATGAGTGCTGGGATTATGGGAATGTGCTACCATATCTAGAATTTATTAATTTTTAAGATGACACAAGAAAGTTCTAAAAAGATTGGTTCTGTGCTTAGGATTTTACACGTTTGTTCTTAAAGGAACACGGTGGGGGGGGGGAATTGAACAAAGACTTTCCATCCTGATAGTAGGGCTAGTCACTTCCTACTGAGATGTTGGAGTCAGTTCTGATGGTATCAGCTATAGAACTGGCAGGATTATTAACAGATTTCACCTCTGTTGGTTTTCTCTCGAAGTCTTGGTTGCTTGCATTTCATATGAGGTAATTTGATTTTTATTAATAGAAGTACTAGGTAAGTTTCTCAATGGGGACTCCGCAGACATGCCGTTTCCTCTTCTTCGTTTACTTTCCTCTTGTTAAAGTCATCAAAATGTTGACAGCTGCATAACTCTTCTTAAAGCATTCATAACCTGACAGATATTACAGATATTTGTCATTTTACTTCCAGTAAGTGACAGCTGAAATGAGCTTCTCACAGTGTTGGAGGAGAGTGCGGGTGTAGTGAGTCCAGTCAAATTTGTCTCACATTTCCTTAATGTACAAGTGATCTCTGGCTTTGTTAAAGCCAGGGGAATGGAGGAACCTGGGAGAAGGATCTGCTAAGCAGTAGGTTTTGGGGGTTTGTTGGCATACAACAAATAGAACAGTGATATCCAGGAGGGATTGTGCTTCGTGGGCCCAGGGGTCACACTTTTTATGCTCAATCCTTGCCATGCTTCTCTACCTGCCTAAGGGATAGCTTTCTTCTCTGAGATGCCTTCGGGGCTGGAGGTTCCGTTCTTCTGCAGCATTCTGCTTTGTTGCTAGAGAGCACTGATGGTACAGCTTAGACCTTCTCCTTTGTGGTTTCTAACCCAGCCTTTGAGTTCCCACTAGGGTGACTGTAAGACTCAAGCCTGTTTTTTTTCCCCTAAAATCGTAAAGGTAATAATTCCTATTTATGGATCATATATATAGTACTAGGTGTATGGCAAGTACATTTTATGTATCATTTCATGTTAGTCCCATACAACCTCAGAGAAATTGAGTAATCTGTAAAGAAAAAAAAAGAAACATTAACACAGTGAATGACTGGTAGTTCCACAATTTTCTTTTAGACACAATTGAGTCTAAACCAATGCTTGTTCACATTGTGCAAGTCACAAACGTTGTCTGGGTTCCTTTTTGATTGTGTTTTAGGGGTGGTCATACAACTTCCTTAGGGTATGTGAGGATCAAATGAGGTGGTGCTGCATTTGCCCTCTGTGAAATAGTTGGTTATACATGGCATTATGTTGGTATTGTTGTCATAAACATAAGTAAGACCCACACTGCCAGTCTGGTGATTTGTCTAGTCTGTAGTTTTGCTTTCTTTCTGTACTATATTACAGTCTGTCAGCCCTCTCATCCACTAAAATTTACCCATTTTTCTTTTTTTCAAGTCTTAGGATGAGTCCTACTTCTGATGTGGCCCATGTAGGTTTACTTAGCTTACCATACAGTCTCTTTCTTTGGGACTCATATCTGTAGTGCACAGTTCAGATGTTATTCATTATAAGCCAACAGGAAGCAACCAGCAGAACCATCAAGCCGTCTCAAAGGAAACAGCTTGGCTTTTCCAGGAGCCACTGTGAGGCAGGTTTTGTGTATGGCACACCTGCTTCAAGTACAGCAGGAAAGAAGAAGTTCAGTCCCTCTTATAAACTCCCAGACAGGGTCCCACCAGCTTGATAAACGTAATTAGGCTTATATTCCATCCTTGAATTGCAGATAGGACTGCTGAGTTGGACCCCATCTTGAGCCAGGGGAGTAAGGCCAGTCACTCATGAACCAGACCCTAAACAACGTGAGAAGGAGGAAGAAGGATTTAAACAAGGAAGGTTGCCAACCCTTTTCCAGTAAACAAGACTGGTTTATTTCATATGGATACTATCTGCCCATTTATATCTCACAGCAGACTGAAACATTTTAAGGACAGGGACCTCATAACCCTGCTTCTGTTTTCTTGTTTCTCTTCTCATCTGTTCTGGTAGCCTCATCCCCTTTTACATATTGCATCTGTCTAGTACAAATAGTGAATGCTCTTTCCTTTAGTAGATTACACCATTGACAATGAAATATTTCATAAAACAAAATATCCAGGGATCCTGTATTCCACCACGGAGAATGAAAGGGAAGTTGATAGGACAAGAAGAGAATGACACAACAGAAGTTTCTGTCTTTTCATTCAGTGCACTGGCCCTTCCTCAGGAGTGGCCTTCAGTTAACCTGCTCAGGGACACTGACAGAACATGTCACAGAGAAAAGGTTCCTGTCTTCTTAGCACGATAACTGTGCTGTTAATGACACGGGAGCTCTGAGCCCACTATAGATTTATCATAGGAGGTAGTGCAGGGAGGGACGCTGTATTAACCTTTTGTTGATCTGGAGTCATTTCACCTGGCGCTCAGGAGCCCAATTAACATTATTGATTTGAATCACACTCATCAAGATCAACTTATTTTGTGTTAATTTCTTTCAACACAGAGAGAGCTGAGACCAAGCGCAGGGGAGTTGCCACAGGATGATTGATTTGGCTATGAAAAGCGTGTTTTGTATCATAATCTCATTTTAATGCTTTAGTAGTTGAGCCGTGCCAAATTGCTTTTGATGAAGGAGTCATTTTCTGGTTGGGATGCTGGGCAGGCCTGACATTGGTCAGCTATGTCTCCCATATTCTGCGTAAGGAGCCACTTTCTTATTTCTCTGTGGGTTGACAGTGGTTAGGCCGATGTGCAGGGCAGTAGGTGGCCATGTTGGTTTCAGATTCTCTCCCAGTGTGTTTGCTCCGGAAGCCTAAGGAAAGGGATGGGACCTTCTCATGCTGTATTGGTGGAGTATGAAGAGCTGGGCCAGGAGCACAGGGACACTTAACTCATCTTATAAGGCTCCCCTTCATTGGCCTGAGCAAATTTTATAGTCAAGGCTAGTGTGAGTGGGGCAAGCAAGTGGCCTCTGCCTGTGATAGTAAGCAACACTCCCAAAATCATGGGCTTTATGACCTAGTGCTTCCAAGGTCAGAGTGCTTAGGTGAGTTATTTCATCATCGTGGTATCAAGGAGGTTCCTTGATCTAGATTGGCATTAAAGACTTCCATATTTCACATAGGATTAAACTTAGAGACCTTGGAACTTCTTGAGGCAGACATGATGTTCTTTTTCTCTCGGATCCTAAAGAACCACAGACTCAGTGTGTTCTGACTGACTGGATGGATGCACGGATAATCAATAGTAATCTTGTTTCCTTTGTGGGACTGTTGAATAAAACCATGAATGTTAAATAGGAGAGGAGCTGCTTAAGGATTACAGCAACAATCTAAAACATGTTTGCATGTCTGTGTGTCTGTGTGATAATACACACTCTGTATATATGTACATTTATATATATATATGCATGCACATTGCATGTTATTAAGCACATATACATGTTTACAAATATGCATGTATATGGGTATACCACACAATATGTATACATATATACACAGCTATATATGCATATAGACTATTGTATAATATTTACATACACTGTGAAGTTTTCTGGTAACATTGTAAAGAAGAAAATTGACAACCAGGGAAGCCAAGCTACCCACTTAGCAGAAGTTGGACGAAAGAGTTGCACCTCTGTTGTTCAACTCTACTCTGAATGTCTTCTGTCAGGCCACATGGTGAATATTTTGGTCCCTTTCCACAAGGACCTTCTGCTCACCTTGAGCTCAACTACTGGCCTCAGCGCAGCATCAATCCTGCTGAGAGCAGCCTGTTAAAAGTGGACACACGCAACTTAAGAAAAAAATGGAGCAAGCAGGCGGCTTTCCCTTCCCATCTGAAATTAATGCCCACTGTATAAAAAACATAAAGCATCTCTGTCCCCAGAGACTCGCCTGACATTTTAAAACTTTCATCTGCTCAAATTCATGGTGTTCCAGAGGGGGGATTTACACGTTGCTGAGCTCCAGCAGCTGGCTGGCTTTGGTGCACACCTCTGTGGTGCTGGGGTGTGCTCGCTACAGGCCCAAACAAATTATATAGCTTGTTTAGTTCCATTTAAAAACAATAATGGGCCTATTCAGATTTTATCTATGATTTGACTTTGTGGTTGAGCAGTATTAATAACGTTGTAAAGCAGGCCAAAGCTGTCCCCACTGAATCTTCTAGGCTCCAGTGATACATAGGCCAAGGGGCTGCTTGTAGAGCACAAAGGGAAACATGGAGATGGTCTTGGCATAGATGACCTACATAGGAGAGAGCTGTGTTAATATCACATCTTGCAGATTTGACCAAGGCTTTAAGAGTCCTGCATTTCATGTTGGTTTTTATAGAAGCTGGCTGCAGCCTGAGTAGGATTAATTCTGGCTGGGATACATCCCACTTAGGACTGTATTAAATTCTAGCAAAGAAACCATGCAAAACCAGTTCATAACCTTATATGAACATTATGTGCTACTGTAATCCTAGAGAAATACTGTATACTCAAATTAATGGGGAAAAATTGTGCTGTACTCTTGTTTGTCCATGTCTGGCAAGATACTTGGATGATTTTAGGTCTTTTTAGAATTTCTTATTATTGTGGACCTATGGATGTGGAGGGAATCTGCTCGATGCCAAGCTGAGTATGGAGGCTAAAGCATGCCTGCCAGTGTTCCTTGTGTGGAATTCTCCTCTTGGTCTAGAGCATACAGGACTTACTGTGGTGTGTTCTCCTTGCCCCTCTGTGGCTCCACCAGACAGAGCTTGTAAATTTTTATGGATCTGAGTCTTACCTGGGGAACACATGTATTTTTGAAAGAACCAATGTAGGATCTTTTGTTTAGAGACAGAGCCTCTCTCTATACCTCTTGCTGGGCTGGAACTCAGTCTGAAGACCTGGCTGGCCTAGAACTCATAAAGCCTGTCTCTGCTTCCTGAGTGCTGGGAATAAAGGTATGTGCCACCATCCCTGGCTCGATTGTTTTCTCTTTTGAGTGTGTGTGTAGTGTGCATGTGTGTTGGAATATATGTGGGCATACTTGCGGTAGGCATGTGTATGCATGCAAAAGTCCAAGGTTAAGACAAGGTCTTTTCCTGACCCCCGAGCTTGCTATTTTGGCTAATCTGGCTAGCCATCTTGCTTTGGGGATTTTCCTTCTCTGCCTCTGGAATGCTGGGATTACAGGCAGCACAGCACCCCCACCTAGTTTGTATGGGGGTTCTGAAATTGGAACCCCAAGCCTCATTCTTGTATGGCAGGCGTATACCCTTGGAGCCATGGCGTCAGCCCTCATTGCAAGGGCTTTGGAAATCAGCCCCGGTAGTGCTGATAGGTCAGAAATTAGAATGTCTGTCTTAAGTATCCTTGTTGGGTAAAGATAAATTGGAAAATAAATTAGAGGGTAGTATGAAGTGTATCTCCTTTTCAAAAATTTGTCAGTCTGTGAGAGAACAGCCAAATAGATTGATATGAAGGGCTATGGAATCTATGGGCTGAGTCAGATCAAAAGATCTCTCATGTCTTGGATTCTAAACCTGAGCTGCTTTATCTCTTACCTCTGCCCTTTGTGACAGTCACCAAAATGAATCTTTGTCTGTGGCTATTATAAAGAAGGCCAAGCTGAAATCTACACACCTAGAGAGGATATACAAGAAGGAGGACCCAGGTTGGTATGATCAATGCTTGTTTGAATGAACAAATGGGATGGACATTGAGTGGAGGAGAAAACAAGCAACAGAACAGGAGCATGCCAAAGAGGCCCTCTGGGGGGGCGGGGGGTCAATGTAGCGATGTATCAGAGCAGATATTAAGACTCGAGATCAAGCCTCTGACAGAGGGCGAGAAGTAATGATAGATCTGGGGGAGGTTGGTGAGACTTGGGGAGAACAAGAGCTCCACAAAGAACAAACTGAGCAGGGCACAGGGGTCTTGTATG
>CM053766.1:88611088-88703724 GCA_028658305.1 Pachyuromys duprasi
TGTGTGTGTGTTCCCTGCTGTTCTGGGGAAGCCAGGTCCAGGCTCCTTCAGCTCCTTCAGAGAATTTATTCTCTCCTCTGTACTTTCTGGGAGGCAGTGAAGGGGGTAGAGATGCATGTGTTAGTCACAGCAGATGAGCTTTTGGAAAGAGAGCTTGGGAGCCACTGTGAATGCAGAGCCCTCCCAGATAGAGAGACAATGTGAAAGAATTATCCTGAGTCCTAGGAGAAACCTTCCCACAACTAGTCAGCTACAACAAAAGGGTGAGAGTCAAGGTTAAAGCACAAGTTCAAGGTTATAACATCCACTGAAGTCAGCAGAGGAGATGGTGGGCCCTCGGGGAGGATGCCTTTCATCGGGCAGTACATAAAGTGGGCAGGTGGACTGGGCTGTGGGAGGTTTGGAGGGTTGGGCCACAGACAGTTGGGAGCTGAACATATCTTTGACCTCCTTTGCTTGGTGGGACTGCCTTTGGACTTCAGCCTGCTATCTCCCTCATTAAAGGTAGGGACAAGTAGTGGGTGCCCTCCCCCATGAGTAGGGCCTGTTACCCTACCTTCTGCAGAGTCTCAGGAAGGATTATTTAAATGTTTATCCTTCCTTACTTCCTGACCTATCTTTCTCAGTCTTAGTTCTCAGGTCCAGCTTTTTTTGTGTTTCATGAGCTTACCAAACCGTGGCCTCCAATTCCCTGGTTCTCCTGTTTTCACTTAAGATGAGGAGTGATGAGCCAAAGGTTTCAGGCTCAATCCTTGAGCAAAGGACCGCTCTGACAGGGATTATTATTTATTTGTCATCTTGGATGTAATAAGCTGTAGGTACAGCTTCGAGAGCCCTTGATTTATTGCGCTGTCTCCTGCCACTAGCGGGACGTCTGCTCCACCACGCAGGATGAATACCACACTGTCAGCTTCGCCGATCTGTCTCCGCCACTGCTCTCTCTCTCTCATAACACATTCCCATTTCATGCCAGAATACATAAACAATCTTTCATTATTTTGATGCCTTTTTCGTATTTGTTCTTTACAGAACATAAAGTTTGAATTTATGGGTTTCCTTTACATTATTTCAACACACTCCACCATTTTCCGGGTTTGTGGTTTAACTCTCAGAAATTGGCCGCCAGGTGATCTAGTTATTTTGGCTTTCTAGTTTTATAGTTATTTAATATCACAATGCCAGATACTGAGAAAATGGAGTGCATGGGAGGCATGGGGTTTGCAGTTTAGGTGCCTGTCATCAAGGCAACATGATTATAGAGATGGATATGGGGATCGGATATCAGGATTGGCTCAATTTGAAACAAAACAAAAACTTAGCTCAAATCTGTTTAGATGATCAGCCAGTGCAGGGAAGGGCCATCCTGTAACTGACTAACATTAGCAAGGTGCCCTGAATAAGTGGCCAACCTTTCTGTTTAATACGAGTGTGTGTGTGTTATTTTTCCCAGTAGCAGCAGCTCTCAGCATCTTTGACATTCATCTGCTCTTGCGTTTCAAAGGCTGGACCACAATGCCCAGTTTAAAAGAATCCTCTCGTTTTTGTTCTTAGTTTTCCTAAGTAGGCATATGATCCCATGGCTGAAGGCATTTGCATAAGAACTGGAAGTTGCTGTTTCTAAGATAGGCTTAAGGACCACTTCTGGTACCCACTTCCTGTACCTGCTTCCTATACTCACTTCGTGTTTACATGAATTGTCTTGTTGACAGGGCCTTTAGCTCTCCCCTCCCATAATTCATCTTATACCCCAAATGCCACCATCTTATTTTAAACTTAACCTGACTTTTGTGAATGATGTCATCTCTAAACTGAGCCTCGTAGTGTTTTGCTCTTTTTGAAAGATTTCCTTTAGTTCTTTCTGAGAGGCACTAGGAGAAGAAATGCATGGAATGCAGGGGTGAATATGGTGACCCTGCTGCTGAGGGTGTGGCATTTGTGTAGGAGTAGTGTGTGTACATGTGTGTACCTTTCTAGATGTGCGTGCGCGCGCGTGTGTGTGTGTGTGTGTGTGTGCTTGCACAGCATCTGCCTGTGGAGACGCTTGCACATTTCACTTCTTTTGATGGTTGCTGACAAATATAAGCCGATGGCAGCTGGGATCATATCCTAGTCAAGGTCAATTATTTGCCCAGACGTCATGACATTTGGGAACTCAAGGCCTTTCCCCTTGACAGTGTGGATGCTAAAATCTGGTCTCCCTTTTTGGGGGGATAGGGAGCCCATCTATTGCTTCTATGCTTAATGGTGTGTGCACTTTTACCCTTGACCCAATCCTCTGGAAGGTGAGAATCTAGGTTAGAGGGATCCGCAACTGGGAAGTCCTTTTCAACCATGTCCTCCCTGCAGGCTGTTAATGAATGTGGATTCAGATGTCATAAATGCAAGATCATTTTACCACTCCTTCCCTTGGCAGCCTTCATTAGAGAAGTAGGGAGCAACTCAGCTCACGTCACACTGCACAGGCCTGTTGTGGCTGGAAGAGATCCCTAGTTAATTAATATGAGAAATTTGTTTTGTGTCCCTGGTTTGGAAAAAAAAAGAGGCAAGAGGAGAAGATGGGTGCAGGTTGGTGCTGTCAGCTAAGGCTGTCGTTGCTCTGACCTGTTCTGTTAAGTGTCTGATGTGTGACTAATCTGTGAATAACATTTCAGCCCAGCAGAAGAGAAACCGAGGGAGCAATGGCAGAATTAATATCTGGGAGCGTTGATAATTATATATCAGAATCTAATTTTTAGCACAGAAAATGTGTTAATGACAGAGACGAAAACAAAAACCACTAGCTTCTCTCAGCAGGCCCCAGAGTGTCATTTATTATTTCTCAGCTGGGTATCTATCAAGTTTATGGGTTAATTTTTCTGTAGACTGTTATTTATGGGTTTTTGTTTGTTTTCAGCCATCATTACTAACAATACGGTTAATAGCAATCATTTGTTATCCAGCACGAGGCCTGATGCCTCAGATGAGCGCACTGAACTGCGAATACTCATTTGGTAGCTGAATAAGGGCCTGACAAGGCCCATTTATAACAAGCTCATTCTATAATGTCCATCCTATTAATAAAATTTTGTTGCTGTCTAATTAGCAATGTCTGATGTGTAGAGTAGCAAGCAGAAGAGACTTTGGCTGTTGTGGGTTTTTTTTTCCTCTCTTCCTTCCTCTGGTCTCTGCTTCATATCCACAGCCCATCTGGGCTCCTAGGTTCTGGAAACAAAAGGAGTCAGGGGTGCGTTGTGGAGGAAGATTGTAGACAAGACATAGTATATACATGCAGCAGTTTTCTCTTTGTCCTGGAGTTTTGCCTACCAAAGTTAGTCCCTTGCACTTGGCCTCCAGCTCCACATGGAGCCAAGAGGTGGGCGCACGCCATTATAGCCTGAGTTCCTCACCAGCGATTCACAATTTAAACATCCATGAAACTGCCAAACTCATCAAAGCCATTGCACTATGGCTCAAAGCCATCTTAGAATGTCTCTTGGTTTGTTGATGGAGGCAGTTCATTCAATTTTCAAAATGTGTCCTCAAATAAGAATTTGGGATGACATATAAAGTCATCAATCTCAATGTTTTGTGGTGTGCTTTGGCTGGAGAGACTGGTTCCGTTTACTTGTACCTCAGTGGGTTCTGCAGGCCTTTCCTTTTTATTAGAGAGAAGCATTTGGGTGACATGATGGGATATGTCCATCTGTTGGACCAGGACTTGAGATTCCAACAGTGACTTTGAAATCCTGTTCCTTTCCAAACCAGTCTTGGGATTTAGGGCAAGTTCCAGCTTTCTCATTTCTAAAACCAGCAAGTACCGTTTCCTAGGGGGGTAGGTAAAAAGAACAAGTCACACACCTGAAAACCCTATGCAGGTGCCTCCCAGATGTTTGTTAGGATTGGCACCCAGGAGTTAACAGTTACACTTCTGTTTTAGTTCCTTGCACAGAAAACATTAGCTTTTCAGACTTTGAAGCATAATTTTGACCATAGTAGCATGAATAGTTTTGCTAACAAGTTTTGTGGCTTACATATCAAGTAAAATTTTTCTCCATTTCAAAAGGGAGACATCGACAAGTTTTAACATCTTGATTACGGCTCATGGTGGTATTTGCTTTATTTCTCTGAAAGTTGTTCAAAATTTAGGGAAGGAATGTATATCAGTTTTGAGGGTGCTCAGGGTCACGCACCTTTGAACTAAGAGCAGCACACACTTAGCACACTGAAGAGTGTTTTAAAATAATTTTGTTACTAGGCAAGTGTTTTTTTTTTTTTCTCTCTTTAGTAAACTCTCCTGACCCCTAGCCTGTGAAATGTTTTGCAAATGATTTTTTGATAAAAATGACCATCAGATCTTTTTTTCTAGTGGCCCATTTGGCTTTAAAGATAAACAAAAACAAAAAACAATGCCCCCAAACTTTAAAAAATCAAAAACAAAACACTGAAAAATCTTCCTCCCAAGGCAGCAGTGGAAATGCATTGTGGAGCTGAGCGTGCGTAGGCTGGGGTCCTCTGCTGGCTTTTCCCCATAAACTGCTCTTGACTACAGCTTATCAACTCTTAATTAGTGCTACATTTTCTCTCTGTGATTTCTATTGATGTGTACTTCGGGAAGCCGGATTGAGCCTCCACCTGACTGGTGTGCAAATTGTTTTAGAAAATTCAGCAAACATCTCTCTCCATTATCCTTCCCCACCCTTCACCTCCCCCCTGTTTTTCTCTCCTTGTGTCTTTCTCTCTCCCATTCTCCTCAGTAGAAAAGGTGAAAAGCAGGCCGATAGGAATCAGGTTGAGTATTAGTGTTTTTGCTGGTCTGTGCAATAGAAAACGACAAGCAGCCGGCTGGGCCCTCTGTCAGCAGATCGCAGTCTGGAAGCGGGAGGTGGCTGTAAGCATTTGGAGGGGGGGTGTCCCCCGTGGCCTGGCGATGGCTACAATGTGATTGTGAGAGCTGGGATGAAGTCAGCACTGACAAAGTGAGGGGATTGATGGATGGACAAAGCAGGGAACTGGATGTGAGAATGGATGAGGGCAGAGGGGGAATTTAACACAGACAAACAGAATGAAAGACAGAGAGGAATTGCCTGCTCAAGTATGCCTGCCCTTAGCTCCCAGAGCAATTTGCTTACTGCTAAGTGAACACCCAAAGATGGTTTGCATCTTTGCAGATTCCCCTGCCAGCAGAGGGGGTTCCAGCTGGTGTGAGCCAGGCTTTTACTTTCCATCTCTCTCAATCCCCCAACTGTATTCACTCATGCTCATGTCATTCAAATGGAACAGCTGATAATTTACACTAAGTTCACAGCATTACTGATGAATACATTCTCTTCTACCATATTATGTTAATATTTCTACTAAATTTCCCTTTATCGGTTATTATTGCCTTAGTGTAGTAAATAATGTTTTCCCCGATTCCTTTGAAGATGTCGCTGAAAGAAATTTGTTGTTGCTATAGGAAGGCATGCATTCCTGGTAGAAACACAGCCGCTTGTGTGCGCCTTGGCTTTATCCAGGCTGTGCATGTTGCCAGTTCACTCAGTATCAACAATGCCATGTTTTCTTTAAGGCAGGAAGTATGTGGCACCCTAAACCCCAAATACATTCTGCTCGGCAAAGAAGAAATTAATTAGGAGAAAACTAAAAGGCAAATCTGCTTTTACCCCTAAAAAATTTAATAACAACACCACTGTTTTTTAAAAAAAACAGCTTTGCTATTTAAAAAACATAGAATGACCATTTCTGAAAAAAAGAATGTCTGGCCAAAAGACTGAATATTTTTGTTATTGTTGTTTGCTTGTTTTTATATGTGTATATAGTTTACAAACAATATGACTTGGGGCTACACAAAAATAATAGATGAGCAGATATATTATAACTGAATCTGATACTCACATGTGTAATTTTTGCTTATGATTTTACTTCCCTGTAAATAGAGAATTAGTCTGTGGACCAGTGAGCTGGCTCAGTAGGTAAAGGCACTTACCGCTAAGCCTGATGATCTGAGTTCGAGCTCCAGGATCCATGTGCTAGAAGGAGAAATCTGGCTTCTGTAAGTTGTCTTTTGACCTTTTCAGGTGCCATGGCATGCATATATACATACTTCCCCCAACACACAAAATAAACAAATGAAATAAAATTTAAAAAGAGGGAATTTCTAAAACTCCATTAGAGTTGAGAGCTTTTGGACCAGTATCAGCACTGTTTTAATTCCAGAAGGAAAGTCAGAACAACAATATCAACAACACTGATAGTAATAATAAATCTAACAAGTGCAGGAGTTGTTTACAATGTGAGTTTATCTTTAACTTTCATACCATGTAGGCTTCTGTGTTCCAAAAGGGCTGTAGTAGGTTCAGTCTGTTAGAGAGCCCTGGCCCTCAGGGAGCTTGGGCATCTCTTCTCATTTTAGAATACATTGAAAGGAGCTGTGTATTTGAGAATTAGTGCTGACAGGTCTCAGACTTCTTCAACCCACTCTCACCATTGAATGCAGTTTGTTCCCCTCCTTTCTGTCTCACTTCCACCCATCAAAAAGTAGCTTGGAAAAATGAAGAGTGTCTGAAATGTTTTATTTTGTGTTACAGAACATTCCCTCTTTTTAAATAGGTGCTGGCTGAATGGCCACATCACTAGCTCTGTGGCAGGTATTTTTCTTGTGAATTTCCTTCTCTCCTGGGATTCCACAGAGACTGCATGTCTGAGAGAGCAGCAGTGTACATTCCTTAGCTTTTGCAGGTCCCTGGCATGAAGGAACAGCTGCCTTCGAGAAGAAAGCCAAGGTCTTGGGAGAGGGGCTGTGGACTTGCTAAAATGATGAATGAGAGTTCAAGAAGAGAAATTAATAAGTTATCCATTGCGTGGAGATCCATGAGACACATTTTCAAGAGTGGCATAGATTATCTATCATTCCGATGGTGTTCAAAAGTGGATCCACACTTCTGCTCACACCCATGGCTTTTTGTGCAGAGTCAAGGCTGAGGCAGCCTGGAGAGCTTGCTGCCCCCACCCCAAGGCATCACTGGAGGATGGTGAGAGTTCAGAGCTGGCTAACCGCTTGGATGTTATATTGTATATTAATCCTGGTATTGAGTAATTTTTCAAAGGTTGAAAAATATGACAAGTGATAAAATTAAGTTTACTAAAGCTAGTTTGAACCTGGTGAGGAGACACAGCACAGAGTGATAGGTCATATAGAATTCAGCAACTCTTTGTAACATAGAAAGCTGTGGTATTCCAGGGACCTCTGGGAAACTTTGAGGGCAAGGGTAGTAGCTCTTCTCATATGTGGAAACCTGATTGACAGAGGCAGGTCAAGAGGAGTTGGTTTCTTTACACTTGGGATTTCCATACTCTTTACATTCAATTTATCAGCTTTTCTCAGAAGCGTCATTATACCTGCACTTCCTAGAGGCAGGTTTGTAGGTGAAAGCCCAAATCATTTAGATATAGTAAGAGCGATATAGCATATGTACGTGTGTATACTTGATTTAGTCTGGTATGTATAACATACATTTTTTGTCTGTATGTGAAGTATGCATATGTGTGTGTTTGAGTGTACATGAAAGCCAAATATTGACTTTGGGTATCTTTTTCAGTAACTCTCTAACTTATAAAAATTATGCATATTTATTGATTTTTTGTGTATATGTATATGTACCATTGGGCACATCCACCATGCTATCCTGCTTATCAAACTTTGGCCATCAGGTTTGGTCAGTGCCTTATCCCACTGAGCTGTTTCTCTGATTTTCCACCTTGTTTTTCTGATGGGGAATTTCTTCACTGTTCCTGGACCCTGGCTAGAGATAAGCAGTGTCCCCCAAGTCAGCTATCACCAGAACAGTGCACTGTTAGGCTTTTAGTACTCTAAAAGAAATGTTAAACACAATTGTGGTTTTGTTGTTCTTGCTGTAAGGAAAGTTTTTGAGGTCAGATACTTGGTGGAGTCTAACCCCCATGATCCTACAGAGGATGCTAAAGCTTCAAAGCAGGAAGTGACCATCATTCTCTGGCTCTCTGTGTCTGAGAGGAGGTGTTGAAATGAAGAGGGTAGAGAGCAATGTTGGGTTCTTGGTGATATCCCAAGCTGGTGAAGGAATCCCCAAAGTCTCTTCTATTTGGATTTCTTGAGTTTTTCTTTAACGAAATCCTGTTTGTTTGTTTTAAAGATAGGGTTTCTCTGTGTAACCCTGGCTGTCCTAGAACTTACTGTGTAGACTAGGCTGGTCTTGTACTTGGAGATCTGCCTGCTTCTATGACCCAAGTTCTGGGATTCAAAGCGTGTTCCACCACTGCTCTCTCTAGCAAACTCTTATCAGGAAATCCATCTTAGTTGGGTATTGAGGGGCTTGCCACTTAGAGCCCCCTTGTAAGATGTGAAAAATTTCAGATCCATGTTCTTTGTCCAGTGCATCTGAATTAGGATCTGCTCCGGTGTTTTCTTATTGCTAAGACCATCTCCATCAAAGTTAAGGCTACAACACTGCCATTGAGACAAAGTCTCCCATATATTTTCCTTTAGGTGAGTGAGTGACATTAGCTTCTCTTCTGTCTATGGGAAAGGAGTCCAGGAGTCCCATAGTACCATTGGTCTGAGCTCCTCCTCACCTGCTACCTCTGCACAAGACTGTCTTAGTCAGGCCCATCTTCATAAATGGTAATTTCAGGAGCCCATCTACTTCCCATAAAAGGTGAGTGAGTGAGCCTCTAATAAATCTTAGTGTGGTGTGCCTGCCACCGTTCCCTTCATTTGACCTTGGTGGAATAGGCTGATGGGGTAGTGAAAAGTACGATATGAAAAATGAGTGAGCAGAGTAGAATGAACGGTGAATCAGTCTGGTGTGTGATTAGCTGTGAACAATTTCAGCAACATCACCTGGAGTCACTCTTTTCTCCCTGGTCCCATCCTCATTCTTACCCACCACCCCACAAGTGAACCTGCCCAAGGTGACTGCCCCATCCATGGTCCTCACATCCTCAAAGGGCTTATTGGATGGTGAGGTCAGGTGAGAGAAGTTGGGGCTCTAGGGAGGATATCCTTTTCTGTGAGGTGAGATGGAGGATCCCTGACTGAGCCCAGCTGGAGCCTTAGTGAGTCCCTTCCAGGGGCATGTCAGGAAGACAGGAGTGTGACTGAGTGACTTCAGTAGGTGTTGTAAATCTGCAGTTATACCTGAGAGCTCAGTGACTCGTGGTTGAGGTCTCCATCAGCTCCATTTGCAGAGTCAAGCGCTATAAAAACATGGTGATGGGATGGTAAATCAAGCTTCTCAGGGAATCATGGGATCTTGCTGCAGAAGGTTAGAGCACATTAAATGGCCATTTGCCACCTGTGGCCTGGTTGTCATTGCCAGGCTATAGAGTTCACTTTGGTGGCACGTAGAAAGGCTTCTGGAAGAGAAGTCCTGTTGCACGTAGTCTCTTCGGGCTTTGTGTTCTCCTTTTGTGATGTTTGTGATCCAGGAGGCAGGGAGAGTGATGGATGATTGGAGATACCTCATCTCATTAACCCCTACCACAAGATACTGGTTCCTTCTTGGATGTCATTGCAGAACTATCTTGCCCTGAACAGCAGAAGACATGGGTTCATCCTGGGAACTATCAAGAGGTAGAGAGTTCATAGAAATTTGAGTCTGTAACACATTCTCTGGTTCCTGGAAATGTCCATCATTCCTTATTTAACTACATAGCAGCTGTTCTCTGAGCACTGAAAAACATCGCAGTAGTAGAGTCATTTGAGGACAAAGGTAATCCTACCTGCTGGACATAACATTAATGATGACCATAGGTTTGTAAGATGATTTAAAATGTCCCAAATGGTGGGGAATGGAGATTCTTAGAAATGAGAAAGTGAGTTTATACAAATGCTTCATAATGGACTTTTCTTGTTTTCCATATAAATGCTCACTCTTTTTTAAATTTTTTTTTTAAAAAGAGGACAGGGAGGTGTGACCTGGCAAACATTTGCACCATTGATTGTGCATGAGTTGTTGTTACGATATTACTGCTTGACAAACACCCTAGCACCTCACTCAGTGAAAGCATTTCTTGTTATGCATGAAGGCTGTGGGTATGCTGGATAGCCTCTATTCTCCACCATAGCTCGGTGATATCATCAGTTGCTCTCTTCCTATGTAGGGATTTGGTCTGGGACTAGTGGTCTTTCTAGTTAAATTTTTCTTACTTTCCATGTTTGAGATTCATTCATATTAGAAATAGTGGATTCTGTGAGATACTCAGAACCAGGCCATTTGGTATCAGCCTCCTGAAATCTTATGCTTGAGACACAGATAGATAGATGTTCTAGTAGTAGGAACTGTAAAACCACAACCTTACAGGACCTGTTTATGTACTCAACATGCCATTGATTAAGCGCCTATTCTATTTTGAGTCTCCAGTGGCAATTAGACAGTTCAGCCTTTTCAAAATTCAGAATGGCATAGATTAATTAGTAAGGTTTTACTAGACTAGGTCACTAGTAAAACTATAAGAAAACAATCAAAAGTAGAAATTGGAAGTAGAATATATATGAGTTGCTAAGGATCTCAGACCTTTACATACTCCTTATCATTGTAGTAATGTCTTCTGTCATGTATATGAACGGGGAAGATCCATATCTTAGTCAGTAACCATTTGTCCCCCATTCCAGGTCTTACTTGTAATTTGGTTATGCAGCTGACTTTAACTTGTAGAATGAAACAAAGCAGGTTAACAAGTTATCACAGATCGCCCTAAGAGAGTAAACAGAGGAGTGAGTTCAGGTCCATTTTCATTTGGCACTCATTTCCCCAAAGATTCATTCCCAGAGCAAACATTACAAGATTGACAGTTGGGTAATAAATGCATAACATGTCCAAACAGTTAAGCTGTTCTTCAATTAACACCCAGCCCTGTAATGCCATATGGACCCCTGAGTCGAAAAGGATGCAGGGAATTTGGCAAGAGTTCAGAGAAATGGAAGACACAACAGTCTGAGGAACAAGGTATCTGAAAGGCCTATGGAGCCACTCCTCTTTGCCTGTAGAAGAGAAGACAGAGGCTGTAGTTGAGGTGTTCTGGGGTGCTCCATCACGAGGGAACAACTGGCTACTCTTCCTCTTAGCCACAGTGGAAGTAGAAGGTCTTACATTTATAAATATGTCTAAACGGAGTCAGTTGCATAGGAAGAGGCCCATACTCACTCCATCCTGATGGAGTGGTCCATGGTTTGCCGCCAGACTGCAGACTGACTTTCCAGGGTATGTTTAATTTTTAACTTGCAAACAGGAAAAAGGCCCTGTAGAAATGGTCATGCATTGCTCTCCTTGGGGATAGGGAAATGAAACCTTTCTGAAAAATCTGTTTCTGGATGTTAATGGCAACAGTAAGGCTGTGAGTAGCATGGCGGAGTTACCAGCTGGAGAAAGAAAGGCTCTTCTCCCTGGCTATTTGGGGTGACCATATTCATCCAAGCCAATAGCCACAGGTTCTATTAGAATGCTGGAAAGAATCTTCTGGAACGCTGACTTTCCTGGGAAATGGCAAGCTCTTTTCCCTAGTGAATTTATAAGCTTGCTATAGTAGAAGATAACGGAAGGCACTGGAAAGGTTTTATTCCCCTTGCAGGTTCTAACCATGGATATTTTAAACCAAGAGCTTACGTGTTAAAGATCCAAAGTACCTTGTGTACCTAAAGTATACCATGCCAGCCTCTCCATTTTCCACTTAAAACAAAATTCAAGATTTTACAATCAAAATGGCAAATGCCTTCTCTTGTTTTCTACTTAACCCTGAATTACCATACATCATACTCCAAGATAGTTTCTCTCAATTTGCGGTAATATAGATTATTGAGTGCATGACTTATCATATAATCCAAAATTTAGAAAGTCTGCAATACTTCAAACCACAGTGAAATGAGAAAATTGCACACGTGGGAAAGAAGGGAAAATAAGCAGTCTATAATGCGGCACACAAAGGCGGCCTGGCAGGGTGGGGAGAGTGTGGTGAGAAGAGCCCATGGTCCCGTGTCTCCAGCACTAGCTGCGTGGCCTTCCATGGGTTGCTTTCCAGCACATTTTAATGTTTCTATTTAAGCTTGGATCAGCCATCTAAATATTCTCTTATTCTAAGGCCCCCTGGTTCGTGTTGTTATTAAAACTCTCTGGGGTAGCACTTGCATTTTCCTATGCCCATTCTGTAAGCGAAAATGCTCCCAAACTATCCTTTCTGTCAAGCATAAGCAGAGGGTCTGCAGGAGAGTTGCTAAGCCTTCGTTGGCATCTGAAGTCAGTGTTGGGAATGTCGGGCCCCGAACCACTCTCCCCTTCCTTCACCTACAGCCTGGCTTTTTGCATTAGCTATGGCATCTCTTCCTATTGATCTGGAACCATGGCACAGAATATCTCTCATCGCAGCCAGAGGTCAGAGATGGTCTGCTAGCTCTTTCTTCTTCTTGACCTAGTGAACATGGACCTTTGTAGATGCAGGGAGCCAGGATATGAATGGGATTCTTACACAGAAGGAAGGTGACAGAACTGGGTACATGGATCTGAGAAACTATGAGGAAGGCCTCATCTGGAATGGTGGCTTGTTGGGTGTTCTTCAGTATGCTTTTAGTCACTAAAGTGATGCTATAACTGCAGTCTCTGGGGTGGATTTAAAGAATGCTGTGGAAGTGATTCAGGGCATTTGACTCTACACAAAATACAGATTTGAGAGCTAGCCACTTCCTGAATAAACATTTTGTGTTGACTGCAATCTGACAGTATTTGTCATTTACAATACATGACATTAGCTTCCAAACCTGGTGGTTTTAAAGCTGGTGGAGACTTGGGAACTGCCCACTTGTGTTCTGGGGAGCTCTCTGCTCTGAGAACCTTTGAAATTGGATCAGAATGTGCGCAAGGTTGCAGAGTGAATTTTGGGTCTGATAACCTAGAAAAGCAAATCACTTTAAAAAAATATGTATATATGTTATAAGCATACTGTCTGTTTAGGCAACTTCTGTCTGTTTTATAAAGCCTCTATTGTTGCAAATGTGACCTGATTTAAAATTTATGGTAATAGTATAGAAAAGGGGAAAAATTCATTAAAACCTGGAGTTTCATTGTGTCCACAAAGGTTGTTGTCAAATCCCTTTATTTTTACAGTTGATGGAAAAAGTGCCCTATGATGCATTGTTCATGTTTCTGGAAAGATTCTTGGGAAGGAACCCAGCCCTTTAGAGTAGAAGCAGCACTTCTGAGGCCCTGGGCTCATCTCTCTGTTCCCCAGCTCAACTCAGTTATGCACAGAGGTCCTTTTTAGGTGACGTATCATGTTGCATTCCAAAGTACACTTTCTTTTAATTTACAACTTAATTTTCAACCTAATTCAGAAGATTGATACTATAATGCTATTTGCAGAAGTATTGAAATGTCAGTAAGTTTTATTGTGGTAATAAAGAGTATTCCATATATCACACACTCTATAGGGATCCTTGCTTTTTGCATAGATCTTCATAGCAACAACCAGTGGCTAAATGCTGGCAATCATTAATTTTTAAAGAAGACATGGTTATGACGACTTGAGGAATTAAAGCTGCTGGTGAAGAATGAACTTTAATTTCTTGACACTTCTTTTTTTTTTTTTTTTTTTGTGGTTGCGTACCAAGGTGAGGCGACAGCAAGATGATAAAAAATGGCCCAAATCCCAGGTTCCTAATACTTAAAATGCTGTCTGCTCATAAAAAGATTTTAGTCAGGGAGAGGCCATCTTTGAGCTCTTCGTAACAAATGGGTATCAGTGGCCCATGAAATAATCAATGCCACTAATCCATCCTAGGGCCTGCCAATATGTTAATGGCCCTGGTGCATCGTTATTGCTAGAAGACCATAAATCATTCTGGTACCAGAATGCATCGCTGTCGAGGCCTCAAACCCCTCGCCTAGAATAAAATGCTGTCTCCTAACAATTAATGTCCAAACATTTTGCAGCTTTGTGCCTTGATTGTTTTCAGATGCTAAAAAAGTAAGCAGGACAGATTGTAAATCAATAAAACCATAAGACAAAGCGTTTTAATAATAGGAAGGTTTGGAGTAAATCATAGTTCTGTGTTTATTATTGCTTTTGGGGTTATAAAGAAAGAGTTACTTTCTGCAATCCAGCAAGACTACCTACCACTTGAGAGCAAAAGGCCCCAAGGCTCATGCTTCTGAATGTGGGCCCCTTCTTGATTTCTTGAAGCAAAACTTAGTTACCTGGAGTGCTCAGTAATCCAGCTCTCTGATTCAGGGCAGTGCTTGCTATATGGTGTACCTGTCTGGGAGCCTGGCCACTGATGGAATTTCTTATTGGAAAAAGCAAACAGAGGTTAAAGGATTTTTTGAATAGCCAGGATAACAGCATTTTGGTATGTAAGTCCTTACGTGGCTATGAGGATATAGCTGAGGTGAACATATTCAAGTGCCACCCAAGCTGGTTTGGGGTACCTGGGAACCTCTGGGCATACTTCTTTCCTTGAAGTCATCCAAGCTGGCATGTTGCTTTGGCCAGACAGCCTGCACCTTGCTAAAGCAGAGGCAGACCTAAGAGGAGCTCATTTAGGAAACAGTTGTATTCAATTGATTTGATTCCCTTTGCCCATGTCAATTTAGCCTGCTGTTGAAGGCATTGGTGGGGATCACGATGGGAAGTCATTCCCGTCTCCTGTTATGGACCAGGTTTATTTGTGCTTATCATGGCATCCTTTGTTCTACAGCCATGCTTCCAATATATCTCCAGCTACCCACCCTGTGCGAATAAGACTGCATATTCAGTCTGGAGGCTGGGCTTGTCATTTGCTGGAGAAGCAACAAGCTGACGGGAATGGTTTGTGGGGTCTGACACAGCTGGGCTGGTGGGCTGGGTTCTGACCACTGGTGGAGTCAGGGCTGTTATACTTAGGCTGAGCCTGTGTCACGTACTAGGCTATACGCTGTCATGAATAGATGGGTGTGTGTGGGGGCTGTCTTGGATACCTTCAGCATTTAGTTACTTGAAATGTTGGAAAGACCATGTTTGCTCACAAGTACTTCAGAGTATTTGCTCCATAGCTGCCATGTAGAAAGGGGAGGAAGACACTGTTGGCCCCTGGCAGGAAGCCCCTCTCTTGCAGTCCTATGTCCCGGCGCCTGGCTTTGATGGGTATTCATAATCTATTTTGGAGCTTAGGAAATAACACAGGAAAAAGCCAGAAAAACAGTGGCTCCATATAGACAGAAAGACAATTAAAACTGATATGACTCTTAACAGAAGTGGCAAGAGCCAGCAGGATGGAAGTAATTTATTCAACGAATTGTCCAAATACATAAATTGTACTGATGTGCGGTGTAGTGGTGGGACAGTGGAAAATTTGATAGTTGTTTCCGTTGTGTGAATTACTCAGACAGGATGCCTTTGTGAAGTATGGGGGTTTGTTTAATGTTCTGACAACAATTTAGATCCTGTTATGGTTATTGCAGTGTGATGCTGTAGTAAAAATTGAACATGACACACCAGCAATTTATTATTTGTATGTTTTTTAACCTTGAGTATCGGATTGTTTGTCCAAGCATATCCTTTGATTTGCTATGAAATTTATTGTTGATAAAAACAATCAGCTTTCCATTAGAAGCAAAAAAAATTATTATTTTTTTTCCAGGAACCATAGATTTAAGGGGAAAATTCAGCCTAAGCTACAGGACTTATGACAGGTAGACTCATGACATTATATGGTAATTCAGCATGAAAGAATAATTGTGACACTCTACTTGGTTGTGGAGTATAATCGTGCTGTGAGGTTCAATTCACTGAAAGGCCAAATTATCTTCAACTACATTAGTCTGACAACCTATAATGCTCGGCAGAGGCAATTTGTAGACGTTTCACATAGTTCCAGCAAACAGGCCTCTCCATTATGGCACCCATTAACAAATTTGTGTAGGGGAAAAAAGTAACTTTTCCATTTTCGTGACTGTTTTCAAGCTTTGCAACAAAATAAATATCTAATAGGAGTATTTGCATTGCCATTTACTTGCTTGGTTTTAAAATCTGTCTGAGGGATGGAAAGCAAGGACCATCTCTTCAGTTATGCAGCCCAAGGCAGGTTGATGTTTCTTCGCCTGCAGCAGCTGTGTGGTCAAGTGGAGGGAGCACTCTGTGTGGAGGCAGGAGGCCTTAGTGATAGGCAGAAGCCATCTTTGACCTTCTACTTGCCAGCCTCTATGACCTATTCATTTTGAACCTCAATGTCCAGTCTCTGATGCTTACAGGAATCTCTGTAGAAGGATTTCTCCATGTGTGTACATGTTTGTATATGTCCATTCAGAGTCACATGTATATGTAGGTGTAGAACTAGGATAATAACCTTAATATCCATTTCCAGGTGCTGAATCTGCCTTCTTGTTTGGCTAAGTGTGTGCAGGGTATGTGTGTGTGTGTGCATACACGTCTGTACCAGTGTGAATGTATATAATATGTGGGTGCATGTGCAGATGTGTGTGTGTGTGTGTGCATGTACATGTCTGTGCAGGTATGTATGTGTATGTGGGTGCGCTGCAGATGTGTGTGCAAGTGCATGGAGGTCAGCCTTGATCCTGTTTCTCAAGCACCACCTGTCTTGTTATTTGAAGGTGTCTTTCACTAGCCTGAGGCTAGGCAATTAGAATAGGCTGGATGGACAAGGAGCAGCAGGCATCTGCTTGTCTCTACTTCCCCAGCACTGATTCTACAAGTGCACGCCACTACACTCATTGCTTTTGTTTTGTTTTTGTGGGTCCTAGAGATCAAACTCAGATCCTCATGCTTGCATGGAATGTACTTTGCTGACTGGGCCATCCCCTCGGCCCATGTGCAGAAGGATTTTGGCAGGGTTCTTGCTGTTTTTCCTGACTATTATAGATACAGTTGCTTTGAAGACTGTCAGCTATTAGGTAGCGTGGGCCGTTTTGCTGTGCTGGTCTCAGGGAGTGGACAGAATGTGAGGCTCTCAGCCTGTGAATCAACTCCCTGGCTTCTCTTGAAAGAACCGAAAATCTCCTTTTGTGTGTTAGAAACTCAGTAGACACCATGTATGCACTGACTTTTTTTTTTTAATCGATTACAAATGACATCAGACGAATCCTGAAAATGTGGGTTGTTAGCAGGTGTGTCTGCTTGTGAGATGTGTAGACTCCTATGGCTGAATGTTCTAAATATATAATAGGACTGTTTTTCATTTCATCTGGAATTTTGGGAACCAGGAGAATCTATTCTTTCTCTTAACAGTCACTGCCACTTCACCTTGGTACTTTCAACTCATTCCCAGAATCCCCTGCTTGTTTCCCGAGGCAGGCCCTTCTGGATTAAGATGAACTTAACCAGGGTCACAGGTTTGCCAAGAAAAGCTGGGCGGCAGAAATGGCCCTTGGGGCCTCCTCTTCTTTGTCTCACCTAGCTCAGAAGGTCTTGCAAGAGGGTCTTGCGCCCTGAAAATGAATGGGACCAGGGTGAGTCACGTGCTTTATCTCCAGTAATTGATTTATAATTTATGATTTTTATGAGTTGTCAAACTTCCTACATCATTTCTGAGTAAGATTATGTAAATCACTGTGTCACACGGCGATGTTCTTCCCAGTGTCAGACACTGGCCCTTCATCACTGCAACCCATTAGGCCTCACACCTGATGGGTTCAGCAGATGCAGTGGCTTTTTGTCAGAGATAGGTTTGGAGTCAGTTTGTCCTGTTAGCGCTAAGAGATGCTGTATCTGTTTGGCCACAAAGAACTAGGATAATAACCTTAATATCCATTTCCAGGTGCTGAATCTGCCTTCTTGTTTGGCTAAGTGGGCATTTTCCTTGATTACGAAGCCTTTCTTTATTCTAATGAAATGTAGCGGCCATTTCCAGAAAGGGTAGAGATGTTGAATCAGTAATTATTCACTGAATAGTTTTTTTCCTCATAAATTCGAAGGCATGTGTGTGTATATATATGTATATAGATTATGTATATATATGTGTGTGTTTGTGGGTGCACATACATGCAGGTGTGTATATGTATGAATATGTAGTAGCATATGTGCACATGCCTATGTATGTGTGTATATGGTTTGCATGTATATGTGTCTATTGGCCTCTTACCCTGTGACCAGAGACTATTCCCCAGTGAGGTGGATTTCAAGGTATATGACTAATAGTTCTGGAATGGCTGAAGAGGGCACACAGTGTAGTGCAGGCCCTCAACACTGTTGGAAAAAATCATGTTGGTGTTTCCACGCCCTAGAAAAGAAGTTGGTCACCTCTTTTCAATGCATCTTTGTGTGGAAGGCAGAGATGGGAGAAGGAAGAGGCCAGAAAATAGAAGACACATCAAGAACAAATGCAGTTACAGTGGGGAGGATTCACAGGGAGAAGGAAAGAGTTGCATTTGATGGTGAACGGGGGTAATCGATTGTTCTGCAGGTCTAGAGTCCCCGTGGTGTAGTTAAGGACAAGCTGGAGCATTCATGTTTACGCATAATGCTCTCTCACATAATGCCTCCCGAACTGTTGCTGACTTACTTAGCGTCTGTAGGTGAGCCACCTGCAGAAAGGGCACGTAGGTAGATTATTGTTGACTTTATGGTTATGGAACCTAGCTAATCAGTGTACCTGCTGGGCTGTAACTTGTTATGCCTGAGTGGCTTTTATACCGGGTCTCAAGATTTCTTACTGGCGAAAGGGAAAAACACTCATTTCTCATGACTGTGGCTCCTACTGGGAGGGACGCTCTTCTCTCCTCTGGAGGGAGAATGCAGCGGGTAAAGCCCCTGATGGAGGTTTCCAGAGCATGTGAAATATGACCACCAGGCCCACTGAGCTCTGGGAGGACTGATTTTATGGAAAGAAAGTACGTGAGGCTAACTAGCAAGAGAAGCTGGCTGCCCACTGTATGTTAGGGTCGCCAGAGCTAACTCATGCCTTGGTAAGGAACAATGATATGGACATTCATTGCCATTTTTCATGTAGATCTTGAGTTATTTCCAAATACAGATGAGCTTTTTCTCTTGTTGGTTTTCTTGCTATTTGCATCTGCAGGGTTCTAGTCCCAATAGAGGCCAGTACCCGGAACCTGGAAGGACTTCCTTACAAATAGCCCTGACCTTTGATGGTCTAGTAAAGGTCACTGCTTAATTTTGCACTGTGTACTGCCCGCTTCACTGGCTTTCAACTAGCTTTCCTTCCTCAAATGATCCTGTGAAGGATGTGCCCGTGACCAGCTTCTAGCTTGCTCTTCTGCTATTTATCCTTGCCATCTTTCCCCCGATTTCTCTTCTCTGTGGCAATGCCATGTGCATGTTTCTACATGGTAGAATCTCCATCCATTAGAGAGGTATGAAAGGTCACCATGAGAAATCAGTCCTCTGAGCTTGTGGGTGTACATTTGAGTAGCTGAGCTCAGCTGACAATGGAAGAGAAACATGGAGTAGCACCCCGCTGCCCACCAGCAACACGGGTGGAATCATAGTACCTGCTGTGGAGAAGACTGGCATCAGAGCATAATCTCAAAAGTGCATAAGAATGTTATCCGCGTCTTCATTTGGAAAGGTCATGGACTTGATTTCATTAAGTCATGCATGTGGTTATCACTTGCTTTTATTTTCTCCACCATGGAAAATGTATTATATACCTGCACTGTGTGTGTTTGCCTGCTTTAACTGAGGCACATGGACTTTAACATGACTGTGAAAAAAGGTAGCTTCGGATATGATGTCACCAAGTTATTTTCCATAACAAAGGGAGTTGATAATCTATGAGTATTTTTGTTTCCCCACTGTGAATTCCTTTTCTGTTTTTATTTTGCAGAGTTGAAAAAGGACAAATTCAGTGATGGTTTGAAGCATT
This sequence comes from Pachyuromys duprasi, assembly GCA_028658305.1. Lineage (NCBI taxonomy): Eukaryota > Metazoa > Chordata > Mammalia > Rodentia > Muridae > Pachyuromys > Pachyuromys duprasi. The sequence goes on from CM053766.1 coordinate 88,630,908, forward strand.
TCTAATTTCATTTTATTGTTGTCTACCTGTCCCTACTAAAAATGCTAATGTGGCCTGATAGATGCAATGCTAAACATTTTGGTTGGTTTCTTAGGTATGTTTGTTTCCTGGAGTTATCTGTTTTCTGTGGGGGTTCGGGGCGGGGATCGTTTGACTGAAATTTGTGCTTAGGTCATATTTGTGCTTCTCCCCCTCCCCAATAAGGAAGAAAAGAGACTTTCCTTGAGTACCTGCTATAAGCTGAACACTGAATTATGCATGATTTCATAATGACCCTCTGAGGATATGATCCCAATTTCACAGATGAGGAAACTGAGGGGTAAAGAGGTTAAGTAACTTGCCAGAAGACACTAAGACAAGCAATCAGTAGAACTGAGATAGAAATGTTCTACAGCACCCACTCTAGACTTTTCCACGATAGCAAACTTCTGGCAGATTGCCTCTTAAACATGCAATGTGCCCGGCTGCCATAGAGGGGAAAGTCCCATATTACAGCCTGGATTGGCAGTGAGGAGTCCTTTCTTTAGAAAAATTGTAAGGGTTACTCATATGACTTTTCAAAATGAACTGATGGAAACCAAAAAGCAGATTCATCTGGATCTGGAGAAATGGCACAGTTGGTAAAGTTTTTCTTGCACAAGCATAAGGACTTGAGTTCAATCCCTAGTGCACATGCGGCACTGTGAGCCTGCAATCTGAGCGTGGAGGAGATAGAGACAGGGGGATCAACAAGGCTTGCTGACCAGCTGGTCTAGTTGAATCAGCTAGCTTATATTCGGTGAGAGATCCTGCTCCAAAAAAACATCTGGTGGCAAAGCAGTTGAGGACACTGATGCTGACCTCTGGCTTCCGCACCCACACGTGAAAACACATCTGCATGGATGGATGTATATAAAGGCACACATAGGCTTAATTTTGTGCTGTATACAGTTGTCATGTACAGGCACATGTTAATGTCAAGATGCTAGAAAGCCCTCAAGGGCCACACCATCCCTGGTTATATCTGAATTTTGTAAAATGATCTTTCATCTTTGGGGCTGTTGTTCCCATTGTTTTATAGAGCACTGCCTTTGTTTTATTCATGTTAAGATTTTTCTTATTCTGTGACCTTTCAGGAAATTGTCTCATGAACTTTGAGCATAAATGTGTATGTGTATGTTGGTATGTAGTATATACATGTATGTAAATGTGGAGGCCAGAGGTTGGTGTTGAGTGTCTTTCTCAATAACTTTTTTTGTTGATACTTGAGGCAGATTTTATTTATTTATTTATTTTTGTAATTGAACATGGAGATTGCTATTTTGGCTAGGTTGTTGATTGGCCAGTAAGCCTTCAGGATCCAGTTGTCTCTGCTGACCAGAACTGGGGTTACAGTTGCATGCCCCCATGACTGGCTTTTTACATGAGTTCTAAGAATGTAAACTAAATCATACATGTTTAATCCTGAGCTTTTAAGGTTCTGCTATGCCTCTCTACTTAAGACATGCCTATCCTAGTTGTCTCTTCCCATGCCCTCCTCCACTGAAGCTGAAGCTGGCCACAGAGGCACTGTGAGCAGGTTTCATTCTCCCTCTCTTCCAAGACGGTGGCTGAGCTGCTCCTCCTTGCTCCAACTGGAGAGAGACTGGAGTTCCCCATCTGGGTCAGGTACCCTAGCTCTCTGGGATGACTTGGGTTAGGCCTGCAGCCCAGTGATGGGTGTATTATGTGAGATAAGACAGAAAGATCTGCTACAATCCAGTCAGGGGGCATCTGTGGCTTGTCTGTTACCGCCACGGCCTGTCATTCCATCACACAAGGAAATGATCACACTGTGACTATTCTCCACACCCGGGGCTTTTCAGGGTGATTGCAAATTGATTGTCTTATGATTTATACACAATAGCCACAAATTTCCCCTTAAGACTTGAGATTCTTCTATAGATCTTTTATTTTAAGAAAGATGACCATTTTTGTTTGTCCTATAGAAATTTAAATATAAAGGAAATGTGTTGGTCAAAGGGAAAAACGAAGGCCAACCGCATCTCTCTTCATACTAATCTATACTTTTTAGCAGTTTTCTTTTCTTTTCTTTTTTTTTTTTTTGAGAGAGAGAGTGATTTATTTACGCTGACAGCTTGTTACTTATGGTAGCTGCTGCCAGCTACTGAAATAATCTGATAACGTCACAATGTGAAGGAAGGCTATAGGCTTTACCTTGACGGCCTCGCTATAAATCATGTACATTGCTGGTGTCTATAGAAGGATGCTGGGGTTGATACTGATGGAAATACAAATCAAACACAACACATGGTAACCCAATTTGGAGCTGGAGATTGGGGATTAAGCCTATTGGATTCATATTTTTAAGTGAAAACGAACAGACATACTAGATTGTGGTTTGAAACATCACAACTGCTTGCTATGGTTACTTCAAGGACACACTCTTTGTTTAAAATGGAAGTCCGAAGACACAACTCATCTTTTGTGTCTGTTGTTTTGTTTATTCCACATGTTTATGGAGGCATAAGCATGCCGATGCTTTAGCTTTTGTTGTCATTGATCATTGGCTTGTTTGCAGATGGTGCTGAAGATGGAGTCCAGGGCTTGTGCATGCTAAGGCAGGATCTCCTATGTAGTCCAGGCTGGCATCAAATTCACTAGTATCCTGCATCAGCCTTCCAAGTGCTGGGATGCCAGGCCTTTGCTGTCATGCTTAGGAGCACACTATTGTTTTCTCTGTGCATTCATAAACATTTTTGTCGGCATAAGCTTCCTGAGGCTAGGACTTTGTGCAACAATGTACATTCCCAGTACTTTAAATAGCACCTGACCTGTAGTAAATATTCAATAGTATCTGTTGAATGAGAATTGGAAACCCCAAATTAAATATTAGTGTTGCTAGAACTCCAAAGTCATTCTCTAGGCAGAAAGGGTCACCACCATCTTTATTGTCTGCAGAGTCCTCCAGGGCCCTTTCTATAGTTTTATGATAAATCACCTTTTCATATCATCATATGATCACTGATAATTATGTTGCTGTCTCCAGGTATAGCAAACTTTCTAATATAAAAGAAGTCATGTCTATTAACCTTGGAATTCCTGGGGCCTTGCACATGGATGGTATAGAATCTACCTGTAGTCTCCACATGACAGGATTCTTAGAAATTTAACCACTTATACCTGTGGATTTTCACATGTGCATAATGACATTGAAAATGTTCCAAAGTGTATGCATTAAGTTCCAGCTGGGATTATCTTATAACATGGTGTAAAAGATGGCATTTATGCCATTCTTTCTGTTTGTCTGTATTTTTCTGTTTTTTTTTTTCTGCTGTGACTAAGTACCACTTGTGAAATGAAATGGTTGTGAAGGGAAATAATTTTCTTCTCTACCACTTTTACCCTCCCCGCCACACAAAAAGATGGGTTTGTAATTTTTTTTTCTTTTTCTTGTGTGGGCAATAAATTTTTATCAGCAAGTTCAACCAAATGCATCAGGGGAGTTTGCTGAGTAATGGAATTACTGCAGAAAATGGAGTGCTGTACCTACACTCAAACATCCTTGGAATAAATCTGGATTTTTAACTAGTGGGTGTGTTGAAATGACTTCTCATGTGTACATGGAAAGGAAACCTGAACTGAAGTGAGAACCTGAACCATGGGAACAGCTGTGGAGCAAGGTTCAGACTTTGCCTAACATATATAGATTAGGTGGTTATGATAAAGAATAAAGCTGCTATAGTAGGGTCTAGATCGTCCTCCATCAGCCCACATGTTAAACACTATTGCGAACCTATGGTATGACTGGGAAGTGGTGGGGCCTTCAGGAAATGGGGCATAACAGGGTGAAGTTAGGTTGCTAGGCTGATGACCCCGAAGAGGCCAGTGGGCCTCTGGTTTCTTCTTATCTTTTTCTTTGCTTCCTGAGTGCCCTGAGATGAATAGGCCTCTTTCAACACATGCTTCTACTGGGCTGAAACAGACTAATGAGCATGGGGTGGGGAACTACACAAGTCTCTTCTATTCTTAGTTGGTTGGTTTCAGGAACATTGTCACCTTGATGGAAAACCATCACTGAAGTCCACATAACATGTATCTTAATATTTGAAGTTATAATAAACTAAAATCATGTAAATAAGATGTGCTCTATTCTCATACAAGTTAATGAGTCAGCATCCTTATTTTCATTCTGGAATTCTTCATGTCCTTGGGTAGCTGGGACACAGTGGCATAGAGGTTGCACAGGTCCCTTGGTTATCCTCTTATCCTGTAGATCACAGATTGTTCTTATGATGCAAAGGGCTTCTTGCATATGTGTTTGTGTGCCGTGTCCTGTAGAGCCAGATGCACCTTGTTCTTAGCTCATCACATGAAAGCCATCCCTTGGGCCTAGAAATACACATAATGGCTCACTTTTGTAGCATGCACACCAGGAATGGAGTTCTATACAGTGAGAGTGTGCTTTGCCATGCTTCTCAAGAATTCTTACCTCGATGAGGGGAGCCACTGCCCAGAGAAGACTAGAGGATAAGTCTTCTTTAGCTCAGGTCAGAGAGCCATGGTGCTGAGAGTAAAGCATTGGGACAGGGATGCTTTGTGATATCCTCAAAAGAAGGTTTGTTTAAGGGCAAGCTCCTTTTAGGTTAAGACTCTTCTAGATTTAGACTAATGTCCATAATAATTGAGTGCTCCATGAAAATTGAGTGCTCTCAATTTTCACTGCGCATTAGCTCTCTTGGGATGGATTAAAGTGAATATATGGGCTATGTTTCAGTGAACTCCCTTAGCCCTTCAAGCCATGCTGACAACCACCATCAGCCACCAGCACCACCAAATTCCTCAAAAAGGATTAAGTTCGGAAGGTGATTAAGACAATGATAAACTCTCGATGAATTGATCTCCATGTCTTACCACCCAAGAAAGGCCACTGTAGGCAGTTCATTTGGGGATGTTGGAAAGTGAAGTGGAGAAGGGTTGGTATGAATCCCATTTGTCACCATCACGCTTGTCATACTTAGCTTTCAGCCATCCAGGAAGCTGTCCCTTGCCCTACAAACCTGTTTTTTTTTTAATTTTCCTTTCTTTTTGCCCTTATTTCACAAGTATACTCCCCTGCCTTTTCTCCTTCAATGTCATGACTGGATTTCCTTTCGTGTACCAAGTATGGCCTATGATCAAAGCAGAATGATGCCTTGTGTGTTAGTTTGTGGCCTTGAAGTTTGGTTCTTGTCACATAGGTGATGGAAAGGAAAGGAGGGTGAAGTACAGGGTTTCCCTCATGGAAGCAGGTACAGCTTGCTGAAGGGCCAGAGATGGATGATGGCACCTCATCTTTTTCTTACTGTGTGACTGCTTCTGAGATATTACACAGCCTCCTACTCTTCCACTTGTTTCTTTGGTTTGTCAAACTGACATGAATCTGGAGGAGTAAGGAAAAAAAGGAAGGAAACAGAATAGTGCTGAGCCAAGGGAGAACTCTCCAGCCATTACTGGGAGAGTAAATGAGGTCATTCAGGAGACAGAGATAATACCTGGACCTCAGAGGAGATATGAAACTGGGTTGTCATCTATTGAGTCCTCTGCCTTGTAGTCTGGTCTCAGGAGAAGAGTAAAAAATCTTTGTGTGAACTGAGGGGACTTGGAAATCCCGCACCTCTGGGTCAGTGTCCTTTCTTATAGTTTAGAGCAGGAGATCACTCATTCATTTCAGCCCTTCAAACGTGTTGCTCTTCAGGCCTTCATTTTCCCAGTACACTGTCAAAACATTAACTGAGGTTCCAGAGATCAGTAAATGGTTCCCCATTGAGTCATGGATAGGTTCATTTATGCAATGAATCTTTGTTGAGTTCCTATCCTAGGTGCAGTACCATTTGCTGGGGACATGGAAATGAACATATATCATATGTGGTTTTCCATTCTGCAGAGAGTATATTCAGTAAACGGTACAAGTCCAGATGACCATTATGTCCAAAAAATAGCGTGTTGGCTCTTTCTCTATTTCTATAGAAGAAAGTTAAGAATATTAGTAATATAGTAATTATTTTCCTCCATTTTTTATGTCTCAAATCAGGTCTCACATTTTTCATAATAACTCTCTTGGATGGACCTTTGCATCCTTCCCCTCTGGGCACTGAAATCTTATCCTGATGCTCTCTTCTCTCCTTCTCTATGTACTCCTTGCCACCGATAACCTTCTGCCCTCAGATGTAGTTTTCTTGTTTGTTGGGAGGATGGTAGTCTGCCAACTTCATGTTGGTGTATACACCCCCACAAGAGCAGTGATTTCCATTTCCTTTGTTCACCATTGCATCCCAACTATACCCAACAAGTATCTCTGGAATGGATTCATGAGGCTACAGGAGAACATACAACAATATTGGAAAACTTAGTATCATTCAGCAATTCTTTAGTCCTGAGATATTGGTGGCACTCATCTTTCAATATTATGAATATGCTTTATTTAGAGAGATGTTAATGGATGAAAAGTATTTCCACTGGGCAGGTGTCCACTGCTCAGGGAACTCTCAAGTATTTACTGCCTTAAGCAAACCAGCTGCCACAAATTCATTTTCTCTTTCCACAACATAAAGCAAATAAACAAGGAGCATCAGCACCAGGACATCCCATCCACACTCCTGGTGTACCACAATGCACCTTCTCTCTGGGGACAGCATGCTAAGTTGTGTGTCATTTTCAGGTCAACAATACTGAAGTTTCTTAACATTTGGTCCTGCTATGCCATGAAGCTCAGGGTTCTATTTCTCTTTGGTAAAACACTTTTGTTCATAGCAGCTCAAAGTACACTTTTGAGATTGTTGGCAGTGGTGGTCTTCTTCTGGCTTTGAGTGTGTGGGATTCAGCAGACAGAACTGACCTTGTGAACACCCCCCACCCCCCACCGAGAGGAAGCTTCAGGAATCTTGAGTCCACACAGGCTCAGCATGTCCTGACTCTGTTTCCCTACAGATCCTATGTCATCACTGGTCAAAATCTCTTTTATCTGCCCAGGTAAAATGCTTCCATGTTTTTAAGTTATGACCCCTTTGTTGACGGGGTGGAGGGTGGGAAGAGAGGCAAGCCATGGAAGAGTTGATCCAAGTGAATGTTGGAAGAATGGCTACACCAGTTTTCTCCCCAAACTCCCCCTTTTGTTTAGCAAATGGAGGCATGAAAGCCGAACATTTGGCGCTTTGCACCAATATTATGGTGTAAAATTATAGTTAGGAATATTGTGTAAAAGGCGTAATAGTTTGCAGTTATAGCTATGGTGAGAACAGCAGGCAAGACTATAAGCTTTAATTTATGTTGTGCTTTGGACATTTTTCAGAAACTATTTACCCATTACCTCTTAGGTCAGTGGCCTAATAATGCAACAAAGCACTTTTTGAAATTGCAGATAATTTTCAGTGCTCAGATCTCTGTGTAGTATTGATGGGGAGGGTGGTTGATTAGGACCTTGGGAATTGTGCTTGATGGGAACAATCTGGAAGGAGTGAAAAATTATTAAACACACACAGCGGGAGACGGAGGATTTACCATTGCCGTGTGGTGCTATTAATTCTCATCGCTCGGCACAGCGGCTTGATTGCACACTGTGAATACTGTTTATTGGAGAATGGGTACAATTTTGTTGCAGTTGTTGTAATGTAATACTAAATGCTAATTAGGCTTCTAACAATAATTAGAACCTCTTGCCAGACTTAGAAATAGAAACACTCAATTGAATTTACAGAAACAAAGACCTTTAAGCTATGCCAACAGCAGCAGCAACTTCTAGAAGTTTTCTGGGTTTTTAAAAAAACTGTTTTAGTTATGGAATTGTGAATACATACACACACAGGCACACACACACATACATATATATTGTAGCATGCATAACGAGTTCATTTATGCTCTCAAAAGGATTATTTTAAAGTGAAATGAAACAAACATTTCCCTCCCCATCCAAGGAAGAAAAACTACAAACACAAGTATAAACCAAAATGCCAGTCAGTTGCCTTGAAGTTGCTAGAGGAAAAGCCAGGCTGGGGTTTGGGAGTTTTCTGGGACACCATATCATTTCCTGCTCTGCGCACACATACACACACACACACACACACACACACGGGCACATGCACGAATGCACCCCCCCCCCATTTACACCCTAACCTGGTTGCCAGCCTTCGCTCACCAGCTCAGCTCCCTAAGCACCAATAGAAGTCACATAAACTCCCAGAGACCCATGGGGATCAGCTCTTGTCACTTGCTTTGTCAAACCCTTTGTGTCCAGTAGTACCACAGGGCTCTCAGCAGAGGGAGGAATGTGTCAGTTGTGTTCAGCAATGACAAACAGTGAGCAGAGCATTTGCCAGGCTTTCCCCACGCCTGTGGTTTTACCTCAGTTTCATTGGGCAGGACTATTGCGCTATCCCATGAATGCAGCTCTAGGTGTCCTAAGATATTGGTGGAGAGGGGCTTGGACATGTTATTTAGATCCCAGGGCATGTTGAAGAGCCACTCTTTGTGTTTGTTGTTTTTCCCTTCAGCAGATAAGCTTTGTTCTTGAGGGATCCGGGCAGCATTTAATTTCCTCAACCTGTTGTTTTTGTTTTGCTTTGGAACTCAGAGGTACCTCATCAACCCCCTCTTCACACACGGAACACTAGAAATTGTGGCACGGCACCACGCCCACTTCTTTTTCCTTTAATCTGGCCTAAGTCTGTGAGCTGTTCTTCAGGCTCATAATTAGCTGCTTGACATGATGTGTCATGTTGTTCCTTTGTCTGGAGCCATCGTGGCGATAGAGACATACTCCCAAATCCCTCTGCTGGGTTGGGATTCAAAGGCCCCACAGTCCATGCTGCTGCACTGTGCCACATTTCTGGGTAAGTTTTTTTTTTTTTTAACAGGTTTTGCCTATTACCAGGAAACAAGTTTTCTGAGGGAAACCCTGGAAGGACGAGGGTGCCCCGACCCCAGATGCCGCCACTCCAAACAGAGAAACAATTTTGATTTCTCTCTTGTTTGGTTAAAATGGCCATTTTGACAAACTTGTTAAGTAATGACATTCTTATAAATTTCCGCTCGTGTATCCTTATTAATGTTTCATCAGATTCATCAGGCACAGCCTTTTCCTTCCACACTGCCTCCCACAGCCAATATCCCTTCTGCCCTGGACAAAATCCTTTTTGAATTTTAAAGTTTGATTTCTTTCTCCCCCCACCCCCCACTCTTTTTGTGTGTATGTGTGGTATGTGTGTTTGCACACATAAAGACATATGCACAGATGCACATGAACATGTAGGTATGTGTATATGAAAGCCAGAGGTTGACTTCGGGTGTCTTTTTTGATAGCTCTCTATTTTCTGAGGAAATGTACTTGGCTTAACTGGAAGCTTGTCCATTGGGCTAATCTAGCTAGCCAGTGTGCCCAGGAAAAGCCTGTGCCCATCTCTCCAGTGCTGCCAGGATAGGTGGGCTGCCATGCCTTCCTGGCTTTTGTGTGGATGCTAGAGATCTGAGCTTCATTCTTCATGTAAGGCAAGCACTGTATGCTCTGAGTCACCTTCCCTGCCCTCAGTCGGCCTTTGATCTTTCCAGATGTCTTCTCCTTACTTAACAAAGGCCTCCTTGTGCCGGAGGGGGCATTGCAGATGGAAGGCCCTAAATCAGAGTTGCTTCTTTGGGCTAGGAAAGCCAGTTTCTCCTCTTTGCCACTCACAGGTTGGGAAGGGCCTCGTCTTGTTCTCTGTTAAGTGGGGTGATTTACTAGGTGGAAAGTTATCTTTGCACTAATGTGTTTTTTCTGTCCAAGAACACGTTGTCTCAGATTTTCTGTAACCCAGGCAATTGCTGCTGTTTGTTTTATGCAATAGCTTCAGATTTTTTTTACACCATTTATTCCCAGATAGTTAATATTAGGAGACTCCTAATATATGACTAAGCTCCTCTTTTCTTGGATTTTTATGAGAACTTGATATACAGTAAATGTTTAAATAACTTGTTTTAAAAGTTACACGAGTGGATCAGAGTATTCCCAATGCCTGTGATGGTACTGTCTAGTTGTTTAGGAAAAACAAACAAATAAACAAACAAAAACAGCTATTTGTTGCTGTCTCCTAATTTCACACCAAAATTTAATATTTAGGCAGAAGTCAACCACGAGTCATCAGCAACTGAAAGTCAGCTCTGGTTGCTGATGGCAAGTGCCCGAGGAGACGTGTTAGGTCTGGTCCTGAGGGGATTAAATCAGGTTCCACAATTGAGGACAGCAGCCTGTATTTGCCAGCTTGCAGTTTGTATGAAACATGCCGACAGCATCTCTGAGGAGGTGATGGAGACCCGGAGCCTGCATTAGCAATCCTCCTTGGTCACCAGTGGTGCTTACAACATAGGTTTTCTTCTCTTTCTCAGAAGACAGTTTTCTTGGAGCCTGTCCATGATAGGTGAGGCTCTGGTGAGCCCACTGCCTCCTTTCTGTTTCCTGGTTGCATTTCTCTTGTTCACAGGTCAGTGGCACCTGCAAATGGAAGACTTGCTGAGGTAGCACCCGGCTGATTAGCAACCTTTGCTTGGTCCCCCTTACACACTGGCTGTTAAATTACCTCCTATCATGCCTGTGCGGTGCAGCCACCACTGGGAGGCAGAGGAGGTCACCTCAATATGGCTGACATGTTCCATGTTTTCCCACCGTACGTCACATGTAACCACTGAGGTGACTTTGACAAAGCACCAAGGAGTAACCTGGTAGTCCCGGGTCAGAGTGAGAGAAATTGGTGCTGTACTAAGATGTATGTTAATGCATGTATTATTTATATGGGCATTAGCCAATGCTATTGTTGCCTCAGCACAAACCCAAGGCCTGGAGATTGGCCTTGGGGTTTTCCCAAGCTTACTTTATCATGTTTCTCCCCGCCCTTCCTCACTCATGAATAATTAAAAACTTAAATTACTTGCCATGTACAAAATTCATATGCTGGGGAAAATAGCTACATGAAAATTAATTTTCTGTTCTGTGAGACTGACGGGAAATCAATTAATCTTGATGTATTATTTTATGCAGAACAGGGTGCAGGAACCTGCCGAGAGAATGGCTACAGCTGTTCTCGTTGGTCGGGCCATATATTATCGTTGGCGGCTTTGACAGCTTCTGAAGGGAATGGCTGAGGGGTATCAGGCAGGTGAATCAACTGTAAAAATTTATTGGAGGATACAAACTGTTTCCAGGGGACGGATATAAAACTCACACTTGAGAACTGAAGTATTGAATGTTTTTGTGACTGAAGCAGCTTGTTGTCAATATTTATAGCTTTTCTCTTTGTTACACGTCCTATTTGTTTGATTAACTAGTCAGATGTTAGTGTCTGTCGGTAATTTATCTGTTGTGCCTCTGTAGCATTTTTGATACATAAAGATTTACCACTAGATAAATAAGGCGGCTCACACAATGCAATATGCTAAATAAAATGACAGAGCTGTTTACAGCATGTTACAAGTTTTATAACTCAGGAGGTAGGATCAGTAACTTTTGTTTACTGATGTCACTGTTGGTTGAAACATGTCTCAGTGTATTAAATACTGGGGTGGGGGGAGGAGCAACAAAGCCTCTTAAATGAGCAGAGATTATAATCAACACATACCTCATGCTAAATCATTTAAGAGCCTCTATAAAAACATTTATGTACAACCATACATAATGCATACATTTCTGAAATGAGATAAAATAAATGCTTGCTTTTAGAATAGGCTGTAGTTACATTCCTTTCCCCTGCTATCCACATCCATTTCCCCAGAGATGATAGAGGATCACACAGATGCTGACACTGATAAATGGAAGCCTGTGCTGAGGGGTGTGGCTTGGCAGGTGATTGCCTCTTGAGCAGAGGATGGCTTGAAAGGAATGTGCACGTGTGCTGGTGGCCTTGCGGGTGAGTGTGGAAGGATGGTGATGCCGGGTGGTCAGGCCTATCTCAGGTGGTTGAGGTTTTCTAGAGAGTTCTGTGTGGTTGTACTCTAGGGAGATCCCAGGGAAGTGGTCATAGAGAATGCTTTCCAAAGTTCTTTTGGGCCCACATGCATCTTCTCCACAATCAGGACCAGTGATGGCAGATGTCTATAATCTCAGTACTGTAAGATGCTAAGGCAGGAAGATTAATGAGTTGAGAACCAGCCTGGGTTTCAGAGTGAGGTCCCAAAGGAAAAAGAAGAAGGGGGGAAGGGGAGGCAGAGCATCACTGGTTTGATAAATTTGCATAGGCCCTCAGGTACTCTCATCCTAACCCAGAGAAGGAACTTTTCTTATGTGCTTGCTCTGTGCTTCGTATAACAGACACAGAATTTCCACTATACAGCCAGTCTCTGCTGCTCAGTGACAATCTTGACAAAGTATAGTGCTCTGTAGGAAGCTCTTGAGACAGATGACTTAATTGGTTATTAGGCTTCTAGACTTCTGTAGGTGACTTTCCTTTGGAGGCCACCATGACCCATTGAGAGGCCTTGGAAAAGTACCCTGCATTTGTACCTCCTGTTTTATAGAAGCCTGTCATTAGTGTGTACATAGGATAAATATTAATGAAGATACATGTATATCAAGATACATTTATTCCCAAGAATGACTCTTCTTTTTAGGGTAGTTCTAGGAGTAAGCCATGGTTGAGGATTGCTCTATATCAAATACTGTGGTATAACACAATGCACATTTGTCATTTGTCAAGGTGTGGGTAAGCTAACCAGGGCCCTCTACTCAGGTTCTGATGTGATGAAGGTACACTTTCTTCTAGAAGACTTGGAAAGAATCTGCTTCCTTACAAATGCTCCATGGTGTCAACAGAACTTATTTCCACTTGGCAGGAGGATTGAGGCTCCTGAGCCCACTGGCTGTTGGCTGGGCTTTGCTCTCAGGTTCCAGAGGATGCTCTCAGGCTCTTTTAGTACCTTCTCTGTCTTCTGGTCAGTGGTGGAACATCTCTGTAGCACTCCTACGGCTCCAGTTCCTCTGATACCCTCTGTGCCAGCCAGAGAAAACCTCTGCTTTTAACAGAAGACTATTGTGATTAAGTTAGGCTCAGTAAGATAAGCTCCCTTATCTGAAAGCCAAATGACTTAGAGACCTTGACTCTAACTTCAAAATCCCTTTTGATGTATAGTAGCAAGGGGTAAAGGGCATGGGAGACATTTTGGAATTATGTTTACTTCAGAGGCATTTGGCTTATGCTGGAGATCTTTTGAGAGTGAATGCTTTCCTAATCCTTATCTTTCCTTTGATGTCCTTCAGTGTGGCCTTGAGAAGAAGAGGACCAGCTCTGGGTGGCTCCCCTCAGGAAATCCATGCAGCAGGACCCATGGCATGATCCCTCTGGGCTATACCAGAGTGCGCGCTGGTGCCACTCAGACACTTGAGTGCTGAATTCTCGAGCCCTAGTGAGACGGTGTTAGGAGACAGTTCTTTGGTAAATGGGTAGGTTAGGAGAATGGACTTTGTGTCTTTTAAAAACAATGCCCACAACAGTTCTCTGCCTTATTTTCTGTCATTTTTGTAATAAAAAGTCAGCCGTCAGCAAACTTTAGGGTCTTCAATCAAACTCTTAACATCCTGACCTCAGACTTCTGTATTCTAGACCTGTGAGAAAGAGCCACCCTTCTGTGATCCCTTCTTACAGAAGCCTGACCTAAGATACAGTTTTGTACCTCGTGACCATGCTCACTGAGAGTGGACCCCATACACCATGGTGGTGGATCCCATAAGATTAACATCTAGTAATGTCATAACTACACTAGGCTGTGTAAATACACCCCGTGGTACTCACACACACGTCGATGGACACACCAGATGTCACATTTCTCAGAATATGACCCTGCCCTTAAGTGACCTGTGACTGTACTGGTCTGATCAACAGTAAGTGAAAATTATCATAAGAAGTATGTTTACTCTCTTCCCGGAAAAGTGCTTTCTGAACACACCCTTAGATCTTTAGCTAGTGGATCACAAGAGAAGATGCTAAATCAGGGGGAGGGGTGTGGAAAAGTAAATCCTAGAAGGTTAAGTAGACAAGAAAAGGCTTCAAGAGTGAAAGTGGTCCATGAGCCTTGAAGAAGACACACTGTTCAACCAGTTGACGAGGAAAGGGGAAGGTTGGGCAAATATTGGAATTGGGGTTAAGGAATAGCAGCTATCATATATGAGTTTTGGGCAGGTGTGTAGGGACAAGGAAGGGCACTAACAAGGAAACAAGTACTGATGATCAACAGCTTGAGAAAAAAGAGAAGAAAGGGCATTTCAAGGAAAAGGGGAAGAACCATGAACAGTCACAAGGATGAGGAAGCAGCACTTGTCAGTTCTTACAGAAGCCTCTGGCAGGATTCATACCTGGCATCTATTTCTACAATAGGCCTTTCTTGAAGGCCTTCCTTCTGTGGGTCTAGGTCAGTCATTCTGAGTCATGAGGTTGAATTCTGTACAGAGTCTCCAGTAGAACAACCACAGGATCCATATCTGAGAGCGATCAAACCAAATCTTGGAGATACTAGGTAACAGGCAGGAAGGTCCAAGCCTCAATGGTAAAGGATTTTTACGATTGCATTCATTTCATGGTTAACTCCAACAGTTCCTCCCAGCTTCATCTGAGGAAGTTTAAGTAACACAACCAACAATGCTCAGGTAGCATCCCAAACAAACCCCAGGCATGTGAGCCACTAAATCTATCAGTATGTACAAAGTGTGACGGGAATCATGCCACGCAAGATGTCCAGAAACAACAATGTGAGGTGGATTCAGAACACTGAGAAGAGTTTTATGAAACCGTGGAGCACAGGGCATTTCAAGGGAAAGGGGGAAGAACCATGATCTGGACAAGGAAGCAACTACGCCCGCTGGAGCCGGAAATAAGAGCCTGGATGCATGGGCTGGGTTCAATTTCAGAATGAATGCAACTGCACTTTGCGAAGAGAAACGGAGGCTGCCATGGAGGTTTTGTCCCGATTTAACCCAACCTTCCCCCCCCCCCCCCCCGGTTAACCTGAGTTACTGAGGCTTGACTCCATGTACAGTGTCTCTAAGATCTGCTTTGATTTCCCTCAGAAGTGGGGCCTCGTTTATTCTCTTCGGCAGTGCCGTGTACATGCTCTGCCGGTGGAACTGCCGGGGATGAGCGAGGGTCCTCTGAGAACTGCTTCCTGTTTGGTCTGGTAGCTCCTAAGCCTGCCTTTCTTTCCCACAAGTCTGCAGTTGTGAAGATATGCAGCATTTGAAGTTGGAAGGAGATCAATTTTTCATCCTCCCCTTAGTGGGATAAAGAATATTTTCAAACACCACTGGAGACCAAAGAGCTCTGAGAAGTTTTGAAACAGCTTGGGAAAGAGGCGGCAAGCATCTCACTTCGTTTTTCTCTTCTCCCCTTTCCATTGTTTCACGTAATTAATATAGGACATTGCAAGGACCGGCCAGGCAGATACTTAGAGGAAGGATAAAAAGGGTGTTCATTTTAATACTGACCCTCAGCAAGCCTGGCCATCACAGTTCAAAACCATCCTGCATGCCTAGTCAAGTAAACAGGTGTTCTTCCTGCCTGGGAGGCGATCAAGGAAAATCGTGAGCTACCACACTGGTTAATGAAAACTGTGGTCACCCCCTACTCTAAAAAGTCCCTGACTGCCACAACCCAAAGAAAATAATTGGAATTTTTTGGGGGGTCCAACTTTCACAGGTGTTACAAATTTTGTGATATTACTAAGGGAGTTTCCTAAAAGACTTTAAAGATAAGGCACTGGAGTGTTGGAACAGTGGGGCTTCATAATAAAATATACAGGACAACAACAACAACCAAAGGTCTTGTCAGACATTGGCTTCTGTGTGTTGGTGACAATTAGGTTACTGCTTTGAAGAAAAATACATATCCCAGGCGCATCAATGGGAGACTTTTTGGGAATTTTTGAATAGAAGTAGGGTAAAGGCAATCGGCAATTTCTCTGGTTGCCTCTGGCAGGTGGACATAATTTAACAATACCCATCAGATCTGACAAATTGTTTCTGAGTTACATTAGGGCCTTAATAAGATCACATCTGTTCATAGATCCTCCTTCTCCACAGAGCCTGGTTTAGAGAGCTTTCCTGCTGCCGCGGTATTGTTGTTTAAATATTTAGAGGGGTCTAGACATGTATCATAAAAGAATAGGCTCTTGTGTATAAAAACACAGCCCCTTTCTTCTCACTGGTGTTGCTTTCACGGACCCCACATCATTCTGCATGCGGAAGTGAGCCACATGTTGCTTCTGAGAGCCATCAAGCATATTTCATTCCCTGTCAGAGTTGGTGCCTTGGAGCTAGAAGGGGGCTCAGAGAATGCCTGGCCCTCCTGCTCATCTCAGGGCTGGAAATACGAGATGGAGATGGAAGGAGAGACTTGTTTAGAGTTTCTCACCCCATTAGTGCCGGAGCCAGAATTAGGCCTGAGATCTGCCAGTTTGTAGTTCAGTGAGCTTTTCATTATGCTAGAACACCCCCTGCCTGGGCTTGACAATGTGGCCATTGAGGCAGCAGCTCACACAGCGGTGTCCGTGGTGGCAGTAGTGGCCACAGGGAAGATGGGGCACTTGGCGTTCACATCCGGGGTCCAGGGTCCAGCTCCTTGTTTCCCAACAGGGTTTTATGCTCAAAGCCCTTCCCTTGCCCGCCTTCTGTCCCTTTCTGACCTGGGACTGCATACATACAGTCTGTCCTGTTTGGGTCACTCTGTAGCCCTTTCCAGCTCTGCTCAAGCTGACTCTTCCTTCTGGAATGTGTTCTTCCTGCTTTACTTCCTCTTAAGACCAACACAAGTCCATTTCTTCAGGGGTCTTTCTTGCACACTGTGTTTTTTACACATCTTTCAACACATGCAGATACCATTTAGGAGGTCCAAAATGTCAGCTATGGACAGTTGCTTACTCTGTACTGTTGCTGTTTTTAAGTCCCTATTCTCTTTTCAGATATATATTTTTCTGAACGTTAGAGCAGTTTATCCTTAACTGACACATAATAATTAGTAAAAATGAAATTGCAGATACAAATAAGTGCTAGTGTTGTACCATGTATGTTAATGACTATAGTTATCTACACCCATGAGTAATAGGGGGTGGAGAGAGAGCCCATTGGTTAGGAGTATACACTGCTTTGTAGAGGACCTGAATTTGGTTCCCAGCATCCACACTGGGATGCTCACACGAGACCTGACACTTTGACACCTTCTGGACTCTATGGACACTACACTCATGTGCATGTGTGCCCAAACACACACACACTTTTAAAAAATAAAAATATTAAAAAATGTGTAAAATATTACATGCTTGAAAATAATTGGAAGGAGACTTAATGTTCTCACCAAAAAATGGCAAGTGTATGAGGTGGTGGATATTGATATATTTGTTTCAGTTTCCTCTGATAAATTGGGAAAAGTTCATATTATATATTATGTAAGATAAATTGGGATAAAATTCATGTAAGTGCCTTCTTTTTAACTAAATTCTTAAGTGCATTATAACCCCCGTGTGGTATATTTCTGAATCCTTGGCACCTACCTTTACATGTTTTCTGAAAACACAGCTTAGGGGCCAGTGATGTAGGGCAGTGCTAGAGTGTCTGCATAGAGTGCACTAAGATCTTGGGGCTTGATCAGCAGCAACGAAGAATGAATAACTATATAAAAGTAAAATGGATTTCAATTTGGAAAATATACTCAGTTTATAAAGAAATGGTCAAGCTGGTAGAGTCTTGCCATGTGCCTCTAGGATGTTTTCTGTTTCTCCTTATGCTGTCACTTTATGTGACGTCATTTATCAAATTAAAAAGAAATATTGTCACAGCATTGTCATCAACTGGAGCTCCAGGCCCGTGGGTTCCACCTGCTCTCTCCTTTAGAAACCCTGCTTCTATGCATGTATCTGATCTCACTATCTCAACTCGCCACACTCTCTAAGCACTCCAACATAGGAACCCCTTTTGAAGGGTCACATACCCACTACGGTAGCCTGTTCCATGTCATCAAACTGTTTAATGTTCCCAAATTGTTAGCATATATTACAAAATTTGCTTCAGGCTCTATGCATGAGGCATGTTTAAAACATAAACTTTGCCTTAGGCTCATGGCCCATCCCTAGGTTATCTCATTAGGTAAGTAAGAATATTTATTCTAAATTTCAAGGAAATCCAAAGTTCGGAATACTTCTTGCCCCAAGTGATTTATGTAATAAATACACAACCCACACTTACCTGTGTAAGTATTTTGCAGGTCATGGATGTAGAATACCATCCTTTTAAATGACAGAAAAACAATCAGGGAATACCCTAAGAAGAAACAGAAATTTTCATTCTATTAGAGATAAAAACTAAGTGTTTTAAAAGTGATAGAAGCAGGAAGAGGCTTCACTATTTAGTAAATCTAATATGGAGAACTTTGTAGGTCTTGTGGGCTGGCCCCTTTCTCCTGAGAGTGAGCTGGTTGAATTCCACCATTAAGGTTTGAGTTTGGTTCTAAAGTTATATAAGGAATTTGAATAGCCTGGTGTGTTATTCCATTTAAATAGACTTCTTTTTTATTTAATCTTTTTTTTGATATGTAGAAAAACAACTTTTCAGCTACATAAATTTGTTCCTACTAGTTTTCCAGTCTGAGAGTCTCATGATAGCTTTTCTTGCTTCATGCTTTATTATGTAATTTAATTTTTCATATCTTTCTTTTATTGGCTCTAAAGTCAGTTTAGAAAAATAATTAGATTATGAGGTTAAACCACAGTTAAGATAAAATGACAGTTCAATAAAGAAAGTTCAATATAATCCCTATCTTCTAAAACAAAATACAGCTGCTATGAGATTTAATTATGGTATTATTCAAATAAATTTCCCCTGTATATTGAAAACATACAAGAGAATCTCTGAGAAAGGTACTTGGTTGACAAGGAAAGAAGTAATGTAATACATAAAGTTTGTAATTTATGAAACATGATAGAGGCCATATTGAAAAGAAATAATACATTGTCAAAGCCTCCCCTGAAAAGATCCACTGAGTTACTTGAGTAGCTGTGATGGTCAGACCACCAGGCCTGGGCTAATGTGTGTTCTAAATTGGCATCTTTACCATTTGGATGAACTTGGCATGCATAGCCTTTCATTAAACCCATCTGGAAATCAACATCAGACACTTCATTGTCATTGGGCCCTAATGTAGAGGAAACTTCATTTAACTTGAGAAGTAAAGTCCCAGGAAATGACTTCTCCAGGCCCACTGCATAGACAGGAGGCCTCCTGAGCTTCATCAGGTATAGAAATCACTGTGCCCAACTGGGTAAGATTGACTCTCATGGGGTATGGGGTATGGTGGCACATACCTTACCTATAACCCCAGCACTTGCCAGGCTGAAGGAGGCGGAGCTCTTGTTACAGGTCAGCCTGGACTATATGGTGACCTCCTGTCTCATATTCTGTCTCCCTCCGAGAGACCGTCTTTTAAATTGGACCATTATTTTAGTAAAGTAAAATGTAGATACTACTTAAAGACTCTGGTGGTGCTCTTATGCATTAAGTAAGGCTTGCACTAGAACATAACAAAGAGAAAGGCCTAACAGTGACGTGTCCTGCTCTTCTTTACCCTGCATCTTTCTGCACAGCCACTCATCTTCAGTATTCAGAACTCAAATTGTTTTCTTCATATTTGCTTGTGCAAATAAGAATTTTTTTCCCCCTGCTATTTAGTGGTTTAAAAACCTTAGGCATGAAGGGCTGGGAGACGGCTCAGGTGATAAAGTGCGAGCTGCCACAGTGGGAAGAGCTGGCTCTGGCGCTCCAGCACCCATGTCAGAAGCTGTGTAAAGCAGCACACACCTCTGATCCCAGCATGGAATGGGGGCAGGGAGAGGTGAGTGGGGCTGCGGGGCTTGCTGGCTAGTTAGTCTAAGCAAATTGGTGAACTACAGATTCAGTGAGAGAGCCTGTCTCATAAGATAAGGTGGGGAGCTCGTGATGGCTTTGTCATCAGTTTCTCTGTGGGCAGCATTTCTTTAAGTAAGCATTTTCCAAGCAGGGAGTTGAAACCCATTAGTGAGTTCCAAAATCAATTTAGTGGGTTGTAACTAATATAAAAATAGAATAGAATAGATAATATTGGAGTTCAAAAATGTTCAATGTAACTTCTGTCTTTCTTTAAAAAAAAAAAACAACAGCCTCTAAGAGAGCTTAACTATGGCACATGATTAGGACAAATATTGGTTTATGCAACTTTTGGGTGGACCTGTGTCTGTGTTTCTGTGCATTTAATGTATGTGAGTACATTTTATATGTGTACACATGTATACAGGGTCTGTGGAGGCCAGGGTCAATATTAGATGCCATACTCAGTCCCTCTCCTCCTTATTTTTGAGACAGGCTCTCTCTCAATGAGCCCACAGCTCCACAGTTGGCTTGGCTAGTTGGCCAGTGATCTCTGGGGAGTCTCCTTTATCCACCCTCCCAGAGCTAGGGTGATGGACACATGCTACCAATCCAAGATTTTTATGTGTGTGGGGGGTTCTGAACTCAAGTATACAAGTTTTTGTGGCAGGCACTTGACGGAATGAGCCATCTAGCCAGCTCCAGTTTATACAACTTTTAGCCATGTGGTATATATAACTATCATTGATACATACATACCTAGGCATAAGTATTTATGCATGTAAATAGCAGTATGTGTAATATGTGTATTTGTATACATATTTGTCTTTTTTGCAACATGAAATGTATTAAACTGGCTGCAATGTCCTCTTCTGGGATCTAGCTAGGCATTGAAGCCAGTCTTGAAAAGACAAGATAAGCTAGGGTCAGATGGAAGGGGAGGAGGTCCTCCCCTATCAGTGGACTTGGAGGGGGGCAGGGAGAAGATGAGGGAGGGATGGGGAGAGTGAGAGGGAATGAAGGAGGGGCTATGGCCGGGATACAAAGTATATAACCTGTGATTAATATAAAAATAAATAAATTACTTTTAAAAAGATTATAAAAAATTAAAAATGTATTAAACTGTACATGTGAAATTGATTATTTCTTTGGTAGTAACTAGTCAACTTCAATTAAAGTCACACCCTTTAGCTTGCTGTATTCACAAACAAAAATAAGTTTGGGAGAAATTTAAGTGATTTAAGTGATAGACCAACAAAGATCTGTCTTCCTGGCAAGGTTTCAGCTTCGTCATATGTAAAACAAGGATAATTATTCCATCTGCCGTAAAGAATGAGTATTAAACTGCTTAGAATGACCTCTTGCCCATACTAAGTACCAAATAAATGTTAGTTGCTGTTACTGTGATCCTTATAGACACCATTATCCTATGCTGCCACCCCCCTCGTGATCTCTGTTTCTCACTTCTAAGACATTCTGCTTCAGGCCTGGCAGCATCACTGAATCCTTCATCTCTCTCATTAATTGGGTAACATACTCTGGTCTTTGGTCCCAGAATTTGGGGGATGTTAGCAGAAGTCTTTGAGTCCTGCGCAAGTCAGGGTTTCCCAAGATGAGTTGTGGGTGTAGATGTGTGTCTCAAACCACCTTGTGGACAGGCAAGGCACGGCAGGGCAGTGAGATAATTTAGTTAAAGTAGTCAGGAAATAGCCAGTGTGGTACAGTGAAGTCCTGAAGGTGTGCATCAGAGAGAGCATGCCTGGCTTTTTTGTTAATGTGAGTTCTGGGGATCAAGTTCATGTCTTCACACTTGCATACTAAGCTATCTTCCCAGCTTAGACTGATTTAACTGTAAAAACAGTCCAGAAAAGTTAATTAATGGAACCCCAAAGAGTCAGAAACAGAGTGAGGACCAGAGTTCAGAAATTGGGTGTGTTTTCTTTGTGCCCATTTTTTCTAGTGTCCAGGATCATATCAAAGGCCAACTTGTGAAAGCAGCGGTGCACTCCTGGTGTGAGCTTTGCTTAAGGTTTTGTCTCTGTTGGGTTTGGTTTTGAGTCATTCAATTCCCAGGCCAATTTTAGACTAAACTTTGTCATCGTGGCACTTCCAGATGATGGGTGTCATTTTTATCTGCAGCTACTTCACCCCACTTCAGGGTTCTCCTGGGTGTACAGAGTTCTTCTTCCTCAATATCTGAGTTGTTCTTTGCAATTGGGAATGGTTCAAGATCGTGTCTGGTCTACAGAGAAGAGTCTTGTGTAGTAACCGACTGGAAAGACTTCCTCCCCACCCTATTTTCTGTACGTAACATGAGTGTTATGTGTTTAGATAATGCCAAGGGACATGTCCATTTCTATAGTCCTGAAATCCTATGACATCAAGAGACCATGAATGTAACCATTCATTCTTTAGACACCTACTGAATATATCTGTGAGCCAGGCTCTTGGGCAGCTTGAGAATACTTTGCTGAAGAAGGCCAGTGAGAGGGTCCCTCGGGGTCCTTCTCCTAGATGACGGCTATACTCAAGTTGCAGCAAACAGACAATAAATGAGTCTTCAAATTTAAAAATAAACCAACATATTTTCCTATGAAAGTAAAGTGTTCTTATGAAAATAAAATATCCTATTTAGTAAAATAGAGGAGTAGACACTAGCTTGGCGGAAGAAGCCTGATTTTGCTAGAGCGGCTTGGAGTGGCTCCTTCCAAAATGCACCTCTAGAGCTGAACTCTGAGAAGTGAGTGGACTGTCAAGGAAGCTCAGGAGAGCTGTATGTAGACAAATAAAACAACATACAAAAAGACTTTGCATGTGTTGAAGGAAGAAAAAGGGGGTTTTCCAGGAGTGTAGGTATTAAGGTGATGGTAGAAGAGCTTTCAAGATGGTTGACCCTAGAAAGCAGTTTGGATTTTATACCAAGGGTGATGGGAAGCCAACAAGCAATGATGAGTCTTTAAGCATTGTGATGGTAGAGCTTGATTTGTATTTTGTCAAAGAATTACAGCTGCTGGCTGGAAGTAAAGCATGTAACTAGAAATGATGTGGGTAAGTACGTGAGGAATATCTGGTGTGAAAGCTAATTGTTGCTATCCATAAAATAGATGTAGTGTGAAAACTAGGGAATAGTCAAAATATAAGGAGGGGTGAAGATACAGGTCATATTGTGTGTTTGGGGGTGTGGTCAGAGGTGAACCTTACTTATTCTTCCTTGCTTTTTAAAATTTCACTGTTTCTTATTTTTTATATAGTATTCTTCATCATTCTTCCCCCCTCCCATCTCCTTACCCATCCAAATTCATGTATTCTCATCTTTCCTATCTCTCAAATATGATCTCACAGAAACGGCGACAGCTTGCACATAATCTGCACAGGTTCAACCCAGATAAAGCTCCCAGCACAGAGAAGAAAAAGTGGACACAAAGTCCCACATTTTATTTTGTTTTGTTTTGTTTAAAATGAGACTAGGTTCCTCATTAATCTCCAACTCACCAAGATGGCTGTCTGGTCAGGAAGCCCCAGGGGTCATCCTGTTTCCACTTTTCCAGTGCAGGGATTACTGGTGGGTGCGGCCATGAGCGTGCGTGCGTGCGTGCGTGCGTGCGTGCGTGCGTGCGTGTGTGCGTGTGTGTGTGTGTTGGGGTGGGGCACAATTCTGAAGATTACACTCTGGTCTCCATGCTTGCAGGAAAAGCACTTTATCAACTGAGTTATCTCTCCAGTCTTCAGGCTGTATTTTGAAGGCAGTCAGCCTTTGCTGGGGATTGCCTGCGGGAATGAGGGAAAGAGAGGAATCAGGATGAGACCTGAGATGGTGATTTATGACTGTGGGAAGGCGAGGCTCCTCCTGCCCTTGATGGCATCCTTGTGCTGTCGCTTTGGCTGGTTTTTTTCCTCTACGTATACACAATCCCATTTCTAGCTTCTCCTGGGGAAGAGAGATCCCTCATGCTTCCGGTTAGCCTGCAGGCTCTGAAGTTCTTTCTTTTTTTGGAATTGTATCCCTCCTGCTGGCCTTTGGGCCTAGGTTAAGGCCTCGAGGGAGGTGGTTATATAGGGGTCCTATGGGTAGGGCAGATGGCACCATTAATTCATGCCTCTGTTGTGAGAATTGATGGCCTGTAGCCAGGATGTCATGTTGATATTTATGACTGGTTGCTATGAAGAATTCACACCCTCAAAAAAAAAAAAAAGCCTGTTTTCCAAGGAAAAGGTGAATTTGGCTGAGTGGTGGGTATTTGTTCCCATTTTCATTTTCCCAACATACAATACAAGTTCGATTATAATAAATTCAGTCAGCTCCAATGTTTTTCATCTGAAAAATTGAATATACTTCTCTTCTTGCACCCAACTGCAAGGGGTGATTGTTTATATTTGCACAGTCTTTGTTGTTTTGACTGGTCACAGTTGCTGGTGTTAGTTCATTCCTAAGTAATGCCTTCTCTGTATTGAGGAAGACAGATGACTTACTACATGTCAGAGGCCATCTAAAACATTTTCAGCTCAGCGTTTTTAATAGCTGTTCTTTCTTTGATTTGCTTTTCTCCCATTTCCTTCATCTATCTAGCTTGCATTTTTCGCCTCCTTTCTGCCCTCCCGTTGCTATTCTCCGGTCACCACCTGTTCCCTGTCTCTTCTGGATGTTTTCTACTACACCTTTACATCCATGGAGGGGCCCCAGGAGTCATCTGCTGTTGCTGGATAACTTTCCCTACAGTAGTGGTATGTGGATTTCCTATGGGGAGTATCTATGGTATCTATCTTTTAAGGACAAAATAATAGTGGATTATTTCCAGGGCAAGCATCTGTTCTTGACTTCACGGGCAATGTTTCTTCCTTTTCTTTCAACCTGTGGTTGCTGTCTGCCTTGGAGGACTTAGAGTGCCCTAAAAGCAACAATTTCCCTTCCCTTCATCTACTGTGAACACAGGGGTGCTCGTTCACTTCACTGGCCTCTAAACATGATACTTTTACATTAGGCTTTCAGGGGTCTGGTTGGAAAATCAAGTATGATGAAACAGCATTCATGCAGGGATGGTTAAGTGATAGAGTTGCTTTCTTCAGTTGGGACACTGTCCTTCACTGTGTCACACCTGGCGCACAGTAGGCACTCAGGCAGTGCATACCAGATGGAGGAATGTCTACCTAAATGATGATTCTGACATCTAAGTTGGTGGCTTTGGGAGAATTTCCTGGGTAGTGCGAAGGATGAGCACTACAGCTACAAAGAGAATTCTGCTGGGGCCAGAGACACAAACAGAACGAGAGGATCATCAGACACATCGACAGGCAGATTGAGGCTTGTTCCAGGTACAACTGGGGGTCAGGAAGGTGCTGAGATATTAGTGTTTAAATGATCTCCAAATGATAAGAAGGAGCCAACCAAGGGAAGAGGAAGGAGTGGCAAAGGGAGAGGAGCATAAGATTTGAGCGTAGGAGACAAAGGCTGTTGGCAGCTGTGATTGTAGCATGTTCGTGGGGCACAGTAGCATCAAAAGTCAGCAGTGTTGTGGGGAGGAGGCAGCCATGGTGTGAGCTGAGGTTAGGGAGAGAGGGGTCCCACAGACAAGCTGGGACCTTATAAAACCCATGTTCTTTGATTAGATTTTTCACTCGGAAGCCCATGGAGAGCTTTGGGTGAGGACATGGCTTTCAGTTTTAGTATATTTCCTTTCTGATATGTGAAGAATGGATTATAGAGATGCAAGAGTAGAAAGAGCAGTGGGATGTTCTAAGTATTTTATTCAGTGGATATTCTTTTCTTTGAGGTTCTCAGTGCTTAGTTGAGGGGATGCAGCTTGACTTCCTTAGCTGATTGTTGTCAGGGTAGAGATTTCCAGTTTCTTTATTCACTCCTCCCTCTTCTCATTGACAAAGTCCTTGTTTTTAACCTCTGCCTGTTGCCACCACCTCTTTCTTTGCAGACACATTGATGTAGCTAAGTGAAGGTATTGTACAGGCTTTCCAGTAAGTCTTCTTAGAAGAGAGAGGGTCTTTTCCCTTTCTGTCCCTTCCCATTCTGCTGCAAGCAGAGAGATGTGATGGCTGAGAACACCATTTATAATAGTTCATGAGGACTAGAACTGTATGCCATGTGGCAGAGCATAGAGCTGTCAGGAATCCATGTCCTCTGTAAATGAATCCCATATGAACCCTGGCCTGCCTGCCCCTAGACATCTCCTATCTTGTTCAGAGCACTAACAGGTTAGTGTTTGAGTGGACTTGTTTTTATTCTGTGCAGCTAAGCATGATCCTAACTGTCTACTTTTGAGAATCACAATAATACTAATACTCATTCTAGTACTAGTATTAATACTAATGTGGTTTGGTCCTTAAATGTGTCATGTTTATTCATATGTGTGTGACCATATATATATTTGCATATATGTATGTTTTGTCTTAATCCTTATAACAATTCTATGTAGTAGAGTATAATTTCAGGGCTCCAAGGCTTGAACAGGAATAATTTAGTAACTTTCCCAGAGGCACACAGCTAGTAGATGTGAAGGCATACTGATTCTGGTTCAAAAATTGTAAAGAATATTCTATTCTTTCTTTGTTAGATTTTTCTATTGAGAGAGCACATGCCGGGCTAGCTCACTTTACAATTCACCTGCTTCTACCTTGCATCTCACTGTAGGAGCCCTGGGATCACAGATGTATGCTACTGGGTCTGGTTTTCAGTGGGTTCTGGAGACTCAAACTTAGGTCCTTTTGCTTGTTCCACAAGGGCTTGGCTAACAGACCATCTCCCCAGCTTTATATTTTTTATAGTGACTGAAACTGCTTTATGACCCTTTAGGGAATTAGGCCAGAGGGGATGATTCGAGGCAGATTTGTGCCACATGTTAGTCAGGATGAGCTGACCACCATACTCACGTTACTGGAACTTTACCCCTTAAAGGTTTATTTGTTTGTTTGTTAATTTTTTATGTGATATCCCCTTAGTGTTTGACTTGAGGCCCTCTGCTCATGTAGGGATCCAGGGGTCCATGCTCTTCCTGCTCAATCTCTCTTCTGTCCTATTCGCCCCCATTCCAGCACCAGTGCACCAGAAATATCTGCTAGATGCTACTTTCTTCTCTTGTACCCCGCAGTGTCTTGGTTCAACTCTGTGTTTTGTCACCCTTCTGGTCCTGCTGGACAAGTGTCACTCAGTCCCTTGATCGTGCCCCATTCTACTAAAGCATTTGCTAGGATGTAAAGAACTTGAGGTCAAGTACTAAGTGGCCCACATCTCTCATTATGTGCATATATCTCTAGAGCTTTGGGGGGGGGTTATATGGAATCAGAGTTAAACAAACAGCTATACGATTTGAAATAAATACAAGTGGATCCTTTTTTATTTACACTTTAATATTCATGTAGGGTATTTGGCCCTCTTTTAAGTCAGCAGTTATAAAATTCAGTTTTAATTCCTGTTATCCTAAACAGCATCCTTTGGTTATTATCTGGGTAGATGAGGCTACATCCTTGGACTGTGCTGATTTAAGATTAGATGAATGGCTGGAGTAAACTCATATCCATGGTTGCGTTGCTGTCACTTTTCTTTGCTATGAAGCCCACTTGGTGACTGGAGGTGGTAAGTTTCACTGGTAGGTTTAGAGATCCATACATCCACATCTATCTGTTCTGGGTAACTTGCAGGAAAGCACTCACCTTTCTCTGTGAGTATTTGTATATACACACATCTATAAAAATGAAATTACCTGCAAAATCACTGCAGATAGAGGTTCGCAAATTTCGTACGTGGATCCAATCAACACTGCTGCAATATACAGTTAACTAGGAAATGGGGTTTGGTTATTAAGCGGTGGCAGATTGCTTGATATACGGAATATTTCTCAGAGTTCTATTATTTGTATTTTATTCTCAAATATTTTAAGAAGATAAGCTTCTAAATTTGCCATGGAGCTCTGTGTCATCAAATCTCATCAGCAGTCACGGAGGTCCCTAATTAACTTATACTCTATAGACCCATTTCTTTGCTTCTATTTTTCTCTATTCTCTCTAATGGTGCTGTGAGTTACACTGGAAAGAACAATAAGATTTAAGAGAAGAATTAATTTAGAAAGTTAGGAACGGAAGAGATAAGGGAAAATGAGAAAAAGCATCTCACTATTTTGTCTTGTAAATGGCTTTCCCTTCCTAGGCTAGGAAACCCATTTATCCAAGGAGAGGGGGGCGTTAATGAAATAGATCATGGGCATAGCTATTACAGTAATGAATTTTAACACTCACTTTGTTATGTGATATTTTATTTATGAGTTCCTTGATCATTCAGATAAAGACAAGAAGTTTATGGCACTAGATTATGTCTTGTTTTCACAAACATATTCAGTAGTTTAATAAACATAATTTATTTTTTTCTCCTTAAAAATCAGCAAAATTTATGAGAGATTATCTTAGGGTTAATGAAGTCTAACATTAAGGAAATATTACCCCATAATATTGGAGCCTTCAGAGTCGGAGTTGTAATTGCTTAATGCTTTTTTCTACAGGCTATTTTTATAAAGTACATGCTTTGTGCCATTAATCCAGTTTTTACAAGTTATACTTAGACCAATTCATTGGGAATTATGTATCCATGTTTATATTTTTCAGTCAGTGCTTTCATTAAAAGATGTAGTAAAGAGTTGAAAATTTAATGCAGACGAAAGGGGGAAAGACAATTATGCGTTTGCTCACAGGGAGGTGCCATGCATGTGTAACTCCCATGTTCAGTTTTTGAAACCAATTTCCTCTGGTGACTGTCTTCACTACAGGTAAGAAGGCAATGATTTACAGGTCCCAGGAGGACAGAAGCGTAAATTCCTATTGAAAGCTGTCAATAGTTAAAATTTGGAGCCCCATTAATATAGTCCAAGTCATAATGCACTTAAGTAATGAAAAGCCCAGTCGGCAGGCCGGACTTTCCCCTTCCTAAGTCAGGCCTGCCAATTAGTTGGGTAATGGATGCCTGGACCCCAAGATGGGGTTGCAAGTGGCTGGAAAGGGCAGACAGGGAAGTCCACTATGGATTTTGGTCATGTGCATTTGACTGTGTCAGCTCATTCTTTTTTTTTTTTTTGAAATTGAATTTAATGTGTTGAAAAATACTCTCTTGATGAATTAATGAACTAAAAGAGGTATTGATATTCGAATAGTGGTGGAAGCTAGGTCTTCCATCACCACCACCCGCCCTGCCCCTGGCCCATATTTTATAATAGAAGGCTCAGCAGGGCCAGGGTTATTAGACGTCTCATCAGACTGATCTCTCTTCAGCCTGCACGCAGGGTAGATAGAGAAAGATGAGGATTGTGGACCTCAGCTCCATCAGTGAAACTGCTGATTTCTCACTGCCTTCTTCTTCTTCCTTCTGATTGTTGTCCCCAGACTCTTTTGATGTTCCCTAGCCGTGGAAGGCTGATATACCTATGCTTGCATATATATTTGGAAAAGTGAAAAGCCTAGGACTAGTTAAATCACATGGCCTAATTCAACATGGACCTGTGATGATTAAGAGGTCTTTCTTGCCACCCTCTGTGAGAAGAAAAGCTTGATTCAACTCATTGATGCATTTATAAAAATAAATCTCATCAGAATTCACAGAATTCTCACTGTGGGAGGCTCAGGAGTCCGAGAAGACATTAGGGCAAAACTCTTGCTTGTGTGCAATGCACTATCAGGTTAGACACATTCAAATGGTTTTTCAAAACTGAAAGAAAGAGGTCTGCAGAGACGACTCAGTGCTTAAGAGCACTGGCTGTTCTTGTAGAAGTCCTGGGTTCAGTTGCCAGAATCTACTGGCAGATCACACTCATCTGTAACTCTAGTTCCAGGAAGAAAGATGCCCTCTTAAGGCCTCCATGGGCACAGCACAAATGTGGCATACATACATGCATGCAGGCAAACACATACACAAAAAATAAAAAGAATATTTAAAACTAAAAAAAAAGCCAAAGGAAAAGGCCAAAGGAAATATAGAATGGCTGCCCAAGTACCATGCATGGAGATAACCTAGAACCCCTGCACAGATGTGGCCCATGGCAATTCAGTGTCCAAGTGGGTTCCACAGTAATGGGAACAGGGACTCCCTTTGACATGAACTGATTGGCCTGCTCTTTAATCACCTCCCCCTGAGGGGGGAGCAGCCTTACCAGGCCACAGAGGAAGACAGTGCAGCCACTCCTGATGAGATCTGATAGACTAGGATCATAAGGAAGGAGAAGAAGACCTCCCCTATCAATGGACTTGTGGAGGGGCATGCCTGTAGAAGGAAGAGGAAGGGAGAGGTTGGGAGGGGAGGGAGGTACGGGGGGATATAAAGTGAATAAAGTGTAATTAATAAAAAAATAAATATTAAAAAAAGAATGGCCACCTGAGCTAGAAATCTCACTTCCGGGTTTGTAGCTAAAGAGATCCAAAGCAAATCTTGAATAGATATCTGTACAGTGTGTTTTTGTGGTATTATTCACATGACTGTAAAGGAGATGCATCTCCTTCATTTAGAGATGACCAGCCAAACATGTGGTGACATGTATAATATATTATTATTTTGTTTAAAGAAAGTGGGAGCTGGGTGTGGGACCACATACCTGTATCCCAGCATGCAATAGCCTAAGGCTGGAAAATTGGCAGTTCAAGGCCTGGCTATTCTTTCATATTCCGAGACCTTGTCTCAAACAAAACAAAACATTTATACAAAGCAGGCAACATGTCTAAAGGGGTAAGGGTGCTTGCACCAAGCCTGAAAACCTCTGTTCCAACCATGGAACCCACACAGTAGAAAGAGAGAACTGATTCCTGCAAGTTGTCTTATGACCTTCATGCTTGTAGGGTGGCATGCTAAAAAGACAAGCACATCCATCCATCCATAATAAATAAATCAATATCAAAATCCCTGTAAACAAACAAACAAATGAATGAATAAGTTTGACATATGCCACAACATGGGTGAACTTTGAACACAGAATGCTATGAAATAAGTCACTAAAAGACAAATATGATTTTCTTTCACTTACGTGAAATACCCAGAAGAGGCAAGGTTATAGAGACAGAAAGCAGATTTAAGGTTATCAGGGACCAGGGATTTGGGGATGGAAAATTATTACTTAATAGAAGCTGAGTTTTCATCTTGAGTGATATAAAAGTACTGGGAATTGACAGGTTATGTTTGTACATCATGAATGGACTTTATGCTCAAAAGCGATTAAAATATTATCTTGATGACATGTACATACATGCAGACGCGTCTCTCCCATCATTCCCGAGGAGAGCTTGATTCAGTTCACTGATATAAAAACTATCTATTCAGAACTCATGGAACACTCTTATGGTGCTAAGCTCTGTGGTCTGAAAAGACACCAGGAGGGTGGAGCTGGAGGGGTGGCCCAGTGGGTGGAAGGACGTGCTGTGTACGCTGGCCTATCTTGGACAGTTGCTTCATCTGTTATAAACATAGTTTCTCCATCTATAAAATGGGTTAATGGATGTAGCCCCGTGGTGGCATCCTTGAGGCCTTAAGTGGTAAAATGCAGATGACGCTTTCAGAATCTGTGCTCCTCACTGGATGTTGTTATTTTGTTGACACCCAACATTTATCAGACACTCCATGTTATCTGTTTACTTGCTTGTAAACTTCTTTTCTTTCTACCACAAAAAGAAACCACTGTCGTGAGCACTGAGACTTATCTGATTGTCTTGATTTCATAGATCTGCATACATTATGCCTTTCTCATTCCTACTTTCAAATTTATCCAGAATGTTCAGGGAGCAGAGTGTCTTGGACAATTTAATTTTCTGACTAGTTGATGCCTACAAGACACAACTTTCACTTCAACTTTTACTTGTGAAAAGGTTTTCTAAAAGCTAGATATGTCCTTTGTCTCTTTAAGATGTATACTGAGGATGCTGGAGAGATTGCCCAATGGTTAGGGGCGATTGCTGCTTCTACTGAGAGGATCTGAGTTCAGATGCCAGCGCCCAGCTGTCTGTACAGTGGATCTAGGAGAGTTGACATTCTTATCTGATCTCCATGAGCACCTGCACACACATCACTCACATGCACACATGAATGCAAGCTCAAGTATGTACACACACACACACACAGAAATAATAATTAAAGAAGTTGAGGTCACACAGTCAAGAGGGATAGCTGGGGTGGAAGAGATGGAGGATTTGAAGTAGAGATAGGGAGGAACGGGACGATGCAAATATGGTACACTCTTGTTTGAAATCCTCAAATATGTTTTAAAAATATAAAATAAATCTTAAATGAAAGTTTTATGAGGGTAGGTGAAATTGCTAAGATGGTAACAGTGCCTGCTGCCAGGCCTGTACCTGTGTTCAATCCCTGGCCCGACATGATGGAAAGAGAGAACCAATGCTCATTGGTTGTTCTCTGACCTTTACATGTGTGCATGACATGCTCCTTACACATATACACATAATATAAAAATGTAAAAAAAAGTTAAGTGCAGTGAATAATAAAATTTAATCTTTCCTCGACAATGAAAGATTTAAGAGCCTGTTGAGACAATCTACTTCTGTTGAGCGGAATTATAAATATAGAATAAAATGTAGAGTGAGATGTAGGACTGTGTATGTAGCAAGCCCAGGTCTAACCTAAGAGTGTTTTTGTTTGTTTGTTTGTTTGTTTTGTTTTGGTAATGTTCTTAAAAACAGTCTTTGTAATGTTACCTCAAAAGTTTGGGCCCTTTGAATTTTCATTTTCTTAAGAATAAACTACAGAAAGATTTGTCTAATCAGAACCCTTCAGGGAGTCAGACGGCAGACACTCGACCTTGAAAAGAGTAACTGCCATGCTCACAGACTCCAGGATGATACAGAAGAAACCCATTTTTTCCTTAACAAGAGTTCAAGCCTGACTCTGTTCAGCATAGATGTCACTGTTCTTGCTTCCCTCCTGCAGCGAGGTCTGTTGTTGCAAATCACTACCTGGTGCTTTAATGTTTGGCGATGGGATAGGGGCAGGCTTGGGACAAGGAAAGTGGAACTGGACAGACTTGGAGCGGGGTGGTGGGGTGGTGGCTTTTCAGGCCTGGCTCTCCTTTGTATACTGAATGACCTTGGTTGTGTTGTGTGTGTGTGTGTGCGCGCGCGCGCATGCATGTGTGTGTTTCCTAGCTAACGATGGGTGGGCTGCAAATTGATGCTTTCCAAGCTGTCTTTAGTAAGCACACTGAGAAGAGCCCCATCCTTTGAGATATTGAACATTCAGTCTTTGTTTTTGTATCCTTTCCTTGATAATTAGGAGACTGCAGAAACTACTGTCACTGGGTACACACATGCCAGGTTTGTCAGATTGTGTGGGGACCTGGCAGGAAAGTCACTTCCTGCTCTCCCTTCCCTTCAGTCTCCTTCCTCCTGACTTTGCCCCTGTCTGCAGTCTGCTCATTCCCTCCTGCTCCAGGCTCCTCCCCAACCCATCTAGATTATTGATTGGAAGTCACCAAACAGTTTCTGTAACCATGTCATCAGTGGCTGCCAAGAGTCTTGTCATTATTTAAGCCACACAGTGGAAGTGGCTGGGGGGAGAAATGCACATTCTAGCTCAGGTGCAGAGCATTCTAAGCTATTCCTGGGCTGGGGGTGTTGCAGCTTAAACCTCTCCGAAGTCTTTATGCAGAAATAGAGAATTTGCCGTGAGTTACTCCTCAGAGCCCCCACACTCGATTCCCTTAATTTTCCATTTTTCTTTCTCTTCTTTGCCACTCTCCTGCTGGCTACATGTTAGAGAGGAGGTACACAAAGGAATTGTGCAAAGTTGGGAAGCAACTGGCAGGTGGGTTTGCATTTTCCCAGGTTAATTCAGTTGATGAAAAGCTGCTGTGGGTGATGTGTCATATATCAAAGGCAGGGCATCAGTAATCTTTGCTCAAGGGCACGGCTAACAGACAGATAGACGGGAGAATGAGATGGAAAAAAGCAACTCATCCTTTTCTGCTAACACCACGAAGGAGATAAAGGAAGATTTATGAGTCCTCTCGGACCACATACCAGCAAGCTGCAAACCGTATTTTTCACATGTTCCCAAAATTGGTGGTAGAAGGCAATCTGGTTGTCACTGTGTCCATCCGGCCTTTAGGAAACAATGAGCTTCTGGAAGGCTCTCACTGTGGAGTCAGCTCTTTGCTCTCTCTGCAGAGGTGCGCAGACATGTGAGTGTGGGAGGTGTGTGTGTGTGTGTGTTTAGAGAATCTGTGCGTTCTTTTAGTACATGATCTGAAGCTTAATGTTAGGGCCTCTGTAGAGTAAAAATACAAGATCACCTGCAATGAACATGGCTCTAGAGTCCCGGGGCTCAATGGTGGTGGCTCAGTGACTGAGGAAGTCTCTTATCTATTAAGACGCACATTCATAGCAGCCTTATGCTCCTGTGTCTTCTCTCTTTGTGTGTAATAAAAGGGGCAAAAGGCAGGGACGTGTTTGCTGTTTCTCTCTCCTTTTCCTGCCTCTGAGGTGAGCCCACCCCTGTCGGTTGTTTATGTGGAGTTAACTAGGAATCCTGGTTCCTGGGATTGCCTGGACTTCTTTGTTCAGGCAGCTCAGCAACTGGCCCTGGAAGGCTGTGGAATGGCTGATGGAAGTATGAAAAGGCCTCTGTATATTTCTCTTCCATGCCTTGAAAAAGGCACCTGGACTGCTCTTGTGTTGGTGACTATTGGCTTTGCTTGGCAATTTAAAAAGTATTGTAAATTTCCCTCAAAAATTGGTTTTGAATTCTTTTTGAGGCCTCTGTGGCATGCTCTGGATTTTTTTTTCTTTTGAGAAGTCCAATTAACATTCTGTGCAGAAGGCCATGATTGATGCTGCTCAGTGGTGGCTGTGTGTGCAAACCTCACTTAGACAGCTGAGCGAGATCTACAGGGCAGAGGAATTTATGGTTCCCAGAGAAGCTCACATGCAGAATGAGAAGGAGCCACCATTCCTGACCCCACTTCGTACTCACTTTGCCTGCAGCCTCAGGAATGCCCTCTGGAGCATCACATCTTCTGCCAGAGAAGACTGGCTGTTGCTTCATCATGTAATGCTCCTGTGGAAAGTATGGAATGTGTAATAAGTTATACTGGGAGCGTTCAGATTCCTCAAGGCCAGGGATGGGTGGAGAATGGTGTCTCTAGTGGCTGTACTGTGCCCTCAGAGGTGACCCTGCAAAGGAATGACTTGTCTGAGTGCTCCAAGTATCTGTCCTGATCTCAGTAGGATCAATAGTTCTGAGTTCAAGGGAGAGGATTTCTAAGACCTCTTTCTTAGGAACATCACTGGCTCATTTTGCCAGGTGGTCTTGTGGCAGGAATCATTTTCATCTTTGTAGCTGATGCATAGTAGGTCCACTGTAAATTGTTAACATCTTTAACTGGTTTAGCATTCAGCAGGATGTGGTTTGAAACAGGACACACTAGTGTCTGATTGGTTTGCTGTGCTTTCCTTGGGGCCCTAGGCAGAACTCTTGGTACTCTTGAACTTGTAGAACACAGCTTTCTACATAGAAATAGCATTTGCTGTCTGGGCTGTACATAAGCGTGTCTGCTGGTCAGGGTGATAAATGAGAGGTCATATTTACTCCTCATCCTTTGAGCCTTTTCTGGAGCTTGCTTGCCTTTGTAATTCTTTGTTTCTGATACTTCCCACACTGCCTGATTTTGCCAACAAGCTTGCCTGTCTGCTTCTTTCTGTTCAAATCAAGTTCATGTTTCCTTAATGATTGAGATGCAGTGCAGTCAGGAAGACCAATATCATTCATGCATCCAACCAATGGAAATTCAGCCAAAGGTTTTCTGTAACTTCTGTTTGAAGGAGCACTTTAAGCCTTTCACGAAAGCTATTTGGTTAGAGACTTTTCCTGATACATTTTTCTTTTCTGTCTTTGGGACCCATGAAAGATGTCAACTCCTAATCCTTAGAACCTCTAAATGCCTCACCTTGTGCAGATGTCTGTAGGATGTCCTGCGTGACTAAGGATCTCCAGATGGATTTAAAGATAGACCCCAAATGTAATGATATGTATCCATGTGAGGGGGGCAGAGCCCCACCCACAGGAGACAGAACCATGAAAATAGAGCAGATGTAAGGATGCTGGCCTTTGAGGATAGAGTCCTGTGGCCACAAGCCTGCATGCAGCAGGAGCTAGATGAGACATCGAACATATTGTCCTTAAAGCTTTGGGGGAGAGCCCATCTTGTTGATACTAATTTTAACTCCCTGACCACCAGAACTGTGGGAGAATAAATTAGTGTTGGTTTGGGCTATCAGATTTTTGTTAATTTGTATAGCAGCAATACAAATCTAATACAGAAGATTGCCCTGGTGTTGGTATTGCCCAGAAGTTGGATTGACATGTATATTGGGCAGCCCAGGTTCCCACATTGCTGGACTTTATAGGAGGGGCTGGTACAGGACAGAAACAGAGGACATTATTATACCAACACCCTCAGGAACTTAGCTGCCTTTCAGTATTTCTTGTAGTCCTACAAGAGCCTTGCAGTCCCTTCAGTGGGTTAGGGAACTGACCAGCAGGTTGTAACTCATCTGAGAGAAGAGACCCAGCTGGTAAACACTGAAATTGGGGTTTGAGTGTAACATCCCCACCCTAGTCCAGTGTCTTCTTGCTCTTTTTACTTTTGTTCATGCTCTATATTCAGTCTTCAGCCAGAGGCAAACATGTGGGTTTTTCTCTTTGTTCCCTTTCTCTGAATGTGGTCCCTCAGTCCCAGCCTCTGTTAAATTATGCTGGCTCAACCTAGAATAGATGACTATATGTCATGTCACACTACTTGGCTCTGATAGCCAGGTGGCTCTGGGAAGCCCTTTAAATATAAACAGCAACTGTGCAGTGGTAGAATGTGATTGTGTGTTGGACTATGTGTATGGGAGGGAGAAAAAGAGAACTGGAACAAACATGTGACACGATTAGAGGAACAAAGTAAAAAAGCTTTCAGGTTGTTATTGCTTGTTGTGTTTGTGGTTGTGATGGTGTGTGTGTGTGTGTGCGCGTGCGCTCACATGTGCACATCAGAGGTTCATGTCAGTTCCCAATTGTTCTCCATCTTATTTTAAAATTACATGTATTTATATTAATGTATATGTATGTAGCACATGTGTGCCATGGTGTGTGTATGGAGGTCAGTGGAGAACGTACAGAAGTCAGTTCCCTCCTTCTACTATGTTGGTCCTGGGGAATGAACTCATGCCATTCATCTTGGCGGCAAATACCGCTCCTTACTGAGCCACCTCACTGGTCCTCCACCTTAATTTTCTAGAGTGGCTGGCCAGCAAGCCCCAGGGACTCTCCTGTCTCTGCCTCTGCTGTGCCTCATTTATAAGTGTATATTGCTATGCCTGGGTTTCTTTTTAAAATGGGTACTGGGGATTGAACTCAGGTCCTCATGATTACCCAGCACATACTTTGCTGACTGAACAATCTCCCCAGCCCGTTAGGGGGTTTTGGAATGACTAATCATAGCATGCCCTATAGGCATCACCTATTTTTGGATGTGCAGTTTTTCTTATATTACCCAGTGCCTGTGATTCAGAACTAAGTGCTCAAATATGGAGCAATTTTTACTCTAAGGAGAAGTTAGATCTTAGGAGCTGAACCTAGGAACACAGGACATGTGGGTATGTTCTTTGAAACTTGTGAGGTTTGGGGGAGTGTTTAGGTTTCACAATTTGCATTCAAAAGTTTGTTTCAGTCATAACCACACACGTTACGCCATCAACACACGTGGCCATCTTTGCCACTTCTACAAGTGCTAAACTAACATAAATGGAACCAACTATGATTCATTGCTGAGATTATTATTTACCAGAAAATGCTTCCAGATCAGAAAATCATTAAGAAGTGAGAAAAATCCCTTAGTTAGGACAAGTTCTGAGCTACATGAAAGAAGTGTGTGCTGGAAGGGACTGGCCAAGCATTGGAGTTCAGGCTGAAGAGCTGGGCACTCCCATCCAGGATGCATGTGTGGTCACAAAGACAACTCCCTCCCCCAAAGCTGTGATCACTATAATTCTGTTTGGTGAAGATGTAAGTTGTCTGTACTTGGTTGTAAGCACACATACTTATTATTGACCTGTTTCTACTTTAAGGGTGATCAAGGAGAGTGAGCAAGGCTGTCTTTATTCTTAGTTTGTATGTGTGTACCTACATATGCCTGCAGCTTTGTGCTTGCATAGGTTGGAAGGAGATGTCCAATGTCTCCAGTCTATCACTCTCCTTCTCTTTTCTTGAGATAATGTCGAACAGCCAACAAGCCCAATCCTCCGGCATCCCCTATGTAGCAAGTGCCCTTCTCCACTGAGCTCTCCATAGCCCTGTTCTTAAATTTAATTTTGTCTTTATTCTCAGGGGTTTTATACATGTGTACAATGAATGTGATCGTATCTAGCTACCATTTCTCTCCCTCAGCTCTCCCATCTCCTAGATAGCCCCATGGGTACCCACAACTGTGTGGACCTTGAAACAGATACATACATACACATGACTGAAAATAATTCTATAAGAAAGAAATTGGGCTCTGGAGAACATTGGCTATTCTTTCAGAGGACTCAGGTTTGATTTCCAGCACCCACCTCTCAGGGAATCTGATGCTCTCTTCTGGACCCTGATGGTACAAGGCATTTGGGTGGTGCACATATGTGTGTGTGCGCACGCATATATATATATATATATATATGTATATATATTCACACACAAAAAATTTTTATTTATTGTCCTTTAAACTATTAACTATGTTTCTCTGTATCCTTAAGTTTACCATATTATGACAAAGGAATTAATTAAGCAACACTGGAAGTTTATTTTCTGCCACTCAGTTGAAATACCCTATTTCTGTTTGTCTTACATCACCGGTTGCTTGAGAACAATGGTTTTGAAAATATAATTAGACATTTTTAGCTGAAAGAGCCTTCTATGTGGTGGTGAAGGTTGTGCGGCATGCAAATGAACTTGCTACCTTTGAAGCACACATCTCAAATAGTTACTATCGTAATTTTTTATATGTTGCAGCCATTTTCAGACAGTGTGTGTATGGTAAAATAGAGCAAGTTGTCAGCAAAACTCTCTCCCCATAGATTTTTCTTCCAAAGAAGCCAACAAATGCTGACAGCTTCTTGAGGTGCATATATATTCAGTATATATATATATATATATATATATATATATATACTTATATTTGAATTATTCAATGGGAATAAGTATATTTTGAGTTGCTCAGTGGAAAGTAGAACCCAGTTGCTTTGGTTGGGGCTAGAGAAGTTGCAAGGGAGTGATGGAGGGATGAAATGAGTGGGTGGCTCCAGGCTAGTGAGGACCAAGCTCCTGATTCAGAGCATTTCTGTCCATTCCTCTGTGAGAGCTTCATGCCGAGCCATGCCATCGAGGAAGAGGGGACTGGATAGGAAAGTTGTGGGAATCCGGAGGAGCATATGAGCTCCTCGGTGCTGTCATTTGCTGTGGTCCGGAGGGAGATGGCTATGAGTAATGGGGTGAAGTTAAGCAGAGAAGAATTTAGGCTGGGAAAGTCAGGACAAATTTCACAATGGGAGAGTGTGTAGACCTGCCTG
The DNA here is from genome assembly GCA_028658305.1 of Pachyuromys duprasi. Lineage (NCBI taxonomy): Eukaryota > Metazoa > Chordata > Mammalia > Rodentia > Muridae > Pachyuromys > Pachyuromys duprasi. The sequence continues at coordinate 88,670,332 of CM053766.1, forward strand.
TGGGGAGGCAACAGCTGTGTTGCCACTAGAGGGGCTGGAAATAAGACTTGACACAAAGCGCAGGAAAATGGATGACAGAGAACCCTCTCTGGGGGCAGCACCATGACCTTACTCAGGCTCTTCTCTGCCTGGCTTTGGCACTGATTCAATCTCAAATGATCCAAAGGAGAGAAACAATTGCTTGGAAAATGGCCATGTGGGATAATGGCCATGAAGGATAAAGGGCATGTGCAGTAGATACTGGCTGACTTGCCTATGGGCATTACTGCCCTCCTGCCTTGTGTCTGTCTGGCTTTTGGTCCATCTGTCAATATGTCCTTCCTTCCTTTGGTCCATTGGTTGGAAAAACTGTTTCAGAATCTTTAAGTCTACAAGGAATACTGGGCTGATAGGAAAGGTCATTTCTAGAAGGAACATTGTGCTGAGATGTGGGTGAGAATTGAAGAATTGCCCAGACAGTAGGGCAACCTTTGAGAACTTGTGCCAAGAGTGTGACATGTGAAAAAGGTCATCAGGTTTGAGGATCTGAGAGGAGCTGGATGTTGCTAGTTAGGATGGGTGGAGAGACAGAAAGGAGATGTTCTGTGAGGTTGAAGAGGTAACAGGGCTCAGGTTAGGGTCTGATGGCTTATGGCTAAGAATTAGAAGTTTGCTCTAAGAGTAATGGGCATTAGAAGCTCTTTTATTTCTGTGGTCATATTCCCTTACACCTTCTGGTCCCTACTTCCTAGGGGTCATCTATGTTGTCAGACAGGTGAGAAGCAACAGGGTGTTGGTCACCAGAAGACAGGTGACAAGGTGATTCTACGAAAAGGATTTTGCCTTGGTGCTTCTGCCTTTGCCTCAGGAGGCCAGAATTTTAGGGGAAGTACATTGTGGTATAAATTAGTACCACCCAGGACAGGATCATATAATGACAATCAACTCAAGTTACAAGGCAACATGTACTAGCACATATGAGGAAACAAAAATTGTGATTGGACCTTAAAATGTACATCTATGTCTTCATACATGTGTACTTAGATATACATGCATCAACATTTTCAGATGATGTTGGAACTCTGATATAATTTTTAGAAAAGGGTAAACTATTTTTGTCCTACAAATATTCTCACAAACTTACATATTAGAGCCATCTGTTTTATAGTTCATACTTGGTCTTATGGCTTGTACAGTCATAACAGATTTTTATTTTTATAAAACTAAGGCTCTGTAAGTTTTAGAAGATCACTTTAATCCTTCAATATTTCAATGTTTCATAAAATTCTATTATCCTTAGCCCATTTGGAGTGATTCCAACACTTGGAAGGCTGAAACAGGAAGATAGTAAGTTCAGGCCTAGCCTGGTATAAATAATGAAACCATGTCTCAAACATACATACACACACTCTCTCACACACACTGTTATATTCTGAATTTTTGCTTTTTTGATAGGCTCCAGTGTACAAGGTTAGAGCATTCATTGAACCCCTCTCCATCACTCCAAAATCTTTTGCAGAAAATTTTGGTTTCATTTTGTAGTTGCTTCACATTGAGCCATTGGTATAACATTTGTCTGTCAGCTGGGGTTAAACCATTGCTACAAGTGCCAAGAATGGACACAACTTGCAAGGGCATTTAATGGGAAACAAGATGTCATTTGAAATTGCATATATTCAAGTTATGATGACTGTAGTCTCCCTGATTAAACCCCAAACTGAAATTTCTTGAGAACAATATTTATAAAAAATTTCTCTTTATTAAGATGTAAATAACTTTGTGTCTACCTTTGGAAGGACACAAAGGGTTAAAAGAAACCAGAGAAGCCCCCCCCCAAAGGTTGATATATGAGGGTTTCAATTCCAAGAAAGGAAGGTACACTTTACCCCCACCCCACCCCATCCTGTGCTCTTCTCTTGTGGTGAGTTTCCTCATTTCTTTTGTTGTTGCAGGGTAGGGAAATTAATCAGGGTTGCATGGTTTGGCCAATTTTGTCTTGAAAGCCCTTGGGATTTAGAGTAAGTAGATAGGTATGGGTTAAGTTAATAGAAAGAAAATAGAAACTTCTCATTTTGCTAAAATAAATTTGTTCCAGAGATACTGCGAATGTTTAGATTCATTTCACTGCATGCTCAGCTCTGTTAACATTTTAGGCTAGAAAATTCTTGGTTGTGGAGGGGGCTGCCCCATGTACTGAAGGAAGGATGTGTTGCAGAGTCTCTGGCCTTGGGTTTCTAGACACTGCAGTAACAATTGCTTTGTAACGATCCCAGTCACCGTAAGTCCCTTAGGGATCAGCCACGGATCTCAGAGCTCTGGCAAGGGAGAGGTTGTAATGGACCAAGTGGAGAAGGTCATGATCACTTCTGGTCTTCACTACATTGATGACTTCTGAAATGCATGCAGCCCATGGCGCGTGGAGGAGGGAAGTTTCTGGGGCAAGCTGGAGCAGGTCTTAATGAGAAGCTAGCTTGAAGCCTCAGAGCTTCGAATCCTCTGGGACTCCATGAAGCTGGCTGCAAGAACCCTGGAAAAGAAGGCTCAGAAAATTTTCCATGCCTTTGAGCTGAAGGAACTCCATGTTGATTGGAACTCATCCTTCCCCCTGCAAATTAGATTTGTTTTAGCTGTAAGCCATTGTTAAATTGCCTCTTCTACAGTAAATACCATCTAGCCTTCTCATAGCTTTCTAAGTAAGCCTCATCCTTTGGGTCCAGTTGAAACCCCAGCACTGGGGCTTCCTCAGCTATGCCTTGGCTCGAATGAAGTTCTTCTTGATCTCACTTTCAATCTTGCTTACTTCAGTTGTATGGATGGCATTTAATTCCAGTGTGGACATTTAATCAAAGATAACTTTGTTTCTTTATTTTAAAGTGACGGGAGCCTCTTTACCTCCTCAGTGTAAGATCTTCTGAGGCTTAGCCTGTCTCTCTCTTTTATCGTCTAATAGATTTTCTAGCACATACTTAGTAAATTTTGAGCAGTTGAAGTCAGTTGGCTTGCTCATCCCTCACCCTTGTTTAACCTCCCAGATCTCTCAACACACTCCAGCCCTTTCTTTTTAAATAGTCAAGGAGACAGCCAGTTGTTTGACAGTTCCTCAGACATAAAAATAATTTAACTCACACTTAATTTTTATCAGGAGGCAAGTTTAATATTGTCAAGGATTAAATTTTTATTTTTAAGTTTTTACATCCTGTTTCTCTTAATGTCATTTTGGCTTCAAAGGATATAATTCTGAAATTATGAGTACCGTTGGACTTGTTACTATTTCTTCCTTTGTGTATATAATGTTTCAAAAGCTGTTGATGGCTAAATGTCATTTTTATACTTTTTGGATTCGTAACAGTTCAAATTCATTCAAAAACAATTAATAATATTATGTATCTTAGGAATAGCTGTCATGTATCTGGTGGATATGACATATTGTTAGATATTTTAAGCTGAAACTTCTGTCTGCAGGCCAAGTTTAGCAAGACAAGGAGCAGGCTGTTTTATAGATGAGCAGAAGGATAGAGAGTGCATTTGTGAGAAAGCTGAGTGCCGTAGCACAACCATGCTTGGAAAACATTGTGGCTCCCCTGCTCATAAATAAGTAAATAAATAAATAAATAAGCCAATGCTCAGTAGCCTATCTCATACTTTTTTTTGTCTTTGCTTTATTTATGTCTGCTTTTCTTCTGCAAACAGGAGGGCCACCTGACAGCTTCAAGAGAAGATATTACCACTAACTATAAACCACGAGGCAGCGTTCCCAGATTCTTGAGAGATGCTTTTCCAGCTCAGATGGATTGGCTCTTTGATTTTTTAGAACTGAAACAAGGATGGCAACATTCCATAAAGGGTCATCATTTTCAAGACAAGGGGGGGGGGTCCATGCTGGAAGGAAGCTTGGCTAGCAAGAATGATGTCAGCTGTGGGAGGGGCTGGGGAGGATACCTGGCTTCGGGAGTCCACTGGGATGTTCTAGTCAGTTGGAACTGCTGATCAGCTTGCCCTCCACAGATATGAGGGCCTTCTTGAGTTTCTTCTTTGGAAATTTCCTAGAGCCCCATACTTGTGCAATGAGGAAGGCAGCTATTGAGGGTATTGGATTGGTCCAGTAATATTTTTCTGTTATTATTTTGTGTGTGTGTGTGTGCGTTTGTGTGTGTGTGCAGCTCATGAGCTAGCCAGTGTATGTAGAGGCCAAAGGAAAACACCTCAGGTACCATCTGTTAAGATGAAAACAAACAAAAGTCAGGGTCCTTCACTGGCCTGGGGCTTGCCAAAGACACTGGGCTAGCTTTCTAGATAGTTCCAGGGATCTGCCTGTCTCCACCTTCCCTGCTCTTGCAAGTGTATTCTATCTATTTCCCTTTTCTCATGAGTTTTGGGGCACAAAGGGAAGTCCTTTCACTTGTGAGGCAAGTGCGCAACTGAGTGGGCTAGCTTACTAGCCCTTCTTCTTATTATTTTATAGAAGAACGAAAGGTTGAGCTTCTGTATCTTTCAGTTTGTCCCAAACAAGCACCAGTGATTTTCCTCCTGTGAGTTGTTAATGATACAACTCACCATGTTGTGACAGTGTCCCATCCTCAGGTATCAGGGAATTCTTCCAGTGGTAGAGACAGTGAGTCATGATGTCCCATGTGGGTCATTAGCCACACATCAGAAAGATCCTGGCCTTCCAGTCCTCCTACCATTTGTGAGTCACATACAGGAAGAGGAAGGGAAACAGCCCTGGATACTCTCTGTTTGATCAGTTCCATGGAGAACTTGGTAGCTCCATGAAGCTGTCTTCATGTCCCTACCCCAGGTCTTTGGCACCATCTATGGTAGCAAATTGCTGGCTGTCTTGAATGGATTTCCTCTCTGTGAAGTTCAGAGACGGTATATACAGTGGGAAGATGACAAGTTCATCCCTCCGTGTTGTGTGCCAAAACAGAAGAATGGGGTGGTGATCTTGTTCTTAAGGATTCTATCAGCCCTACAGGATGCGAGGGGTTGTACTAGCCATGCATCCCCTGCTGAGATGCAAGCACAGGAAGATTCCGATCTGCTTCCAAACTGGCCTCTTTGCCTTTGCTATTGATGTGGTGAGCTCCTCCAAACCCCAAGAAGAAGCATGGAAGCAGCTCTTCAGAACTTAGGCAGCTATTCATGGACTGAACAGCTTACCTAGTGCTACTGAGATGTCCCACTGTGAGAAAAGCATCTTGGGAAAGGATGGAACAGGGGCTACCTGGCTCTGCTTTCTCTTTCATCATAGAATTGATCCCTGAAGAACTTTCAAAGATGCTGTAGCCCAGTGGGTCTCAAAGTTTTTGAGGGTACATTGTGGCAGGATGGACCTGGTTCTATCCTTAGAACTGTTTTCTTTTATTTTCTCATCTATTCCTTCCTCCTTCCTTTCTTCCTTCCTTTTTTCCTCCCTCACTCCCTCCCTTCCTTCCTTTCTTCCTCCCTCCCTTCCTTCCTTTTTTCCTCCCTCTCTCCCTCCCTCCCTTTCTCCTTCCCTTCCTTCCTTCTTGCCTTTCTTTGTTTCCTTTCTGCTCCCTTTATTCCCCCCCCCCCAATTCTCTCTCTCTGAGACAGGGCTTCATTAGGTAACTAAGCATACTAGACTTAATCTCATAATCCCCTTGCCTCAGCTTTCTAGGCGTTGTGTGTATAGGCCACCGTAGTCAGCTAGATCTGCTGGACTTGACTTGGAAAAGAAAAAGTTATATAACTGTCAACACTAACAAAATGTAATTTCACTATTTCACAAAGTGGGGAAACTAAAGTTTATGATCCAGAAAGGGCTTAAGACAGAAATTTAGGCATAGGCATAGTCTCTCTTTTCTTTGGTTATACTCTTACAATATTTTCTGTGACCTTTTAAATATATATTCGTATGTATTTATTGTATGTGTACATGTATGTGTGTGTGTGTGCCTGTGGACATCAGAGGGTAACTTGTGGGAGTTGGTTTTCTCCTTCTACCTTTTGGGTTCTAGGGCTGGAACTCAAGTCTTCAGGCCTGGCAGTAAGCATCCTTACCCACTGAGATATTTAGTGACATTCAATGATGTTTTGGTATTCATATTCTTATTAGTTATTAGAGACGGCTTCCCCTAAGCACAGTAATTGTGTACTATAAGTAGGGAATGGCCAGCTGTATTTTATACCGTGGGTCAGCAAGAAGAAAAGTTCCTATCTTCTCTTTGCATATCTTTTGTGAAAACAACTTAAACAGCACCTGTTTAAACCTTGCCATAGAAATGCCTGGAAGGTAAACAGTTGGTTCTGGAGCAGCTAAAACATGGCATTGTTTCACATGGCAGCCATTGATGCTTGTCTTTAATTATGGCCGTGCTGTCAACCCCTGAAGTCCCTGCTCTTTGTTGTAGATCTGATATGATGTCTGAGGTTTTCAAAGCTGCAGAGATGAAAGCATCTCCAGTCAAATATTGCTCATTCTGATATGCCTAAGGAAGGAGGAGGGCCCTTGCCCATGGGGGTTGCAGAGCTGGGAGAGAACACAGGTGCCCCACTTTTGATGACCGCCTTGAGTGGGGCATCCTGGTTAATTCTGTTCATGGTGGAGTAGGGCCAAAGCTGGAGGACACTAGAATGATTTATTTAGTAATGGTAAACAAGAGTGAGGATGGGCAGCTGAGCTTTGCTGCACAAGTGAAGAGCTGGCTGTCACCACCACAGCCAGTTTATACGTTAAAGCTATGAGGCTCCAGCTGACCTAGCAAGGATTTCTGGGTTCCATCGCTAGCCGCTCCTGTTCCTTTTGTCGTCAATTGGATTTAGCTTTGCATTCTTACATGCTGCCACTATTTAGACCATTAATGTGGGTTGGACTCATCACAGACCAAAGGCATCCATTTAAGGGCTTATTCTCACTAAGGGGTTATGTCCCATCCACAGCTTTTAACTTCTGCAGCCTTTCTCATTGCATTTATCTCTGGGAGCCTATTCCCTGCTCCTACAACAGCTCTGTTCATTGCAGAGGAGGCATGCAATCCTCCTTCTCAGCTATTATCCTGTCCAGTGTTTCTCTTTCCCATCACATCTCTTCTTCCCACCTAAGAGGCATGGTTGCTCTCATGCTACAGGCTTGGGCACTAGAGCCAGGCTTGCAGGATTTGAATTGTAGCCTTGGAGCTCTGTAGTTTGCATTTCACTTTCCTCTTGGTGAGATGCTGATGACAGTGGTGCCTGTGTTGCAGAGTTGTGAATATGGAATTAATTGGTAGGTAAAACACAGCACAGAGACCAGGCAGGTGTTATAAGCACCTATTGCATATTTATATAAAACATACATTATCTAATGTATACTCTATGAGATACAGCATACAATTTAAATATTCACACAACCATAAGAGCATGTTTTTGTTGTTTGTTTTATTTTGCTTTGTGATATAGCTATCAGAAATCAGATAATAATAGCTTTCTTAGCTGATTTATTTCTGGGGAAGACCACCAAAACCCCAAAGTGGAGATGAACCCTACCTCTTATGGCCAGTCTTAACTGCTTCAACTTTTGCCCTCTCCTGTTACTGTGTGACTGTACCAGCTAACTGATACTTGCTCATTCATTTGTGGACTGTCATTCTATTGAGAACTGTCATTGGGAACAGTCATTGGGAACAGTCTTTTGGGACTGTCATTCATGGGAACACCCTGGCTCCTGTGTTTCCCCACAGTCTTTCAGAGCTGGGAGGGGGAACCCCTTTGCCACTTTAGCTTCCTGCTGACTCCTCTGAGGTTTGCAGAAGTAGGATGACACATTCTTACCTTCAGAGAGTTTTCAGTCAAACTGGAGGAATGAAATGAACTCTGGAAATACTTAAGAGCAGAATTCAGTTGGTTGCAGACATCAGGCTGTCTCCCCACTGTGCCATGGCTGTTCCCAAGGAATAATTTTAGTATATAAAAGGATAAACTATGGGAAAAAAAACAGAAGAGCTGAGGAAATAGTTGAGTCAGTATAGCAGTTTGAATGAAAACGTCCCCAGTAGGCGTAGATATTTTAACACTTGGTCCCTAGTTGGTGGTGCTGTTTAGGGAAGGTGTGAGGAAGTGTAGCCTTGCGGGGGGGAGTGTCACAGGGGATTTGTGAGTTGAAAGCCTTGAGCCACTGTCCAGTTGGCTTGCTCTGCTTCATGCGTGCACTTGAAGATGTGAGCTTCTAGCTTCCTGCTCCTCCTGCCATGCGTCCCCTCCTCTTAGCCTTCTGGGACTGTAAACCCAAACAAACCACTCCTTCTGGAAGTTTATTCATTCATGGTGTTTTATCATAGCAGCAGACAAGTCACTAAAACACTAATTTTTAAAGCGCTCACCTTGTAAGCATGAAGACCAAAGTTCCAGCCCCAGCACCTATATGAAAAACCAGGCACATTGGTGTGGGCTTATAATTTCAAGGCAGGAGATGTATAACCAGACAGCTCCTTGAGACTTATGTGTCAGCTGTTCTAGCTTGCTTGGCAAGCCCCAGGTCCCAGTGAAAGACCCTGTCTTGAAGAAAGGAAAGTGGACAACACTTGAATATCAACAACCAAGGTTATCTCTGGCCTTACAGTTACATGCATGTCCACATGCACAAACACAGAAATGCACACACACAAAAATGGGCATGCATGTATTTGTGAATACAAGTACACACAGTTTGGAAAACAAAACCAAACCTCCTAGAATGGCCTCTGCACCAGAGGTAGTCGAGACTAGGGCAAAAGGTGGCAGCTTCATACTCATTCAGCTCACCTTACCCCAAGAGGGAAGAAGATGCAGATGACACATGTTAGCCTCCCTGGTAGAATAGACTTCCTGTCTTCTGGTAGCTACTGCAAAGGGAAAAAACTCAGCTCAACATGAATCTATCAAGCTTTAATTCTCCCACTGTGAAAAGGTCTTAAAGTAAAGTAGCTAGGGCTCTGTGATAATATGTGACATTCTAAGGTCCCATAGCCATAGAGTTTGTCGAGCTTAAAAATGTTATCCAAAGTCAGTATGACTCTAAAACCTTGAATTCTTTCCATTTTTGCAAGAAATGGGCCCTGGACTATTTTTCTTGGTTTATTTTTGGATAAGTTTAGCTAGAAAACATTTACATTTGAGCCCTTTCCTCCTGTCTCCCACCCCAGTAAAAGCAAAAACTACTATCATCTCCCAAGGGAACCATAGAGAAAACAGTGATTCTATCAGCAAAAGTCTCTTTCCACCACCCAGGGAAAAAAGGGCTTCCCCCCGTTTCTTCCCCCCCGCTCCCCCCGAAACTACTTGTAGTCTGTCCAAGCAAAGCTTTAGGAGAAATTTCTAGGATGGTCAGCAAGAGCAAGCCTAAAAGGCTTTTGAGCAGAAGTCTGAAGGCAAACAAAAACATGGCCAGTGAGATCTGGGCCTGCAAGGAGTCTTAATTGCAGAGCTAGGCCTCTGCTGATGGCGTTTCTCTGCCGTCGGAGCAGATTAAGCCTGAAGTCGAATGCCACAAGCTACCTTCATTTCCAGCTCAACTCACCTGCCCAGTGAGGGCCAGTATTAGGCAAAGTAGCCACTCCTGCTTCTGACTGGATAAAGGTGCTGATATCGTGTTGCCCTGGGCATGAGACCTCCATGGTGACCTTCTTCGGAAATGTGGTCTTTGACGGTAAAAACTGCTTAAGGATCTTGAGGTGAGACCATAACTGGGTTTAGAATGGGCTGTAAATGAGTTGGGTGGTCTCTTCATTACAGAAACAGACCGATGAGCCATGCGAAGACAGAGAGTGCAGTTGTGTAACTACAGGCTGAACAATGCTGGGAGCCACCTGGAGCTGGAAAGGCCAAGGAGGGGCACCCCTCTAAGGCTTTGGTGGAAACATGGCCTACTCACATCTTGACTCTAGACTTCTGGTATCCATCAAAGTGAGAGAATGCACTGATCTTATTTTAAAGCCGCCCAGTTAAAGGTTTGTAATGGCATGTTTTAAAGGCTAGGCTCATGAGTGTCTCATAATCCTTTTTCTGTACATTGACCAGAGCCCAAATTAATGACCATTAAACAGTATTTGATAAACATGTGTTGCCATCTAGACCATTTGTATACTATAGCTCTAATACAGGGAACAAGGGAGAGAGGATTAGAATAAAGATCTTCTCCCTTTAGAGATATTCCCTGCAGCTTCCAGGCAGATTCTACCATCACAGCATGTCATTCAGGACAACAGTAGCCAGAGTCAGCAAGGGCAGGCAGGGAGCCTGAGGACATAGCTCTGTACACCTCACGAGGCTATGCGAGATACACACCAGAGTCCACAGGAATGCAGTGGTGGGGCCAGGCAGAAGAGCAAATCAGGCCACAGAAATCCATAGGCGATGAAACCAGCAGTTCCTCGTGGTCCCTGTCATGTGGTTGATCAGATACTGTTCAGAGCAAGTCAGCATCCCTGGCCCCTCTAGAGAGGTGTTAGGATGCTATTTTCTCTCCCTCCCCTCGTCTCCACTTTCTATCAGAGTAGGTGCTCAGCAGATGTTTGTTGTGTGTAACTCATTGTGGGAACGAGTGACACTTCTAGAGCATGCTCCATATAATAGCGACTTTAAGTTCACATTCCCCATTGCCAGAAGGTGTCATCTTGTATTCCAGGCTGTGACTTGGATTTCACCTTGTGCTTGCTAGATCATGGTGAGATCTCAGACCTCCATGCCTGTCAGCTAGCACTGTTTCTTCTAAGTACATACCACTTCCTTTTCTCTTTTCTTTTCTTTCTTTCTTTCAACTTTTATTATTCTGTTTGTATAAGTGTTTTGCCTGCCTGGATGTATTCGCACCACATGTGTGCTTGTAGCCCACCAAGGTCAGAAGAGAGCATTGGATTCCCTGGGACTAGAGTCACAGACAATTGTAAGCTGCCATGTGAGTACTGGGAATTGAATCCAGATCCTTTGAAAGATTAACAAGTACTCTTAGCTCCTGAGCCAACTCTCCACACCCCTGCCTTTATTTTTTACTTGGTGATGGTTGTAGAATTTTCTCAAATGTGGATCACCTTTCTTTTCAGCCTCCTCGTTGTCCTTGTACTTAGATAATACAGTAATATTGAAATATTTTTCTTGATCTGTTCCCTCTCCTTGAATGAATATTGCATCCTCACTCATTTTATTGCCCAGTGCTTGGGTCAAAATAAACATCTGATATATTTTTGATATGGGAAAAAAAAGGTAGCTTGCACTAGGCACTCATTATAGGCAGCTATGGAAGCAACTACTACAGTACCAAGTAATAAGAGATGATATTACAATTGCTGATTAGTTAATTGACTATTGGTTTTGATAGAAAGAAATGATGATGAGTTCAGTGTATGAGTTCAGTGTTGAACATTAGGGGCAATAGCAAGTCTTTTGGTATCGATTCCAGCTTTATAAAGGACTCTGATGTTAATGCTCTCCTGTGTTAGGATTGCAACTTTGCATCCTTTGTTGGGCACCTGCCCTAGGCTGTTCTCAGCAAACCAGCGAGCAGCAATGGGGAGAGGAGAAGGTGGATGGACGTTCCCCTCCCACCACTATAAGCCCTGCCTGGCTAGAAGGTGGCCTCTTCAGCCTCCACGTCTCCCACTGCTAGGAGGCTCAGCTGGAGTCATCCCCAAATCCTCCTTGGAGCCTACCCTGTCACAGGTCTCCCTGAATCTCACTCAGATGGGGAAATAGGATAGACAGCAGGAGCAGATGAAGACGGCTTGCTGAGACAGTTACGTTTTGTTCCTGGAAGTGATTAATTATGAGGCTTTGTGATACTGCGTGTCACAAAGCTCCTCCCCTAATCCATGATTTCCCCTTTCCCTGAAACTAATATTATATATATAAGAAATAAGAAGCAAAATAATTCTGCTACAAGGATATATATGGTGTTGATCAAGGCCTACATATGCCTAAAATAAATTAAAAAAATTTTCTTTGGCTTTGATTTTGGTTTTTCTGAGGCAGTTTGTGTAGCCCTGGTTTTCCTGGAACTCACTCTGTAGACCAGGCTGGCCTTAAACTCACAAAAATCTACCTGCCTTTGCCTCCTGAGTGCTGGGATTAAAGAATGTGCTACCACTGCCTGGCTGAAAACCTGATGTGTGTGTGTGTGTGTGTGTTTAAGAGGATCATTTTATCTTTTTTTGCTTATGTTCCTGTAACTTTCTGGTTGTCTTTTGTTTCTCTCTTTTTCCATAGCAGGTAGCTATTCCCTTTAAAATGTTTTAATGGATGTTTTTTTTTTCCTCCCACGAACTTCTCTATTTTGTATTTTGCCAGTATTTCTCACGAGGCAGAAGGGAAGCCATTCTCTTTGACCCATAGCCATCTTGGATCCTGTGAGGCAGGGTGAGGGAGATGTTCAGCCCTAGGTTTGGGGACAACACACACCCAATTTCTTCTAAATTCTAATCCCTGGCGCCCATGTGTGTCCAAGCAGGGCCAAGGTGTAACAAGGAGACTTTTGAGAAGAGAGCTGGGGTGAAAATATAGACAGGTGTGCTTTGATGACTGGGAGGAACGGGGATCTGGCTGGGAGACGGAAGCCCTCATTCGCTGCAAACCTTTAGCCCTAGCCTACATGTGTGTCTTTCTATTTTGTTCTAATCTCCCTTGTCCCCAGAGCTGTGGCGTACCTGCTGTTGCTCTTGTGCCTCTTGCCAACAGTGGCATCTGCTCAGTGTAGCCATCAAGAATTTGAATGTCAATATCTTTGCCTTGAAATGAATGGAAAAGTATTTGTCACTCAGCGGCAATCATTCTTCAAATAAAAGGTTAGCCAGACAGGGCCCTTAATCAAAGAATCGGTCTTTTCTGTCAGCAGTGCCTTTTAAATAGCAATGATGAAGGCTGGCTGTCAGGGTAGAACTTGATGAGCGAGATGATTGATCTGCATAAATCATTTTCTTTTAACATTGTCAGTGAAGAGTAAATTGGTGGGACATTTTGGGTATTAGCTGTGTTGAAATTAATATGCAGTATCCTAGGTGTGTCCCTGCTCTTAGTCCTCATAAAAGGAGGTGGAAATTAAAAGGGAGGCTTTGGAGTGTGCATTGTTCTCATAAGAAAGTTGCGCCGTTCTTAGTGCTGTGGTCATCATCTTGCATGCTAAATTCAGAAGTTGACTGTGTAGCGCATTTTACAAGCTCTGAAAAGAATCTAGTTAATTTGGGAATTAGCTAGAGTCAGTAGCGTTTAAAAACCAGTAAATCTGTGAAGACTCACTCCTCCCAGAGGGTGGGGGAAAGAGAAAAGAACCTAGCAGCGGTGCCTGGCATTACAGGGTGGGGTGTCTTTCCCCATTGTGCTGACATAGAAATGGCCTTGGCTTGAGCATTTGGTGGAAACCCATGAGTTGGCTCTTCTAACTAAATCTCTTTAGCCACAAGGTAAATATTAACCTTCTCAAGTCTGCCTCTTGGAAGTATGTTTCTAAAATTATACTTCCATTCATGACTTCTGGTGAATTTGTTTTGGGTGCTAAACAGAGTCATGGTGATGGACGTGCATTGAATTGCCTGGTACCTGTGAACAAGTACCCAATAAATTTTCTTGCTTTCTTTTAGCTAAGAAAAATGCCCCAAACCTAGAATAGCCACTAAGATGTTAATACCAAGAATGTGTTCATGTGTTAGGATACACAATACATACATTTTGTAGTTAAGCCTTTTAATACAGTTCCTTATGTTGTGGTGACACCCACAAAATTATTTAGTCACTACCTTGTAACTATAATTTTGCTGTAATATGTAAATATCCGATAAGCAACCCCAAAGGGGTAGTGACTCACAGGTTGAGAACCTCTGCTTTAGATTGTGAGCCTGAGTCCATCTTGTTCATCTTTAGAATGAATAAGTAAACTTATAGGTAATGTAGCATGATGATAAAAAAACTGCACTGAGGGGGCCAACATGCTGAAGTTTGGTCCCAGGTCTTCACCTCAGCTCCTGTCAGGGTAGATAATTGCCTCCCTGAGCCTGGCAGTAATATCTCTTCATTCAGTGTTAGGATGAGTGAATTAATATATAAACACCATAGCTTGTAAAAAATAGTTTCTCGTAAGTACATGCTAATTATGATATGATACCCTAAAAAAAAACTTACTGGTTAAGCAAGGGTGCTGGCTGGTTAGTTTTTTTGTTTTGTTTTGTTTTTTGTTTGTTTGTTTTTGTTTTTTTAACTTGACTCGAGTTAGAGTCGTATGGTGAGAGGGAACTGAGAAAATGCCTCAGCAGATTAGCTGTTAGGCAAGTTTGTGGAGCATTTTCTTGATTAATGGTTAATGTAGAAGGAACTGGCCCACTGTGGGCAGTGCCAAATCTTTGTAAGGGATTCTGGGTCGTACAAGAAAGCAGGCTGAGCAAGCCATGGAGAACAAGCCAGTAAGCAGCATTTTTGCATGGCCTCTGCTTCAGCTCCTAACTCCAATTCTTTCCTCAAGTTCCTGCCCTTATTTCTCTTCGTGTTGGGCTGTGACAAGGGCATGCAAGCCAACTCAAACTGTTTTCTCCACAAGTTGGTTTTGGTTAGTATTTTGTTACAGGAACAGAGACCCAATCCAGAACATCAAGGAAGAAAATGCTGAAAATCAAGTGGGTCAGATGTGATGAAGGAAGAAACACAATTAGACATAGAGGTGTGTTGATGGAGGTACATTAGAGTGAAGCTCAGGGCTGTTTTAGAGTAATGTCCTTGCCAGAGCCGTTCGGGACCAGGCCATTCTAGATGCTCCCATGTGACAGCTGGGGAGTCACTCTTGTGGTGACTGACCCATATGCCCACCGTAGGAGTAAAGTGTGCCTGAGATGGTCTTGGGTCTAAAACTGGCACACAGCAGCTTGTCATCTTTAACTGGCTTATTAAAAGTTTTCTTAACACAGCACCTCACTGAGAAACTAGTTCCATGCCAAGTAGCTCTTAGTTGTGTACTGAAAGAAAAGGAGCTCCATCTGCCTGCCCAGGTTTTTCTTGAGCGTCCTGAAGGGACAGCCCACAGCAGCCTCTCCTTGTGGCATGTGGCCTGGCCATGAAGAAGTTTCTGTGACTTGTGTGGCTGGAGAGGGAGCCTCTGGTCCTCAGATAGTCACACTACCTCCATTCGTTCTTGGGGGTTTGCAGTGTGCAGGGCTTGGTTTTGGCTTAGTGGACTGGTTGTGCTCAAGCTCTCTCTCCCTCCTCCATCTTCTGCACTTACCCCATGTCAGGGATTTAGTTTCTTTCTATATGTGCAGTTGCCATAAGACAATTCCAGAACAGTGTTCACCAGCCCTCATGATTCAGGGAATGCCGTTAAAGGTATCCAGAGTCCATGGGGCTCTCTCCATTCTCAGGTGGGCCAGCAAAAGAGCTCTGAGAGCTCACCCACCTCTGCTCCTGGGGATGCTACATCAAACATTATGTGCGGTTGCTGCGATGTTTTCTGAAAGAGAGTGTGAGGCATGGTGACTACATACCAGGAGAATTCTTTAAAGTGTGCATTCTGCTGCTTTGGCTTGTACTGTTCTTGGGCTACCAATGTGCTAATCCTGTATTATCAGACTCCTCGCTAATTCTGTCTCTATTCAAAGAACCATAGCCTGGGCTATCTGTCTGGCTACTTTATAGATTTTAGTCACGTTCGTTGTGATGTTTTGCTTAAGATTAATTTCAGGTGATGAAGATTGAAACAAGGTGTTTAAAAACACCTTCAGTGTTTAATTCATAGAAAACTATCAAGAGAGATTCAGTCTTCTTTATCGTATATAAAACATTAACCTAAAGCCAATGATGTTTTCTTTTTATATAATAATTTTTAGTTTTGAAATTATAATACATCACTTCTCCTCTTTCCTTTCTTCCCTCCAACCTTTCTCCCATTTATCCCCTTGCTCTCTTTCAAGTTCATGGCTTCTTTTTAAAAATGTTGTTTCACACACACACTCACACACACACATTTGCTGAGTTTGTGCAATGTTACTTATGTATATAGGATTTCAGGGACGACCATTTGGTATTAGATAACCAAATGGGGGCATGTCTCCCTGAGTTAGACTATTCCTCCCACTCTCAGCATTCCTTGGTTACCTGCAGCTCTTTGTCTAGGGTTGATGCTTCACAAGCTTTCCCCCTTTCTTGTCTGTTGGAGTCATCCTAGTTCAGGCTTTGTTTTGGCAGCCATGTTGATGAGACTTCATAGATGTAGCTTCTCTGACATTTCTAGGAGATATAATCTCACAGCAAACTTCCTGTTCCTCTGGTTCTTACAACCTTTCCACCCCCCTCTTCTGCAATGTTCCCCGGGCCTTATTTTCAGAACAGTGTTGTAGATATATCAGTTGGGACTAGGCACCACATGGTCTTTGATTCGCTACCAAGAGTAGTTTCTTTGATGGAAAGAAGAGGCAAAAAAAAAAGGTTAAGAGTCAAATGACTGGGTACTTGATAAATGATTTGGGTCAGAACTACACTTATCTCTGAGTATAAGAGCAGTGGGCTTCCACCAACTCTGTCTCTTCATTATTTTTAAGGGACCCCCTCTTGTTCAGGCCCCTATGGTCTTGTTTTTAAGATTCTGCAAGATGCCCAGATGCCTAGCATGCATCCTTTTAATACTTGTTGATGAATTTATGAATGAGCACATGTGGACTGTCCTCTTCTCCTTGCTACCTCTTCATTCTCTTGGAGCATTGGATGTGCTCTACACATCTTTAGGTATATACAACTCATCCTTTTAGAACATAACATCTCTAGGAACAGGGAGCTGTTTTTAGCGTCATGTCTGCAGCATATAGTTTATTCTTGGGTACCAGGGATATAGAAAGAGCCTCATGACTTGATGCAGTCTACAAAGCTGATCCCCAAATGGCCTTGACTATTATTTTGTGGAAGACCGAAGAATGAGTCAGCAATTGACTTTTCACTGTCGCCCTTGGTGTGAACGTTGTGGTCTCCTGAGGGAATGTGACAGATACCCCTTTAGATATTTATCTGTGGTCTCCCTGAGGATATTTTAAGCCACCAGCTTACTACTGTCATCCCTCTTTGATGATACCTCCGGGTCTAGAGACTTGAGCTGCTCTTGTATATTTTGTCTCTAGCCTATGCTAGGGGGCTCAATACTCTATTGTCTTTTTCTTTGTTTGTATCTCTATTGTTCCTTGACTGGGACACTTTAATAGGAATTCTCTGAGCTTTTCCTGAGTTGAAAGCATCAGCCTGACTGTACCACCCATGCTCTCTCCCACACACTGGTGTGTATTTCCCCTAAGCTTGTCGCAGGAGGCCTGCATGTCTCATTTGTCCAGAATTCCTCTTGTTTCCTGGAGAACTTGGCTGGTTTCCAGCCTCATATTTTATTTTTCAGGATGTGCTCAGGGCATCAATTTGTAACTCACTTGTGTGGATAGGATTTCCCTGCCAGGCCCTGATTTTCCTCACTCCCCTTTTACCTCCGTGGGGTGGACATACTCTTATTGAAACTGGCAACCCCAAATCAAGTGCCTAGTCATTTGGCTCTTAACTTTTTTGCCTTTTTCATTTGCAAATAATAATGAAATAAAGCCTTTTCATTGTGGAAGATACAAGTAATGGAGTTGTGACAGTGTGGGCTGAAGCTGTGGGTGTTAATTAGGTAGCAAAGGCTAGTAATCTCAAGGGCCTCTGGCCTCCTGTGGCCTCATCCTCTGCTGTCACTTTCATTTCTAAGTTGCTGTCATGGTTCAAGGTAAGTGACAAAGTGACAGTCACCATGCTCACATGGCAAGCAAGACGAAAGAAGGAGCAGAAAATAGAAAGCTTATGTTACTGTCTGTCTTAAGCTCAAGGAGAGTCAGGTTTGTCTGCGCCATATGGTTCTGCTAGTCTTCACCAAAGTCAGTGCATTCTGGCTTGGGAAAGTCAAGTTTTCCCAGGACAATCTCCAATACAGTTGGGCTTGGATTAGCAGTTGAAATTGGCCACAGAAAGAGAATTTGTACCCTGGAGATTAGCATGAGAGGAAATTGATTGTTAATCATTAGTTAGCTTCAGGGCAGGCTGGAGAACGCACTCTTGAAATTGCCACAATGCCACCCCACATAAAGTCAGGCTTCTGTTGCCGTTGAAAAAAGGAGAGTGGGTAAGCAGAGTTTCTTTTGCCTGTTTTTCTTCTCTTTGTACTCCACAGCACGGATTTATTCCCTGTAGTTAGTATCTCCACTTTTGACTCTGTCAAATTCTGCAACAGTAAGCTATTTTTATATGCATCTTTCTGCATGTATGCTAACTGCTTCTTTGAGCAGACTGTATTTTCTGGGTCTACAGCTCAAGGTTATGAGTTTTTTGTCATGTGGTCTATTTCTTACTGGTCTGTTATTGTGGTCATGGATTTAGAACCAGACACACCGGATATGAGCAGTTAACCTGGTACTTCTGAGCTGTGTGGCTTTGGCACAATGATTTAACCTCTCTTAAGTCTCCAAGTTACCCCTGTGAAATGGGAGATGGAAAAGGCAGGCATACAGTGAAGCGAGATTGTGACTACAAGAGACCCACTTCAGATGCATGCACACTGTAGGCCTGCACTAAGTGGCAATTGTGTGTGCGTGCATGCATATATGTACACACAACATAAAGAGAAAACAAAAACACAAAAACCAGATAAAATGGTACATAGCTGTAACCCACAAACTCTGGCAGCTAACACAGGAGGATCCTGAGCTTGAATCAAGCCTGGGTTATATATTGATACCTTGTAAAACAAAACAAATATATGGAACCAGACCCTGAACATTAACTATTATGTCAGTCTGACTTGTAGATGTGTACGTTAAACAGAAAAACAATGGGTGTTTGATGTACAGACTGGAAAAATATTTCATTGATCCCAGGGACAAATGTATAAGCTAATTGATACTTAAAAATAATCTCAGAATGTGTTAAGTGCATTGACAACCTGTAAATGTGTATCAGAGATACTTAAGGCAATCGCCAGGACTTTCATTGCATTTGCTTGGTACATCAGATGGTTAAGCTGTGGAACTTGACAAAAATCAACATAAATATTCCTTTGCTCCTGCAACTATATTGAGCACCACACAGATGTGTAGTTAAGTATTTATTATGAACATGCAAATACTGGTGTCCCCAAGGCCCAGTCTCTGCTTCTCAAACTGCTGTCACTATATTCAGAGTTGTTGTTAATACAGACCATTGTTCTGACACACAGCATGTCTGACTTGAGGGCTGCTGAGAGCAGCATGAAGAAGAAAGGAGACACAGAGGTTTGGTACTGATAGAAGTGGACAACTCAGAGGATAAGTTTTACTTTGGGACAGTAGCAGCAGGTGGCCAGGTTCATAAGATGGCTGAGGATATACAGAACTCATAGCCATGCAGAGGATAGATGGCCATTCAACCATTGCTCCTCTAGGGAAAGAGACAGACATTTGGGAGAAGAAACCATAATGGAAAATGCATTTTCACCCTGTTCTGTGATTTCTGTTGACAGTTTGGTCTAGATAATTTCTTGTTGTGAGTGGTATCCTGCACATTGTACAATACTTAAGTGTCATCCTTGACCTCTCCACAAGTGTCAGTTGGTGTGACCCTTCCCAAGTTGAGCTCAAGGAACATTTGTCCTTGAGCCATTGATAAATGTCTCAGAGGAGAGACAGAGTCACTCCCAGTTGAGGCCAGTAGCCTGAAAGGAAGAGACATGAACATATTAAGAAAATATTTTTAAAAAGTGTGAGCCTGACATTTCACTCAGTAATCCCTCTAACAGCTCTACATTGCAAGTATTGCTGAAGGCAATTTGGAGGAGGAAGTGGTAGGATTCACAGTGGTTCCATATGTGGACTTGGACTTTCCAAGTAGAGTCTTATTCCTACTGTGATATTCTTTCCTTTTCATTCTTCTGTCTCCCAAAGGTCGACTTGAACACCAAGTACAAGAGTAGGTGGAGGTCTTTTTCTTGGTGCTCCAAGGTTCAGATTTCATGTTCCTGTAAAAATCCTGCCATACACACTAGTTGTGAGGAGTGGCACACAGCTGGGTCATTGCTTTGTGTTGATGAATTTTTTTTTCTGGGACTATGAACTGAGCTGTTAACCAAAAGAGAGTTGTAAATGAAGATGGGTAGGATTCTTGATGGTGGGCATCTTCAGAGAGGGCAGGAGAAAGAGAGAGAGCAAGGAGAGAGAGAGCTCAGAGCAGATCTCCAGAGGTGCCCTTTATGGAGGAAACTACCCGAGTTGTGCTGTCCTCTGTAGCAAAGGTGACCCTTCTGTGATGCTTCTGGGAGATAGTTAATCTTTGAGGGGAATATGAGCGCTGTTTTCCTACAAGTCTCTCACAGTCTGTTTAGAAGGTTTCAAACTCAAGCTGCAGCAGCAGGGGCTTCATTATGAGCGGTGCTGATGTTTGTGTGAGGCTCAATATGGAGACAGCCTCTCACTTTCTACCATGCAGTGACACATTGGTCCTTCGGGGAGAATTTGGAGGTGTGAAGCTGATTGTGAAAATTCCTTAGTAGTAAAAATGAAAACCTCTTATGGACACGTCCTGAGTGTATTCTGATTTTGTTAACAGTTGTTGTGGGGCTTAAGGGGTCAGGGAAGGAAGGAATTAAATGATTAATTCTGCCCTCTCTTTTTATACCATCAAGAGGCTGTAAGCCAATAAAAGGACTAAATGTTGGCAATCTATAAAATTCCATAAGTGGTAATAAAGAGAAACTGAAACTATATTGATATACAACCAAACAAGATAATTATCATTATTTTTTAATAAAGTCATTTGTCATCAATAAATACCAAGGGGAATAGGAAAAATTACAAGCACAACAATGCCATCTTCCATAATTACAGCTATTAACAATCGAAAGCATAATTACGCAGGGGAGAAAAACTTTTACGAAAGCCCGTGCTGTTTCTGCACAGAGAAGTTACATGTCCACAAACACTCAGGATTCTCTAAGCATCCTGTGGAGTATGTCCAATCTATGGTGTCACAGCGTAGCTATGAATTCAGCCCAAGACATCTGTAGATGACCTGGAGTCACAGTGTCAAAAGGTTGGGCACTCCTGAATGATCTGGTGGGTGCATGTCCCACATGAATTCAGGAAGCTCCTTTTCTAATTGCCTTTGGTTCGGCTTCTCCTGGTTTTCCATACCCCCATTGGCCATCAGCCCTGGAGGGAGACCTGAGGTCCAGCATAGTGGCATATATGGTTATTAGCCATTTTCTAGATGCATTAAGTTCAGAGGACTTTGTTGAACTCTAAGGTTAGTTGTGGGGACACACAGTCTGGCCTTTTTCAGTAAAACAACCCCAGTCAGGCTGCTACTGTAGCCCAAGTATAAGTGTTTCCAAGTCTCTTGGAGATAAGAAAGTAATGAGATACTGTGGTTTGTTCGTTGGTTTATTAGTTTACTTATTTGACGCCACAGCGCACATTCTGCTCTCAAAGGGCATAGGCTGTATGTCCTCAGTGTGAGGACTAGAGGGATCAGGAATATGCCGGCAAGTGCCAGCTAACCTGGAAGAAGTCCTCAGCACCGCCCCTTCCTGTGGTGGGAACTTGGAGAAGTAAAGTGACTTCCTTTTACCCTAGTGGTCTTGCCTCTATCTTAAAGAGCATGATACCTGCCTGTGAGTTGTGATGGGGACCCAATGGTACAAAAGAGCATTTAGAAAACAGCCTGGTGTCTAGTGAGTGTGGTATAGCCTAGTATTTTTGTTGTTGTTGGTTTGTTTGTTTCTCGTTGCCTACTGGGGAGAATATTGTGACTTGGTACTTAGGATCTTATCCAGAACAGCGTGTGTGTGTGTGTGTGTGTGGGGGGGGTGCATGATGGTTTTGTTCTGGTACAGTAGCCATGCTTCTCTATACTTTCCACACTGCTCCACAGGAGGTCTTTTAGATAAGCAACTGTGGTGAGTCTTCAAGGGTGAGAATGGCAGGGGCAGGCGTCTCAGGCATGAGAACCACAGAGCGAGGATCTGGAATCCCCAGGCAGTCTAGTAAGCCTTGGCAATCAGAAGCTCTGCTGGTCCTAGAGGCTGCAAAGTTGATCCAGATGCGGATAGCTGTGGAAGGTGGTGGAGGCTGGGCCTACGGCACAGCTTTTTCTTGTTTTTACTGAAGTTATTAAAAGTGGAGGTGATATCAGGTTTGCTGTCCAGACCCATCACAGAAGCTGTGCTGAGTTGCTGTCATGAGCAGAACTGGAGGCGGCTTTCAGGGGCTTGAGCCTCAGGATGCCTACCATGTGAGGCGGTATGTCAGCAGGGTGCTACAGGCTTGTTGAGCATCTGCATCTGGACTAATTGACTATCCCTTTAATTGTGCTGGTTGTTCGGGCTTGTTTGGCAAGTTCCCCAGCACTCCTCCCTTCCTGGGCATGTGTGCGAGCAGAGTAGCGCTGTGAAGGGGAAGGTGTGCGTTACTTTGGAGCCAGGTCCTTTGACTGTTGGTGAAAGATTCCATAGTATGTTCTCTTTCCTCAGCTGTGGGGCCAGCACCGTTCCAGAGAATTGTCTGTCAGCTCCAGCCAAGTGTCTGGGACAGATTCCCACCGATTCCTGGTTAATGTGGAGCACTGAGAAACGACTCCTGGTTGTTTAAGCTAGGGGTCAACCAACATTTCTTCTGTGAACTGGGTGTGGTGGCAGGCACTGGAATTCCTAAGTATTCAGAAGACTGAGACAGAAGGATTTTGAGTTGAAGTCCAGTCTGGAAAGCAGAAAAACTCCCATCTAAAACCAATCATATAGATGATATTTTACATTTTCGCTCTGTCATACCTTCTCAACTCAGCCCTTGTAATGAGTAAAGGTATAAAAACTATGTGAATGAAATTTCTGGTTACTTTTGGACAAACATTTACCACAGGCTACATTTGGTCAGCAGACTTCCTTTTAAATCATACACAAAAATTTGGGTGCTGTTTGTTACAGCCTAATTAGAATGGCTCTGATAAATGCCCTGCTCTGATAAAAGCTTTCTCTTTAAACTGAGATAAACTTTGTGCAGACCTTTTGTAGCTGTCCATGGATTGCTATACGTACATATGTTATGGAACCACACACTTCAGTCAAGATCCGGAACATTTCCATCCCGGCAGAGACTCCTTTCTGTGCATCGATAGATAATTGCCATAGGCACACATGTTGCAGAAGTGGGCTTGTGTGATATGTGCTATTTTGTTTCTTTTCCATTTTATTATTTCTGGGACTCACCTGTGTCACACCAATCAGAAGCTTCATCCATGGTGCTGGGTCTTGTTGATAGAGACTTAACTAGCTTACAGTGTTTGGATCCTGGGGATGGGCTACTGTAAGTATTCGTGTGAAACTTGTGGGTAAATATTACCCTTTCTCTCTCTCTCAGTTAAAACTTGGGAGCATAGTTCAGGTTAAAGGGTGGGAATCAGTGTAGATTTGTTGTCAAGTTACCAGAGAGGTTCCCAATTCTCAATATAGTTGTATTCTTTATATTATAAACTAGCAGTGTTTGGGTCATGTTAATTCTAGACACTCCCAAAGGTTGTTAGTTTTTCTAATTAATCTATATTCTAGTAGGTGTGAAATAATATCACAGTATGTAGTGTGTGTGTGTGTGTGTGTGTGTACCAGAGATCAATATCAGGTGTCTCCTCAGTCGTTCTCTTTATTTTATGAGACAGGTCTGTCATTAAGCCTGGTTCTCATGTATTTGCGTAGCCTGGCTGGTCAGCAAGCCCCAGGGATCCTCCTTTCTTCCTCTCCAATGCTGCGATTAAGGATCCTCCCCTGTTGGTGGACTTGGAGGGGGCGGGGAGGAGGGAGATGAGGGAGGGAGTGGGAGGGTAGGAGGGAATGGGGGAGGGGGCTACGCCTGGGATTCAAAGTACCTAACCTGTGATTGAGATAAAAATAAATAAATTAAAAAAAAATGAAAAAAAAAAGGATGCTCCTTGCTGTGCACGGCTTTTTATGTAGATGCTGGACATCTGAATTCAGGCTTTCCTGACTGCAGAGCTATCAATGTACTGATGGAACCACCTTCCTGCCCCCTGTTAGAATTTTGAGAATGTCTTTGATCCATGTTGACTTGATTTCCATAGCTATGAAATCTTGTTCAAATTTCTTGTTGTGCTGCCCTACATAGTGAAGTACTTGATCTTACGAGATTGATTTCAGTTGTTGCTGTGTGCTTATGGCGGATGTGAGTTTTCTTACCTGTCCTTTATCCCTGTTCTATCTTGAATGAATTTTGGATTTTTGCCTGATGTTTTTCCTGCTTCTATGGATCATATAGACTTTCCCTATGTTTTCTGTTAATATGCTGAATGTGATAATTTGAGTTTTAAATATTAACCTCACCTTGAATTTGCGGCTAAGAATAACTTGACCATGATGTCTTATCTTTTTTTAATAGATATTTCATGATCCCATTTGCTTTTATTCTGAAGTTTTAAGTCTATGTTTATGATGGAGAACTGAAATTTTCTTGTACTGTATTAGAGTTAGGTAGAAAGGTCAACACTCACCTCATCATGGGTGCAGAAATGTTTCCTCTTTTTTTGAACAGTTTGTACAAGTTTTGAACATCTTCCCAAATTTTTGATGAAATTTTTTTGTGGAACTTTTTATCTGCCAATTTTCTCAAGAGAAAATTTTTAAAATAATAAATTTAATTTCTTTAATAAATACAAAGATGTTGAATTTTCTGCTTCCTCTTATGCTAGTTTTCTAAGCTGCTTTTAAAAATGGATATTTCCCACAATTTATCTGAAGTGATGAGTTCATTGACAGCTATTTGTACTACTCTTTTATCCTTTCCATGACTATAGGATCCTCAATGATAATACTGTTTGAGTTCGGAATTCTTCCTTTTTTCACCTTTAGTTTTTGCTTAATTAGGCAGAAATACTTACCAATACTTATAGTAGGGACATTTGAGGAAAAATTTGTAACATACAAAAATGTTCCCTCTATAAGTTCACTTTAGTGATTTTTAATGCAATAATTGCTCTAGCCAAATATTAGATACTTCCATGACCCCTCCAAATTTCTCACGACTCCTTGCAGCCACTCCCTGGCCCTGCCCTAATTAACCAATAAACTTTCTGTTCTTTTTAGCTTTTCTGAATCACTCACTATATAGGGTCTCTTCTGTCTGACTTCTTTCATAGCATCATGCTTTTAGGGTTCACACATGTAGTGGCAGGTGCTTTCTTCTTCTTCATTGCTCAGTGTTTTTCCCATGCTGAGTATGATACTTTTAGTTTAATTGTTTTTCAGTAGACACTTTGGTTGTTTCTAGTTTAGAACTCTTAAGTAACACTTCTATAAGGCTTTGTTTAGAAGTCTTTGTGCCTATGAATACTTAATTTTACTTGAGTAGATGTGAAGGAGTGGAATTGTTGGACTGTATGATAAATTAAAATTTATGTTTAACTTTTTAAAGTAACTATAAGAATTGAAATGCCATTTTATATGAAAATTAGCATATAAACAAATGAGTCTGATCATAGAATTTTAATACATACTTTGTTCTTATTTATCTCCCTCTACTTCCCTTCCTCTGTCTCTCTTCTTCCACTTAGTACCCATCACCTCATCTACTGTCGTGTCAGATGGGTTCTGTGACTCCCTTTCCTCCCTCCCCTGCGTACAATCTCCTTTACCCTTTTATGGGCCTTGTTTTGCTTTTATGACACAGCCACAAACATACATAACGACTAAAATCCAGGATTCACCAGTGAGAGAAAACAGGAAGTATATGTCTTTCTGAGTCTGGACATTGAACTTAATGTAATGATTTCTACTTCCATTCATTTTCCTGCAAATGGGGTGATTTTATTTTTCTTTCCGGCTTGTAGCCATCTTCAGTGCCCAGCATCAGTCCATCAGGGCTCTGCCATCTCCACATCATTCTTTGTCATTGACGCTCATGCCAGTGAGTGGGATGATGTATCTCATGTAGTTCTAACTTGCATTTACCAAATGCCCAATTGTACAGAATATGTTTGTGTAGTTAACTGGCCATCTTTGTTTCTTTTTTGTGATGATTTGCACAATCTGCGGATCGCCTTCCAATTTTTGTAATGGAATGTTTAGAAGTGTGAAGGTTTTAATATAGTGCCAGCAAACTCTAATTTAAAAGCCCTTTCTCTGACAGATTAGGCTTTCACTACCTTATGTAGGAACTCTGCATCTCAGCCAAGGTCATATGTCTCACCTACTTTGCTGATGTTAAAAAGTACCATTGGCTTTCTCTATTGTTAGTCTTTTATTTCATTGATTCCTGCCTTTTCCCCTTACTTTGCTATTTCTTTTAGCTTATTAACATGGAAACTTAGATAATGGTATTGCATTTTTCATCTTTATAATGAAGTCACAGATTTTCCCACTGCATCTATGGATTTTTTTTCTATTTTCTATTCCAATTTATGTGGTGTTCCAGTATTTTAAAACCAGACATACTAAATCTGTTAGAAGAAAAAATAGGGACGAGCCTTGAACTCATTGACAATGGAGACAGCTTCCCGAACAGAACAGCTCAGGCTCTAAGATCAACAATTAATAAATGGGACCTCATGAAACTGAAAAGCTTCTGTAGGGCAAAAGACACTGTCAACAGAACAAAACAACAGCCTACAGACTGGGAAAAGACTTTCATCAACCCTACATCTGTCCAAGGGCTAATATCTAAAATGCATAAAGAACTCAAGATATTAAACACCAACAAACCAAATAACCCAATTAAAAATGGGGTACAGAGATAAACAGAGAATTCCCAACAGAGAAATACTGAATGGCAGGGAAGCACTTAAAAATGCCCAATGTCCTTAGTTATTAGGGAAATGGAAATAAAGATGACTTTGAGATTCCATCTTACACCAATCAGAATGGCTAAGATTAAAGACTCAAGTGACAGCACATGCTGACAGAATATGGAGAAAGGGGAACACTCCTCCATTGCTAATGGGAGTACAAACTTATACAACCACTTTAGAAATCAATCTGGCACTTTCTCAGAAAATTGGGAATAATGCTACCTCAAGATCCAGTTGTACCACTCCTTGGCATATACCTGAAAGATGCTATGCCATTCAACAAGGACATTTGCTCAGCTATGTTCATAGAAACTTTATTAGTAATAGCTAGAACCTGGAAACAACCTAGATGTTCCTCAACTGAAGAATGGATAAAGAAATTGTGGTACATTTATACAATGAAATACTACTCAGCCACTAAAAACAAACAAATCATGAAATTTGCAGGCAAACAGATGGAACCAGAGAAGATCATCCTGAGTGAGGTAACCCAGAAGCACAAAGACACACATGGTATATGCTCACTTATAAGTATATATTAGCTATATAATACAGTAGATATTAGCTATATAATATAGCCATACTATAATCCACAGACCTAAAGAAGCTAAATAACAAGGATCTTAAGGAGGATGCTTAATTCTCATTCAGAAGGACAAATAGATAAGACACTGGAAGTGGTTGAAGAGATGGAACAGGATGGGAGCTTACCATAGATGTCCTTTGAAAGACTCCACCCATCAAGGGATTGAAGCAGATGCTGAGACACAACAGCCAAACTTTGGGCAGAGCACAGGGAGTCTTATGGAAAAGTAGGGGAATAGAAGGATCCAGAGGGGACAAGAGCACCACAAGAAGACCAACAGAGCTGACATATCTGGTCCAGGGGGTCCTGCAGAGACTGATGAACCAACCAAGGAGCATGCATGGAGAGGACCTAGGTCCCCTGCTCAGCTATATCTGATAGGAAGCTCAGTCTCTATCTTGGTTCTCTAGTAAGGGGAACAGGGGCTGTCTCTGTCATGGACTCTCTTGCCTGTTTCTTGATCACTTTTCCCTGGCAGGGAGGCCTTGCTAGGGCCACAGAGGAAGAGAATGCAAACAGTCCTGATGAGACTTGATAGGCTAAGGTCAGATGATAGGGGAGGAGGGCTCCCACTTTCTGTGGACTTGGAGGGGGAAGGGCGATGGAAAGGGAGGGAGCTTGGGACTGGGGGCAGGCAAGGAAGGGGCTACAATCAGGTTGTAAAATGAATAAATTAAAAAATTAATTTTTAAAAATCCAATGCCATTCCCACTTAGTTCTTGCTGCCTCATGCTTTTGGATGAAGCTGTTGGTACTGGTCCAGCACCATGGCCTGTTTCCATGTTCCTTGCCACTGATGGCTGTGGATTCTAAAGAAAAAAGAAAAACTTTTTATAATTTCGCTTTTGTTCTAATATAATTTTTTAATAAATGAGCTCTTGAATTTTCAGTTATTGTGCTTTTGAAGATATATTAGTTTGATGAATTAAAAAGTGATGATGTTTCATCAGAAAATGGAACCTTTAAGAATTCAATATTTGAGCCAGACATGGTGGTGCACACCAGTAATCCCAGTACTCTGGTGGATCTCAGTGAGTTTGAGGCCAGCCTGGTCTACAAAGTGAGTCCAGGACAGCCAAGGCTACACAAACAAAAATTTTAAAAAATCAGTATTTGTGGCTGGGTGTGGTGGTACATGCCCTTAATCCCTGTGCTCAGCAAACAGAGATAGGTAGATCTCTGTGAGTTTTAGTTTTAGTTTTGGTCAACATAGTTATTTTCTGGGAAGTTTGATTAAACTGAGACCCTCTCAAAAAATACAGTATTTGTAAGTTTAGAGGCTTAACTGCACGTGTTCTTCTTTTATGAATATAGCATGTATACTTGGGAAATGTATGTTCTGACACTGTTTGGTAAAGTAGCCTATAAATACCAGTCTGTCCTTCAGGAGTGCTCAAATCTACCATATCCCTAACTGGATTTTGTTCTGTTAAGTACATCTGTTACCAAGAAGGGTATCCGTTTCTATTAAGGGCAGTTGTGGATTTTTCAGATTTCTATTCTAACTATGTGCTGTCTCTGTTTTGAATCCATGTATCTCACTTATGACCTGTGTGCTTCCTACAGTCTGTCCTGCTAATCACTGCATAGCATCATTACTGTGCAACATCATCACTGTGCAGTATCTTCACTGTGCAGCGTTGTCACTGTACTATGTCATCACTGTGCAATGTCATCACTGTACAACATTGTCACTGTACAACATCATCACTGTGCAACGTCATCACTGTGCATTGTCATCACTATACAACATCATCATTGTGCAGTGTCATCGCTGTGAATCATCATCACTGCACAGCATCATCACTGTGCAGTGTCATCACAGTGGAGTGTCATCACTGTGCAGTGTCATCACTGTGAATCATCTTCACTATGCAGCATCTTCACTGTGCAGCATCTTCCCTGCACAGCATCTTCACTGCGCAGCATCTTCACTGGCAGCATCTTCACTGGCAGCATCTTCACTGCACAGCATCTTCACTGCACAGTATCTTCCCTGCACAGCATCTTCACTGGCAGCATCTTCACTGGCAGCATCTTCACTGCACAGTATCTTCACTGCACAGCATCTTCACTGTGCAGTGTCCCTCTTAAAATCTTTGGCAGTATTCCTAGTCTTCATGCTTACTATCCCTTTCTTGCTTGGTGTTATCACTGTAGTCACATCATCTTTGTAATGCCTTTTAATGCTCATGTTTCCCCAGTGTCTTTGCATTATTTCACCCTGTTCGTATGCTTATGAAATCATCTTTGTAGGTAACACTCAGTTAGGTCTGTGTGTTCTATTCTTTTCTGTGGTCTTTTCCTTTTTATCACAGCCTTCAGTCACTTACACTTCATATAATTATTAAAATGTTTTTGCCTCAGTTTATTATTTGACAGTATTTTTTATTTGTGCTGTCTACTTTTATCTTTTCTAGTTTTTTTCACTCTTTTTAAATGGATTGAATTTGTTTAGCATTTTGTTTTTATTTCACTTTCTGACTTTTAAGCCATTTTCCTTTTTGTGTCTCCTTTAGAGATTAGAATTTATATCCTCAACTTTGCTTGATTTTGAAGCCTACCTAGAGTTATTACTATACAACTTGGTATAAATGTAACAGCCTAATCATTTTATTTATCATTGTACAAAAGAATGGGTTTCATTATGACAATTTCACATATAAATAAACATGTATCAGTGTACTTTTCTTGTATCTGCTGCCCTCTATTACTTTCCCTTGTCTCCTCTCACACTAGTTTTCTTTCTTCGCTACAGTTTGCCCTTTATGTCACACACACACACACACACACACACACACACATTTGGTATATAATAGAAAACAAGCAACAATTATGGAAGAGGGTGTGGAGTTAGAGGACCAGGATATCTGCTTTGAGATAGTGTCATCTATATATGACAAAGAGTGTACACATCAAATTTCAACAATGTGGTCACCTGTACAGCACATAGGAGCTCTAGTAGCTTCTACATGATGCTATGTACAGGAGGGAAAATAGGAGCCAGCCATTGATCTCTGTAGCCTCCCTGGGGCTCCAAGATCCTTTCTTGCTGGCTTACTCAGACCTCTGTACTCTGTCATGGCCCCTTCTGGGCCTGCAGATGGAGTGCACATGACAAGGGACATTTCCAGTCTTTACTGATCTCTCTTGTACTTGAAAGCTATTTTTCTTGCACATGAAATTCTGTGTTGTTTTTACTTCTGTTTTGTTTTATCTGTCCTGAAGATCAAGTCTGGAACGAAACACATGGAAAGGAGAGCTCTGACATGAACTCAGCCCAGTTTCTTTGAGGACTTTAAGATAGATTTCAGCTAGTTGCTGACGTTCATTGTTTCTAAACATGAGTCAGCTGTCAATGTCTCTGTGCTATTGTGTAATGGTCCATTTCCTCTGAGTAATTTTAAGATTTACCTTTTTACGTTTTAGTTTTGAAGGTTTTTTTTTGGTGTTTACCTTGCTTGGAGTCCATAAAACCCTATTTATAAGTATGCATATTCAATAAGGGAGAAATTTCTCTCTCTTTTGAGAAATATCTTTGCCTTGGTATCTCTCCTAACTCCCCAAGTTCTTAGTGAATGTGTTAGATACCTTACTACTCCATATTTGTCTGAGACATTTTTATATATTTCAATGTGTCTTTCAGGTTGGATAAATATTTTTGACCTCTCTTCTAATATTATTGATCTCTCTTCAAGTTAAATGTGCCTCTTCCCCTACCTTATTTCCATCTGCTGTCAAAATTATGCAGTGAATGTTTCATCTTACTTATTTTACTACTAAGAATTCAATGTGGTTCTTTGTAGTTTTAATTTTTCTATTTATATTTTCTGTTTGTTGACTCATTATAACCCTCTTTTCCTCGAGTCTTTTCCTTGAGTCTTTTGAAAATATTCACAATAGCTTTTATAGCTTTTAAAAAAGCCCCCTTAACTCATTTTGAATTATCTCAAAATCTTTATTTCTTGCCTGAAGTCTCTTTTGATAGTGAGTTGCAAGTTTGTTTCTTGATATGTCTTGTATTTTTTTTTTGTTGTATTACCATTTTGTAGATATTTCAGTTCTGTCATCCTTCTTTGAAAATCACTGACTTTTATCCTAGGTTCATATTTGTACCTAAATTAGTGGCTGATTGCATTGAAAATGGGGAGGTTTATTTGTATCCCTTAGGAGCGAAGAGCTGCTTTAATTTGGTAATTAATCTTAGTGTAAAACCATAGTGCTGAGGCATAGTCTCCACTTTTCAAGCACTTCCATTCAGGATCAGGATTGTGAAGCCCAAGACCCCAGCACCTTCACCTCATTGTAGCTATAACTCCAGTCTCTGATGCCTCCACATTTTACCTGCTTGTAGTTGCCTTCCAGTACCTTCCACTAGTTATTATTCATAATAAATAAATGCACATACATATAATCTTTATATAAATATTTATATGAGTAAAATAATAGTTTTTACACATCAGAGATAAATGAGAATACTTTTCTTCTAACCATAAAGGGAGATTCAACCCAAGTTGTTTCTGTATCCCACGGTGAGTCTGGCATGGGGCCAACAGGAAGTGCATGTTCCGTGTCCTCTGCTGTACTCTTCTTTTCCGGTGTGGTGTTATGAGATTTCAGGACTGTACTCTTCCCTTCTACCATGTGGGATTCTACAGCAGGACCTGGCCTCACCTTCAGCTATGCTCACTGAAGATGTATGGCATTAAATGACTCAACTGCTGTCTCATTTCATTGTTGATCTTAAAACGTTTGGTTTTTACTGTTGTTTGTGCACCTAGAGCTGTGCATGCATGTATGCATCCATCTATCCATTTATGCAGTTTGGATAGAAAGCTTTTGGTACATAAAGCACAGTTTGACATATTATAGTTCAGACATGAATAAAATAAAGCCATCAACTCATGAAGTTTCCTTTGTAGTTGGAGGAAAAAACAAATAAATAAGAAACAGAAGACAATTTCCAGCTTGCAATAAATATTATAGAGAAAATTAAGTGCACTGAAGAACTTGTGAGGTTATCTGGATGAGCTCTTCTGAAGACAGTACATTAAGGAGAGGCACTGATAATAAGATTTTAATTTTAAGTCCTGCCGCATGAGAGAAACCGTGGACTCTTCTAGAAGTTGATGAGAGACAGGAAAAGCAAGTATGAAGCTCCGAGGAGGACTGTGAGCCATAGAGAAGATGTTGTGAGTGAAACAGGGAGCCCTTGGACATTTTTTAAAGAGGAAAAGTATCATGTAACCTTTGTCTTCGACTCTAGGTGGCAAAGAAGAGAGGCATGGAGGAAACAGTCCAGACTGGTGACACTTATGAGCTATGAACGCTCCTTGCTACCCCCTGTCCCAAACTGCTGTGTGCCAGACCTCCTCACCTCGGTGGGGACACAGTGTTGACTCTCTTGCTACAGAGAAGAACATATGTGTAGGGAAGGAATAACCCGCATTAAAGCTTGGAGTGTAGTGGTGGATTTGAATGTGTGTTCATAAAACCTTATGCATCCGCAGGTCACCTCAAATGTTGCCTGGCTAATGTCCACTCACAATTAACTAATTACAAGGCTGCCTTTCCTCTCCTTAAATTGACAGCTGGTTTATTTTACTGAAGGCTGTATCTTTGCTAGAGTTCTCTTATCACATCAAAAACTGTTTGGCCCTCAAATTGAAATGGTAGCTTCAGGAACAAAGATGATTAAGCAACCACTAGTAAATAAAAAGTATCAAGTCCAATGTCCCCCTACATGATAAGTATTTAATAAATGTTACTTGAAATGAGATTTACTATTTTTTCTGATAATAAATATTCTACCAATTTAATACACTTCAAGCTCCTGGAAATAGGACCAGTAATCAGTTAAACAAATGCTCGATTAGAGTGAAACCAGAAGTAGCGACTCATGTGCATTCTCTTGATTTGTTAATTACTGAGGCGCTATTGTGAGCCTGTCCAGATGCATACATTAATGTGTTCTGCATGTGGGTCTGTTTCCAGCACCCTTCCCTTCTGCCTCATCTGTTTCCATCCACATATGCCCCCCAATGTTTACTAAGCACTCACCAAAT
>CM053766.1:88703824-88772283 GCA_028658305.1 Pachyuromys duprasi
TAAAAGGTCATCAGGCAAGCTCAATAGGTGTTGACCGGTTCCCTAGTTCTCCCGATTGTGGCTCCCTTTTACATAAGGAAACAGACCAGGAGAAGTCTCCTGACTTACCCAAGGTGTCCATACTACCACTCAGCTTTTCAGACATATGTATGCTAGCTCAAGCACGCACACACACACATACATGTACCTGCCACCTGCTCAGCTGAAAGAGAAAGGTAAGGAAACCAGATGCTGGCATCCTCAGTGTTGCATTATGGGTCAGAGCAGTCAGAATCTATATTGCCCGTGTGTACATTCTGGCTCTGTCATACACTTCCTGTAGAAATCATGGAAAGGGCTTTAATGAAGCTGCCTGTTACATGGGTCTGCATGCGGACTATGTGAATTTACACATGCACAGTACTTAGGGCAGTAAATGGCACATGGGGAGCTTCCTATGTGTGTTCTCTGTTACTATTTACTCTGGTTGTGAGACACTGCTAAGTGGAGGGGGTATCTCCCCAGCAGCATCCCATTGAGACACCCAATTCTTGTGTCCATGGGCTCAGGAGCCCTGTCCACGAGCGCAGGAATCCCCCCTTTTATATGATGCTTTCCCTACAGCCGAGCCACAGTCTGCCCTCCCTTCCCTGATGCCAACCGTAGTTTCTCGTCTGCCATCTGCCGTCCCATTCTCAGCTCCTGTAGGGTCAAAGCTAGTGAGGCCTTTGTGGGGTGCCCAGGCAGCTTGTCATGTCCCCATGCTGTTGTACATCTTGTTTCACAGATATTTTGCTGTAATGCTTTGTGACCTTTTCCATTGAGTGAGGTAGTTGGAGAGGCACTCAGTAAGGGAAAATTGAGCTGTTTTATTCCTCCCCAAGGAGGCTCCTGTTTCCTTTCCACCATTCATTTGAAAGCTATCATTTTCTTGATTTTATAGCTGAAAAACACCATCGATTCACTGGGTGTTAGATGCTAAGAGTTCTCCTATTGACATGCCTATTGACAGTTCTCAGTATATTCTGCGTCTAATTATCACTCTTGGCTAAATGATACACCTTGTGGACTTGAGTGATGGAGTCGATAGCTCTCACCACATTGTTCTAGCCGTGCCTATTGAGCCCCATGTCACAGCAATGTGATTTATGTGATCAGAAAGAAAATTTCTGTTTGTGTGCTGCGTAATTAAAGTAAGCGCGGAGTGACTGGTGACAAAAGTCAGGCCTGCCGATGTCATCCCCAAAGGAGAAGAGATTGCTGCAGTAAGCAACAACGACAGTGAGGAATCTCTGTTGGCATCTTCTGCTTTGTAATTTTCAAGGGTTCGATTTTCCTCCCTGCCTTGGCTAGGATTCCTTCTGTCTGCCTTTCCACTGCCTCATGTTCAAAGCTCCTCTCTCTCTCTCTCTCTCTCTCTCTCTGTGTGTGTGTGTGTGTGTGTGTGTGTGCACGTGTGTGCATGTATGAGTGTGTGTGCATGCTTGAGCTAGCATACATATGTTATGCTATTCTTCCCAAATGCTGGGGCCCTGGGGATGGCTCTGGGATGGATTTACTATTTGTATTTATACAGTGAAAGCAGTGTTTATCGAATTCAAAATGGCTGAAACACATACTTTCAAGAAAGGATGGATGGCTTCCTTTTGGTGGTCTGTGACTGTAATCCCAGAATTAGGGAAGACAAAGCAGGGGGATTGCCTGTTCAAGGCCAGTTTGCATTAGCCAGTTTTTGAGGTTCTTAGGTCAAATATCAAAGTAGGGGGAAAGAAAGGCATTTCTTTGTCCACAGTGGGAATGGTCTCTTTGAATAGCACGTTCTAGGAGGAGATGGTGACCCTGGCCAGCTCGTCACGATGGGGAAATTCAGGGAGCAGACAGGAGTTAGTGACTGATCCTACCATAGGAAAACTTCTCTGGTGTGATATATCCTGTTCTGCTTTAACTGCTCTTTGACAGACTCTTGTCATAGATGCTCTTCTGAAGGATCCCAGGTCATGATACTTCCCTTTTCAGTATTTGGAGGGTGAGAATTTCCCAAAAGACCAGAACCAAGTACCTTAACTCCATGACTGCTGAGTCCTCATCTGGTATGTGTCCTGTTTAGCTTAAAAATGCCATGAATTTCAGAAAGGTTTGGGGAATATAAATGTGTTCCTCCCTGGATGGTCTCTCCTTAAGGGACTCACTAGTCAGCTACCAATACTGAGAAGTATTCCATCTAGGGTAGTCATACAAGGTGCATAGCCCCCCTGGCCCACAACTTCATACAAGACTCAAGAAAACGTGGAGATCACAATGAGAATGTGACAGCTGATGATAGCTATGAACAGAACGTTGGAGCTGGGCCAAAGGAGTGGCATCTCCGTGTATCTGAGTTAGACAAACAACTTGGCCTGGTGGCTAACAAAGGTTATGAGTAGATTTGGACATAGATGTTTGGTGACAGTTGGGGCTGTGTGAAGGGCTGATGATTCTGAGGCCTTGTGTAGGGAGCATGATGGGAGGAGCTCTTGAGGTCAGTGACTCTAGATACTACTATGGCAGATGCAGGTGTTTTGTGTGATCTTTACTGTCATTTTCTACTTAGTAAAAATCAGTGTGAGGCATTATTGTAGTACAAATATTTAGAATGAACTAGAAAAGAAAAATTGTGTGTATATGTGTATGTGTGTGTAAAAGAGAGAGAGAGAGAGAGAAAGAGAGAGAGAGAGAGAGAGAGAGAGAGAGAGAGAGAGAGAGAGATCTGAGTCTGATCTGAGAAAACCTGAATTGATGACACTCATTTCCCAAGACAGATGACCACAGAGACTTTGTGACTCCAGCCCTGTTTTCTTTCATTTCTGAAAATTTTAAATATTGAAGTTTCAAGATGGCTCTTTTCTCTCTGAGGATAACTAACACTGGTATTTTTGAGTTGACCACATTATTTTCTCCTAATATCAATTAAACCCTGAGCCATCAGGTACCTTAGTGTCATCTGCTCAGCTTTGTGCTCATCGCCCATGTGTGCTTGGATGTGGTCTGGTTCTTCGACTGCTGATAAGCTTGGGTGAGAAGAGAGTCTTCTCTACATAGAAGAAGAGCTCTGAACACTCCTGGAGGACTGTGATTTTCTTTCTGTCTGTAGTAATTAGTGAACATGTCTACATGAAGACCTTTTGGTGCATCAGTGGCTTATTGATGCAGTCCAGAGCAGCAGAGGATTCTGGGCAACACATCAGAGTCACACTGATCACCTAGAGGTTCTCCTTTGGCAAATGAGACTCAAACTCCTCTGACTACTTGAAGGCTTTAGCTCAGCCATGATCAGGGGGTATGGCTGTTTTGCTCTGTGTTGGGACCTTCGCTCTAACCACAGTCAGTTTATTTTAAACATTGGAAACTGGATAAAGGAATCCACCTTGTGATTCTTTGGATGCACAGTTCTCCCTGCAAATGTGTGTGGCTTTCTGGATCTACCTTCCTGGTACACAGAGATACTGCCTACTGGTAGACACATCACTCAGTGGATTTGGGGGTAATCTGAAAATGTCTTGGAAAGGTGGATGTAGCCTTTGTTTTCCCTCAGATGTCTTCTAGCCTTTACCTATTTGCATTTTGGAGTGAGGGTGAGTGAACAGCACATTCTCACCTCTCAATTCAGTGTGACTTTAGCCAGAGGCCAGCCCCATGGCTGAATTTGCTCTAAGTCTCAGGCTTTTGAAGGAGTATGTGGGATGGAGTAGGCAGTAAACATATGGCCAAGGTTCCCACAGGAAAGATGTGGGGAGAGGAAGTAGCCTTCTCCCTATGGGATTGTCAGGAGAGATAGCACCCTGCCAGTGAGTCCAGACGCAGTCAATGAGACAGGGTCAGAGCTGCAGCGGCCCCAGGCATGCCTAGGGAGCTGTGGGGCTGAATGGCCTACATCACAGGGCAGCGGCAAGGCGCCCGAAATTCAATACCTCCGTGCCTGCAGCAGCCAAGCTCCTTAAAATGGCAAATTATTATTTTTCTTCCTCTCTGTCTTTGGGATTGTTTATGCATCTCAAATGAGCTGTAAAGGGAATTTTGGACATTCGACAAACTTCTGCTTTAAAAAGGCGGGCTGGAGAAAGAAACACCATCACATTAAATACCAGCTATTGTGCTTTTCATTCAGCCTGACGAACAGTGGCCTAAAGTGGCAGGGGGTTAAATCGATGTGATGACGAGAACTCGTAAGGGGGTCTGTGGGAATGGAGCAGAGTCATGCTCAGGCTTCTCTTTGATCTGCCTTTGGCAGATCACATACTATACCTACGTTTTGTTGATTTTAACAGGGGTCGTGTAAACAGAGGAATGTCATTTTTCCTATTTCAAATTAAATAACTACTCATTTCCAGCCCTGGACATATTTCTGAGTAATGAGTTAAGCGCAGCTTTTGAACATTTGGATCTTATTGTATATCACAATAAACGTGGGCTTTATTTTTTTATTTGTTGTTGTTGTTGTTGCTCAATCGAGTTCCTGTTAAAGAGACACACTGTATGTGGGGGTATGTGAATTTTTCATTTGTTAAGGGCATTTTTACTTAGAGGAGCACCCACCTTAGTCTTGGTGAGGCTAGGCAGTGATAACCACAGCTCCTGGGAAGAGCGATGCCTCCTTTCTGCATCTTGAGATGCAAGAGTTGTGGCTGAGGCAGCTCTATCTTCTGGAGAAGTAGATACATGTTTTATTCTTACTGGGGCAGTTCCAGCTGGACGACCTCAACGGAGATGGGCAAGCACTCAGTTGAGGAAGGGCTTCAGAAAGTGGCCGGGATCCCTTCACACGGCCTGTGAGTGTTGTGGAGTCCTGGACGCGCACTTGTGCCACATCAAGGCATGCCGTCACCAGCACAGCTAAACATATGGTTCCCAAAGAGACGAGGTTATTGCCTGGTGCTCAAACACTTTTTTTTTTTTGCATACTAGAAAATCATCTTTATGTGGTTGTTTTACATAACGATGGGGACAGTTTTAAGGCCTTGCAAAGAATTGTGAGCATCTATTTAAACACTTTTTGTGTTTATTTAGTTTGTATGCATGTGTGCAGAGGCGACTTGCAAGAGTCAGTTCGTTCCTTCCACCCAGGTAGTTCCTGAGGACTGAACATAGGTCCTTGGGCTTGGCAAGCACTTGTATGTCACCTGAACCATCACATCCTCGCTGGCCCTGTCACTGGGTTTAAAACATTGCTTTTCTTTGCTTTTAGGAAAATGTGAATCCTCAGACCTGGTTCCAAAGCTTTTCATAGTTTTAATTAACTATGCTCTACAAAGAAGCCAATGGGTTAGAATGTTTTGCCTAACTTGAGTTTCCACTCCTGGTTTTGTCTTAGTATGTTTGTTTATGTTCTTTCTAGTACCCGAAGCCCCATCATCTCCTGACTTCTGCTACGACGTGTCCTATTTGCTAAAATGTGGCTTGTCCTAGTTCCCTAACTAAGGGCATGCCTGCAAAACTTCATCTGATCTTGGGTGCAATAGGGCTTCATGAGAATGACCTATCACCATGTTGTATTGTTTCCTTCTATTCCATCCTGGAAAATTTGCTTTCAGGATGTACTGTGGTAGTAATTATAATGCCAGTAATACTAAAAAGCATTGATCTAGTCAGTTGTCACTCATAGAGTGATGTGTGTTGGGAAATATGGGTAAAAGTGTGGGTAATGGAAAGTCTGACCCTTCGAGAAGTTTGCATTCTAGTGAGGAAAATAAACTACCTAAGAGTTACTTGCTCAAATAGTCATTTCCACATGGCCATGGTGAAATATGGCACAAGGGGACATGCACATGGTCCTATGATGGATGTGAATGGATATTTGAATTGTTAGGGGAGGTCACCCAAGGCTTCTCCCGGGATTGGACCTGCTGTATAATTTTCAGGGTACAATACAAAATTAGAACTCAGGACCTCTGGTTTCTGAGTTGTCAAGGGTTTCAAGATGTAGCAGTAGGGTACTGAATCAAGGACCACACTACTTGAGTTCTCCTAAAATTCAGTCTACCTGTGGGTGAGATTAGATGTGGTGGCAAAGTGGATGGGAAGATGTTCTTTTAAGAGAAAATGGTATGAACAGAATCTGGGTCAGGAAGGCGTTTATTTGGCATTGTTAGAAGTTGAAGGAAGGCCACTCAATTCAGTATGAGAGCAGGGAGGGTGCAATAAAGAGTCCAGAACATTAGATAGAAATTGGGAAGGTCATGCTGAATCCTTGGAGTTTCTGGTTGGTATTCAATGAGAAACATACAGCTACAGAGTTTCTTTTTTAAGCAGGGAGCTAACACAGCCAAATTTGGAGTTTATTTGCTCATGTTCTTGTTTGCTTTCTATTCTTGTGATAAAATAGTCTGAAAAAAATTAACTGGAGAGAGAGAGAGAGAGAGAGAGAGAGAGAGAGAGAGAGAGAGAGAGAGAGAGAGAGAGAGAGAGAGAGAGAGAGAGAGAGAGAGAGAGAGAGAGAGAGAGAGAAAGGTATATTTGGCTTATGCTTTCAGGCCACAATCCACCACTGAGAGAATTATGGGGAGGAAGTCAAGTGGGAACCGAAGCAGAAAGCATGGAGGAATGGCTGTGGCTAGCTTGTTCTGTGTTTCATGCTCAGCTGGCTTTCTTATACAGTTCTCCTAGGGATGCTACCACCCACGGTGAACTGGCCCTTCCACATCCATCATCAATGAAGAAGCTCTCTCACACACATGCCTAGAGGCCAATATTATCTGGGCAATCACTTAGTTGATGTTCTCTCTTCCCAGGTTGTTTCAAGTTGATGGTTAATACTAACCCACACAGGTCGCATAGACAGAGTGATTGTGGCCAGATAGTAGGTGTGACAATACATAGAGGAACTATTAGAAATATCTTGAGTGAGAACTGGTGGGGACTGGCTCATGGTAGCAAGGATGGAGGCAGAAATAGAAGATGTGGAGGTCTTTGGAGTAGAACCAGTTGGTAGGCCTTGGTGTAATTTGAGTTGAAGTGATAGATGTCAACAGTATCTCTGTTACTGGCTTTTTATCATCAAGTTGAAACTTGGAAAGTTTCCCACATACTGCCAATGCACAAAGTAGAACTTTCCTATACTGTGGTCTAACAAGTGATAGGGTGTGGGACATTCACTTATACAGGGACCAGGACCAGGACCAAGTAGTGGTTTTAGACAATTTGGAGTCTGGACATGTTCATTTTTCAGGTATCTTTGAAGTGTTGAGGGGAGAGTACAAGAAAGGAGGATACTCTCATGAGTCTGGGGAGAGGCCTTCACAGGAAAGACACTGCTCTCACTGCAAAGGCCAAAGATAATCCTACAGGGTTACCTTGTTTAAAACTCATGGCTGTTCTGCAAAGATTGTATCAATAAGTTTTTAGCTAGAACTACTAGGGAGCCAATTAACCTTCAGTCCAGAGTCCAGGTTTCTGTGTAGCTGCCATAGCACACTGCCTGCCTTCCTTTTTATTAAATCGCTTGCTCTCCCCGACCCCATGTGTGTGTGTGTGTGTGTGTGTTTGTGTGTGTTCATGTGTATGCCATGGTGTGGTACATGTATAGAAGTCAGGATAATTTTCAGTGTGGGTCCTCACCTCCTACTTTGTTTGAGACAGAGTCCCTTCCTTTTCACTGCTCTGTGTGACAGGATAGCTGGCCTGCAAGCTTCTGGGGGTTCTCTTGACTCTGTCTCCCACTTTGTTGTAGCAATACTTGCCTTCTAGGTGCATACTCCCACATCTGGCCTTGCGTGGATTCTGTGGACACCTGTGTTACAAGCTCTTTACCCACTGAACAATCTCTCCTGTCCAGCACACTGCTTTTCTGAAATGGCTTCCTCACACTGTGATGCATGGCTATTTGTATGGAGTTGCTCCTAAGGATTTCTTCCTAGATAATTCTATGTAAGACATGTAGTGGAAATAACCTTGTGAGTAGGAGATTTTCAGACTTGATCCATGACCCCTTTCACTTGAAGAGCTGTAGATGAGATTTAAATCCAACCTCACTCCCGTGGTATTCTCACCTTCAGGGACAGGCAGCAGCCAGCTCCCACTGAGTTTTGGACTTTGTAGACTCTTCATCAAGCGTTTGAGTCAACTGATGTTCTCAGTCTTCTGCTGTAATGTTCCTGGGGTGCATTTCATCTGTTTTTACACCTTAGCACTCTGAGATGAGTACTGCACAATTGTCTCTGTCCCCTGTGAGCTCCTTGGTTGATGCTGACTCAGAGTCCTCTACACCATTCTTTCGATTTAGTACTAAGAAAACTGCAACACAGACTGATGTGCCTCCAGCAACCAGAAGGAGTATGTAATGGTACATCTGTGTGCTTACACATTAAAGGCACTAGGCTCTACTTCAGTCCTCTTACAAGGGAGAAAACTGAGGGCCGTGGAGAGCGGTGGTGCTTGCTTCTAAGATGGAGCTGCATTCCTCACCTCTCACTTTTGTCCCACCTCTGGCCTGGCCACCTCTGGTACAGACCCTCCAGAAGATCCACTCCTGATATGGTTCAGTTGGTGAAACTGAGTGTAGCTGATTATTTGCATTTGTGCTTCTTCTTCTCTCCGCTGGTAAAGTCCCTTATCACAAATGCAGACAGTGCATTCAGTAGTGCAAATTAGACTTCATTAGTATTGCCTTTGGACATGGCAAGTATTTAGTTTAGGCTTCTTCACACTTTTTCTTATGCTCATACTGGAAACACAGCATCCTATTGTCTTTGCTCTTGATGTTGAAATGAAGCATAT
Source organism: Pachyuromys duprasi (assembly GCA_028658305.1). Lineage (NCBI taxonomy): Eukaryota > Metazoa > Chordata > Mammalia > Rodentia > Muridae > Pachyuromys > Pachyuromys duprasi. The sequence continues at coordinate 88,712,552 of CM053766.1, forward strand.
TGTTTTCTTTTGGGAGGCCATTAGAAGTCGATGATGACCTTTATGGTGACTAATAGTTTTCATGGGACTTTAATTGTGACTTTTTCTTTTTCCTTTTTTTAAGACAGAGCAGCATCTGTCTGCCTCCTGCATCTTTCGTATCAAGGAATCAATAAAAACAGCCGCCTTTTGTTGATGCTATAGGAGATTTTTATGCCGATGACAAGGGATTTGATTTAATATTCTCTTTAAATAAGATCAACACTGTTGCAGTTATAAATGCTTCGAAAAACTGTCATGTGCATCAGGGTGGCATGAAACAAAAAGTTAGTAGCCTGGTATAAATGAGCATGTGTAGCGGGTCTGGGAGATATTTATGATTGTGTGTTAAAAATATATATATTTAGAGATTTCTTTCTGCTCTTTTGACCATGAGTAGGAAATGCAGAGATGGGCATTTCATTACTGTTACCTTCTAAACTGCAAACTTTCTTTGCCAGTTAATGATTTTTCAGGGCAACGCTGGATATGGTGACATGATAGAAACAGGTATTTACGATCTGTGATGCAATTCTTAGTGAGTATGGATTTACAGTTAAACGGTGCAGGGGGAGCCCAGCTGGCAATTATTGACAGAGCCTCTGGAATCTATATTTTGTTTGTTCCCATTATTCACACACACTTTCTTTTAGAGCCCGGCTACCTGTGTCGGCTGTGTTTCCCGCTTTATTTGGGAGGTGAGTTATCAGGCTCTGCAGTTTGGGGACTTGTGTTCTGTATGGTCAGGGATAGGTGAGACACTGTGTGCCTATAGCTAGTCCCCAAATATCTAGCCATTTTCATTGAACTAGGATCCTGTTATAAGGGCAGTCCATCTCTATTTGGCTTTGTTTTAGAGGGTGGAAATTAAACTCAGATAGGAGCAGAGCTGATTGGGAAAAAATGATTGGAGTGAGTGCATAGATATAGGTTGTGGTAGTGCCAGAGTCCTGGGGAAAAATCCAGCACAAAGCATTCCCCAGACATGAGCCACTGTGATTCTTTAGTCAGGGCAGTCTTGTCCACACGGGTACCACATCAACATGTGTTGGCATTATGACAATGAAACAGAAGATGGCTAGAATCTTTGGAGAGGTCTCCAGTGGAGATTCTTTTTTCCAAAGGCCAATTGGAGCAGCTATGCCCCCTGGCATATATAAAAATTACATTGTCATTGGATTCTGTGCACATGCAATTTCAGTGGTTCAAAATTCCCCGTTATGCCTCCTCATTGTGAACTCATGTATGGAGGACAGGGCTGTGTGGACATTGAACTTGCTCCACTAGCTTGTGTTGATGACAGTGATCGAAATATGACCCATAGCTATTTATCCTAGACAATCTTTGGTTGGTCAAAATGATGACTCTTCATTATACCAAACACCACACTGAAAGCTAAAATGGGCAGAGCAGATCCAAATAACTAATCTGTTTGTCTTTCTGGAAAGCATTCTTACTTTGGAATTTACATCTCTGTTTCTGTTTGAATGCTGGTAGCTTTCCTTTAGTTGTAGCCCACATGTGCAAACCATCTAGAAGCACCATTTGTGTAGGAGAACTGTGAAGAGCCTCCTTCTGCTGGGCTCAGGGCTCTTGGATGCCAAGATACTGCCTTTCTGTTTGCTGGGTGTGGCTTTTCCATGGAGCAGGAGTGACTCCCCAAAGCATGTATTAAACTCGCCCCCACTCCTCACTTTTTTGGAGACTTTCTCATAAGGCATGAGTCACACACTGGACCACACATCAGCTGTCATCTGCCCAAGGATTTGCAGGGGATGAGTGTAAACTGAGAAAGCCTCTCTGCTTGTTTTCCTGGGTGGTATTTATGCTGACGGAGTGTTCCTCTCTGGGCTTTATTAGTTAATGACCTTCTTTTCAGTAAACATTTGTGGTATATTCAGTGTGCTCTCCTAAAGGAGAAATAACTTGGCAGCCTTAGAGGGGTGTTATTGGACTTTGCTATTGTTTTCAGCGTCCAGCCACTCTCTTCCCACTTTACCATTCAGCTCCTCTCTCCCTTCTCCAGTCTCAGCACCATTGCCTGGAATGTTCTGTTCGTGTTTTCACTCCAAGACAGAATCCCAGCTGAATGCAGGGAGCTGGGTGACACAACCAGATCAAAACGCTTTGAATTTTGAAAACGATTCCCCTCTTGGTACTGAGCCCAGTGATAAAAGCAGGGCGGTTGTCATCGTGAAAACAGAGCGCTGTACACAGCACAACCTTTCCAATTAACGCACTTAAGACGTGTGTTAGGAATGACGGGGAATGGGGTGTTACAGAGTGGAGTGCGCGTAATAGGGTTTTACATTTTCATGTTTCAGTTGCTTTTTTTCTCCCATTGCAGTTTTAAGAAAATTGTTGCACATTATTGAAGCTCCTAAGTGCATTTTTAACATTGCTCTTTCTGTTTACAATAATATCTTCCAAAATAACAGAAGTCTTGTTGTTCATTCTCTCTCTCTCTCTCTCTTACACACACACACACACACACACACACATGCTTTTTGCCTATTGGTTTTTCCAAGTGGAAGACGACTAGCTCATCAGTTATTCTAAGTTTCTTTGTCTCAGGCTAAACTGCTCTCTAGGTAGCCCCTTTAGCTGGCTACCAAGGAGCTGGGTTTGATGCAAGTCTTGAACAAGACGGTGCTTTGATGTTCACCAGACTCAGCATTAAAAATGAATTCTTCTTTCAGAATCCACACAGACATCCCAAAAGATTCAAGTCATACATTCACCAGGGACATAAAGCAAACAGGGATGAGTGATATGAAAGTGTTGTATCAGCAGTATTTACATGTATGACTTGCTCATTTGTAGGCTTTGGTGTGTGTGTGGGAGGTGAGATTGATGAGTTTTGAATCTCTTGTATTCAGTATCAGGGCAGGGATGCTTGTGATGATGAGAGTTGTGTGAAGTTGTGGAAGTGTAACTTCTTCACTATTTCCATTTCTTGCCTCCTTCTGTCTGTCTGTCTGTCTATCTATCTATCTATCTATCTATCTATCTATCTATCTATCTATCTATCATCTATCTATCTATCTGTAATCATACTTCCTGTTAGTCTTGCCATTGTGTATGCCTTGCTTTGTTAATTCAGTAGTGGTGGGGGAGAAGTTGTCTGGATCATTTCTGGTTTAAATATTTGAGACTTATTAAGTATAGTGTTTCTTCTGCTATGACAAACTCTTAATGCCCTGTATTGGAAGAACATCATTATAAAACATAGAAGAATCTGTTCATTTAGATCTCTGAACGACTGTGCTGACCAGATCCACCTCCCCAACAGATGACCTACTTTGGTCATAGATAACTTAGGAGAAATAACCATTTTTCTTGTTCTTTTGTTGTAAGCCACTGAAATTTAAGGCTTGTTAGTACAGCAGCATTCACTTGTTTTGGCTGTGGGCTAACTAATATTTATTTAGTATTGTGTGCTTAAGGTAACATATCAACCACTTAATCATCACTATAATTTTTTTGAAAAAAGATATTGCTGTTATCTTCATGATCAGGTGAGGCTATTTGGGTGCTGTGTAATGTCATAGGCCTAAGGTCAAATCTCTGATTCTAGCTGACCTGAGATTTACACTCAGCATAGTTCAAAAATATGCAATAAATGGCAAATGACTGGTTCAGGATTGTTGAGGCGCATTTGTCTTTTGTGTGGCATCATCAAGAGTATCACTTACTTGGTATCATCTGTCCTGGATGTCTCCGGCTGCTTGCTACATTTCCTACATAGTTCCATATTTTTAGGTGTTAAGAAGTCAAGTTCTTAGGCCTGAGTGTAATGGTGCACAAGTCACAGGTGGACATAATAACTCTTGCTAAAGAAGAGGGAGGAATGACTCTTCCTGTGAATTTCTTTGTTTGTGTGTGTACCCATGTCTGTGCAGGTGTGTGTTTGTGTGTGTGTGCGCGCGCGTGCACGCGCGCACATGTATCTGTATGTACCTATGGAGACCAGAGGCCAGCTTCAGATGTCATTCCCCAAGGGCTATCCATCTGGCTTTTTTGAGGTAGGGTCTCTCTTACTGTCCTGTATCTCACCAAAAAGACTAGTACTGGCTGGCCAACAAGCCCAAGGTCACCTGTCTCTGCTCCACTTGCATTGGTATTAAAAGTGTGTGTCACCACACCTGTCTTTGGTGTATCCCTCTTCGTTGGCACTATCAACGTAAAATGTTTTACACATTCTTCAGAAAACATCCCCTTGTATTCCAAGGGTCACAGTTCATCACACACTTACACCATAGACTGAGGAGTGTATGTGATGGGAGAAGGCAAGGAAGGAGGCTCTGAAGGGAAGAGTTGTGGGGTAAGTCGCCAGGGGGATTATTACAAGCCATCTCTCGGTGGTCATCTTGTATTATCACCTGATTTCACAGATAGTAAGACACTACAGCTGCCAAATGTATGTGCTGTAAATGTTTATACTCAAAGTAAAAGGTTTTGCTTGCTTGCTTGTTTGTTTTGGCAGCCTTTCCATGTAGATAGTACCCTTTCAGATAAAAAAACTGAGCACTTACATAGTCAGTATCTAGAGGCATTAGAGCTTCCCTAATCACAGGATTACAATTTGTATCCTGAAAGAGTGCTAGGGCCAACACTACCTGTTTTTCCAAAAGTGTTCACCCTGCCGTCAGTATCCCTGCCAAGCAGCAATGGAGCTGAGCCTTTGATACTCACTCATAGAGACGGAAGTTTCCAGACTGCTAGTCCATCATGCTTTGCAGTCTGCAATGCTGGAAGAGTACAGACCTGTCATGGCATAAGAGAATGCCTGGCTTTCTTCTGGGGTGCCTCCAGGAGAGATCTTTTATAGATGCTGGCGGCCACAGTGGTGACATCATGGCAGCTGGCACTGTGGGGCATGCTGAGATCCATTAGTGGGTGCTCAGCTCCCCTCCTGGGTGAAGTGGGGGCCACGTGAAAAGGTTGGCTTGGCTGTTCCAACTTCCTTAAGCCTAAGTTCCTGTGCCAGGTATTTCTATTTTCTATTTGCTAACTGTTAGTTGAAACAAAGGGCTGTTTTGTTGGGTTTGTGTTTCCCTGTGGAAAAGATTACTTTAGGCACATTTTAGAAAATGCTTTTAAAAAGAATCTTGTGCAAGTTGAAAACAGAGGAAAAGAAAGTGAATGCTGTCGTGGCTTTTTATTATAATAAAGACTGTAGTGAAAGCTCTCTCAGCCCCTCCCTCCTCCCAGCCTAGCAAACAAGCCTTTGTCTGTCTGTGGGAGAAGGGGTGTGCTTCAAGAGTGGGGGCAGAGATGAGTAATTGACACTCTTCAGTACCTGTAAGGCCACCACCACTGACTCTCCCTGCTTGTCAAAATGAACGGGACCCAGTCCATTACTGTTGGTGGGGTAGGGAGGGGTTCTCCACAAACCCACTGGGAAAAGGTTTCAAGACTTTCACACAAGATCTGGAGGAGTGGAAGGAGAGTGAGAGAAGCTGTATTCAGCAGTGAGATGGGTTTTTGTTTGTTTGTTTTTGGGGGGGTGGGAAATGCTTGTAGTTTTCAGTTGTTCTCTTCAAGTGCCTATGAATTCACCTTAAACTTTCTGGCTATCAGAAGAGACTGTGTAGAGACATGTGCTGACAATGTATCTAACATTCCCCTATATATCCTTCTCTGGTGGAGTTTGGTGATGACTGGTCATTATGCTGGCAGCTGGGCCTCTGCTGGTGTTCTAGCCATGTCAGTAGTTTGGGATGACCCTCTGGAGGTGATGATGCATGTGGCCCTCTGTTGGCCAACAGGACTCACCTTTTCTCCACATAGCTCCTGTGTGTGTCACATGTTTCCTTCTTGTGACAAAATACCCGGCAAAAGCAAGCTAAGGAAGAAAGGCTTTATTTTGGCTCACAGTTGAGAGTATAGTGTGTCATGGTACGGGATTCATGGAGACGGGCATTTGATGCAGCTGGTCACGCAGTGTCTGTAGTCAGGGGGCAGAGAATTCTCAGCTTGCCTTTTCCTCTTTATTCAATCCAGGACCCTAGCCTAGCGGATGGTGCTGCCCAGAGTGGATGCGTCTTTCTACCTCTACTGACCTACACTAGCTAACTCCTCCCAGGTCTACCCAGAGGCTTGCCTACCCTAGCTATCTTTTCACAGGCTTGTGCACAGGTTTGCGTCCCCGGTGATTCTAGAGTCCATCAAGACTCTAGAAATTAGCCATTATGGTTTCTAATACAGGCAAGGTCATGGAGGGAGACTTACACTGCCACATGGCAAACAGTAGTCACATGGGACTGTGAAACACTACGAAGGAAGCAAATCTAAATGGTATGGAAGTTTAAAACACACACTGAAGACTTAGCAAAAAGATCATAAAGTATCTCAACATTATCTTTTAAAATTTATTTTGATAACATCGTCATATTAAAATAGTCATGGCTTGGATAAATTAAATACAGTATATTATTAAATTACTTTTACTCATTGTGGTTTACCCTTTTTTGTGTGATTACTAGAAAAAAAAAGTAAATTATCTTAGTGATGTTCTATGTCCAGGCAGCAGTATGTAGCTATCTGCATGTGGTTTTTGTTTGTTTTTATTTTTATTTATTTTATTTTTTGCTTTACTGGCATGGGTGATTGCTATAGCTAGACTGCATAGCTCATGAAACATAAAATAATTATCAGGATCTTTTCAGGAGTTAGCTAATCTCCAGTCTAAGGGATTTTGGATGGCTTGACAGAACCTAAAATGAGTCCAAGATGCCCTGATATTTATTTCTGTAGGCGTGTCTTTGTAGACTCTAGAGATGGAACCTAGGATTTCCCCAGGTTTTTAAAGGTGCTTCAGGTACATTATTCTTTTTATTTCTTCCTATTCTTGCTAAACAAGATGTAAATATCAAGGCCCGGGGAAATGATACAGTGTATAAAAGCACAGACTGCTCATTCTGAGGAACCAGATTTGCTTCCTTAGCACTCAAGCTGGGCAGCTAAGAGATGTCAGCGTGTCTGTAATTCCAGCTTGAGGGACCTCTGCTGAAAATTGCACTCGTGTACATTTCTACAACAGTCACCCCCCCCCAAAAAATAATGGTGATAATGATAATGGTGGTGGTAATGATAATGATGATGATAAAACGAATCTTTCCTTTGAAAAATGATAATTCTTCAGTTTCTTGCTCCTGGGAATCTGGAATGAAGGGTTGCAGGGTGACAAGCCAGCCAGCTCTGCGTGGACAACAGGTCTGGAGCCCTCTAAGGTCCCATAAGCTGTGTGGTAGGATACTGCTGCTAGTTTATACGTATCTTCCCACTAGAGATGTTGGGTTACATGGAGGTGGGGTGGCTGTGTAGAGTGACTTAAAGGTTCGCCTGTGCCGCTGAACAGCTGAAGTGCATTTTAATAATTATTGATCCTATGGTAGTTTCAGATCCCACAACTCCTGCCATTAAGGGCCTGGTGCAACTAGGCATCTGGACCTAACCCTTCCTCATTAGCTGGCCTGTTGGCAGACTCATTTTGTACTGGATAAGAACAAGTACTGGTGCCCAGAAAGCAGGAAAAAAAGAGGTTGAAAACGATACTCGAAGCCAGAGTTCACTTTGCCTAGATGGAAACTCATTCCCTATGTACCCAGGGGGCAGAGTCTCTGGAGTGAGACCAGAGACTTTGGTGGGATGCCTTCTTAAATGTCCTTCCCACATTCTTCCACTAGTTAGATGCACCTTGTAGGTCCAGAGCCCTCATTGGCATCAAGTTCCCCTTCTCTGGGAGTGGTGTGCCGGGACAGTGCAGTGCAGGTTACGGTGATTGGAGTCCAGGATTTAGAATGAGTGGATGCTGTGAGGTCAGGCATGGGACTTACCGCCTGCAGCAAGCAGACTTCCACACATGGAGTATTTGTGCTATGTTGGTTAGTTATTAACTGCAAAAAAAGGGAGACATTCATTTAGAAGATGTGCCCATTTTTTTTAAGGTAAGGCTGCCAGGAGATACATGGCATTTTAAAGCAAACAGATTCCTGGGAGAGACTGAGCTTCCCACCCAGAAATGTGGCAAGGAATAAAAACATTTACACCAGTTTAATATGAATGGTTGGGGAAAATATCTATTGCACATTGAACATGATATATGAAACTATAACCCACTCTTGTGTAGTAAGCACACAACCATTCACCTAATGGATTACTATTCGACTTGACATTATTCTGCATCTTTTCCATCTTCTCTTGCCAAGTACTGGAAACTGTCAGAGAAAACCCGCCAGATACATAGGCACTCTTGGCCTGGGGGTTGTGAGCTCATAGGACTCTGGAAGGCAGAGGTTACCCCATGACCCCCATGCTGCAAACTACAGTGAAAAATCAAAGGGTGACAGGCAACATAAACAGTGGCCGCATGTGGAATGTCAAACTCAAGGCAGATGAAGGCGGGGCTTGCTCTGTCTCCTGCTCCCTTTTTATCTATAAAAGGAAGCTTATTTCCTATCTTCTAGGAGGAGAAAAAAAAGTGTCTTATGGTTCTCAGGGGCCACAGAAATACTTCTTGATTTGTTCTAAGGTAGAATTTGACCTCCTCAAAAAGGACCCAAGAGTGACTCCTGCTTGACCCCACTGTGGTTTATCTGCTACATGTTGGATGCTAGAGCTCGAAGGAATGAGGGAGACCTTGTTGGTGTAAGCTTGTACACACACGAAGGAGCTGGAATGTTTGAGATACAGCCTTCAGAGCGTTTATGGACTGCCTGATGTTAGATGCTAGTTACCAAAAGGGATGATGCTAAAAAGCCAAACATCTCACCCCTTACTCAGAAGTGCTTTCGGTTTTCTTTGCCTGTGTGTGTGGGTGCATGTTTACATGTGCACATATACATAGCTGATTGAACTCAGGCTCTCAGTCTCTTATGCATGTACTCTTTGTGTACTCTTTTTCAGATAGACTCATTAAAAATGACCCTTATCTCTTTTTAAATTTGATTTGCACATTTGGGTTCATGTTAAGAACCCACCTCAGGGAGGACACTCCTAATGGTTTTATGGTCTCAGTTTCTCAACGTGGAGAGTCTCTTCCTTCCTTACCCCTCCCTTTCCTCCTCCGTTCTCCCCAGTCTTTCCCTCGCTCCCTTCACTCCTTCTCTGTCCCTTCCTGTCTTCATTCCCTTCTCTCCCTCCCTCTGACTTCCTCTCGCTCTCTCTCTCTACAATTTTTCAGTGGTTTGAGGCAGGATCTTACCATAAACCCCAGACAGGCCTCTGGGTAGCCCAAACTGACCCCTACCTCCAGGCAATCCTCTGCCTCCACCTCCTGAGTGCTGGCATTGCAGGTGTGTGCAGTCACATTCAACTGGATCTTTTTTGTTTAATTATTCTTTTTAAGGTTTTACATTTCAGCTCACATTTACTGAAGTGTTAGTAAATAACTTTATATTGAGGAAGATTAACAGTTTGGGGATTTTTGAGAGTGAACTACTGCCCAGTGCATTTGTGGCGTATTTAAATAAACCAGAGAGGCTAATCTTTGCAAAAGATGTTCTTCTCAATATGAAATATATAGGTTTTGACATTTTTGTAATTTTTAAACTCTCAAGAATTTTATTTTGATGTTTCCTCTGACATCCCCAGGTCTTTAATTTAAGATCACTGACGAACTCTTGGTTTGTATTAATTCTATTTCATTTATGTATTTTATATGTTTACTGGTCATATTTAAAAAATATCTCTTGTGAACAACACTCTGTATAATTTTGGCAGGAAATTACTTTTTTGTATTTCTGTGATGATCCCCTGAGATCATTTTTGCATAAATCCAGCCTTCTATTTTCAGATACAAATCTGTTGTACAGATGATTCTTCTTAGAAGAAAAGATGCATTTGTAGCTGAAAAATGTAAATTACTTTTCATGGAAAATACCTCTCTGGGCCCCCATTTTCAAAATGTGATGATTGCACACAGTCTGTGTTTCTGTGCACGCTTAGGAGACTTCTTACCTTACAGTTACGGAAATCTTGATTGTATGGCAGGTAGGCCCTGGCGACATGGTGGAGTGTGTCACAGGCATGAGTAAGGAGAGGCAGGGGAGCAGCAGGAGACCTGAGATGTGGAACTGAGCCAGGGGGTGTGGCTCCCGCCTTCAGTGCCCAGGTTCCTGTGTTGTTGAGGTGTGTGTTTGCAGGTGAATTCACACTTGAAGCCCTTTCAGCACCAGAGCCTTCCTCTGTTCGCAGTTTATCCTCATCTGTGCTTTTGGAGCACAGCAATTCAAAGTTTTATTTGGCATCTGATGGAGGTGCTTTGGGGATCAGTGCTCTCCTGCTTTGTTGAATTTTATGAAATAGCAGGAGGAGGACTGTGAGGTTCCCTCCTCAATGTTCTCCGTTCGGTTTGGTGGTTAGCATTTGAGGGACTTGGAGCCTTGCGAAACAAAGTCTTAAAAAAAAAGTCAATGTATTCAGATTTGTGCCAGAGAAAGACTTTAGTTTGAGAACATTTACATCTGTTTTCAATAATTCCTCACATATGTTGCAGAATGTACGTTATCCATCTTGTTATCCAGGAAATAACATTTGTTGCAAACAGTTTGCCAATTCGTAATTTTATTGAATTTGTTTCTCATGCTGTGGTTTCATACGAGGTCTGAAAAGATGGTGATCTTTGGGGTCCCAGCTGTTGTAACACTCTGCAGCGAGGCCTTCATTCCAGGAAGCACTGGATGTTTTAGGCAGCTTGGCTTTCTTATAGCTGCGGTGTAAGTTGTACCACTGTTAGTTGGGCACCTATTCTTGGGGAGCACAGAATTTTGCTCATGCATTCCTGTAATCCATTTTGGTGCTCAAATGCTCTCTTCAGAATGTGTGTTGAATAGTTCTCCTTGTATGCCCTATGCTGCTTCCTTTGAAACATGGCCCAACTTTCAAAACATTTATATGTTTGGTTTAAGAAGGCACCGTTCCCCAGGAAAAAAAAAAGAGTGATTATGTCAGATTATTTCACACTACTTCATGCTTGGGAATGGGTTTGCTATTCTTCCTAGAGAAGCTGAGAAAGAGCTTTTATGGTGTTTAACTGTTATTATTTTGTTACAGGGTTGTTAGTAAATTAAAGGCAAGTTCCATTAGATATAATTTTATATTTATCCAGTATTTTTCATGTGTATGTATTTGGTTTGCATATGTACAGATTTGTTTGCATGTGAATGTGTGTTCGAGCACGCGCATATGCCTGAGGTTGGTACTAGGAGTTTTTCTTGATTGCTCTCTATTTATTGAGACAGGTCTTTCAATTGAAGCCAGAGCTCACTGTTATTGGCTAGTTTCAGAGGATTCTCTGTTTCTGCCTCCCAAGTGCTGGGATTTACATTTGCATGGCATTTACATGGGTTCTGGGGAGTCCAGTCCCACTTGCATATGAAGAGCTTGATCACTGGGCCATGTCCCACCTCCATCCTATTTTCTTTAGCCGACATTTTCTTCAATGAGCTTTGCATTGTCTTGCCAAAACTTGGGGGGGGGCCCTAAAAGCTCTCTCAATCCAAATTATTTCTTAATGTTTTTAATGGTTTCTTATAACCACACAAATATGATTGATCGTGGGTCCATTTGGGAGCTATTGAATTTCCTTAGAAGTGGAAATTGGCATATTCCAAACCAGTTTTTGCTTTTGTGGCCTGGAGGTTGTTCAGCTTATATATTTGGAAGACTAAAGATTATTCCCTACGAAGAAGTTTTGTCAACCTGACCTTCTCCACTTCTATGATGCTGCCCACACAGCAGTAATCTCCACAGAGAACAGCAAACAAAGTGAAGAGATAGAGTAGTGTGTGTTATTTTTATATCCTAAAGTAAATTTTCCAGCATTAAGGCTGCCTGGGAATTCTCATAGTGTGGTTCTCACAAATGCAGCTCCACTTCCTGGTTGTCCTCTGAGTCTCCATTTTATTGTCCATCTTTGAAAGAGGCATTTCTCGTAGTCATTTACTCAGCCAGACAGGTAAATAAGATATGGAATTGTAGAAACTTGGAGAAGCCTTTCCAGTTCTGCCCTTTAGCACCAAGGCTCACTTGAAGTTAGAGATTGTGTGTCCCCTAGAGTTTTTTGGTCACAGGACTCTGAGCTTGAATTTTGAAAGTTGGTCAGGCACTGTTAGTGTTCTTTGAAGATGCTCAGAGGAAAGGATTCTTCAAGGTCTGCTGAGTTCTTGGCATGAGAGATGGCTCCGAAGATGCCCAGGAATCAGATGCTGGGGCTTGAGAGGGATCATTTCCTCCAGCCTTCCACCCAAGGGTAGGAATCCAGTTGAGACCATGTCCATGATTAATTATCACTAGATCTATTTATGGAGAACATGGGGAAATGGGGAGCATTTTGTGGCCCCAGTTGGACTACCTATATATATTATATACATATATAGCATACATAATATATATAATATTAACATTAATAATATAATATTATATACATATATAATATACATAAATATATATATAAATGTTCATATATATATGAAAATTATTTGAAAAGATGTGCCTCACCCTTTGAGGTTATCATTTCCTCATCTGTGCTTCTCTCTGGCATGTTCTGGGTGAAGTCATCTATGTGAGGTCTTAGAAGCCTCTAAGGTACATACAGAGTAGAGATCATCATGAGGCCCTCTCTCTGCTGCCCACCACCCCTCCCACATCACTTGCTGATCTTTGTGGTTTGAGGATTTAAATTCTGTCTTTGGGCACCTTCACTTGGCTAGACTTTGATTCTGACATCCCATAAACATCATCATATGCTCTTTAATTTCCTGCCTTAATGAGTTGGTCACATAGCACAGGTTTCTGTGGCAATCTCATTTTGGAATATATTGTCAAATTGTCCTCTAAGTGACTGGAACACTTGGAAGACTGCAAGATTTTGATATCTAGTTTTAGATGTCCTAGACACCACCTTGGACCTGAAAATAGCACATAAGTCATTGCCTAATGCTTTGTGAGTCCTTTCCCTACACCTTTACATGGGTTCCAGGAACTGAACCCAGATTCTAAGAAAGCTAGTTTATCTGCTAAGCCATCTCCCCAGCCCCAAAGGATTTTTTAGGGGCAATGTGCCTAGATTTTGAAACATGAAAGAAACTCCAATGACTTCATATTCGAAGTTTTCTGCTGATATATCAGAAAGATACAACTTCTTTTTTTCATTTTTATTTTATATTAATCACAGGTTATGTACTTTGTATCCCAGCCATAGCCCCCTCCCACATTCCCTTCCTATCCCCCCCTTCCCTCCCTCATCTCTTCCCTGCACCTTTCTAAGTTCACTGATAGGGGAGGACCTCCTCCCCTTCCATCTAACTCTAGCTTATCAGGTCTCTTCAGGAATGGCTACAATGTCCTCTTCTGTGGCCTAGCAAGGCTGCTCCTCCCTCGGGGGGACAGGGAGGTCGAAGAGCCAGCCATTGAGTTCATGTCTGAAATAGTCCCTGTTCCCCTTACTAGTATACCCACTTGGGTATTGAGCTACCATTTGCTGCACACAAGCAGGGGTTCTAGGTTATAACCATACATGGTCCTTGGTTGGAGAGACAGTCTCATAAAAGATCCCTGTGCCCTGATATATTTGGTTTTTGCAGAGTTCCTGACCTCTCCGGGTCATACTAACTCCCCCTTCTTTCATATGATTCCCTGCACTCTCTTCTTTATCGCTGCCTTCAAGCTGAGATCTTCCCACACCTGAAGTTATTTGTCTTGGGGACAGGAGAGGCTCTTTTCTCTTTGATTGTCTCTCTGTTTAGATTAGTTTCCAAACTTAGTGCGCTAAACTAGCACAGAAACATTCTCCTTCTGTCTCCCATAGATTCACACCAGTCCAAACCTCACATCATCCATCCCAGGATCTTCAGAAATTTTAACTATGACAGTTTTAAGTTCAAAGCATTACTTCTCATCAGAATACTAAATTTCGTGACAGCATTCAGTGTTGATGAAAGCTGAATAAGTTCTAATATGGGAGGGGGGGAATCACTCTCCATCCTGCATCTATGAAACTAGAAAACACTTATCTTCTCTCAAGAGCAATCCTGGAACAGGCTTAGAAGATCAGTGCTAGGTTTTCCAGTCAACAATGAAGAAAGTAAGAGGAAAAAGTGGTGCTGTCACTAGTCTCAAGTGGTTTAGCATGGAGTTTGACAAGTTCCTTGAGGTATCAGGACCTGAGAGTGTGGCTTGTATGAGGAGCTGCCTAGGAGTAAGTGTGAATCTTCTTACATCAGAAATTCCAATGGGGCCCTCCTTCCCTCTTCAAGAAGGGAAGCAGATGCTTGCAGCTGGGCAGTTTTGTGGATCAGTTGCTTACCTGGAGAGTTTTCATTGTCTCCTAGCTTTCTTGCATTGTCTTCTCTCTTTTCCCTTCCAGTCCAATCTGGCAACATCTATGCTGTACAACATTCTAAAAACTTCAGTGGTGTCCAGTTAAGATAATGGGAACTCATTTCAGGAGCCAAAAGAGTATTCCACAACCTTCCTAGACAATTCTGTCTCTGTTTCTGGCTTATATTTAGAAGTGTAAGGGATTTATTAGTCACCTGCCTGGTCTCAAATAGATCTCTATGTGAGTGACTGCACTTACTTTTTAATTTTTCTGAGATTTTTTACCAAATTGTCCATTTATACATATGGATTTTGCTTTGGTGCGTATTGATTGACAGTGACCTTCAGATTGTAACATCCTTTGCAATATGAATATATTGAAAATATTCTAAAATTACTGACTTTTGGGTTCTTTTTGGTTACTTAGTGCTTTATTGATTTATCTCTTTGTTCTTTCCTATTGCTATAAGCAGCGCAGTGAGTAACTGGTCTGAACCTCGTTTCAACTCTCTGCTTGGAAATGTCCTCAACCAAATACCTGACCCCATTTTTGCAGGCTGTGCTTTTGTACAACTGGTATACCTTGTAGCTTATATATATATATAGACTAATATATATAATAGACTGTTTCTCATTTTTTTCCTGGATGTCATCACCAGCAATTTGAAAATCTGCATTTGAATTAATGGAAGGAGGGTTGGGTGTTTTCCAAGACACTATTGGCTTTCTACACCACACTCTATTGTCTTCAAACTCTTCAGCAGCACCGTCAATAATGCCAACATTACTACAAATATTATACTAATAGTCCTCCTAATAATGTAAGTTTCTTCTGTCAGGCTCCTCAACATTCCTCTAGCCTCTTCCCCGTACTGAATTCTCCATACCACTTCCATGGTTTTAGGTATTCTTATAGTAGCATCATACTTTTAGGTAGCCAGTCTATACTCGTTTCTTACTGCCACAGGCAAAGTTATTAAAAAGATAATAGTTTAAACAATACACATTGTCATCAAATTTTGTTGATTACTTAACCTACTTATTGAGAAAGAGACAGAGAGAGGTAGTATGTTGTGTATGTGTGGTACAAATCTATGGGTAGGTACACATGTTATGTACATGTTATGCAGGACATTGGGTGTCTTTCTCTTCAAATCTCTGTTCTATTATCCTGAGACAATGTCTCTCTCTGAGCCAAGGGTTTACCATTTAAGCTATGCTGACTGACCAAGAAGCTCTTGGGATCTGTCTCTACCTCTTGTGCTCCCAGTGCTGGGGTTACAGGTATATGTGGCCATGTCTGACTTAATTTGAGTGCTGGGAATTTGAACTCAGATCTCCATGCTTTGAGAACAAGTACTCTTACTCACTCAACCATCACCCCAGATCCCTCACAAATTTCTGGAAGTCAAAAGTCTAAACAAGTCTCCATGTAGGAGGCCTTGTAAGGGCAATCTCTTTCCTGCCTTTTCTGGTTTCCGCAAAGCACCTGTAAGTCTTTTCTTGTGTCTCTGTCCTCTTTGTTGAAATCACAATGCTCTGATCTCTTTTCTTTGACTCACAGACTTGCTTATGTTCTTATAAGGAACATTGTGGTGGACAGTTGCGGCCAACCCAGGTCATCAAGGACAATGTTTATATCTCATGATATTTAGTCACCTCTACAAAGCCCCCTTGCCACATGAGGAGACAGTCACAGGCCTGAGAATTGGTGTGGCTGCTCGGTGCGTGGCATTATTCAGTCTCCTACATAGCTGATTTTTCTCTTTCTGTAATTGTTAGAAGTTTGAAAAATAGCATGTAGTTATAGAAGAAACTAATTTAGAAGCCAGAAACCTGAATTTCAGCATCTAGTTGGTTGTTAAAAAATTGATCAAGCTATTGTTTTTTTCAACCTCAACTTCATCATCCATAAAATGAAGGGACTGAACTGATTTGAGTTCCAGGCCCCTTTAGGATTTCCTGTTATAGCTCTTTGGTTCTCACCATTCACTGCAATAAGCACTTTCATAGAAATGAAACATTTGAGTTCTAATTGTCAGTCAGCTGTGATGAATTGGTCAAAGTGACGGTGAACTGGGCCTCTAGTTTTCTATTGCTCTGGTCATACTGGACCCGATAGATACCCAACAGCTCAAAGCAAAACCCTTAGCAAGTGTGGTTTCTCTAAATTTCACAATTATAACATTCTCTGTTGGAGATGTTCACAACCTGATGAGGAGGAAAAGCTAGTACTGTGGTCAAAACTTATGCTACAACACTACAGTCTTATTGAGTCTATGATGTGATTATTTCATATGTAAAGTGCTTTGCAATGCATGCTGAGTCAGTTGCAATACAAATACTAATGCAATATCCAGCACTGCAAATATAGAGAAAATGTGTTATCTTAGGAAATAGAATTTAAGCTGATTTTTGATGATTATGAATATTTAATAGAGAAAAATATCTGATTTTGTTTTTTGCTTTTCATGCTTCTGTTGAAATGATAAAAATAGGAGCAATCACTTGAAAGTGAATTCTGAAAGATTTTTCTTAACATTGCATAATGCCTTTGCCACTTTGAAGTCTTGGATCCCAGTGCCGGGGCCTGATTTATGTGGGTCATTCAAACTGAATTCAGGGTATTGATGGATGAAAAAGCCAACCTTCTTATTATAATAGTCAACATTTCTAAGTTAAGAGTCCTTCAAGTACCGTCTGTTTGTCAAAACTAAGAAGGCCTTTTGGGTTTTTTCTTGGAGACCTCAAGAAAGGCCCCCAGTTCAAATAGGTATTTATTCATCTTCTGACTTCTTGCCTTCTTGTTGCTAATAAATTTTGCACACTGACGAGTAAGATTCTGTGTGATAGAAAGTCCAGGAGCCTTATGTTGTTTTAAGCAAAATCTTAGTCATTCAATTTTACCAATAAAGATTCAGGAGCCAGATGTTTTGGTAAAAGCCTGCTAGCTCGGAGAGGCAAAGAAAGCACTCAGCTGACCTTTCTCCTCAGCTGATATCCCAAAAGAAGAGAGAGTGCCTTCTCCACACAGTCTTTGACTGAATATCCCTTCCTTCTACTTGCTGTATGTCTCTCTATCCATCCTCTTGACTTCCTGTTACTCTCTTTGTTTTTTTTCCTATGTTCACTCCCTGTCAACCTGCTTGCTCTACCTTTTGATCTATAGTTGAGTTTACTTAATTCAAGCAGAAAGCTATTGGATTAAAGTACTGAGCTAGAAAGAGCCACACCACAACTAGAAACATGTTTTTCCAGTAAACAACACAACCTCAGGATTCACCGTGTGATCAAATATCCTGCAACAGCCCATTGGTGATTAAAGAAAAGAGAAAATATCCATTGCCAATTCAGGATTCTGGTAGAGAGCACAGTATCCTTTGACATGGCTGGTAGCAGACCACCAGTACACAGGCGCTCTCAGCATGTCCCTGCCATGGCCAAGGCTGGTGGCTAGAGAAATACAATGAATGGTGTCCTAAAGAATTTTTTTTAAGTGGGGGAAGGAGCCAAATAGAAGGGGAGAAATCCTCCAGGCCTATCTTTCACTTAGCTTTTTATTTTTAACAAATGAAAAATACGTAGAGCAGTTGTCATTTGTTAAAGTGTAGCAGAAAGAGCGAAACAGGCCAGTGGAGGCTTCATCAAGAACACTCATTCAGGATGATGAATGTGGCTAAACACACATTTGTTCGTAAAACTTGCAGAGTGGCTGAGCATCATTAAGCATGAGAAATAGGTGCAGCATGCTGAGAAGAGAGTGGAGCAAACAGATGTTGTGAATTTTCACAGGCATCCTTCATCCACCAGTCTATCATTAATATAGTTGAAGGTGATCCTTTCTTCTTATTTAATAAGCACAAACAAAGTATGTGTGCTGAGATTCTGCTGAACACACTTCTTTTCCCATGGACGTAAGACATCCAGGGATGGGAAGCTGTGTAGACAGACAGCCCACTGTGTGCCTGCAATGTGGTATTAGTCTTGGGACTATAGCTAGAGCTGAGTAGCTCTCATATTTTTCTTTTCACTCATTCTGTAGTGTATTTAACTACCCCATTGTTTTCCCCCAACTGATTAAATGTAATGGCCACAGAACAAAACCTTTATTTCTTTTGACCTCACATTTCAATTTTATTCCTGAGGGTACATTTAACTTCTATGACCTGGCTACCTTCCAACTCTACCTCCTAGGTTGTACCCAACTTTTGTAATAGCACGGTTCAATTTGTCTCTTGACATGTGGTAGCTACAAACGTCTCTTTTCCTGCTGGAAAAGTGTCATAATCTCTACCTGTGTCACACACATCTACCTCTTTTCTTTTCTCCTCTCTGCTTTCACTCACCAAGGCCTTTGCAAGTCTCTGTCTTGGCTCACAGAGACTTAAAGCCTCTTTTCCCTCTTTGAAGAGTCTGAATTTCTGATCTTAGTGCCTCAGTCCCTTGTTCCCTGTGAGAAAGAGTAGGGATACCATTCTAGCATAACCTCATCTGTTCATTACTGTTCTGTTTCTGTGAAGAGAACCCACAACTAAGGCAGCTTATAAAGGAACATATTTAATTGGGGTATGCTTATAGTTTCAAAAGGTTAATCAATTATCATCATGGAGGCAAGTGTGGTGGCACCCAGACAGGTATTATGCTAGAGAAATAGTTGAGAGCTTTATATCTTGATCCACAGGCAGCAGGCAGAGAAAGAAACTGGGCCTGGCATGGGCTTTTGAAACTTCAAAGCCCATCCCTACTGACACAACTCTTCCAAAGAAGCCACATATACTCCCACAAGGCCAAACCTCTGACTCTCGAATCCTTCTCAAGCGTTTCACCAACTGGTGACTAGAACTTAAATATATAATCCTGTGGGGTCCGTTTCTATTCAAACCTCCACATTCTGCTCCTTGGCTCCCATAGGTTTGTAGCCATATCATAATGCAAAATGCATTGAGTCCAACTTCAGAAGTCCCTGTAGTCTTTTACAGTCTCAAGAATTGTTTAAAAGTCCAAAGTCTTTTCTGAGACTCAAGGCAATCTCTCAACTGCAATAAAAAAAAATCAGATCACATAATTCTAACATACATTGGCACAGGATATCTATGACCAGTCTAATAGGGAGAAAAAGGGGCATACTGAGGAAATACTGAACCAAAGACAAACTAAAAACCAGCATGTGAAACTCCAAATTCTGCATCTCCATGTTCGATGTCCAAAGGACTAGATGAGACTTCATATCTTTCATTCCTTCTAGATTTGTTGACTGTAACATAGTTCTCTCTCTCTTAGGCTTGTTCTACACCTTGCTTGCAGCAATTCTTATCAGGTATCTCATGGCTCTGACATCTCCAACATCTTGAATTCTTCAACAGAATGCAAGCTTCAGCTTCACAGCTTCATGCAATGGCCTCTTCTCAACCTCCATACAAGGATTGTCCTATCAAATAACTGGTGTTAGGAGCTTTCTTTAAAATTCTATAACCTTTTAAATTCTTCTGTATCTTTTATTCTTTTTATTAAGTAATTTATTTATTTTTATATTAATCACAGGTTATGTACTTTGTATCCCAGCCATAGCCCCCTCCTTCATTCCCTCCCACTCTCCCCATCCCTCCCTCATCTCCTCCCTGCTCCCCTCCAAGTGCAATGATAGGGGAGGACCTCCTCCCCTTCCGTCTGACCCTAGCTTATCATGTCTCTTCAGGGATGGCTGCAATGTCCTCTTCTGGGGTCGAGCAAGGCTGCTCCTCCCTTTGGATGGGGGGTCGAGGGGCCAGCCATTGAGTTCATGACAGAAATAGTCCCTGTTCCCCTTACTAGGGTACCCAGTTGGATACTGAGCTACCATGGGCCATATCCAAGCAGGGGTTCTAGTTTATATCCATACATGGTCCTTGGTTGGAGAAACAGTCTCATAAAAGTCCCCTGTGCCCTGATCTATCTTAAGCCAAACCACATGGCATAAGCTGCCAAGTTTGTCTGCTTGCTAGGGCTGGAACCTGGGTTCTTCCTTGACTTGCATTTGCATCAGCTTTCTGTTGTTGATGGTTTACTTTGAACCTTAAACTTTCCTTGATAACCTTTCAGAAGTTGGAAGCTTATCTGACTAAGGTCTTGCCTGAGAGTATCATCCCCTTTATTCCATTTAGCATCAGACTTTTCTTTAAACTCTTTATCTTCTTGAGCACAAGGTTTGGCTGCAATATTATATTTCCTGGTGCTTTTTCTTCTTAAACTGTACATTTTGTTTTTCTCTTTACTCCACTTGTGCCTTTTCATTAGAGATTTGCTTAACAGCAATCAATAATAAACAATGGATACAGTCAATACTAGACTGTCTTGAAATCTCCTCTGGTAACACTATTAATCCAAACTCTTCAGTTTAACCTCTAGCAAAGTTTTAGAACAAGTGCAAAAGGCAGCCACATTCTTTGCCAAAATATTACAAGAATGCTCTCCAAGCCAGAAGCTAATATTTCTCCCTTCTCAAACCTCGCGAGCAGAGCCTCTATAGTCTACATCACTCTCAGCACCATTGTCTTCCATGTTCCTAATAGGGTGAACCAGTAAACACTGCTTGAAACATTCAACCAGTTTTCTAATCCAAAGTCCCAAAGTGCACATTTCTCCAAACAACAGCATGGTCATACCTGTCACAGCAAACACAGCAGTCCCTGGTACCAACTTCTGTCTTAGTTACTCTTCTATTGCTGTGAAGAGACACCATGACCAAGAAAACTTACAAAGAAAAGTATTTGGTTGGAACTTGCTTACAGGTTCAGAGGGTTACTGCTGGGTTTCAGACCTGAAACAATCAGCTGAGGTGCCTATTTAACATTATCAAAGTGGATCTGGCCTCCAGATTCTCCCAGCATCCCTCAGTTCCTACCTGTTACAGGGCATGGCTGGTATACCACACCTTCTAAGCTGAACTTTCCAGCTCAGGGACTGGACTTCATCTTTCCTCTCTTTCTGCATGTGCATGCTCTTTCTTTCCTCTTCTCTACCGTCTCTGTCTCCCTATTTGTATGGTGGCTTCCCTAGCCCTGTTCCTTGAGACCAGCAAAGCCAATAAACCTACCCCCAGTAAACTTTAATTTGGCTTTATACTCTAATTTGGCTTGAATTGGCTCATTTTGTCAGTGGGAGAATATATATCAGTTAGTCCTTTATCATCGTGGTGGGGAGCAGACGGGCTGGAGAAATGACGAAGAGCTCTTTTTACATACTGATCGACAGATGTCAGAGAGAGATATATAGACTGACAGACAGACAGGAACAGAGAGACTGGACCTGGCCTGAGCTTTGAAACTTTGAAGCCCATCCCGAGTGATATACTTCATCCAGTGAAGCCATACCTACCCTAACATGGCCACACTTCTACTACTTCTAATCTCTCTTAAATGTTTCACCCACTGGCAACCGGTCATTCAAATATATAAGCCTGTGTGTGGGGGCATTCTTATTAAAACTATAACAAACCCCATTATCCCAATCTTACATTAAGATGTTTTCTGTCTCGAGGACAGATGGAAGTATTTTGTGCAACTCTGAAAAGAACTGTACACAAGGTTGAACTGTGGTGAACTGAGCAGTACGTTCTCTTTGTAGAATTTTGCATAGGCATTGTCACCCTGTCTTTATGCCCTGGTGGCTTTGCCCTGAGCTTCATCAATACCTCCAATGACACTGAATCTATTTAGCCTTGTCTTGTTTATCACATGCACTCCTGCATGTGTGTGTGTGTGTATCTACTTACTCATTTTCAGACTAGACTAGAGGAGATAACAAGAAGAAAGAAAACAGAAAAAATGGCAGCACTCTAATGTAGAAATAGCAACACTATATTGTGTCATCTTGATATTAATGACCTATGAAGAGCAAAATAACACAGACTTTCATAGTTACTGCTTTCATACAAATCTGCATTATGAATACCTTGAATATCTTGGAGTCAATGCTCAATTACTCTCAGGCTCAGGGAATTCTGCCTTGAGAATTCCCCTCTTTCTATAGATGGTTTCTGAAGCTTCACATCACTATTAAAAGGTAACACTATGTAGTGGCATAGTGAGTCCAGTTCCTCTGGTTGTTATTTGTTTACACAGTGCTGGGGGTTGTTTACACAGTGTTGGCACTATGGAGTCACGCCTGCTAGGCCAGTGTTCTACTACTGAGCTACTGCCCTAGGACTATATAATAGATGTCTGTTATAGATAGATAATAGACCTATCATTTTAATAGATAACCATTTTCTTTGAGACCCTCCAGGGAGTGCAGCAACACTGTTCGTGGAAGCTTTGTGTAGCTATGGACTTCCAATAGTTTATTTTTGATGTATACACAACTTAAAGTTTGGAATGTTATTTTATCTATTTGAGCCTTGTGCTAAGAAAGAATGTGTAACTTAAGCTAATCCTAGAAGCCCTTGTCATAGATTAAAGCTCCTGCTTGCAGTTGATCAAATTTTAAGAACCTGCTGTTCGTTCTGGCTTCTTTACCAGATGCACAAGGAGGAAGAATATCTATGTGGAGTTTATGGGTGTAGTGTTGGTTTAGCCACTTAACTCTCTGTGCCATAGAGGCTTCTCTGAGTGAGGATTTGCAGGCATTCATCTTCTTCACCAAGTGACTTCAGTTCAGCACTGCTGAGCTGTAAGCATCTGCACACCTGGGTGTTATGTGGCTAAGAGGGAGGGTTGGACCACTTTTTGGTAACCTGTACGGGCAAAACAAAAATACATTGAATTTCATGTGCATCTCTGCCAGTGTCTCTGGAGTAATGAGGATTTGCTTGTTCCAGAGTTCAGCATGACCTCCATTCCTTGATCTTCCCAGCCAGGCCCTTTCCAGTATTAAAAAGTAACTAGCCCTGGGCTGGAAGGCTCAGGATCACAATTGTCTGGTAGATGGAGATGATGGTACCAAATTTACATAGCTTGTTGACAATGTAAGAGTATCTTTCACAAGGCTCTGGGTTCAACCCATCCCTTGCCATCACCACCACCACACCATCACAATCATTATCTCATCGCCAGCAGCAACATCATAAGCAGCACCGTCATAACTTCTGTCAGCATAACAACATCATAAGCAGCACCGTCATAACTTCTGTCAGCATAACTTCTACCATCATAAGCTCCACCACATTGTCACTATGGCCACTACTACTACCACCAAACCTATAAAATTATCACTTTTTCCTATAAAGGTTTCTCTGTATCCAGGATTGTGATGAAAATTGGCTATGCCTTAACTTAGGGAGGAGCAAACTGTGGATTGATACCTCTTTTCATATGACCAGGAATCAAATGTGGTTTCTGTGTTTAGATAGTTGAAAAACATAAAAAGAAGAGTACTTGGTGACAGGTGAAAATCATACAAAATTCAAAATGTAATGTCCACAAATAAAGCCCATTCTTTTTCTTCATTAATTATATAATACCAAAAATTTTACTTATAATATTTTGGAGTTCTTTTAGTAAAATTACATGGAATTTTAAAAAATCTTATTAGTTTTCAGTGTGACATCATTTTATTGTTTGACTTAACCAGTCTACATATTTACCTTCTGAATCTTTAGAAAAAGTATGTGTGCCAACATGAACTCTAAATCATTTTCATAGTATCTCATAATTTTCATACCATTTATGAAAGGACCAATTTAGAGGTTGGTAATTGGACCTTTATAAATAAAGGAAACAATAAAGAATTTTTAAAGTAGGATATGTGCTAGTACATTGCACAGGGTAAGGTGAAGCATTGCCTTGTGAAGGATATGGTGCAGTCAGAGAAGCATTAGTATGTGTGCTGGGTTGGTCATCATGTCAGCCACGAAGTGCCTCATGGTCTAAGAGTCACAATTTGCCACTGTAGTAATCTCTTCTAGAGCATAGGGTCTGTCCTGTGCTTGTTTTACTTTGGTGATGACTTTGGAATAAAACAGTGTGTGTGTATGTGTGTGTGTGTGTATGTGTGTGTGTGTGTGTTGGGGACCTGTGTATGGTGTAGGCTAGAGGTTGATATCAGGTGACTTCCTCTATCAGATCACTCTCCATTTTATTTTTTGAGGCAGAATCTCTCACTAAATCTCCAACTGGACTGGCTAGCCAGCTACCTCCCATCTAGATCTGCCTGGTATGCCCCTCAAACACTGGGACTATGGACATGCACTGTTGCATCTGTGTGCTTCTTATGTGAGTGCTGAGGATCCAAATCCAGTGCTCCTACTTATGCAGCAAACATTTTACATTCTGAGCCTTCTTCCTGGCCCTAAAAATACCTCTTCATAAGAATTTGAAGCAATGAGTGAAAGAGCATGATTTTTGGACATTTTGGACCAGTGTTAGAAAAAATCTGAACATATCTTCATTTATTATACTCAGTGCAAGTAGTTACCTGAAATAAGGGTACAGAGAGAGAGAGAGAGAGAAAGACAGACAGACACAGATATACACGTACACATACGTGCACATGCACAGAGAGACGCTGTGGACATGTAAGTTAGTTGGCTCATTAGGGAAACTGTCACCTAGGAAGTTGAGCTTGCACTAATTCCAACGGATAGACAGGCCAGGCTATGAGTTGGGCGGAGTGCGCAGGAGATGCGCTCTGGACTGACGGTCTGATGCTCTCCTGCCCACTCTGCCCAGATCTGCTGGGAAACTTGGATCAAACTCTTTCCTCTCCTGCCAAGATCCTTCCTCCCAGGGGACATGGGAATGACGGCAGTGATTCTCACCCCTGTGCTGTGAGAACCGGAAAAGGAAATGCAGGTGGGACACTTCTACATGTGAATCCCCATCCAAAGGTGTGGTGCTTATTATTTTATCAGGAAATGGATCCTGTAGTATGACAGGCCTGTGCATTGCCCAGTGCCACATGGGAAAGTCAAACCCCTTGTGGTTGAACTAGAAAGTCCCCAAGGTAAAATTGGTGAAATGTAAACACAAACTGTAAAATAAGGGGTATCCTAAGGTTAGCCAGACCTCTGTGCTTCCACGCTGTCATCCTGAGACAAGGGCTCTGGTTTCATGAGGAGGGTGGGTTCTAGCAAGAGGCCTATTGACTCTGACACAGAAGGGAAGGAAGGCTTGCCTCGCTCTGATGGTGGCAGCGGGAAGGGGGAAGCTCTGGGGATGAAAAGTCCCCTTGGAGTGAGTGACTCTCCCAAGCTAATTGGTGCATTACTCTCTGTGATGGGCCTGATGGTGCTGAGCTAACAAAATGAAAAACCAAATGAGGAATGGAACCCGGGAGCCTAAAAAGTTAGTAAAATTTGACATTAGAAATAAAATCAAATTTCACCACTGCTTTTCTGCAGTGACAGCCAAATCTATCCACGTCAGAGCAGCGGCCTGGAGTGGGTGATGTCGCCTGGCTTGCCTTCTCCCTTTCTTTTTCCTTTTGCAAAATCAGCATTAGGCTATTTGGAGGACAGGCAAGAACCATTATGTTAAATTGCGCTACCTACAACTTAAGCTTCTGTCTTTGCTAAAGCTGCCAGTTTTTATAAACAACAGAAGACAGAAAGGGTTTACTAAGAATAATGTTGAAGCCCAAAAGAATCCTACAACCTATAAATCTTAATCGAGGCTCTGAGATTCCAGCAAGCTGGATGTGTCTCTTTTACCCAGGCTCACTCTATCTTGGCTCCCCGGTGATGACTCCAATTTTCTCGAAGCACAGGCACGGTGCCTTGAATTTACTTGTGGCACTATTTGCCTACAAACAGGAATACATGCATATAACCTATGCAAATCAATAAAAACATGTCAAGACCCCTTAGCTCGCACCACTCTCCTAAAATGCAATTTATCTCACTGCAAATGAGAGTAGGGGACTTGGTAACAAATCGTGCTTGATCATTTAACTAGCACCTGTTGTCAATTCCTTTGAAAACTGCATTTTTCATTTGACATACAGTAAATTGCATTTTCATATATATTGAATGGAAAAGGGAGTTGGGATGTACATATGCGGCCCTTTATGCATCTTATGAACAATGGATGTTTTAGAGCCATGGATGTAAGGGGTCACGTCAAACCTGCTGATCTGTTTGTTCCTTCCTCATTGGTTGTGAACATGCCGTACTTTTCTTCTGGCTGGGTGTTGAAGTGCGCCAACGCTGAAAGTATAATTATAACATTCATGTTAGTTGAAGGACAATTACTATAATTTTTGTATAAAATTGAATATAACTTAAACGTGTAAATGTGAAATATTATTTTTGAAAAAAAAGTTTCTCGGGGAAAACTGCTTTTTATAAATTACATTTTCCAGTCAATCCCTTTGTCAGCTTAAATTATGAGTCACTTTTTTAATGTAATATTTTGTTTGCAGATGGGTGGGCTGCTGCACAAGTTCAACAACACTTAGGCTTCTCAGCAACAGTGGTTTTCACATTAGTGAGCATGGGTTGGCAGTATTATTTGACATCTGGAACAAGCTATATTATACCAGACATATCAAGTATGTCTGAATGGATCATTTAACTGGCATTTGTTTCAAAATCTCCCACTCTTCAGCTCTTGCCTGGCTGTCATGATATGCCAGCAACAAATCTTGTGTTCCTCTGGCTTCCTTGTCCCCCCATACCTTTGACAGCATCGGGCTCAGTCCCTTTTTCAGATAGCAGCAGCTGTGAGGCCATACTCTTGCTTCTCATTTGTGGAGATTTCCATGGTCCAGACAGCTACAGGGCTCAGACCTGTGAGTCTTTCGTTTGCGATGCAGTTCGCCTGTTGTGCCTACGGCTTCTCTCTTGCTTGAGTTCCTGACTGTGGGCTTCTTGCTCCACCTCCATTTGGTGCGGCAGTGCTCACTGTGTCACGGTTAGAGACGATTTCCTGGATCTCCTGTAGCTTGGATATAGAGGATACAGGGGAAGGCCCCTGCCCTGCTTTCTTAAATGAAAGAATCACAGGGAGGCAGACAGGGAAGAAGGAAAAGGAGGAAATTAAGGCAGCAGAATTTTAAAGTGCCACCTCTCTCTCCTTTTCCTGTCCCCTCTTTCCCTAGGGTCTAATTATGTAACTCAGGTTGGCATCAAACTTGGAATCATCCTGCTTCTGCATTCCAATAAAAAGATCTCTAATGCATCCCCCTATCCACTTGGGAGCCCAGCCCTGTAATTTCTGTTGATTTACTTTCATGCTCTAGCTTTTTTTGTATCTCTGTGAGAGGGTCATGAGGCCTCCACGGAACATGCTGGGCAATGTTGTCTAGTCACCCACTTCAGTGGAAGTGCCTCCATGTTTGTTGTTTGTTTATGTGCTTTGGTTGGGCATTTTTCTCCTTAAGCTTGGACAGTACAAACAGCCCCTACCTGGCTTACCAAGATCATACCAGGCATCAAGAACAAAGAACAGAAATTATAAAGCGAAAGAGATCTGAAGAAGAAAGGGTCAAATAATAAGAGTTTAGGGTTCATTTTTGTTACATTTGAAGAAATTGTTTTTCCCAGCATAAACAAACCACAGGTGAAAGCCAGCTGCTCAGGAGGACCCAGCCTGTAACAATGGTAGTCTAGTTACAGTGCTGTGAAACAGCAGATCTCAACCTGTAGGTTGTGACCTCTGCTGGGGGGCTCAAATGACCCTTTTACAGGGGTTGCCGAGGTCTATCAGAAAGATCAGATATTAGAACCTATACTAGTAACAAATCTACACTTATAAATTGTCAACTAAATAATTTTATGGTTGCGGGTCACCACCATGTAAGAAACCGTGTTAAAGGGTAGCAGTGTGAGGAAGGGGAAAAGAGCTTTTATGTTAATGGTTGCATTTGGTTGGAGATGGGGCCATTCTTTCCTGCCATCTTCCATTCATTTCACATGCATCTTGGGCATAGGATGGCCTGTGCAACTGTGCAGTGAAAGCATTGTACTCAGCACCCAGAGAGCAAAACCCAGACAAGCCATAGCAGCACTGTCCTAGGCAGCAGCCACCAACAAACATAAAGCACAAAAGGAAAAACTGAGCAAAGTCAGCAGGAGACTGCTACCCTAAGAACCATAAAACATTACAGTGAGAAATTAAAAATGAAAAGAAATAGATGGCATCTTTTGTATGTGAACTGGACGATTTAATATTGTTAAAATACTTCTGTTACTACAGATAGAATATAATTCTCATCAAAATCCACCCCCTTTTGTTGCCAAATAGAAAAAGAAATCCTAAAATGTATATGATATTTTAGATTAACTTTAAATGGCTAAAGCAGTATTTAAATGAGGACAGAGCTAAAGAACGCCCCCTCCCTGATTTTACAATGTATAATACAGCAACAGTAAGGGAGATGGTGTGATGTCCTAAAGAACTGTGGAACCAGCCAGAGTCAAGAAATAAACCTTGTACATGTGCTTATATGACTTTCTGCAAGAGGGTTGCAGCTGGACAAGGATTGCTTACTAAATGGATGATATTTGTCAAACTGGATATCCATATGAAAAAGTGAAGCTGGACCCTACTTTACACCATACACAATAATTAATTAAAGATTAACAAAAACCCCAAAACAAGAACAAAACACCAAAAACAACAAAAATCAAAACAAAAATAAAATATAAATGCCCTAAAAGGAAACGCTGAAGAGAAGTTACAGTGCAGCCCATTTGGAGATGGATTCTTGCCTCTGATACCAGAAGCATAGACAGTAAAAATCAATTACACAACAGAAACTTCAGTATAATGAAGATTACAGGTAACAGAATGAAAAGGCATCTTATGTCATGGAAGAAAATATCTGCAGATAGTACATAATCTATCATAAGTACATGGTGTGTGTGTGGTGTGTGCATATGTACATGGTATGAACACCCATATATGTAAGTGGGCACACATGGAGGTCAGAGATAAATATTATGAGGATTCTATCACTCTCCACATTACTTTTAGAGATGAGATTTCTCACTCAACCTAGAACTTGCTTTTGAGTTTGACTATCTGGCCAATGAGGCCCTGGGATCCACCTGTCTCCTCCTAACACTGGCCTCACAGATGCTATGCCCAGTTTTTGTGTGGTTGCTGAACTCACATCTCCATGAGCAATTACATAGCAATTGCATTATTCATTTTATCCCTTGTTTCCAGCTGTTATTTTTGAATCATACATTTTAGTTGTTAAGTTGTAGGACTTACTATGTAGTCTAAGTTTAATCTTGGTATATTTTATATAAAATGATAATGTGTTTATTTATACTTAACATATTAAATGTTTTTAAATTTTTAGTAAAAGTATGTATAGGAAACTGTATTTTAAAATATTTTATTTGTGAGATTAAATTGAGAATGCACAAGGAAGTCTTGCAACAAAACTCGACTCAATTTAAAAAGTGGGCAAAAGACTTGAGAAGACATTTTCCAAAGAAGATACAGAGATTGCTAATAGGCATATTAAAAGTTTTTCACTGTCACTAACCATAAAGACAAATAGTAATTCTAGCCATGAGCTATCACCTTGAACCCAATAGGATGGTTCATTAGGATAGGCAGTATCAAAGAAGAAATAATTGCTATGTTAGTGAGAATATGGAGACACAGGAGAGCTTTCATTAAGAAGGTCACCTCTAGAAAGGTAATTCCTGAAAGGTGATTCAGAGATGTAAGAAAACTACCATGTGGTGACCCTTCCCTTCTGTCTTTTAAATTTATTTCACTTACTTTTGATATTATGATACATTTCTCCTTTTCTTTCCTTCCTCCAAATCCTCCCATATAACCCTTCTTGCTCTCTTTCAAGTTCATAAACGTGTGCATAAATGTATGCTAAATATATCTATTTATGACTATACATATCATGTGTACATAGTTAGTCTTATACATACATATTCTACTCAGTCTGAATAGTGTTACTTGTATGTATGCTTTCAGGGTTGCCTGTTTGGTATTGGACAACCAACTGGTGTGTTCTTTCTTGGGGAAGACTATTTCTCTCACTCTGGCATTAAGTGCCCATAGTTCTTTATATAGGATTGAGGCTGCATGATGTCTTCCCTCATCCACGTGTTGGGTTGAGGCTTCATGATCTTTTCCCCATCTACATGACAGGTCTTATTTTGTCTTTGTTAAGCTCATATTTAGGCAGTTATGTTGGTGGGATTTTATAGGTGAGTAGCTTCTGATGTTACTAGGGAACACAATCTCAGAGGAAACTCTTTGATCCTCTGGCTCTTACAATCCCTCCCCCCACCCCCGTTCTGCCTTGTTCCCTGAGCCTTATGTGCAGGAGTGTTTTGTACATATAGAATTCCATTGGGACTGGTCTTCATAACTCTGCGTTTTGATTGGTTGTGGTTTTCTGTAATGGTCTTCGTTTGTTGTAAAAAGAAGTTTCCTTGATGAGGAATGAGAGCTATGTTTATCTGTGTGTCTAAGAACAAATTATTAGGGTATAGTTAGCGATTATATTATTTTAAATAAAGTATTGATTATAGGTTCCCCTCAGAGATCCATGACTTACTAGAGCTGGGTATTGGTCAGGTTTCTAACACCAGCTATAGTTTTCCTGTTGTTGAATATGTCTTAAATCCAATGAGAGAACTTGGTTACTGACAAGGTATATATGCCACTATTTCACCTTTGGGGTTATTATGCTATGTTGATTATTGTTATGGTTCATGGGCATCATAGCTGGGTACAACTGTTGGTTACTTCTGTCCAGTAGAAGCTTGCATGATACATTCTGGTACCATAAAAGGTAACTCTCGGGGAGAAGGTGAGTTTAGATCAAGGGCCTCTAGATACTGCATTGCATCTGAAATGCATGATGTCTCCAGCACTTGGTGCTTACCTTCCCACCTCAGTGAACGATCAAAGGCAATAGCAACAGACTGTAACAGTTTATAAGTCTCACGGACCACCCTGACCAACAATTCAAAAGAAAGCTTCTTTTGCCTGATGTTGGGGTTTTTGTTAGGTGGTATTTGGATTTTGGAGGAAGCGTTGTCAGCCCAGATGAGAAAGTATCATTTAAACTATATATGTACATTTATACACAGTTATGTGTATTATAAGATTTTAAGGTGGATAGTTAATAGTATGATTCCTTATGATTTTTCAGACATTTTATTTTAATAACTTTTAGCCATCCTCCATCCAGTTCTACATTTATCTCCCGCTCTTCTAGTTAGAAACCTTTCTTTTTCCCACTTCCCTGACTGGATCTCCTGTGCACCGCTATCCCGTTTGCATTGCCATCCCCGTGTTAGTACTCTTCTATTTTCCTGGTTTGTGAAGTTCACCCCAGGGTGTGTACTGACACCAGAAGATTTAGAGTTCTCACCCACCCTCTTCCCAGCCTGAGGATGGTAGCAGCTTGTGACCTCCCACTTCCGGATGAGCTGCAGAGCACACCACCAGCTGGTCCTGTAGCATGGTGACAGCAGCTACCAGCAATGTACAGGTGAAGTGACTTGGGTTTTACTTGTGGGTCCATATAAATTGTGAAGTGGGAAGAAAATAGATGCTGGAATCTCTGACTTTATTTTAGATCATAAATATGATAAACATGGTGGTTTGTATCATAGGGACTCCTATAATCATAACTCAACATGGCCACTCTGCACAGTTTCATAAGGACGTATTTATTATATGATCACCTTGACAGCCTGGCATAAGGCCAGACACAAGGCAAAAGGAAATCCCAGGGTAAGCTAAAAAGAGCTCTTTAGATAGGAAATGCAAGAATAAAACCTCACCTACAGATTGTATACATATCAATCTGTAAGCACTTGGATTTAAAGAGAGCAGAAGGGCTGTTTTGAGAATTTTAAGTGATGGACACTTTGAGAGGACCCTCCCGTGCATATGTAGTATTAAAAAAATCAGTATTTTCCTCTTTTTTAAAACCCCTTTTAATTTTTGTTGTCTTAAGATGGGGCTGCACTGTGTGGTCCTGGATGGCCTGTAACGCACTAAGCAGACGAGGCCGGTCACACACTAACAGGGCTCAGCGAGCCTCTGCCTCTGCCTTCTGAGTGCTGGGATTAAAACTGAGTGCCACCATGCCCAGCCGTTTTCAGTTCTTAAGCTGCCAAGAATCCCTATGTGGGTCATAATCTAATGTTTTATGATTACTCGTGTAATTGCATCCGGGCTGAGAGAGAATGACTTTTGAGTGGCATAGGAAACATCAAAGTCAATACAGTAGCATCATCAGCAATATTGATCCATCTAATACTCAGGGTCCTAGGTCTGAACAGTTACCCTCCCTCAGTGCCTGGATTCTCAATTTGTCACTTACTAGGGAACAGAGATAAGTAGGGCCATGCCTAGATGTCTGAGGACCTTTTTCTTTAAGCTGAGGAAAATCTGAAAGATAGGAACTTACTTGGTAAAGACTTGGACCAGAATGTTCTGGGTCAAGGGTCCAGAGTCTACAACAGTCAGGAAGCACAGATGCAGACAGAATGCCTTCTTACAGGAAATAACACAGACCTGTGTTAAAAGTGGGTCTCTTTCAAAGTAGAAATCATCAGCTTTTTGTTTTTACTGTTGTTTTCTTGACTCAGAAGAGGATCATTGTGTGGTGCCTGTTCAACATGATTGAATATGATTGGCTATTATCACTGGCTGATGGGACTTAATTTTCTCATGCTTAAATGTGATGCATTATCTTGTGTCTAGAACATATTAAAATGAGTTTGAAATGAGAAGCAAAGGAGCTCGAGTTGCTTCAGAAAAAAAACACACTTATTTACTGAGCTGCAGAGAAGCCACTGGAATCTGTCAATACTAAGATGATATAAACACTCAGCCCTCAGAGATAGAGAACAAACCTGCCCTCTGTGATAACTGGGTCCTGCAGACCACAGAGGCCACTCAAGGCTTAGTAACTTCTTTTTTTCCTTTTATCCTCACTTCCTCCCTTTAAAATTTTTTCCTCTTCTTTTCTTTCCTTCCAGTTCACAACTCATCAACTCATAATACCCCTGATAAAACTCATTTATAATGCTGACTAAATTTTCTGGCTTTAGCCAGCTGTTCCCTCTCCCCACATCCCCTTTCCTCATTGGAAGGCCCCAAACTCTTCCCACTACTTGTTCTGAAGATAAATTAGCGACTTCTAAATAATGCAGTGAACCCTAATTCTCTTTGATTAGTAGCGAGTTAGATGATAGCGACCCATTGAAATTGGCCATCAGCATAAATAATGAGGGAATGAACTGATAAAATGCAAAGTCACCGGCCATCATAAATCAAATGAAATCCACTTTCTCTGGAAGTCGCTGAAATTAGAAGTCCATGCTCCTATTAATTATTTTGCCTTCTGAAGACGACAGCGTTATAAATCAGCCTTGAAAGGCCCTTCACTTAGAGAGCTGAGGGAGCGCGCCTGCCTGCAAATTGCTTTGTGTATGCACCTAATTGTTTCTTAAGTAATCCACCTTTGTAGCATGGCTCTGGAAGACGAAGAAGGGTCTCTTTGGTTGAGATCATCAATGTGACCTTAGGGTTTCCTAGAGGCCACATGATACGTGAAGTTGGAGTGGGCAGGTAACCACGTCTCTGGAAAAGCTATCTCAGACATCTTTGACCACTCAAAGCCACTGAGGCAGGGCCAGACATTCTCAGAGTAGTTTTCAGTGGAAAGAAGGATGGTGTTACAGCCCAGGCTATTCTTTCATTTACCTCGTATACAGCCCCCAGCTAGACCCAAGAAGCCAAGGTACCTCATTTAAGTTCAAGCCAAGAGGTTAAAAACTTAGGGGGAGGAAGGAAGGAAAAAAAACAAACAAACCACCCCAACAAATTGAAAAGTTCAGCTTCTCTTCTAGTTCCTGCCTAGGAATTGTTGTAATCTACATATATGAGGTGTGAAATGATAGAAAATTTTTGCTAAAAGGTGGCTGGGAAATGATACTCATTTAGGGGCCTATTTGTGGCAACAGACACTTAAAACAGCAACATTTTAAGAGGAAAGAGGTTAATTGCATGGTAGGAAATGTTCTAAATTAGTTATACTTAGGACTACCACCTATCGTAGGGAATGTTCTGAGTTTGAGGCTGCTGGTTAAAAACAACAACACATACTTTTTACCTAGGACTCAAAATTTGGTTCGTGGCCCTGGATGGTTAGTAAATTTGAACAGTGGTGGTAAGAAGATTCTGTGCCTTCTGTTGAATACGGAAGGCTTGTGTTGGCCTCTGTAAGGAGGAATAAACAGAGTTATTGGAAACTGGAAACATATACACCAGGAACAACCCATGAAAGGCCCAGGATAAGTTAGATGGAGAGTGCTTGTTCAAGGTAGCTCTGGAAGGGATACCACAGGAGTGGGTGGATGAGGGGATGGGTTGTGAGGAAACAGCATTATTCCTTTTCTCTTTTCTACTATTCTTATCATCTGGTATAGGCCTGTTAGATTCCCCTGGTGGCTGACCCAGTCCATATAAATCCTGGCTTTGGTAAATGAAATTAAATCTGCATTGTAGGAAAACATCCTCTGGTTCCTTTGTGTTGTCATAATTGGTATATCTTGGTGTATTCTGAATCATCCACTGAAAAAAGGTGGTGCGTGTGTGTGTGTGTGTGTGTGTGTGTCATAAAGAGAGAATGGGGGGCGGATCTAACTTGAGTGAGTGGAGAAAATTCTCATGTATGAATGAATTCTAGGGTTGAGGCTGCCACTTAGATCATTGGGAATATGTGTAACTAATTCTGAAAACTGAACTTAGTGATGTATAATTGAGTATGATGTCATGTAGTAGAGAGGAGTAATTATTCCCTGGAATATTATATCCCAAATGCAAAGATGTTCTGGTCATGCTGCTTCATAGTCTTGCAGGGAGAATATCTTAACATCCTGAACACTAGAGAAAAGTTTAAGCCCGGCTACTGTACCTCCTGAAGCTTGCTAACTTCCTGTCTATACTAAATTATGCATGCTAGAGGGATGGAATCAGAGAAGGAAATGCTACTCAGGTCTTTCTGACCTGATACTGGATATCCAAAAGGCTCCCTATGCCCATTGTCTAGGACAGAATGAGTCCTTTGCTATGGTTCTTTACCTGGGAGTTGATGCTATCATAGATATTGATCATAAAGGGACTGATATTTGACATAAGACACCCCAAGACCAAGTTCTCAGCACAAAGGAGATTTATTTGAACCAAAGGGACAAAGGGCAGGGAATAAGAGACAAAGACAGGAGATAGAGGTTCAGAAAGAAGGGAAACAGGGAGAGGGTAAAGGGCTATTTGTCCCAGGGGTGGGGATGGGGGCTGAGGATGTCAAAGGACTGCCTTTTATAGAGAGGAGACAGACATGGTCCATAGAAAAATTCCAGTTTGTAAAGATCAAAGGGAGCAAGATCTTTAAAATAATGTTCATTAGACCTTTGTATTCAGGTCCTCTGTTTGACTCCTCAACAGGGATTAGCAGTTCTTCACAACTTCATGGAAATCACTACTCTCTTTTACATTTTTAATTAGAAAGAATAACAATAACAACAAAAGATTTACTTATTCATTTATTTTTTTTTGTAGAGTTTCAAATCCAGTGACTTAAAGTCTATAGAGGATGTGTATTGCCTGCAAATCGCCAGGCTAGACTGTGTGCTAGGAGTCTAGCTCCATGTAGCCCTTTTGCTTCTTGGAACCACAGAGCCTGTGGTCCCCTTTACCCACCTACTTGTCAGTGCTGTGGCCTTTGGTTCACTCTCTCAATAAACATAGGCAATCACAAAACCAGGACCTTGTATCACCTTGGAACAGATCACACCTAATCATGTGGAAAGATGTCTTACAGAAACCCTTGAAAAAAAGATAAGTATATCTACAACTGCTCATTCTGGTCCTTGAAGAATCATTTCCCTTCTCTCTCCTTTTCTTTTTTCCAGTAATAATTATAGCACACCTGGCAATGTAGAAGGCTAACCACCTGCACTTAGAACTCGGTGGGACTCAGTTGCCTTTATTTAGCTGTCTCTTTACATAGCAGTTTGAGCTAAAATGTTTGCATTATTTACTCACTCAAGTTGTGCCCTAGAGAATGAGGGAGGCAGACTAGGGCTGGGCCTCAGCCAGTTCACTCTGCAGTCCTGTCGTGGCTTTCCCATGCACAGTTTCCCTTTCTCCTGCTTCCTGACTTCTACTCTAGTATTGATTTGTCTCCTGTGTTACTGCTTTGGGTTTTGTAAGATTCCAAAGAGACTACAAACTCAATGATGGGGAGATGGCTCAGAAGTTAAGAGCATTTGTCCTTTTTCCAGAGGACTGGAATTTCTCAGCACCCAAGTCACAGAGCTCATCAACTGCCTGTGCCTCTGGCTTCAAGAGATCCAATGTTGTCTTCTGGCCTCTGTAGGCACACACACAGAGACATACATGTACACTTAAATAAAAAAATTGTAAGTGGATTGCATTTTTAAAGATTCCAAACTCTCTGGTGGATAATATTGTATTAGGAGAAAAGGTTATCTCCCATATTCTTAATTTCATTGAAATTTATTGAAAATTAGATTTGGGTGATGTGAATAAGACTTTCTTTTTATTGATGGTTGGGTGCTGGGACCCAGTCTCACCAATCTGTTTGCAAATGGCATCAGCAGTGGGAATAGATGTAGCCTTGTTTGGTGAGTGTGTGTGCCCACTCTCCGCACACATGTGTAGTTCTGTGCCCAGGAAGCAGTCTTGTTGGTTTGCCTCAGTGGTTTGTTACATACATTTTCATGCTGGCACATGTTGAGACACTCATACTCTCCCCAAAAATATTCTTCAGTGTGTATATGCCAGCGTACATTCAGTCCTTCTGATGGGCATTTTGTTTATTAGTTATTTTTTTTCTAGTTACACAGTAGTTAATATCTTTGTTAAGGGCCGTTCTTGCATAAGTACAAGGGTTTCTTCTGAGTATAATCTAAGAAGTAGAATTTGGCATTACTATGCATATATATTTTAAAATGTGATGGCACCTGTACATTTGTCCTTTATTGTGCTTGATCAACAGTCACTCTTGCTGATACATAGGAAATGTCTTTTGATTCATTCCTAGCCAAAGTTTGATATTAGCACACTTTCAGAATTTTTACAGTCTGTTGGGCATGACACATTATAGCTCACTGTCAGTTTTAGTTTTCATTTTCCTGCCAAGTTTGGAAATCATTCTATATATTTATTGTCTATCATTTTGAAAATTTTCTGCTGTGAATTGCCTATGTATAACTCATTCCTCCCACCCCCGGGGCTTGTATGGTGTTTATTTATGGGTTTCTTTATATATTCAGGGCATCCTTGGCCTGGTGTGTCAAACACTAAAAACATTTTCTTTGGGGGTTAGACAAATGTCTCAGCGCTTAAGGGCACAGACTAGTCTTTCAGGAGTTCAATTCCAAGCACCCACCTTGCTTCTCACAACTCTCTATAAGTCTAGTTACAGAAGAACCAATGCCCTCCTCTGGTCCCTTTGGTCACCAGGCATGATTGACATGCAAAGATAAGCATGCATGCAGCAAAATAACCAGACATGGTCCTCCCCTATCAGTGGACTTGGAAAGGTGCAGGGAGGAGATGAGGGAGGGAAGGGGGGAATAGGGAGGGAATGCATGAGGGGGCTACGGTTGGGATACAAAGTACATAACCTGTGATTAATATAAAATAAAAGTGAAAAAAATTAATTTTTTCAAGATGTTTTCTTTTAACATTATTGCATCTTTTACTATATGTGGGGTCTTTTTAAGTTTAAAAAGTTATGTTTATTTTATTATTTTATGTGTGTGAACATTTTTGCTCGCATGGATGTAAGTTTACCATGTGATTGCCTGATGTCCTCAGAGTATAGAAGAGGGCATCAGATGCCCTGGGACTGGTTACAAATAGTTGTGTGCCATCACATGGGTTCTGAGACTCTGAGTTCTCTACAAGAGCAACAAGCACCTGATTTTGATGCTGACAAATTAATATTGTTAATGCCATTTGTATTTTGTTGAATGCTCTCTCAACACTTAGACCATGCACTTTTATTTTTCTCCATTTATTTATTTTAAACCTGGTGAAATTAAGTAGACAAAGATATGAAGTGACCATGGAAACCTTTACTTTCACCTTGGTGGCTCTATCTCCTGTTTGACAAGGAGTTGGACATGGATGACCGAAGAAAGTGCAGCTGTGTCTTAGAGCTGTGTCTATGGGCAGATTGCCCTTTTGTGGTTAAATACCCTTGAAGCTGCAGTTAGGTTCTCCAGCTTAGAAAATAAGATGCCAGGAAACTTTTCCAGTTGCTGCTCATGTGTCAGTGATTATAGTATGATTAGTGTTGGGTATTTGATCTTGTGAGATAGTTCAAGATGCCTATGGGAAAAGTTACCCTAAAGGGAGAGCCAATCCCCTATGACTTTTAAAAAGTATCTCACACCTGTAAATATGCCATCTACCTCATAAATATTCATTAAAACTTCTTAAAATTCTGCAACATAGAAACCAATAAGCTGCTAGCCCCACTTTAGATGAGCAGCTCCAATTTATCCCTATCCTTAACTTTGCTTTGCTGAAGCCTTTCCTTTGAACCACCCAGGATAAACCACTTCCTAAGGCTGTGATTCCTTGATCTTCACCCCTTAGGTCTTGATCCATTGGTTCCCTTACCCCCTTTGGTGAATGTCTTTATGCTTATGCTGAGATCAAAATTTAAGTATTTATTTTCACAGATAGACACACATACACACACAAAGCTTCTAATCAAACAGGAACTTGGATCCCACTGTGTTTTATGACTTGCTTGTCTCATTGTTTTCTATCTGAAACGTTAAAGTGTAGTGTCTAAACTGAGGGAGTGATATATGTCCTGAGTTTAGGATCTCTAGGGGGCATTCCATGAAGTCTCATCTCATGTTGGATTCAGTCATACTTCCCAGAAACCCAAGAGTTTCTGTGTTTATGGAAACTAGGTCATAACACTGTGTGGTCTATTTTATCATCCCCCTTGGGACACTTCTTAAAACTGTAACTGAGGCATAAGAGTCAGCAAAACTGTGGAGAAGTTACTCATCAGAAGACATGAAGCCTAATTCTGCCACAGCCTCATTGGCCAGATAGTAGACTCTTCCCTTCCCTTCCTTGCTGGGGCAGGGGGAACTAGGCTGAGTTATCTTGGGATCTCCACTTGTGTCTGCCTCTCACTCACTGTTTGGGTTGAAGGTCTAACTTCTTCATTACATCCATCACTTGGGATGTTATTTATCTCTCAGAAAGGTTTTAATGGGTTTCTCTACAAAAAAAGTATGAAGTAGCATGCATTTTTGTTAACTATCCAACACTACGGAATCTAGTGCTACGTACTAATGTGAACAGGCTTTGTTTTTATTTTGGAACAATAAAGATGATAAATCTTCATTTCACCTGCCTCAGAGAGCTGTTCCAGGAACCAAATGGGATGTGCTTTGATAAAATTGAAATGCAATGCAAATTATTTATGGCTGATGAAGAGCAACAGGTAGACTGATTTGAAAAGTATTAAACAAGCCCATGGGGTTACTAATGTTGAAAAGATTATATTTGTGGGGCATCGCCAAGGGATGGTTTGTGTGGCAGGATGTAGGGACATCCTTAGGTCTTTTATCCACCTGGGTAAAGAAAGATTCATGACTGGTCCTTTGAGAGGGAAGAGGGGATCCTCTGAGTTTAAAATTATAAGAGAGGGAGGGCTGAGGGAATGCAATACAGAGTGGGGTGGCTGTAGATTTCTCTGTGATCTCAGACTGTATGTCACATTTTCAAATCTCAGAAAAGCTAACCATTTATCTGTGTTTACAAATTGTGAAATGCTTCTCTCTCTTTTAAAAAAATTGTAACAAAAATTTTATATGCATGTGTATTTTACCTGCATGTATGTCTGTGCACTTATTACATGCCTGGGGCTCACTGAGGCTAGAAAGGGGCATCAGTTCCCCTGGAACAAGAACTATAAATGGTTGTTAGCTGCCATGTGGATGCTGGGAACTGAACCCGGTTCCTTTGGAAGAACCACTTCTCCGACCCTGAAATACGTGTCTTTTTTTCTGTACTCTTCCCAGAAGCTTAGCCTGGCAACAGTCAGAGCCCTGTGTAGTAGTCTTCAGGTCTTCGCTGTCCCCTACCATAACCACATGTTAGAGGTGTGATCACCAGGGTGGCATTGCTAAGAGGTGGTGGAACATTTAGGAGTGAGGGCTCATGGTGGGCCTTCACATCTCTGGGGCAGGTCCTCAAAAGAGAGGTTGGGCCTCCAGATCATCACATCCTATCTCTCCCCACATCTTTTTCTCCCTTTCTCCCTCTCCCATTCTCTTCTCTTTTTTCTTGTTTCCTGACCAGGAGTTGAACAGATGTGTTTGCTAGATGCCCCTTACTGTGACAAACCTAACAGACATATAAACAACCAGTCACATATGAAACCTTAAAAACCGTGGTCCAAAATCAATGTTTTCTCATTATAAATTGATCATTTCAGTCACTATAACAACACAAAGCTACTTAATACACTATTTGTTTTAAT
This sequence comes from Pachyuromys duprasi, assembly GCA_028658305.1. Classification (NCBI taxonomy): domain Eukaryota; kingdom Metazoa; phylum Chordata; class Mammalia; order Rodentia; family Muridae; genus Pachyuromys; species Pachyuromys duprasi. The sequence continues at coordinate 88,753,358 of CM053766.1, forward strand.
ATTAAAATTAAGAACAAGAGGAGAAAACTCAAAACTTTTTAGAGCTGATTATTACAATTGCAGTGGACTTTCCCCCTCAGGGTGTAGACACCGGGACATTACTATTGTGAAGTAGAACTTGACTGGTCCCAAATAAACCGCACTGCCCAGTGTTCATAGATCTGTGGTTTCCTGGACCTGTCAACTCTGCCCTCAACCAGTGGACCTTATCATGGAGTGCAGGTGGAGTTTTGGTGTTGATAGCAAGACTAGCCTTTCTGGAATATTCATCTCAGGGACCACCTACAGGTAAAAAAGCCCTGACCAGATGTGTGGAAAGATGGCTCTCAGCCATCCCATCCTACTAAGGCCTCGGAGATGTGTGACACCTTCTTGAATATTCCAGTCTCTGCCACTATCAGTCCACAAACACAAGAAGCAATTTGTGTGCATCCTAAAGAGGAACCACTCAGCCAAGGAGGCTCCATTGACTAACAAATGAAACAGCTACCATTCAGATCTGCTATGTGCTTTTTGTGTAGTAACTGATAACCAAAACAATGAGTTTAAACACACATACCCAAATTCAAGTGCATGTGTGTTCATGCATTGATTGAACTGCTTTTTCATACCTGAGAAACTAGTGCTTTAGATATGGGTTCAGATTATCTGAGGCAACTCAACCCATACTGATGGCTTTGTGTTTAGTCTGCTCTCAAAAAGAGTTAGTATATCTGAAGTATGTCCATATCTCATTAAGGATAAGGTGATAAAGAAGTTTTTGTTCCTTTCCAGTTTGTCCCCTAGATCCAGAGGCATCCCTGGGAGGAGGTGGCTGGGGAAGGATGTTTATTTCTTCAGTGCATGAACACCAGGGAACCTGGGAGAATTTATAAATCCATCATTTCCAGTCATTAGGCGACATGTTGGTCAGCACAAGAGCCTCTCTTCTCATTAATTCAGGGGAGATTTCCGTGTGTCACCCTCATTAGTATTTATGGGGTTTATCCACATCAATCGCTAGCGCATTAACAGGGAAATAACTAAACCTCCCAGGGTTTGTTGGCACTAATAAAATGAGCTGGAATTTGCAGAAATCACCATGATCAGAAGTATTCTAAAACCAGGGCCTGTAATTGATCCTTTCAAAGTACCCTCCGGATGTTTTCCCATGTAGTTCCCTACCAGTGACATTTGCATATTAGCGCTCTGTCTGAAACTGTCTGTACAGATTGAGGGAGGAGTCCATTTCTTAACATGAAGTGACATAGGAGAAACCCATGAGTATTGAAAACACTGTGGTCAGGCCAGAGCATCTACATCCACAAAGAGTTAAGTCCGTTATAATTCTTTTTTGTTTGGTCCTAGCTTATAAAAAAAAAGGGCCCTGCATGTAAATATATTTTTTATGTATTCTGAACATAAAGATAGCTCTGTCCCACCATATTGATTTATTAGATTCTCTGACATTTTAGCTGTGGTCGTTATGTTATATTTATGAGATGAATGTTGGATTCCCTCATTATGTTACCCTCATTTATTTTACATACTTTTATGGCTGGTTGTGCACCGCTTTACAGTTAAAGCTTTATTGCAGCTGTTAGCGTAGGGGGGAGGGGAAGGCAAGTAGTTATTGATCAGAATTTACATGTTTACTGTTGTGATCATGATTTATTTAATCTGTGTATACATATAAATACGAGTCCTTCTGAAATGAAAAATACACACTGGATCTATATCTTAGATGGTAGGGCCTTTTTTGCCATTCTCTGAGCCTTTGGGGTGTAGAGCTGGGGGAGGGTTTGGAGGACTGTGGATTAGCACTTGGCTTATGGGCTCAGCCGTGAAGGCTGTGGGTTTTGGAACCCGGGAACTGGGGTGCAAGATCTCAGCTCTGTTGCATAGCTGCTGTATGGTCTGGGTTGAATAGTTCTCCCCTTAGGGTTTCAGCTTCCTCACTGCTAAGTAGGATACTAGTTCTTAGCCTGTAGGTTGTTGTTGAAATGAAACCAGCACAGGTTAAGAGTCTCAGACTGTGCTGGGTGCTTATTAAATCTTACTCACTCAGATTCCAGTCAGCGAGTTACGAGCAAAGCAAGATGGGAAGGCTCCAGGACTTTCAAGGCGGTACCTTATTCTAAGCGTCTACTTTATTAAAATATTTTATTAATTATTGGAGGTTTTGTACAATGTGTCTTGATAGTGTTCATCCCAACTCCTCTGCTTGACTCTTTCCAGATCTACTTCAACCTCCCTTTTGTCCCAACTTCATGTTTTCCTTTTATTTTTTAAAATAACCCATCAACTCCAATTTGTGCTAGCCATGTACTTCTGGATGTCGGCTTATTAGGAGCCACACCCTTAAAGGAAACAGACTCTCCCTCCCCTAAAAGCTATCAACTGTCTACAATTTCTCAATTAGGGATGGGGCTTATGAACCCCTTCCCACTTCATGCTAGAATGCTGATGGGCTTGCTCTTTCCCCAACAACCACAGCTGCTGTGAATTCATGCCTGCATCATTCCTATCATGCCCAGAAGACACTGCTTAGTTCCAGTTTCCCACTGCCCGGCTCCTATTTCTGAAAGCCCTTCTTCAGCGATGGTTCCTGAGCTCTCTCTCTCTCTCTCTCTCTCTCTCTCTCTCTCTCTCTCTCTCTCTCTGTGTGTGTGTGTGTGTGTGTGTGTGTGTGTGTGATACAGATGTCCCACTTGTTACGACAGAAACCAACCACTTTCTGATTGTATTTAAGGACTGCTCCACAGAAGGAAACAAATGCTTGGTACCACAAATCTGGTCACAACCTGTGGTTGAGCTCACAGGCCCCGGTGATGAATGCACTACTATTTGCTAAGAGGACATGGTATCAAACTGTCCTCCAAATTAATATATCTCTACCTATAGTTTAGTTCAGACCCCACACTTCACCAGAGAAGTTTATTTGTACAGTAGATGGTAATTAAAGAAGAGGCACAGCCCAGAGACCAAGTAACTGAAGAATACTCAGCCACATGGGCACAGATGTGATTTTAACAAGGCAAAGTCTGCCTTTTTCCTGAAGTTGTGCCGAGAGCCAGCTGGAATGACTGTGCTGTTTCATCCCTACCCTGAAGCACTGCAGTACAAGCAAGGGAACCATTAAGTTGCAAGGATGGCATGACATGGTAGGCAGGAGAGGCTTTGAAGAAAGCAGTTGTACATAGATGGGACATGAGGCAGCTTCAGCCCAGTGAATTCCAAGTGGTCTGGGTTCAAATGCTGGACCTTCCCAAGAGCAGGAGACCCACAAGAACCACAGGTTCCAGGGACTCCTTTCTGATTCAAGTTACTAGCATTGGACCCAGGGAGGGTGGCTGTCTCCCTCCTTGCCCTCTTATTTTGTGTCTGTCGTGTACAAGGCTTTGCTTTATTTCCACCATTTAACTTAAACCACATAGTCAGCCCTCGTATCAGCAAACAAATTATTTTGTATTTTGTACTTTACAACTTGGCAATGATTCTTGGAAATGATTTACTTTTACCATCTCACTTCAGGCTTTCAAAGGATGACCCATCTAGCAAAGGCAGTGTTGTGCTTTCTGTATGTTCATCTTTGTATTAAAGCCTTTTAGCAGAACTAATGATTTTTAATCAAATCTCCAGACCACTCATCATAATTAACTTTAGAATTATGAATTATGTTTAGCTCACCATTCTGCCATGCCTTCCTTTCATAGGTGAGTGAATTAAAGGCCATCACTGAGTTTCCAAACCCTCTCAGTGTGATGAACAGCATTTAAAGAGAAATATCCAATTTTTTCTCAGCTTTTAAAACATTTCTTAGAAAACATGGATTTAAATTTGTTTTAACTGCTTGCCTTTACCCTCTACTTAAAATTTCATTGTTTATTACATTTCTGCTACAGCTTCCCCCTCTCCAAATCATTGGCTAAAAAAATTTTTACATACCTAAGAGTTTTTTTTTAAATAAGATTAAATCTTAGGAATGTTATGTGGAGCAAAGTAAGTCATTTACTAAGGAGAACTTAGAGCATGACGTCATGCAGGTGACATCCTGGCACAAATCAGGGGTGACAGAAATCAGAACAGAAGCTTCTTAAGGTTAGAACATGAGATATCTGTGGGATGTGTAAATTAGAAGCCTTCTAGTTCTTGATTGAGCTGATGCCAGAGGTGTGTGCAGTTGTCAAAACTCATCGTTAATGTCTTTCACTATGCAAACGTATCTCAGTGAAAACTTAGCAAGGCAATAGTAGAGTATCTCAGTCAATAGAGCACATGTTGATCAAGGTTGAGGGCCTGGGTTGAGGACCTGCACTTACGTTAAAAGGGCATGGTGGTATGTGCTTATAATCACAGTTCCCAAAGCTGACCTCTGGCCTCCACATACAGTTGCACATGTGAACATGCATCTCCCCCACTATATAGCCCTGTCACATGGGCAAAAACATGATAAAGAAGTCACAACCCACATGTTTCTTTACATGTGTCATTCATGGTAATTAAGAGCTACAGAAATCATGATGTGCTGCAGACATGATAAGATGTCATGCTCTCTTTCCTTTACCCAGAATTTAAAGGGAAAAATATTCTGTTGCACTCCTGATATCTCTAAGTCACTGGAGGTTTGGAAAAATTTTGTTTGTCAGGATGTTGGAATGAATACCTGGTGTCTGGCTAAGCGTTTATAGGAAGTCATTACTTCTTCTAAAAATGTTCCCTTCCTCTGCCATCTGACTTATATGGCGGAATAATTTCTTGGATAATTTTTTTCAGTACCTACTTCTGAAATACAAATTCACTTTTCCTAATGAATCATTATCATGTACTACCATCAAAGGTTATTCACTGAAAGCTCAAGAAAAAAGCAATGAAAACTAATTTTGATTGTTAATGGAAATGTATTTTTAGTCTTAAAGAGCTTCCCTCAGCAATAATTATAGTCATGCCTCTTGGGTGTTTTTGGACTTTTAAATTTACATCTAGTAGCTCTTTTTCATTTAGCAGTTAATCGTCTATCGGAGCTTTGCAAATTTGTTCTTTAGTCTAGTGTTAGGGAAGGATGATAGAGGTTTCATGTCTTCTCGTTTCCTACTCAGTTTTTATGCTCTTTTCATGGTGTCTGTATATGCCCAGACTGAGTTCCTCATCCTGTCAGCCTATGTCCCCACACGATTGGGAGCTTGAGCATTGAGGGGCCAGCAGAGGCAGACTGAAATGGGGGCCTTGCTTTCCTATAGCCAGTGGAGGTGTGTGGCCCAGCTAGCTGCCTTAGTTCTGTGCCATCCGGAGTTGTGCCTAGCAGATGGGCTCATGGGATGTGTGTGTAGGGAGCAGGCCCTTGAGTATCTGCCTTTCCAGAGCTAGCAGGGGAAATGGCTGAGTAGGAATGGAGGACCTTTGGATTCCCAGCACCCACTTAAAAAAAAAGCTAAGAGTCCTGCATTCACCTGTCATCCCAGCCCTGGGCAGGCAGATAGGAAAGGGCCCTTGGAGAGGAATGGCCAGCCAGTCTGGCCAGATTGGAAAATTTCAGATTTAGTAAATGACTCTGTCCAAAGAAATAAGATAGTGAGCAGTGGACCCTGTGTTGACACTCAGCCTCCTCAGGAGTGGGAACATAGGTACCTGTACATATACCTATGCACACACACACACACACACACACACACACATGCAATGTTTAGTAACCTTATCAGCTTGGTTAAAGAAAGCTCATGGCACTGCTGGTAATCTTGTCTCTGCCACACACTGATCTCAGTCATAGAATCCCACCACAGCCTGACACTTGGGGACTTGCAAAGTGGTGCTGAACATTAAGGAACAGTTAAAACTAATCCTGTGTACTGCAGCAGAGAGAACCAGTACCTCATGCCAATAAATCTAGATCTGTTTGAAGCTAACGTCACTAAATCTTCGTCTTGACTGTTTGCTGGTGGTGTCAAGAGCTGCCTGGGAAGATGGATTTGAGGGGAGGATGAAAAAGGAACCATATTAAACCACAGCTCTGATAAGTTTAGTTAAGAGGCAAGAGATGTGTCCTTGCCGTGACATTCTGTGGCTGATATTTGTTTCCCTTTAAATAATATGCTGTACATCTGCAAGAGTGATGGTTTGGGCTGGTGACATTGCATCCACACCAAGGTTACTGCCTTCTGGACAGGCAGTCCCTCTCCTTTCCTTCTATACCCTACACCCTGTCAATAAATATCCACTTGTCTGAGTAAGTGAGATACAGGTTTTATAGCTGATGCTGGAGCATCTTCATTTCTAGAAGCACTGAGGTTCACTCTGTGTGGGCAATGTAGGGAAGGGCAGGCTAGTAGAAAATTAAAAGGGCCTTGAAACTGAATCATGAAACCATTGAATGACATCCAGGAGCACCAGCGGGAAGGGCCTGACCTCTTAAGAATTCATGCCTTGGGGGATAGGGTGATAACTTAGTGGGCAAAGTGGCTACTACCCAACCACATACCAAGTTCAGATTCCTGTCACCTACGTGAAAGTTGGGTGGGATATTATGTGCCTATAATTGAGGAATGAAGATGAGTGGCTCCCTAGAGCTTGCTGGGCAGCCAGCCTAGCTAAATAGGTAAACTCCAAGTTCAGTGACAGACCTGGACCACCTCCCAACCCCCCCCCCCAAATAAGGCAGACAACAATAGAACATTTAAGGGTTGACCCTGGACTCATATGCTCATGCATGGACCCACAAACATGCATACCCCCCACATCAAGTTCATCCCTCAAAGCCCCATTTTTCACAAGAAAATCATGTACTATCTGAGGGCCAGGGACTTTGTGTTCTGTCTTCCTTTCCATTCTCCTTCACTATTCTCCCTCTCATTTGTGGACCTGTGGCCTGTGACCATGCTTAGCAAACATTTTCAGCCAGGGGTCACTCGGTAAGTATTTGCAGCATTGTGGACCCTACCCTGCCTTGCACTGCTCGGCTCTCAGGCATCTTCCCAACCTGAGTGCACATGTGTGTGTTATAGGGAGCACAATGTGACTTTTATGTAATTTCCCTGGCTATGAAAAGCTAGTCCTTTCTTGATGTTTTTTCCCCAACTGTTTAAAAATATAAAAATTGGTTATAGCTTGAAGGCTCTACATAAAAAAAAGAAACCCAAGTTGAATTTGTATCAAAGACTATAATTTGACTTTTGGTCTTTACCATTTCAGTGCAAGATGATATTGACTGACTCTTTTGAGGGGAAGATGCTGTCAACCTAGAGATGAAGCTCATGACCACATTTAATCAGGAAATAAATTGGACATGAACGGTGCTAGACTCTGAGACAAGTAACCCAGGCCCTTATACCAACCCTCCATTAACACTTAGTAGCTATGTGAATGCAGGTTGGTCACTTAACCTCTGAGTCCCAATTTCCTTTCTCTTCTTATGAAGTGGGGCTAATTAGACTTAACTTGCTTTACTCCAAAGAGTCAACCTCAATGAGAGTTCTTTTTTAAATTTTATTTATTTATTATTTAAATTTTATTACAATTTATTCACTTTGTATCCTAGCTGTGGCCCCTACCAATCCCACCTATCCTCCCTTTTCTCCTAGCGCACTGATAGGGGAGGTCCTCCTCCCTTTCCCTCTGACCCTAGCCTATCAGGTCTCATCAGGAGTGGCTGCATTGTCTTCCTCTGGTAAGGCTGCCCTCCCCTCAGGGGGAGGTGATCAAAGAGCCAACCACTGAATTCATGTCAAAGACAGCCCCTGTTCCCCTTATTAGGGAGCCCATTTGGAGACTGAGCTGCCACAGGCTACCTCTGTGCAGAGATTCTAGGTTATATCTGTGCATGGTCCTTAGTTGGAGTATCAGTCTCAGGAAAGACCCCTGTGCCCAGTTTTTTTTTTGTTTTTTTTGTTTGTTTGTTTGTTTTTGGCTCTGATGGTCTCCTTGTGGAGCTCCTGTCCCCTCCAGGCCTTTCTATCTCCCCCTTCTTTCATAAGATTCCCTGCACTCTGCCCAAAGTTTGGCTATGAGTCTCAGCATCTGCTTTAATACCCTGTTGGGTAGAGTCTTTCAGAGGTCCTCTGTGGTAGGCTCCTGTCCTGTTCCCTGTTTTCTCCCTCTTCTGATGTCCATCCCATTTGCCTTTCTGAATGAGGATTGATGATCAGAGTTCTTAGTGGGCTGTAAATTATTATGTGATGCTCTTCATTCACTACTTCTTGTTGACTTTGCTGATTGTTAACACTAGGTCTTTATCATTCAGCTGTCCAAGGAGGAATAAAGCCTTTTATCTTTCCACCTTTTGTAGACTCTGCAGTTTCCTACTTTAAAAAAAACCTTCGTTGTTTGTTTTTTTTCTTTAGTATATGTGTGCACATGTCTGTGTGCACATGTGTATGCACACACACACCTACATGTGGAAGTTAGTCGTTGACATAAGTGTCTTTCATTGCTCCCAATCTTATTTTTGAGACAGGCTTTCTCACTGAACCCGGAGCTTACTGACTCTGCTCTGCTGTCTAGGCAGCAATCCCCAGGCATCCTCATGGCCCCACCACTGAGCCCTGAGATCACAGGCTGGCTTTTCTTCCGGTGCTGGGGATACAAACTCAAGTCTTCATGCTTGCATGGTGGAGAGCTTTGCTAACTGAGCCATGTCCTCAGCCCTAATGTCTTACTGGCTTTTTCTCTCGGACCAGCTATATGCCAGTGTGACTGCAGCTGTGCTTCCCCACCGCCTGCAGAGCCCTGCCCTCTGGTTTCTCCAAGCAGATCTTTGGTGCCCACACTGGGCCTTCCCCTTGGTCCTCAGCACATGCAATACTGTTCTGTGGGAATGGCTGGCTTGACCTCACAGTTTCTGGAAAGGATATCCTATTCACCTATAGAGGTATGGGTTTTGTGATTAAGAATGAAGGGCAGCAGTCAGTCTTTGACAAGGTTAGTCTCATTAAGATTGCTCATTCCTCCCAAAGGGAGGAAGCTTATGACACATGGGAAGGAGGGGTCTGGCAAATCGCTTAACTTTTAAGCTACTGTGTTCCACGTCTCATCTCTGTAGCCTGCAACACTTTCAGAATGTTTCATTCCCAGTAGTTCTTCCTAGCTTAGATATGAATCTCTGAGGTGCATAGAACATTCAACTTTCCACTTATCTGTGGGAAAGCTGAGGCCTGGAGATGTCATGCCCCTGTCAAAGCATCACACAGATGACCTGTGGTGAGGTTAGGAAAGGAGGGAGTTCAATTTACCATGTTCCAGCTCAGGTTGGAGCTGAGCTTGTTGTGGGTCCAGTGTGTTCATGTTCTGAGGATGCTAAACTCCTTCAGTGTAAGGACACACACGAATCTCTTTGACCATCAGAGTAGGACAAGTTTTTTTTTTAATCTTTCCTTCCCAGGATGCATTTGTGGAGCAGGTTTCAGAGACACCTCTATTCTGGTCACACCCACATTGTGTAAATGTGTGTGCAGAGCATTTGCTTTTTTATTTTGTGAGCAGTGGCGGGTGCACGGTGATTTCTGCACTGTGGTCCTCAGTCCTTCCATAGCCCCTCATTGCTCACCTAATGGAGTGTGAAGTTCGCTTCTAGGGACTTCAGGGCCTCTGGAATCTGATCAAGCTTATCTTCCCGTCTCACCATCTGTCTCCAAAGAAGTCTCTTTTCTAGACAGGTTCGCTCCTCCATCATGCCTGTAATCCACCTCTTTCTTCCATATTCTTATGCCTCTTTAATCCCCCCTCTTCAAGACAAGTTCTGATGCCCTTTTGCAATATCCTTGCTTTCCCTATTCAGAACAAACCCATTCCTCTCCCTCTCTCTCTCTCCCCCATGATACTCTCCCTCTGTTTCTTGCTTCCCTTATTCAAAGTGGCTGTGTGTATTTCTCATCCAAGGCCCTGGGTGATGATGAAGCCCTTATATCCTGGGGCAGGAATGAACTGCCATCTGAAAGCTGTGCCTGGCCATCATCTATTTTTATAGGGAATCTTGTGACAAGAGTAGTTTTTACATTTTTTAATGTTTTAAAGGAACACAAATTGTTTTATTATTAACTTTGTAAACTTTATCATAAAATCCTGCAAATAAAAAAATCACCTATCATAATCAACCAGACTCAAATCACAGTGAACTCCCATATAGTTTGAATGGTCCTTCCAAGTCTGTGGAGACTCTCATTGGGTTTTATGCTTTTATTATTAAATATATTTGTATGCACTTATCCACTATCAAAACAAAAATTTTATGACAGGCTGGGAGGTACACACCTTTAATCTCAGCACTCAGGAGGCAGAGACAGGTGTATCTCTTTGTGTTTGAGGCCTGTCTGATCTACAGAGTGAGTTCCAGGACAGCCAGGGCTACACAGAGAAACCCTGTCTCAAAAAACAAATGAGCAAGAATTCATGACAGAATTAGAATAGAAAAAGAATTAGCTTTATATACCCTTTCATAACTTATGGTCATCACCTGCATATGGTCAGCTACAGACGTTCATCCTTCAAGGTTATCTTTTCATCTTGCCTTATGACATAATTTTCCTCTATATTCACAGAAACACCCTGTCCCTGCCACCCCATGCAGCTTTCTGCTTTTCCTCCTGCATTTGTATTTATGTGATAAAATATAAATTCCTCAAGAGACATGATCTTGCTTTGCATTCTTTATATTCCTCCACAGATCTTATTGGTATGTGGATAATTGATGCTGGATGTGAGACTGAAGGAATCTGTCTTATCATTTTTCTAGGCACTGATGCTTTCTGATTTGTTCTAGACTATATTCTACAAGTAGGTCATGTTTCCTCATCCCCACAAAGTCATAGTATTTGTTTTTCTCTTCTTGTACTCCCTTCATGCATTGTTTCCCTGTTCACTAATGAAATCCTGTCCATTCTTCAAGACCTTATTTAAACACCGACTTTTCTTGGTGTATGTGTGTGTGTGTGTATAGTGGGGGTGGCAAAAGTTGATGTTGGATGCCTTTTCTTGGTTTCTCTCTACCTTCCCTTTTATGAAAGGGTCTCTCACTAAATCTAGAGTTCACTGCTTTAAATGAGAAGGCTGTCCAGCATGTGCCACGTATTTGCCCCCCTCTGCTTCCCCAGTGCTGGAACTACAGACCTATGCCACCATTTTCAGCTTTTATGTAGGTGCTGGGGATCCTCTGGTGCTCAGGACTGTGCAGTTGGCAACTGGACCATGTGTTCTTCCCTGTGTTACTTTTATAAAGCCATTGTGAGCCCATCTCTCAAACCACCACCTTTCCACTCATATTGTCTGGCAAACATTTGTATTGTTCAATGTTATATGGTGTGATTTCACTCTACTCATCTTTTTTCCTTCTTGGAGACAGTAAGTACCTTCAGGGCAAGGTTGGTTACTCCCTCATTGTGTCCAGGGCTTTGCTCACTGCCCTATAATCAATAAATATCTGCTGTAATGAATTAATTTGAATAGGTTAAATTATATCATCCTGCCTCTGCATTGCCATCCTCTTAGCTGGTGCCCCCTGACCTATCTCTGTGTGAATTTCCTGAAGTTTCATTTTGGTAATGGAAGAAATACCAAGCAGAAGGAGGGATATATATCTGCAGCCAGTCAGCATGATCTACTGTGTTTGAATGTGAATATTGGAAACATAACTTATAAGAAAGCCATTTCAATTATTTGTAAAATATTTAAATAGTATAATCCAATTTACATTCTATCATTTCTAACAGCTGTAAAATTTACTTTACACCAAAGTTAGCTCCATCACTTTAATTCAGTCTGGGAAAACAGTACAAATGAAAGCTTAATTTGTATTTAATCTCCCCTTTTGTTTCTACATTATTGCCTCTGAATCGTTCCTTTTAGTGATTGAGTTTTAAACCAGAAAGAAGAAAAAGGCGCAATGAAATATTTGAGAAGAATATAACCCGTAATGAAAAGTTTAGAGTAAATGTTTAAAAATCCCATCTGGCTTTGTTATTTGGGTTTTCAATTCTTGGCAGTGTCTTTGTTATAAAACCGAAGGTCTGAGCCATGTGGGTTACTTTGTGGGAATATGAGGCCTGTGACTCTCTGGTATCTAAAACCAGGTGACTCATTTGGAGCAGGTGCCATTGAGATTTTTCGTATGAATATTGACAGGGGGTCCACTATGAGTAATTATTAGTTAGTGTGTTGATAGTGCTTGTGCATTTCCAAGGGGCTTTGTCATCATTTTAGTCAGCTTTTCTCTCTATATCTTCCAGCTGCTGTCATCAGTGGGTTGTTGTCACATGGAAAGGTAGCTGAGATGTACCTAACTTTGTCTTCCCTGTATTAGTATCAGATATGATGTATGGGTTGGGGAAGATGCATCCAGGGAGAGGTCGAATGAGCAAGTGACACAAATGTTCTCAGGATTAGATAGACTGGCTTTCTTGTGTTTCTCTATCTACCAACTGGAGGTAAGGGGACCTGTTCTAAAGGTCCACAAATGTTCCTACCTGAGCTCTTTCTTCTCATCCTGATACCACTATATCCAGATCCATCCAGTAAGACTGTTGGAAACAAAGAGCTGGCCAACTAGGAGATGCTCCAGTGAAGAGAGCACATGCCTTGGACTTCACTCTGATCAATGAGGAGAACTAAAGTGAAATTGTAGAGAACTGAGTGTATTCAAGAGCATCTATATCCAGAGAGTTAGAGGAGACAGGAGCACCTTCCATTTCAGAAAGATGTCAGAGCATAGGCACAAGTGATCTCCTGGGCCAAAACTGTAAAAAACTAGAGAGAGAGGAAGGGGAATATTCAACAGAAGCATCACATCTTCAGAAAGGAGCAGAAAGACCAGGCATCTAAATGCATGCGTTTACTTCACAAGGTCAGATTTGAAGCTGAGACAGAGTGACTCTGGAAACGATATTAGACTTTCCTCTCTGCTGTGTCAGATGGTCCTTGGAGCAAGTCTGTGATTTTGATCTAAAGTGAAGCAGGGATTCCACTTCACAGATGAGGAAACCAAGGTCCAAGACTCTTGGGACTTGCCAAAGGTCACACTGCTAATGGAATGATGAATGAGGTTTCAGGGAAATGCTAGTATCCCTGCTTCAGTAATAAGTCTTTCTTCTACAACTCTGTGCCTTAAAGTATTGTCAGGAATTTATAGTGCTTTTAGAGAGCAGGGTCATCTGAGGCTGATGGTTCTGAAGGCAAGAGAGATGGAGATGGGTCGATGGTATTGCAGATAAAGAATTCAGAGAAGCCAGGATGCACAGTCTGCCTACGGTGGTGGAAGGGTACACTCTTCTACTACTTCTGCCTTCATCCCCTTAGGTGCAGACAGGACCAGGGGTGCTGGACTTAGGAATCCCCTTTCTTCATCAAAGGAAACTCACTTCCCTGTTTCTGCTTTCTCAAATTTCTTTCTATAACATGACATCTCAGTAGCAGGCCAGCCTCAAGTATGTGCAATGGAGGCAGCTGCCTATTTAAGGTGAAAGGAAAATTTTTTAAGAACTCCCTACAACTAGAAACTTCCTATCAAGGGAATCCTTGCCATACTTACTATCAAATCTGCATTATTTCTTCATTGCATTTGAGTTCCTGGGTGCATGGCTTGCATCCTATATAGGCTTACAGCTCCCCTACCTTGTCAATGCTAAACTTCTACTGAGTAGGTCGGTAAGATAAGTAGATAAATGTGTCAATGAAATGCGTTGCTAGCATCCTGTCCATATTTAGACCTATCACTAGTTCTAGATTGGTCAAACAGGCAGACTAACTCAGAGGATGATTATGATTTTAATTCTTGGAGGCTGTCTATGGAAATGCTACTTTACTTAGAACAAATCTCAGAATCTTCCATGTTGTGTGAGGGGGTTTTGGTAGTCAGGTGCTATGACCCAAGTGCCTTGATTTCCTGCTCAGTCCTGCCACACTGGTCCCTGGGGGTAAGCTGCTTTCTTCATCTTTAACACACAAGACAGACTGGCCTCATTATCATGGAGGACAGACACAGGGGGAGCAATTGAGCTCCAGGAGTTCCATCAGTCTAGCTGATAGAACACAGGACCTTTGCTCTGCCTTAGCCAGTGTTGCCTGGTGCTCAGGCAATCACCAGGTACATCTGCTTAAAGTCACCCTAGGCTTTCTAGTGGAGCATGTTTTCCTTAATGCACAGCACCAAGAATACCTTTCAAGATACTCAACACTTTCCAAGACTGGACTAATGCAGGCTTTTCTCCCAAGCTTATCCATATCTATTCTTTTACCTGAAGGCACACCTGTTCTCTAGGTGAATAAGAACCAGGACTCCCCGATCAGGCTAGCTCTCATTCCCCTACCTGCAGAGAATGACCTCGTCCGCAACAATTTACATGACTCTGACACAATAGTAGCGGTGATATGGGTTGATATGAAGTGGTGACAGTATGAGGAGAGGGTTGTATTGTTTCAGAGTTAGTGAAGTCCAGAGAGTAAGGGGTTGAGAATTTGGGAGAAGGGATCTTCTCTTTTCTCAGCTCTGAATATACCCATCTATATCCACATGATACATTTTTTTTCATTGTGTGTCTGTTACTTTTCTGGTTGCTGTGGACAAATACAATTGAGGGAGAAGGGTTTATTTTGGCTTGCAGTTTAAAAGAAGACAGTCTGTCATGGCTGGGAAAGCATGGCAGCAGGAACGTAGGCAGCCAGCCCCATTGCATGTGCAGTCAAGAAGGAGGAAGTATGCTGCTTGGGCCTAAGTGAGGTCATAGCAGCTCACCTGCTGTTCTAGCCTCAGAGGCTGATATGGAAGATCCCCAGAACAAGCTGGCAAGACTAGTTATATTGGGAATCTCTAGGTTTGACTGTGAGGGCCTGCTTCAGTGAGTAAAGTAGAAGAGTGATTACAGATGATTCTCAATATCAACTTTGGGCCATACGCAATCCACATGCACATATACACGTGCACATACACATGTATCTACCTACATGCATGCAAACATGCACATCTAAACACCACATACATGTGAAAACTGAAAAAAATAAAAGAAGCAGAGAGATGAATCTAATGCTCATCTAGCTGTATCCTTTTTATACAATCTAGGATTACAGCCTGTGGAATGGTGCCACCCACATTAGCATTGGTCTTCCTTCTGTTAACCTAATCTACATAATCCTTCTCAGCCTTGCCCTGAGATTCAAGTTGACAATCAGACTAACCCATGGCATGTGCCTTGGGCTATTGTGAAATGTCTGCATCACAGAGATGCTGGAGGAGTATTTCTGTAGACCCTCTGTCAAGCATGGGACAGTTACTTGAACAAGCCACTGGTTTGCCCTCCATTCCTACCATTCCCTGTTTCACTAGTGTTAGCGATACTCTCTTGCATTTATTCTATATGTATAATGTTTACACCAATTTTAAACTTTGCCCCTATGTCATTGTTGTTAGTCACTCATGTACCTGTGTTTGCATATCATCTATGTCCAAGGACTAGTATGCATTTCCTGGAGTCATTGTTAAAAGTCAATATATGGAAACTATTTATAGCAGCAGATGTTACAAATCTGGGACTCTGGATTAATGTCAGTTTCTGAATGTAGAGTGCTTTAGTTAATTCCACCCAAGGACAGATGATATCATCTAGGAAGGAGGAATATATTAGAATCTGTCAGCCTGAAGGTAGTAAAAGGTGGTGATATGTTACAAGGAGTACTAAAAGGTCATTCAAAGAAGAGATATTGCTAATAACTCAATTAAAGTTTTCACGCTGACATTTTACAAATTTCGGTGTGAGCCCTAAAACATTTTTAGAGCTACCTAAATTGAGATCCTAGATTGGAAAAACAAGGGTCAAGTAGGATTCACAGAATTCCTTTGTGAGATGAACAAATGGGGCTACTCTCTTCGTCCATGAAGTTCCAGCCAACCGATTCATTGAATCCCCTTTGATATTTAGGCATAACTCCATATAGTGGTCCCTGGTTGTCTGCCATGAACTGGTTCCTGGACTTCCTGTGGATATCAAAATCCACAGCTGTTCAAGTCTCTTAGATCAGGTGATACCATATTTACCTGTAACCTATACATATATATCTTCTGTGGACACTGAATCATCTCTAGATTACTAACAATACCTAATACAGTGTGAACACTGTGTACATAGAGCTGTACGGCATTGTTAGGCAATGAGCAGAGAAGCTGACTCATTTATGTATCTGACCTCCAAGAAACCAGTATTTCCCAGGTCTGGTGCTCTGTGATGGCTGTGTTTGTGTACTTTGTTCTTCCTGAGAGAAGTAACAAAGAGTGGAGATAGCAGGTGTAGAAATGCTTTTACACCACAGGAGTGGATGAGTAGGCGGGCAGCTAAGTCAGGAAACCTGTAATAAAGTTCCCAACGGTTCCCTCTGATTCTTCTGTCCTCTTTGGGTGGAATGATCCTTTCTTGGGAAGGCTTATAGGCTAGGAGCCACCCAGCTTCTCCAAATCGCTCTCCCTAATGCTCTGTCACCTAATTTTTCCTGTCCGGGGGAAGATAACATGCTTTATTTCATGGTATTTTTCCCACTGTTATGGAGAAGAAATCAGTATGTACACAAGTGCACACAGCTGTGTGTTCAGTAGTTGCTGTCACTTCCTGCTGTCTATCTGGTGCCAAAGCCTTAGTAGGGAGGGAAGGTGAGGTAGTTTTGGTAGCTCCCTGTCTGGCGGGAGTGAAGGCCATCACACAACCATACACAGAAGTACCAGCACAAACAGATGCCGGATCAGCAGGGGCATGAAAGAGGAGACAAAGGAGCAACATGCTAGATGTCATCTGACTGAGGGATATCTGCAAAAAGAATCATCTCTCGGAGTTATCCTGGGGAGCAGAGAGCAAAAAGCACTACAGGGAAAGAACCAGTAAGTCCAAAGATGTTTTGATTGGCCAGAGCCTGGTGATTACAGAGAACACAAGCAGAGGTGTGTGTGACTTCAGAGAAAATGGCAGGGACAGAACAGAGCCTGGAAAGTGATAGGGTCAGGTTGTATGAGCCCTGTGGGCTGTAATCAGCAGTTCCATTTCTTAAAATGTTAAGTAAATGTAAAGACTTACCAAACCTCAACCTCTGATACACACAGTAAGTGGAATTGGACTTCCTCTGTTCTCTCTGGGGACCTGTAATGACACTTTCAGCTAGTGTTTCAGGCTCATTTCCATGTCTACTGATAAGGCTTCTTCAGTGGTGAGAAGAACAGCCATGGAGGTCTCAAGACTGGGCATCTTAGACTTGGAAACTCCTCCCTGTTTGTGATTTATGTGAGGAGAGAGGGATGAGTGTTGTCCCTGTATACCATGCATACAGGAGGCATTTAATGCATACTTGATGACGAATTGGAGAGGACATCCATCTCTCAGGAATGCAGAACCAGGTTGGATCTCTCAAAGCTATCTGAGCATTTTCAGCAAAGGGTCCTACAGTGTGTGTGTGTGTGTGTGTGTGTGTGTGTGTGTGTGGCCTGGCTGCATCTGTTTTCTCATCTTATGAGCACACTGGGGCCACCTGATGCCAACCCCACTGTGGCACATCCATCTTATTAAGTACAAACCAATTCCTCTATCCCTTCTGAGGCCCTCCTGATGGTAGCTGAGGAGGCCAGAGATGTGTGGCAAAAAGCCTCGTTATTGCAGTCTGTAAAGGGAGGTGGTGGCTGCAGGGGAGTGCTCAAATGAAGACAAATGCATTGTTAAGTTTTTATGGACCAAGGCCACACTTTCATTAAGCATAATTTGCATAACGTAACCAATGTTCAAGGCCAAACAGTCTCCGTGCCCCAATGATAGCCCCTGACAACCCAGTTGACTGGTGGTCAGGCCTCTAGACCAGCCCCTCGGGTCAGGAAACCTCCTCTTCCCCTTGCTGGCTCAGCACACTGGTTGCTACAGAGTTCTCATTTTGACCTCTCCAGGTAAATGCTTGATGACACTGAAACTCCATGTGTCTGTGTAGCATGCATCCAGGGGCTTTCTGGGCAGAGTTCAGGGCTCTCTTTCCCAGTTGGCCCTGGCTTTCTAGCCAGAGCCACCTGTAAATGCTGGTTGGGTATCTTATGGGGTCCATTTTACTCACTGTGGGAGGATCCTGGTTCATCTCTAGGGCTGGTCCAGGCAGACAGTGTATAGATGTTGGAAATGAAAGGCAAGCTGGTAACTAGAGCTACCATGTCCCTCCACTGCATGCTAGATGGGGAAACAGTCTGATGGTGTCCTGGGTGTGCTCAGCAATGGCCTTTGACAGCACCTACCTTCATTACATGCTAGTACCCCCAGAGACACTTGGAGGTCAATCTTCCCCACCTTGCACTGCAGAGCAATTATCATCCCCTCTTGTTGCAGGAGTGAGTGTTCAGTATCACTGGGTAGATTTTTGCTGGTAATCAGAACTTTCTACCCATTGGTTTTCAGGATCTGTTTGTGTGTTGACATGTCCAAGGTGTGTGTCACAGAGCTGAGCTAGAGTGAGAGCGTAGAAAGGGGAGAGGGGAGGCTCATTATATTCAATTTAATGATAATTCCCCTACACTTCTAGAAGAGACCATAGACACGTGTCTCATACTGGTGTGGACAGGGAAGGAGATTGTGTTAGCAACAGTGGTGATCTATTGCCTTAATGATTTTGTTGCTTGCCAAATAAAAGAGAAGTTCTCGTTGTCGCTCAGAGCCCTGTCCTCATTGTCCTCATCAAGCAATTCACTGTGAGGCATTTGTTGTAGAGCAGGACCCTGAGGAGGAGTTCTAACCTTCTGTAAGTTGCTTTGGGGTTTTAATATATATTTATGTTTGGGTACTTGGACATTTTGATTCTCTTTGGACCACAGGACAAGAGTGTGAATTTGTATATCTGATGTTAAAATTTAATCATGGATTTGAATGGCTCGTAGATTTGGCTAGGAATTGATGGTGATTTTTCTTAATAGAGTTCAATTGAAGTTGTCATCCACTGGTATTCTAGCCATTGCATGGATAGATGTG